>CANSZD010004250.1:457500-1152500 GCA_947648045.1 Beta corolliflora
AATCATGAACCATATTTTGCCAAAATTAATTGCTTGTACTTAATATAATGACATAAAAATTACAACATTAATTTTGATAAATAATTAATTGCAACCAAAAAAAATAATGCTAAAATCCGGATTGTAACATCAAAGATCTAATTTTGGTGACTATTTAAATTAAGCAACTGGTCGTCCAAATATTTAGGTCCTTCTTACGAAATCATATACAATGTAAAACCCCCAAATTCATTGCTCTTTAATGGAATCTAGAAGTGTTATAGATCGAAATGCAAGGCTTTTTGAAATTATTTAAATATAACTCGAACTGTCTTTATTAAAATACAAAGTATAAAGATAAGTAGCAGAAATACAAACCAAGGTATAAATTGGAAGCACATTACCCCAAAACTCAACATAAAGGAAATATCCAAAACATTAAACAAATTTTAGAAATTCACCCACTTAACGACTCTAATATAAGTGCACCCCATGCATGTGCGTCCTAGTTACTTGTAGCTAGCTAGGTTCGGTAAAGATGCTCACCATACAAAATAAAATTGAAACAGGTCGTCCCAGGTCCAGAATACATTGATCGACAGCAAACATAGTACATGGCAGCACATTCTGAGTTCATACACTATGAAAAAGAACGAGGAAAATCCTAAACATGATTCTAGAACATGAATCATAAATCCTAAAACATGAAGTCAATACTTGACATCAAACAAGATAATTTTATATTAGATATGTTACTGAATGAGTATCGTCTCCTTATAGAGTCATACGGACTACTAATTACTGGAAAGTGGCTAGAGCATGCTTAGAACCAATCTCGCAACCAATAATGCAACATCAGTACTATAATACCCCGACAAGCGTCCCTTGCATCTTCCTTGCTCTTCAAAAGTTTGGATAACCTTAATTAGCCATCTCTATCAGAGGACATCTACATCGTCATGCAAAGCCAATGTAGAAGTATACAACATGGTAGTTGTAACTCCCCCCTTATGTTCATTAATCATAGGGGATTAATCCCACAATTTTAATCCAATGTTATTTCCCTTTAAGTGATTTATCCTTTTGTTCACATTGACTCTCAACAAGAGACAACACAATAAGCATATACTTTTCTTTTATCTTACCATGCATGATTATTAAATAATTGCTCTTATTTTAGTCCTTTAATTAACTTGGAAGGTACATTGACCTTGTAAAAACTTGGCTTGACTTAAAAGCATAAACTTGCTCTATGGTACTTGTCAAACCACATCATGCTTGCTTACTCATAAGTAACTCGTTATCATAAACCATAAATGTACTTATATCTCATGCTTAAAACAAACCATCAAACAACTCCACATAAGATAAACAATTTCATCATCTTATACACGATGCTAAAGTTTTCATGCTTTCAATACTTAGGCTATGACCTGCACATGCTTCTAATCCGATTTTGTACCGTGTTTATACCACTTCAACCGTGTAAAGAAGATACACACTTAAAAACTCCTTCTACGAACTCATCTCCTATCATTAATAAGTTTTTAAATTAATTATACAACTTATCTTATATTAAAACAAAGTTCAACAATAATACAATATTTAACAATCTCATTCCTCTGTAATATAATAAAATAAATAAATTACTTCTACTTACTTAGCTCATAAAACCAAAATGAAACTCGAAAATATAGCAAATAGGCCGCATAAATCACCCAAATACCAAAACAACGGACTTGTCATGCCACGTGGGCACTTTTTGTGCCAACTGAGCACTTGTGCGCCGCATAGAGGCAATGCACTACACACGTGGCACCTGCACCATGAGCATCAATGCTTCGCCACTCGCACGTCTAGGCATTATGTGGTTTTTCTGAAATCATCAATTTTGTTCGAAAAATCCTAATTACCTGTTACACAAGGAATTACTAAAACTAAAACTGCACTTACGGTAGCACCAAACCAAGATTTACAAACATAATTATTTAAACCAATTAGGCTATAAAATTTAGAGTTTTGATCACAAGTTTAGAGGATCTAAACAAAAATTTAACAACGAAATAAGATCTACAATAATTATCATTTAAGAAGGAATAAATTCTTTTATTACTAATTACTTGTATAATTTGAGTCCTTCAAAATTAACAAAATAAGCATAATACTAATGGAAGAAAATGAAATACTAACCTTGAAGTAATTAAAGTTAACTAGTGGCACTTAATTTAGGGTTTTTGTTGAATAGCTTTTGAAAAAAGTAGAAGAAAACGTAAAAGTGTAAAGAGAGAGGAAGTGAAACACACGGTCAAAGGAGAGGGGGGCCATATGCCTCCTCTATTTATACTTATGGTTGACAATTGTCAACCCTAGTCTCTCTTTGGGTCAACCCTCGTCCTTTTTTCATTTTAAATTCGGCTCATAAAAATATTTCTAAAAGGATTGTTAAATATTTAAACATTGGATGACTATCTAAAACCTGATTAAATATAAAATTTTCAAACTAAGAGAAAATATTGTTATAATAATATTTATATAAATATAGTAACATTATTTTAACTATAAACATTTACTAAGTATATTCTTAAAATAGCACTTCAATAAAATAGTAACTCTAAAAATATGGAGTATTAACATATAAGGTGAAAAATATTCAAAAGCATAATCAAAATAAATCCCAGAAAATAAACATCATAATTATACAAATATAAAAATATAAAAGAAAAGATTAAATATTTACATGGAAATCAAGAAATCTGTTAGAACTACATCGGAAAAATAGCCGTCAGTAAACAACAAGGCGATTAAAAAAGGAAAATAATTGAAAAAGGTGAAGGGAATTTAGACCGTAATAGTGGAATCTCAAAGAATTTTTTTGAACCTAAGTAACCATAAATAGAATTACATATTCACAATGAATCGTTATAAGGGATGGAGTTCAGCAGATCATACTTACTGTCGAGGGAATTGTATGAATTATCCAAGAGTTTCAAGTGGAGATCCTCTGTTGAAGTTCACCACCAACGATCTGAATCCTTTCCTTTGATTGCTAGATTACTCGGAGAACATTTCTCACTTCAGAAAAAGAGAGAGGTAGAGATTAGGGTTTATGAGGAGGAGAGCTGAAGTAGAGAAAAGAGGGAGGGACGTGCACCATGGCTTGGTTGTGCGTCCCGTCGCTTAGCTTCCCTCTACTTATACTCCTCTTCTTTAAACTCGACTCCTAATCTAATTGGGATTCTAAGCCTTTTCTCCTAAATACAATCACTAATGTTATGTTTGACCTGATATGCTTAAATGATTAAAGCAGTGAAGCAATAATAATAATTATTATATCATAAATCACAATTGGCTTTTAGCAAAATATTAAGATTATCTATTTAATTATTAAATACTACATAAGTAAGTGCATGCTTGATTCGAAGGACAACTCCTTCAATCTCCCACTTGTCCTGAAAAAAGTGTGCAATATAGTTCCTTTATCACTTATTGTCTTATCTGATTATAAGGTAAGATAACTTGTCATCCTTATGCTTATCAAATGTGTTCCCCAATCTATAAGTTCGATTGTGGAAACAAATGATCAAGTAGTGATCCATTTGAGCACAACCATGTATTTTTCAGTTTTGCTCATCGAGTGGCTAATAGACACCAATCCCATGAAATGGAGGATAATCCTATCTCATCTAACCATGCATGATATTATGTATAACTCATAGCAACCTGCACCTCACCTTTATAGCCCCTTTTATGGCATGATGTTTAACGACGCGAAAGCATACTAAACCTCATAAAAGAATAAGTGTTAAATTCAAGTCAGAGGAATTTTACTTATGCGATTAGGAGTCATTTTCATGACATTTTTTTAGGGAATTCTCCACTGGTGGGTCTGTCCAATTTATGTTCACCAACATATACCAATGTAATAGACAGCCATTTCTTATGTCCCTATGATCCATGAAACATGATCATCCATCAACTTACAAAACTAGTCCCTTAAAAGATTCATTATTCTTCCTTTTGATAATAATATATGACTAGGGACAATTTAATATTTTAAGTACAATTCACTAATGAGATTTCATTCACCAAAGTCTCATTTGGTAACTCATTTAGAAGGAATGCAAGACATCCGCGCAGAGAAAAATCAACTATGGTGTTTAAGAAAAATCGCGTCTGCCTTGAAATTAAAAATAGGCGTTGTGGTTTACGCAGAGAAATGTTCGCTTGAAATGTGCAAAATGCACATGGCAAGTGCGACCAGCGTAAGTTTCCAGAGGTTCGTTGCTCTTGATCTTAAACTTTGAAATAGGGCTTATTATATGTTGTTCGAAATCCACGAAGGTCTACTTTCAATTGAAATTAAAAATCAAACCCATTCCGATTTTTTAATGTAACACCCCTATGTGTACAGGAGTCCAGTAGTAGATATTGTCCTCTTTGGACCCTAGCCCGCAAGGATTTGCTTTGGTGCATAACCAAAGTCCTACCCAAAAGGCCTCTTATGCTCAATCTTGACCTTCTGACAAGTCAAGCATCTCGAGACATACTTAGCAACATCCGTCTTCATATGAGGCCACAAAAAAGTCTGCTTCAGATCCTTGTACATTTTATCCCCTCCAGGATGAACTGAATACTGTGCTGAATAAGCTTCTTCTAAGATATTTTCCTTCGATTGAGGAACATGAGGAACACACAATCTCCCCTTCAACCTAACGCTACTGTAGGCGTGGATTTTATTCCTTTATGCCTACATGCAGTGTGAGCGCGTTTATTTGACTACCCCATTTTTAAGGTTTTATTTGAAATTCGTTTGAAGTCGCCAACAAGTTTTTAGAGGAAAACTTATAAACCTAATTGGATATTGAACTGTACGGACATCTTAGGGACTTATCCAATGAAGATTTCATAGTCCTGACTCCATAGATGGTCAAAATGGACCATAGATCGAGTTCGGGGGTGAGGGTACAAATATGGTCATAATGAACCACGTTTGCCCATTGCTGGCCTTTACTAAATATCGATTCATTACAGATTTTATGCAAAAGAATAATCATATAACGTTTTAAACACCCTAAAATATATTTAGTCTAGGTTCGTTCATGAAACACATAAAAAGACTATATTTTTAGTGACAAGTACTATGCAATCAAATTACAAGGTTCCTAGCAGGTTGTCCAAATTATTTGAATTAGTTGGAACAATTCTTTAGGTCTTGTTTAGCAATAATAACATGTGGGTGATAAAAATCATGCAGGACAATCATAACAATATGAATACTATATACAAGAATAATAAAAGGGTTAGAATTTACAAGGAATCACGATTATCAATTAAAGATCTACATCATGACAAAAACTGTTAGTAACTTCAATACAATAAATATAATTGATTATTCAAGGATCCTCAGGATTATACCTATGCAGTTTAGATCGAAGAGCGTAAGGACCTTCAGGCGGAGCAATCGTGGAACCAGGAACGTAGTATGATTACGAGTTTATATTCACTTGAAAGGATTGAAGTATTTTGAGATTCGTAATAGTATTCGGAAGTATTCGTAAGGATTATGTGTTCGTAAAATAATAATGAAAATCCGTGTTTGATTCGGGAAATCAACCCATATTTATAGGCGCAGTTCTACGTGGCAGGCGTAATGACACGCGTCACGTGCTGATTGGCGCGCCTGACGTGGTCTGTCCAATTAAATGTAAACACGTGTAAACGCGTTTTTGAAAAGATAAAAAAGTAGTTTGCGTCTCACACAAGACTTGCGTCAGACACAGGACTCTGTGTGAGTCACAAGTACACGTGTCAGGCGCTCATTGGCGCGCCTGACGCGATCTGGCCAATGTGCTGGACGCACGTGGCGCGCTGAGCGCAGCCGCCGCGTCTGGCGTGTATTCTAGTATATTCGTTTTTTATTTTGCGCGTGCTTTGAAGATGCTATTTTTATCCCTAAAAATCCGGAGATTGAATTTTACAGGATGAAAAATCTGATTTATGCTCAAAGTGTTTACTAAAAATAATAAAAGCATTTATGAAAATATTTAATTGGGCTTCTAAAATGGAATTAAAACATTTTACGGGTTTAATTTACAATTAATCATCATGGATAATTAATTGGGCTTTTATAATATTATTTCAAAACATATATGGCATCATTATTCGGACTGCTCTTCCATTAGGCCGTGCAACCTAATACCACGGTATGTGTCATCATTGGACCCTTAAATGGGGAGACACGATTATGTGTCTACAGAAGCCCCCACTTTGACTGAGGTTTGCAAAACCGAAAGTCAAAGTACACGTGTCGGGACGGAGAATGATTCCAGATGCTCTGCAATCCAAAATCACTCTTATACGCCGGTACCTGCAATAAGTAAAGTTTCAAGAACAGACATATGTGAAACACATTTGCAAAATAATTATGAATTTGCAAAAACAAAAAAGGGATGATATGTGAAAAAAGAGGAATCATGAGCTACTATGGTCCCGCTCTAGGGTGTTGATGATGTGTTGAGCTATTATGTTCCGGCTCACGTCGGGGTAGAGCTATTATGTTCCCGCTCCGGGGTGTTGATTATGTGTAGAGCTATTATGTTCCGGATCACGTCGGGGTAGAGCTATTATGATGTGTAGAGCTATTATGTTCTGGCTCACGTCGGGTAGAGCTATTATGTTCCCGCTCCGGGGTGTTGATGATGTGTAGAGCTATTATGTTCCGGCTCACGTCGGGGTAGAGCTATTATGTTCCTATTACGGGGTGTTGATAATGTGTAGAACTATTCTGTTCCGGCACACGTCGGGGTAGAGCTATTATGTTCCCTCCCCGGGGTGTTGATGATGTGTAGAGCTATTATGTTCCGGCTCACGTCAGGGTAAAGCTATTATGTTCCCGCTCCTGGGTGTTGATAATGGTCCGCAGACCTACCGGTGTGTTTCCCGCTGTTAATTTGCAATGGTCCGCAGACCTAACAGTGTGTTTTTCGTCGTGATTTGAAATGGTCTGCAGACCTAACTGTTTGTTTTCCGTCGTCAGTGTGAAATGGTCCGCAGACCTAACAGTTTGTTTCCCGTCGTTAGTGCTCTTGAGTATTTTTTGTTTCTCGAGCAATGTATGTTGAAAGTTTGTGTAGAGTACAATGTGTTGGAAGAATGGCAAAGTCCTATTTTTGTAAACTTTTGAAAGTTCGTTGGTTTGTGGCGCGCGATATCGAAGTGTAACGAACCTTTGAAAACATTTCAGAATTGAGCATGTGGGCCCCACCTGGCTAAGAAGCCCCCAAGCGTGCTGACAGGACTGTGCGCCAGACGCACAGACCTGGGCTTGGCGCAGGATGGTGGGCTAGACGCAGGGCGTGTATCAGGCGCACTTTTCGTAAGTGCGTCTGGCGCACGTGGCGCGTTGGGCGCACGTCTTTGAAAGACCTAAATAGACACGGGCGCTCCTCTTCTTCCCCATTTCTTATCTTCTCCTCCGTTTTCATTTCTCTCTCTCTCCTTAAGCTTTGAAACTCCATTTTCGCATTTCAAAGCTTCAAACTTGCTAGTGTTTATTGAGATCTAGGCTAGAAGAGTAATTATTTTCAATTGGCTGTCATTTTTGTGAACTTTTTGGGCGTTTTTTGAGTTGTTTTCAAGGGGTTTAAAGTTCGACATTTTCGCCCATTTCCGGGCTATTTTCCGGCGAGCTTTCGGTTGGTTTTCCGGCGGTTTTCGGTTGGTTCTCTTGCTCTCTTTCTTTTCTCATCGTTTTCCTTTTTTTTTCGTGAGCTTCTTGAATGTATATTGAATGTTGCCGGGAGTTTTTGGACCAAGTTACGTGTGCTGATTCCGGAGAGTTTCGACGAGTTTTCCAGCCAGCTTTTGGCCAGTTTTGTTGTTCTTCACGAGTTTTATACTCGTTCCATGTGAGTTCGTTGTTAACTTTGTAATCTGATAATTCTTTAGATCGTGAAACTAGAATTATATTGTGTAATTTCTAAATTTGGAACTTAGAAATATGTATAGGTGAACTTTGAACTCGATGACTATGCTTAGATTATGAATCTTAGGAATAGAATTAGCATAGTTTCTAAGTCTGGTACTTAGAAACATGCTTAGGTGAACTTTGAATGTGTGGATTTGCTGCTGGTAGAAATCATGCTTTAGGCGATGATATTTATTCTTCTGTGATAATCTGCACGCTATAACTGAAATGGAGTATGGGAACCTCACGTGGTGCTAATGCTTTGAAGCGTTTTTGGAAATTACCGATTCATGAAATCTGGTAATTTATGTGAGAGTCAAGAACTCTTTGTTTTAAGCATTATTTGTGATTTTCAATCCGATTAGCATGTCGTCGGAAGATTATGGTAGAAAGGATGGTGATAGGGCTGCTTCACGTCCTAGGAAGGCGTGGAAAGCTGTGGGATGGACTCTCGATCAGCTGCATTTTGACCCGGAACATCACGTTTCGCACCGACCGCTCTCGGGAATTGTGAGTATCCGTTTTATGCCGACCTCGTTTTAGATTAAAGTCGAGGCACCTTTATTAACTGTACTTACATTTGCAGGACGAGGGTAAGACTCATCATTTTGGCACTTTCGACTTCGACTTGCTCAGGAAGGTCCGAAAAGTCCGGGATCGAGCTGTCCTGATTGAGCAGAGCGGTCTATCCTCTTTCCTTAATGTTTATGAGAGCGTTGGAGACGTTCATTCCTCCCAGATCGTGGTTCGCAGCCTGTTGGAGTGGTGGTGGGATACCACGAACTCCTTTCAGACGCGTCGGGGAGAGTTGACCATCACCCCACTGGATTTCTCTTTGATCTCCGGCTTGTCTTTCAGTGGAGTCCGAGTGCCGTTGGGTGAGTCGTTGTCGTTCAACACGACAGCGGTCAGAAATTTGATTGGCCCAGTTGTCGACATTCTTCCTCTGGGCGTGTCCTATGCTTCTCGGTCATTGGTGGCCAAGGGACTTGTTACCCCGGGCACTTATGAGGAGCAGAAGGTATGCATTGTGCTATGCCTAGCTATCTGCGGCTATTACGCATTGACAGGGGATCGCGTGTTCCGACAAAATACTGGAAGCCTTTAGAGGACCTGTCTCGAGTGTCGACCTTCGACTGAGCCGAGCTAGGCTATTGCAGCCTTTTGCCCTGTCTGCGTGCTTCTTGCAGGCAGTTGAGGGATAATGGTTCAGTCTCCCTCTTTGGTCTGTGGAGACTTCTTGAGGTATGATCTGATACATCACCTGTCTTTTATTTTGCTATCTCGACTGGACCTGATGTGATCTTATCGTTGCATATCTTGTTTTATGAGTACTTTCCGGGATTGTCCCCGAAAAGGGTTTTTGATCGCTCTTTTCCTGTCGGCCTTTGCTGGGCGCAGTGTAGGAGGGCGCGTTATGGCGCTCTGGAGAGTGTTCGGAAGGCAATCCGGCGTGTTGATGGATAGGGATGCCCTCGTTCTGGCTGTTGATGGAGGGGCAGTGATTTGGGCGAGCTATTGCGAATTTATTTTTTCACGATCGTGACTATCACACTGACCTCTTGCCTCGCTTGGCTAATCCTGTCAAGTTCAACGAGGTATGGATTTTTGAATTTATTTACTTTTGCTTATTTTGACCTGATCAAAATATTGACTGATGCCGTCCTCTTTTGGCAGGAGGCTGCTGCGGCTCGTATATCGTTCGTTTCGCATCTGAGAATCCGATACGTTGGGGATTCTGGGCCTGTTGAGGAGATGGTTAATGTTGCCCCGGAGGCAGAGCAACATGATGTTCATGCTATGCCGGCCCACGTGAGCTCGGTAAGTGTTGAAAGTCAGGAACTTTCGTTTATTCATTTTATTTGAGTTGACTTATGCATTACTTATTTTCAGGTTCCTCGGAAGACTGTCGTCCAGATCCTCCGAGTGGTTGACTCGCTGAAGCATGGGATGGCGAAGCTAAAGAGGAGCATGTCTTGTCGCCGTAGCGACGCGCATAGCCAGGTAGACTGACATATTGTGCTTTGATTGTTGTTTTTCTCTTTTTTCATTTGTTTTGCTAATGCTTTGCAACATTTTGTGCAGCCTCATCCTCATGAGAGCGACCCTCATCCCGAGGTGAGGGTATCGACTCAGTCTAGGGTTTCGACCTAGACTCCTCGGGACTCGACATCTAAGAGGCCTCGGATGGACCTGTTTGCTGGGTAGTTTAGCATGGGATTTATGGGGGATGTCAGGCCCAAACCCTATTCTGGTACCTCTCCGATGTGGATGCAGCAGATGCAACAGCAGATGTTGCAGATGCAGCAGCAGATGAGACGCAGCAGACGCCTCCCATGTGGCAGATGCCGCCTATGTATCATCCTATGTAGCCCGGGATAGTCTATTATAGGGGTGAGTCTAGCGGTGTCCGGATTGAGGAGCTGGAGGATTCTTCTTCGCGGAAGCAGGATCCGTCTTCTTCTTAGATTTTTAACTTTGCTTTACTCTTGTATACCTGTGACTCTTATATACCTGTGACCTGCATTTTTGTTATGACATATGTACGTTGATATGTATTGCGCCCTTGCTTTGACTGTTGTTTTTATTAGCGCTGTTTTTATGCTGTTGATTGACTCTGACTCAATTCCTAAAATGCAGTGTTTGGATGCAAAATGAAATACTGGATGCCACTTAACATTATAATGCAATGCAACTATCTTGAAAATAAAATATGCCTTTTTTGTTTTAAAAGATTGAATGGAGCGTAGTTGACCTTCTCCCAACAAAAAAAAAGAAAATAAGGACAAGAAGAAAGAGGAGTGGGAGGGTGGGTTTTGAATAAATCACATAAAAAATGTTTATATGAGTGAAACAAAATAGGTGAGTGTCCGCAATGGCATGTCATGCGAGACGCACGAGAGTCCGGAACTTGTGTGCATGAGAGATGAGGTGAACCTGGCGCATGTAGGCGGCGCGCAGCGCAAGTAACTGCGCCTGGCGCAGTGAGGTGCGTCTGACGTGCTGTTTTGCGTGGAGCGCAGTATACGCATGACGCGTTTTCCGTCTGAAACGGCAAATCCGAATCCGTATTGGATGGGGACGTGAACGTCTTATAAATAGGGAAAGAACGTACATAATATTATTACGAGTTCCGCATTATTTATTTCTGCAACTTTTGCTCTCTATAATAGTCCATCTGTCTCACAATACTCTCTACACTTTTCTTTTTCATCTGTCCCAGAATACTCTTTACTCTTCTATTTTTGGATATGACCCACTATTATTTTAATCCTTCTACCTTTTAAACATTGGCCTACACTCTCTCTCCTCCAAATAAAATAATACCACTCCTATTACATACCAACTCTAACCATGGCCCACATTCTCTCTCCTTAAAATAAAATAATACTACTTTTACTAACTACTAACTCCTATCACATCTACTTTTCAATAAAATAATAATTGATAGTCAAACAACAACTTATCATCTAAAACTATGTGCCTTGATAATTGTCAAGAGTATTTTGGGACGGAGGGAGTATTTCTCATTAATTTTTGACTATTCGCTGTGGCTTTTAAACCAATGTTGAGTGGGTGGTTGTCGGGGCTGACCAATTCAATGCTGAGAAACAAGAACTGGAAAGGCGACATATGCATGTGCTGGCATCCCTAAGGTTTGTGCAATTGGACAATAATTTCCTTTATGCAGCTGTTAATTTTTGGGATGTTACTAATCATTGTTTCTGCTTTGGGAATCATGAGTTAACTATTTTGCCTGAGGAATTTGGTGCTATGATTGACTAGCCTGGTAGTCAATTACCCTGTGTCCCTAGTTTGGAGGATTATTTTTTTAAGGACTTTGAAAGGTTTATGGATCTGAAGGAAGAAAATATATCTGAAATTGTGTATGGGAGGAGGGTGAATTGACTAGATTAGCTAAAATGTATAGTCCTCTACTGAAAGGGCTAGGCAAACATATCGTATGCGGGTGTTGGTATTTTGTCTGCTTAGTCGATTTTTATATGTGAACGGGGACAACTGTGCTGGATTTTCGTCCCTGATTACTGTGGCAGAGCAACTGGAGGTAGGCCGAACTCCGATGCCGCTGTGTATAGGGGAGATGATCTACAGTCTGGATGCTTTGAAGAAGGACCCGAAAGGGCAATTTTCTGGGAGCCCCTTACTATTACAGGTAACAAAAAGTATTTTTTTTGTCATGAACCAAATAATTTTTTTCTCTTGTGTATTCGGATATATTATGACTCTATGCGAAGTAATAATATACTTCCTCCGTTTTTTTTACCCGCAACACTTTCCTATAAGGGAAATAATTAATTACTTGCAACACTTTCTATTTTTGCTTTTCCTTTCTTTCTATCTCTCTACAATCACATGGGCCCTCTCTTTTTTCCTCTCTACCTCTCTCATACCCAAAAATTGCATTGGAGTTGATGAAAAAAAAATGTTGTGAGTAAAAAAAAACGGAGGAAGTATAATAATTTTTCGGATTATTACGACTAGAATGAATAATGGAATTATGATATTACATCCCAAAAAAAAAAAAAAAACGTCGAACAGGAACGTGCACTGGGCGCAGCTTGTTGCGTCCGGCGCAGAGTGCGTCGTCCAGCGCAGCCACGGTGCGTCAGGCGCATGTTAGGTGTTGTGATTAATATTACTCGATGTGAAGCAATAATAACATATGTCGTACGTAGTACTACTCTCTTGGAAGCAATATTGCGTATATGATTACTCTGTAGGAAGCACTAACAAAATAATAGTGCACATATTATTACTCGGTAGGAAGCAATAATAAAAAGGTATTGCATGTATTATTACTCTTTAAGAAGCAATAATAAAATAGTATGTATATGTATTATTATTCGTCAGGAAGCAATAATAATATAGATTTTATTAGTTGATGCAGATGTGGCTGATGGAGCATTTGAGGCTGATTGATCCTCCAGATAATATGGAGAGGTATAATAAAAAGGGCTTCATCGGCAGGAAGAAGATTTTTACTAAAAAATCTTTAGAAGACTGGACCTTTTTCTTTGGGGATGACTAGCTGAGTGTCAGGTGGGTAGTGCCATGGTGGAAAATTGGCTCCATGGTAGGTATTTGTGACGATTCTCCCTATGTGAGGTTGTGTAGTCTGTATACCATGACCTTTTATTTTCCTTCGAGGGTATTGAGACAGTATGGGTACCGTCAATTAATTCCTGCAGAGGACACTATTGCACCCAAAATATATGGTCTGGCCTGGAGTGGAATTAGAAAGTGGGAGAGATATTGGGGAGAGCGCCCAATTTGGTATACCCAGGAAATATTAGAATCCAAGAAAGTGAGAGTTATATAGTATGGATGCTGACTAGGGACCCTGCTGTGAGGAAAGAGATGAGGGAGAAGGAATCCTCTGAAGTGACTAAGAAGCGGAAATTCACTCCACGCCTCGTGGCGAAAACTTTAGAGAGTTCGAATGATTGGGGCAAGAGACCAGCTGGAAACTCATCTGCTGGGATAAGTGGCCAGAAAGCTGTTACTAAAGCTTCCTCTATGAAGGAACGTTTAGGGCCTAAGGTAGTACCTGTGCGGGAATGACTTGGACCACGGGTGGCACCAACGAAAAGAAGACTACGCTTAGGAGGTGCAGTAATCAGGGAAAGGACCGACGCAGGAAGGATGACTCGACAGATAGACGCTCCTACAGGCAAAGGGAAGGAACCGAAGGTGTATTGGGAAAAGAGAAAGGCGCATAGACCAAAGCTACAGGTGGATAAGGGAGAAACTTCTACAAAGGAAAAAGAGGCACAAAAGGCTGAGAAGGGGAAGGAAAAGAAGGACTAATTGCAACAATGCCTTTAAATAATTACTTGCTTTTTTGAGTTATTGTTTTTTTTATGTTGATTTATTGCTTTCAATAAGGCTTGCATGCCACATAGTTATTTTATAGAATAGTCATAACTTATGTTTCATGTTTTATTTTTCATTCAGCAATATTAATAAAAACAAAGTTTATTTTTACTTAGAACGAAGTGAGCCTAAATATGTCGCAAAAATATGTTGGCGTATTTTTTTTTTTTAGCATCGTAACGAATGCCGGAAGAACGTTCGAACCAGCAGCACAGCAGAGTAGTGCGCTTGACGCGAAGGGGTGCGTCTGGCGCACTGTGCTGCGCTAGGCGCCGCTCACGTGCGTCTGGCGCGAATAGCTATTTTAATTTTTATTTTATTTTTTGACTCGTATGGACCAAAGGAGGTTTTGATTATTGAAGGGGCCGAACCTTGTACAAGGTTGCCTACGTATCCAAATAGGAATTAGGCTGCACGTAGTTCATGCTAAAGAATTGGATTATTTTTACCAATCAAAGAATTGGTTGTGTTTCACACATAAAATTTCTTGAGTTGATTATGAAATTCAGTGCCGTCCATGTCAATAAGTTGAGCTGCTCCTCCAGATAGGATTGCCTTGACAATATATGGACTGGCCCAACTAGGTCTGAACTTACCTCGGGGATCTAACACGTTTTTCCTTAATGCCTTGAGCATTAAGTCACCCTCTTTAATATTTCGGGGTTTTACCTTCTTATTGAAAGATCGCGCAATACGATTCTGATAAACTTACACATGATGCAAGGCAGCTAATCTTCGTTCATCGAGCAATATAAGCTCCTCGAATCTAGCTTTGACCCAGTCAGCTTCGGGGATTTGACTTTCCAAGACATTGCGTAGGGATGGTATTTCAAGTTCAATAGGTTGGACAACCTCTACTCCATAGACATGTGAATAAGGTGTAGCTCTAGTAGATGTTCGAATAGAAGTACAGTATCCCCATAAGGCAAAATGTAGTTTATCTGGCCAATCTTTATAATTTTCGGTCATTTTCTGGATAATGACTTTGATAATGTATAAGCGGCCTCCACAGCATCGTTAGCTTGGGGTCTATATGGGGAGGAGCGATGGTGCTTGATACTATATTTTTCAAGGACTTGTTCACATTCGGCTTGGAGGTGGGTTCCTTGGTCACTTATGATTTCATGGGGTACTCCTTAGCGACAAATGATGGTCTTCTCTAGGAAGGCAGCTACATGTTTGGCTGTCAATTTGGCATAGGATGCAGCTTCTACCCATTTGGTGAAATAATCTATGGCTACAAGGATGAATTCATGTCCCCCAATATCAGGTGGTGTTATTTTACCAATAATGTCAATACCCCAAGTTGAGAATGGCCAAGGTGAAGTAAAGGTGTATAATAGTGAAGGTGGAACGTGTTGTAAATTAGCGCATAGTTGGCATTTTGGATAGGTTTTGGCATAGAGGTAGCAGTCTTTCTCCATTGTAGTCCAGTAATAGCCTAAGCGAAAGATCTTTTGGGCTAACATGCGTCTGTTCATGTGTGTGCCACAGATTCCATTAAGGACTTGATCCATAACTGTCATGGTGTCTGGTTTATCGATGCAGAGCAAGTGCACGCCTTATGGTGTCCTTTTGTACAGTATCTCGTTATATTCGACTTATTGGGAGGTCAAGAGCCTCAAGGCACACTGGGCTCTTGTTGAAGCTCCAGGTGGATATTCTTTTTTAGTTAGATAGTTGTGGATGTCAGTAAACCAGGGTTCAGAAGGAATAGGATCTGGCTCGGTATCTAATGTGTGAATATAAGCAGGCTCTTGCCTCCACTCAATGATAAGGGGCATTTCTGGCATGGTGCGAGGAATCCTAATCATAGAGGCTAAGCGGGCCAAAGCGTCAACAAATTGGTTTTCTTCTCGGGGAAGGTATGTGTATTGTATTTCAGGTATTTGTTCAGCGATGGCTTCTAGATGAACTTGGTATTGCAAGAGGCTTTCATTTCTGACTTTCCATAGTTTCGAGATTTGGTTGATGATTAAAGATGAATCACCATATACTCATAGTTTCTTAATATCGAGGGACACTGCGGCCTGGAGCCCTATGATACATGCTTCGTACTCGGCCGTGTTGTTAGTAACATCGAAGTTGAATTTAACAGAGAGAGGAGTGTGTTCGCCTTCAGGTGACACCAGGAGTACCCCTACATCAACTTTCATCTTCCGTCATGAGAAGGTCTTCATTAGAAAATTCATACTCTTCGCGAGATTCATCTATAGGGAAATCTGCTAAGAAGTATGAAACAACATTGCCTTTAATAGATTTATGGGGGATAAATTTTAAATCAAATTCGGCCAACATTACTACCCAGCGGGAGAGTCTACCATTAAGGGCTGGCTTTTCGAATAAGAATTTAACAGGATCTAGTCGTGACACTATATGGATTGTGTGAGTAAGCATGTAATGCCTAATCTTCTTAGTGGCCCAGACTAGTGCATGACAAAGTTTTTCTAAGGGAGTGTAGCGGGATTCATAGTCCAAGAGCTTTTTACTAAGGTAGTAAATGGCGCACTCTTTCCCATCAACCTCTTGTGCCAACGTGGCTCCAGCTGCGGTCTTAGTCACAGTCATATAGAGTCTTAAAGGTATGTCTGGCAAGGCAGGTGCTAAGACAGGTGGGTTGGATAAATATTCTTTGATTTTGTCAAAGGATTTTGGCAATCCTCATCCCATTCGGCAGCGAAACTTTTCTTAAGCTTTTTAATGATGGGCTCACACACCATGGTCAGTTTAGAGATGAACCTAGTGATGCACAGGATTTTACCTATGAACCCCCTTATCGGCTTTTCATTATTAGATGGAGGCATGGTCATGATGGCCGTTATTTTAGTGGGGTCGATTTCAATTCCCCTAGAATTGATGACATAACCTAGGAGTTTTCCGGAAGTAACCCCAAAGGCGCATTTTTGTGGATTAAGTCTCATGGTGTCCCCCTCTATCTTTGGACTTTACTATCATATCATCTACATAGACTTCTACCTCTTTATGCATCATGTCATGGAGAAGGGTAGTTGGAGTTCTTTGATAGGTGGCCCCAGCGTTTTTTAACCTGAAAGGCATAACAGTATAGCAAAAGGTCCCCCACGGAGTGATGAAGGTGGTCTTTTCCATATCTTCCTCGGCCATTTTTACCTGATTATATCCCGCATACCAGTCCATAAAGGACAGAAGGGCATGATTGGCAGTATTGTCTACTAGGACATCTATGTGAGGTAAGGGGAAGCCGTCTGTAGGACTTGCTTTGTTGAGGTCTCTATAGTCAACACACATCCTAACTCTTCCATCCTTTTTAGGCACAGGTACAACGTTAGCAATCCAGTCAGGATAATTAGCTACTTTAATATAACCTGCATTAAGTTGTTTCATGACTTCTTCTTTGATTCTCAGAGCTACATCTGGCTTCATTCTGCGGAACTTTTATTTGACTGATTTCATCCCTTCGATTAGGGGAATGGTATGCTGAGCAATCTCGTGATCAATGTCTGGCATGTCTTGGTAGGACCACGCGAATACGTCGATATATTCAACTAACGTTTTGATTAATTGAGCGCGCTCGCATTCGCTTAAAGTTAATCCAATTCTTACCTCCTTTGGTTCATTATCATCTAAAAGATTAATTTTTTCTGTTTCTTCGATGATTGGAGTCTTATTTTCATGTTCTTCCACTGCTTTAATTATTTCTTTTTCAGATTCATTGTTGCAATCGGAAGGAGAAGGAGAAGAAGAAGTAGAGATAGTGCACAAGTCATAAGCAAATGAGTTCATATTATTGAAATCGGAAATCATAGACTTGAACAATGACTCGACAGAAAGTAAAGACTCTACTTGGACACTAGGATTAATAGACTCAGTCATAGTCTCAACTAGGACGCTAGACTCAAAAGACTCCGACTTTGACTCGGATGACTCGGACTCTTCAAACATCGGCTCTTCCCCGGTGGTGAAGATCATCTTCTTTTCATCTGGAGTAGTCAGCTTGATAGTTCCTCCATCCTTGCATGGTGCTACTTGCAGGAGTGATCAGCATAGCAGGGTCGAAGTCCTCATTTTATAGCACATCCTGGATATGAGCAGTATTATTTGGGCATTTGACTCGTTCTTGACCGAATAGAAGTCCTAATGCCTTGTAGTCTAAACAGTCTTCAGTGAACTGTTTAATTTTGGGATCAGGAATCCCTTCTTCCAGAAAGTTACAGTCCATAAATATTTCAAATTCGGGATAGATCACTCCCTCCTGAGCCTGATAGAATGGTTCAGGGAATTCATAGCAAGGATAATCTTCTCCTTCCCTCAGAAACTGCCCATTCAGAGTGGGTTGATAGGGAGGAAAAGGGATACTGTCCTTGTTCTTTGTATTGCGATATGCCATCCATTGTGCAATACGTTCTATGAGCTCATTCCTGGTGGGCTTGTATCCTAAACCAAACAAATTTTCCACTGATTTAGAATTAGTGATAGGAGGTGCTCTAGCCTTCTTACTACCCAGTGACATGCCTGGGAAGTGTCCTTTCTTGCGCATGATGTAGTTGACTGCTAGATTGGGGAAGCAATCAAAGTCAAATGGCACTAAATCCTCTTCAATGAGGGCTACCTCTTCGAGAACGAATCCTCGGAGATCTTCATCCTCATCATCATGGTCTATGTGAATGAGAGGTTTATCAATTACTTGTACTTTCATTGTAGAGGCATCGAGCGTTATGGGAATGCCGTCCACAATCCTCTTAACCTTTTGATGCAAGGAAGATGGGATCGCACAAGCCCATGAAGCCATGGTCAACCTAACAGTAAATTGAATAAGGCCTTGATATCAATGACATGGAAGATCGTGTGCTTTTCCATAACCCATGCAGAGATGTTTAGGGCTATATGTAATCTCCCATAAATTTATGAATTCTATAAATATATTTTAATGTATATTTATATATATTTTAGTATATTTTAGTATTTAAACGATTTATTCTTGAAGGGTTGACTATTTGAAAGTCAAAGAAATTTCTGTAATAATTTAAAGAAGTCAAACATTTTATTTAGTCATGCTTTGAAAAATATTTGAAAAGCTTAAAACACTTTTGGGTTATGATAAGGATTTTAAATTGGGTATGAGAAACCCAACCACCCAACTCATAAATCATTAAATACTAGTTTGAGCCCAATCATCTTTTCATAAGCCCAAAAGGGGAACCTATATAAACCCCTCAAAACCCCAAATTCCCACACATTAAACACATTTTATTTTATCTTTCTTCCTCCCCCAAAATTTTCTGCCCTCTCTCCTCTTTTTCTTTTCTATCTTTTTTCTTCTTTCTCTTTCGGTTTTCGGCCAGCAGCTCCGGCACCACCACCGGTTGATTGCCACCACCAACCAGCTGTAGCCGGCGGCAGCAGCGCCGCCTCCCTCCTTGCCGTGTCTTTCTCCTCTCCTTTGTTTGGTTGTTATTTCTTCCTCCTGAAGTTTTTATTTTAATGCAAAGTTTGTATTTTTAGGGTTTATTATATTATGATTATGTTTAAAAGTTATGGTTTGATGATTTGACTATGAATCTAAGATTATATAATTTATGTATTGAAGAAATTAAAATTCAGATTTACTTATTATGTTTGAATGGGATTTGTAGTTATCAAAGCATGGATTTTTAGGGTTTTAAAGGTTGGAAAATGATAGTAGTATGTTGTAGTTTGTGAAATTGGGTTTTCTTATGATTATAAGTATGTTTAAATGTGTTTAAAATGAGTTTTAGTATATAATATGTTGCTGGAATTTTTTAAAGGGATGCTATGATGGAGTTTTTATGATTTTAACATGAGTTTTAAGGGTTTTAAATCAACTAGTAAAGTGGTACTATACTAAGTGGTTTTACTAATTAAGTTTGATGTAGAAGGTTTGTTTAACGTATTTTGTTATTGCTGTAAATTCATAAGGCTCGATTGTGGTTTTATATTGGTAGTTTTAGGCAGAGATTTCTCTTTAGGCGACTTTAAAGGTTGTGAAAGTGGCTGCTCGATTTGTCTACACAAGGTACGTACATACCTATGTGTTGATTGGACTAGTATCATGTCCTAAGGATGAGAATTGAGTAGTATCATCTATAGGGAACTATTCTTAGTTCATATGTGATTTCTATTAAGTTGGATTTGCATGTTTTATGCCGTTGTGTGAAGCATGTTGATTATGATATTGATATTATGTTTGTATGGAAGATTGATGAAAGCATATGGGATTTGGGAACTTTATTTTATTAATTCACATGAGGGATTAATATATATATGTTTGTTTAGATCATGATTGAATCATGTTGTTCCCTTTTGATTATTTAACTACTTTATGAGGACCGAGGGCCTTATTTGGTAAGTTAATATTTTTATACCTATGAAAGGTTGGTTGGTTGTTGACTTGGTTCAACACTTAATTAAAGGTTATGGATTAAATATTGATGATCAGTTATCTAATCCTAAGATAAAAATGGAAGTTTATGGTTACTTGATGATTATTGTTTGTTCTACTTGTGAGTCATAACAAGTAATAATTTATTAATCATGTAAAGTGAAACGTGGACAACAATAGCTTTAAACTTGTGCATCTCTAAAGTGTTTGACTAGTATGATTTGGAGTACATGGTGGTAGCCCATGGCTTTTCTTGGGACCGGATTGATCACCGTGTCCTATTTTTATTTAAAAGGTTCCTCGTTATCGTAGGTCATGGGAATACGGAGTCGCGCCCGTATTTCATCTTCTAAATTAAAGGCTGGTTTTGGTTAGACAACTCGTTCCATTGACTATTCCATCTGAAGTAATTAATTTATTAGTTGTGATGTTAGTTTTTTTTTTTTGAGGGGAAACAGAGCAATATATTAATCGATGGACAACGAGTCCATAAGAACATAAGGGGTAACATCCATGGGACAGTGACGTTCCCAACGTTGTTCGACACCAAACGGAATAAATCTAGCTAGGTGGTGGGCTACCCACCCATCCCTAAGCACATGAGACCAAGAGAGAGAAATAAACACTTTACTAAGAGAGAATACATCCTCGAGGATAGAGTCTAAGTCCGAAAAGAAAATAGCACATTTGGAAAGACGATGCACCAAAGTTTGACAATCCGATTCCACAACAATGTCACGCAAATCGTGGGCTCGAGCAAGTTTGAGGGCCAAGCACAGGGCCTTCCCTTCAGCAACCTCGATGGGCCAGTAAGCACGAACTCTCCTGCACGCAGCGAACAATACCTCGCCATGGTGATTCCTCACAACAACACCAAGTCCTACCCTTCCATCTTCCGTTAAAGAAGCATCTGTAGTGATCTTTATGCATCCCACAGGGGGTGGTAATCATTTCTTCGGACTCTTTGCAGCATCCACACTCGATCTGCAGTAGATTTTCTTTAAGGATTGTCCATACTCCATCGCCACCTTCATAGCATAAGCCACGACCTGTGCATTGCCGCGATGAACCTGCTCAAATACGACCTAGTTTCTACGAAACCAAGTGTTGTAAGCCAGGTAACTGAGCCTCACTAGCTGTGATTCCTCAGCACTTTCCCACGCCTCCCACATCTCCAACCAGTTACTGGCTCGGTGGAAAATTCGATAACCCATCCATCTCCCATACTTCCTTCACTGCTGGGCAGAGAAATATGGCATGAATCGACGTCTCAAGGGCAGCATTACATAACGGGCAGGTATCGTCCTCAATGATATGACGGTATTTGAGCAAGCTCCGAACTGGTAGCGTGGCTGAACAAAGACGCCAGAGGAAGTGACGTATTTTTGGCGCGACAGGAAGGTTCCAGATTTGCACCCAAACCTTGTGAAATAAATCGAGGTTGCCAGACTTTCCTACCAGGTAGGCAGTCTTCACAGAATAGTTCCCGTTCTTAGTGAAGGCCCAAGTGATTGAATCTGCCGGGCTGCGTTCACTAAGGGGAACCGCAAGAATAGCTCGAGCATCTTGGTCATTGAATGACTCATAAATCAGGCTTGTGTCCCACTCCATATTACCGAAATCAATCAGGTCACACACTCTATCCAAGCCTTGAATTCGGTTGCTTGACACAAATCTACTCCCGTCATTACATAGCCACGGGTCCTCCCAAATGCGAATATTGGTGCCATTACCAACCCTCCACAACACCCCTTCCGAGACTAAAGATTTCGAACTCCATATGCTTTGCCACGAGAAGCTAGCACAATGGCCTAACGAGGCCTCGAGGAAAGAATAGTGAGGGTAGTATTTGGCCTTCATGACTCGATCAAGTAAGGACGAACCATTTTATATCAAGAACCAATCATTCCGCCCAAGCAGGGCATCAATAAAAACTGCTAGATCTCGAAAGCCAAACCCGCCGAGGCATTTTGGGGTACACAGCACACCCCAACTCTTCCAATGCATAGAACGGTGACCATCTTTAGACCCCCACCAAAATCTCGCCATAGATGAGTGAATAGCGTGCACAACCGAACATGGGAACTTATAGACCCCCATCAGATAAGTCGGAATCGATTTTATAACCGACTTCAACAAAACTTCCTTGCCGGCTCGAGAGAGGAGCTTTTCTTTCCAATTCTGTAATTTCTTTCAGATTCTATCTTTCATGTCATTGAAAATCTGTTTCTTTGAACGACCCGGGAGAGTAGGAATCCCCAAATATTTGGAATGTCGATCAACAAGTTTCATAGCCAAGAGCTCAGTCAACTCCTCTTTTTGCACAGAAGTGACACCTTTGCTGAACGAGATCTCCGACTTTTCAATATTGATTTTATGTCCGAAAGCTGCTTCATATTTGTTGAGAATATCAACTATAGTTGAGCATTCCTGTCTAGAAGCTCGAGCAAAGAGTAAACTGTCATCTGCAAAGAGATGATGAGAAATTTCGGGGCCATTCCTGCTAGCCTTCATACCATGAATATCCTTGTCAGAAATAGCCTTATGAATAAGAGCTGAAAAAGCATCTGCAACAAGGATAAACAAATAAGGGGAGATTCAGTAAACAATAGTTGTAATGTTAGTTCAGTAAAGGTAGTCTGTAATGTTATTATGTTACTATTTATTCCTGCTTATTATTTATTAGTATCATGTTAGGATTGTTTATTTATTTGCTACATAGTACTCAGCTTTGTTGATTACATGCTGTGTGTGTGTGACCCATTTGGTCATGTGATTACTATTTATTTGATCATGGCTATGCCTTATTGATCCTATGACGACCCATTTGGTAAGCAGTCTCTAGGGATTGATAGTACATCGTTATTTACAGGTTTGAAGATGATGCATCATGGGTCCGGGATTGGAGTGCTTGTGTAGATTATTTATCATATTTTGACTTTACACATTTCGTAGTTGACTTTTGACTATGGTTGTTGACTTTGACTTTTGAGGTTGTCTTTGACTTTTGTTGGTTTGACTTTTGGAGTTGACTTTGTGGTTGACTAAGTTTTACTTCTAAGTTTATTTTTTATGTTTTCCGCTGTAAAATTCTGAATAAGCCGATACGTTTTTACACGGGCGATAATACTTTGATAATTAACTAAGTTTTGTATTAAAAAGGTATTTTGGAAAAGAGAGAATTGTCGGGGTGTTACAAAGTGGTATCTTGGAGCTTTAGATTTATTGGCCTTTTGTGCCAACTTTAAATTTTTAGGCACCTAGCTAGCAAGTTACTTAAAATGAATTTCTTAGAAATCGAGCTCTTACTTATTCGTTTTGTACAAATCACTTTTCGAAACATTTTTTTTTTTTAGATTTAAGATTTTGAATTTTTTTTTTTCGAATTATGTTTAAGTCCGAATTTTTTTTACTTGATGCTAATATTTCGAATTTCATTATTTTTATTTTTATTGTTTCTTTTTAAATTCGAAAAATGTATATTACTCCCTCCGTCCCTAAATATAGTGCCCATTTCTTTTGGGCACAAGTATTAAGAAGAAATCACGTGTAGGACCTTAGTTGTATTAAAGCATAATTAAATATAGAAGTTGGTACACTTTTTATGAATTGTTTATTAAGGAGAGAGAATGTGGGCCATATGGGAAAGTGGGTGATATTATAAAAGTTGAAAGCAAAATAATATTTTAATTGAGGGACCCATACCAAATAAGGAAATGGGAAATCTTTTTGAGACAAACATAAATGGAAAAATGGACATTCTATTTAGGGACGGAGGGAGTAATTGTTTATTTATTTATTTTAATTACTTTATCATTTATGAGAGATGGGTAGTATAGGAAAGGCATATAGGATAGATATATTATATGTCTGCATTAAATAGTTAGTTCAGTATGATTATACTTTTCTTCCCTGCTAATTGTTTATGTTATTCCTATGCTTTGAGTTGTGGTCATTCTTTCTTATTGGTTATTGTTGGGAACATACGTTAAGTGAGAGTACCAATTACTTATAGAAGTTATATTTATCTGTTATAGGATCTCTAGCTATGTCTGATAGAGGAGCTACTAGAGTAGGGAGCTACTACAACCCGATTATGTTGAGTGGTGATGAGAGTGATGGATCTGGGTATGAGTCTTATGAGGAAAACTACCTTAGAGAGTTGGAAATGCGTCGTATTCTGAAGGTTAGCAGTCCAGATAGTAATGATGAGGTCATTCGGGAGTTTGATCGTGCTGGGAGTCAGACTCGAAAGGATATTTACTATGCTGTGATGAGGAATGTCTTTGGTGAGCCGAGGTATGCTGCAGCAGATGAAGATGATTAGGATGATGAGGACATTGTAGATTTCGAAGATGAGGTTTTCACTCCAGAAAAGTACAAGGAATCAAAGGATAAGACTGATGATGTATCACCCTAGATTATTTACTTATGTACTTATGCTTTGAAAATAAATGTTGGATAATTAGTCAAGCAATGGCTTAAATTTATTTCTTAGTACCTTTATTTTGTTTAGAAAGATTTCAGTATTATGGATTGGAAATTGCTACTAGCATCTTTTGAGGAATAAAAAGCGAATATTGAGTTATAATTTTATTTTGGCACGTGAATGGGAATATTTTATTTATTTGTTATGATTGAATTTTTAATGGTTCCTCACATGTGTTATTCTTAATGAGAATATTTCATGAATGATTATATGTTCCATGATGATTTATTATGTGGTATTATTATAACTTCATGAGGAATTGTATGTTGATGCGATCTTGTATGATCAAACCAAATGTTGCCTTCATAGAGAATATCATGTAAGTTGTGTATCGAAACCTAAAGTAGAGTTACGTTAATTTCAGGTCGCGCAGTTGAATGGCTAATAACGGTAACGATTTAGCTTGTGCTATTTGCCTATTGGAGGAGAATTTAACTCGTGAAAGAGTTGAGCGTCCTGATTCCGCTGGGGACATGTTTGAAAGACTAACCATACTTTAAGGGGAAAGTTGATCCTACCTTCTTAGAGAGTTGGATTAGGGAATTTGAAAAGATTTTTGGGGATGTGAACTGTCCTGAGGGTATGAGAGTAGGTCAAGCTGTACTATACTTGAAAGATGAGGCTGATTTGTGGTGGAGAGAAAATGGGGCTAGACTGAGTGTTGTTGAAGGATTTAATTGGGATTCCTTTGTTACTGCTTTAAGAGGGAAGTTTGACCCTGCTTTTTTGAGGAATCAGAAAGCCCAGGAGTTTATAAACCTTAGGATGGGGAGTATGACCATCTCTGAGTACTATAGTAAGTTCATAGCACTGTCGAGGTTTGCACCTGAGGTAGTAGCCACTGAGGAATTAGAGGCTCAAAGATTTGAGCAAGGTTTGACTGAGGAAATCCAGCTGGGGTTAGGTGGTGAAAATTTTTCATCTCTAGACATTGTGTATGGAAGAGCCGCCCACATTTATGGTCTTCAATCGAGGCGGGATAAGAAGAATGTTGTAGTGGGTGAAAAGAGAAAGGATTTCAATACTGGGGGAAATCAAGGGAATTTTAAGAACAGAAATGGGAATGGGAATTTCCAAGGGAGAAATGGTTAGGGTTATAGTAATAAGGGCCAGTCTGAAAGAGTTTACCATTGTAAGAAGTGCAGTAAGAACCACCATGGTAGAGACTGTAAGGGAGACCTAGTAACCTGTAACTACTGCCAGAAGAAGGACCATAGGGAGTATGAGTGCTTCACCAAGCAAAAGAAAGAGTAAAATGGTGATGGCAGTGGTAACCAGGTGAGGTCTGGGTTCAACCAGTCAGGAAATCAAGGTTCGAAGCATGTAGGGGCACAAAACAACAAAGGAAGCTACAGTAAGACTGCTAGTGAGAGCAACAACAACTAGAATAAGGCTCCGGGTAAACTGTTTGTGATGAGTCGCAATGAAGCTGATCGATCTGCCTACGTAGTTTATGTTACTTTTTCTATTAACTCCGTTCTCGTTAAAGCGTTGTTTGATTCTGGGGCGACTTATTCGTTTGTGTCGTCTATCATTAAGAGTATGGGGTTAGTAGATTTTGAGGTGATTGATTTGCCTATTAGTATACCTACTGGAGAAGTCATAAGGTGTACCAAGTTGTTTAAAGATTTGCCTCTGAAGATAGGAGACTGTGTATTTCCTTCTGATCTAATAGAATTCAATTTGGGAGACCTAGATGTAATTCTAGGGATGGATTGGTTAGGTTTCTACAAAGCTAAAATAGACTGTGAAGCTCAGAATGTAGTGTTGAGTAGCCCTTTGGGGAAGTTGACTTCATATCGATGTTTTGGGAAGTCTAAGAACTTTGGGGTTATTTCTGCTATGCAAGTGAAGAAGTTGATGAAGAAGGGGTGTGAGCTATTTTTCCAGTAGTGTGCAAGATGTGACTAAAGAGGTTGGACTAAAGATCGAGGATGTCCCAATCGTGAATGAGTTTATGGATGTGTTTCCGAGTGAAATTTCGGGTATGCCGCCTGCAAGAGCCGTTGAGTTCACCATAGACTTAGTTCTTGGAGCTGCACCTATTTCTAAAGCACCTTATAGAATGATACCTCCTGAGATGAGTGAGTTGAAGACGCAATTGCAAGAATTGCTAGATAAGGGTTATATTAGGCCGATTGCGTCACCTTGGGGAGCTCCTGTGTTGTTTGTGAAGAAGAAAGATGGGAGTATGAGATTGTGTATCGACTATAAGGAGTTGAACAATGTAACTATGAAGAACAAGTATCCTTTGCCTAGGATAGATGACATGTTTGACCAATTGAATGGAGCGAGCATGTTTTCGAAGATTGATATGTGTTCGGGGTATCACCAAATGAGGGTAGCTGATAAGGATATACCTAAGACTACATTTAGGACGCGTTATGGTTACTATGAGTTCATTGTAATGCCGTTTGGGTTAACCAATGCTCCAGCCATATTTATGGATTTGATGAATAGGATATTCCATGGGTTCTTAGATAAGTTCGTTGTGGTATTCATTGATGATATTCTGATTTACTCAAAGAATGAGGAAGAGCATGATGAGCACTTGAGGATTATATTAGAGACGCTAAACAAGAACCAATTGTTTGCCAAGTTCTCTAAGTGTGAGTTTCGTTTGGAGAAAGTAGCATTTTTGGGTCATTGTGAGTCTAAAGAAGAAGTCTATGTAGATCCTGCTAAGATTCAAGTTGTTAGTGAGTGGCCTACTTCGAAGAATGTGTCAGATATCAGGAGTTTTCTGGGTTTAGCTAGCTATTACAGGATATTCGTGAGAGATTTCTCGAAGATAGCAAGGCCAATGACCAATTTGATGAAGAAAGAGTCAAAGTTCGAGTGGAGTGAGAAGTGCGAGGAAGCTTTTCAAATTTTGAAGGAGCGTTTAACCTCTGCACCCGTTTTAACCCTACCTGATGGAAATGAAGGATTTGAGGTGTATAGTGATGCTTCAAAGAATGGTTTGGGATGTGTTCTGCAGCAGAATGGGAAGGTGATCGCATATGCGTCGCTTCAGTTGAAACTGTATGAGGCTAATTACCCTACCCATGATATAGAGTTAGCTGCAATTGTTTTTGCCTTGAAGATTTGGAGACATTACATTTATGGGGTAACTTGTAAGATCTTTACCGACCATAAGAGTTTGAAGTAAATTTTCACCCAGAAAGACCTCAATATGAGGCAGAGAAGATGGTTAGAGTTGATTAAGGATTATGATTTAGACATCCTGTATCGTGAAGGAAAAGCAATTGTAATTGCCGATGCTTTGAGTAGGAAGTCGAGCCATAGCATGAATGCCTTGGCAATTCCTGAGGAATTGTGTCGAGATATGCAAAAGCTTAGCCTAGAAATCTTAAATCTTGGGGAGATCGAGGCAAGATTGAGTGCTTTGTCATTGGGGTTGTCAGTTTTCGATGAGATCAAAGAAGGTAAAATTGGAGACGAGCACCTAGATAAGATCAAGGAGAAGATGAAGCAAGGTAAGGAAGTCGATTTTAAGATCCATGATGATGGAAATTTGAGGTTCAAGGGAAGGTCGTGTGTACCACAAAAATGCGATGAGCTTAAGAGATGTCTTATGGAAAAGGGGCATAATACTCCATATTCTGTACACCCTGGGGGTGACAAGTTGTATAAGGATATCAAGGAAATCTATTGGTGGCCAAATATGAAGCGTGAGATTGCTGAATTCGTGTCTAAGTGTCTAACCTGTCAGAAAGTGAAGATAGACCATAAGAGACCAATGGGGAAGGTTCAGTCCTTAGAGGTTCCTGGATGGAAATGGGATTCCATATCGATGGATTTTGTGACTGCTTTGCCGAAGACGAGAAACGGCAATGATACGATTTGGGTTATTGTGGACCGTCTGACAAAGTCCGCCGTGTTCATTCCAATTAAGGAGACATGGAAGAAGAAGCAACTTGCGAAGACGTATATCAAGCATGTAGTGCGACTGCATGGAGTTCCAACATATATTATTTCAGATTGTGATTCAAGATTCCTCTCGAAATTTTGGAAAAAGGTCCAGTTGAATCTTGGAACAACATTGAAGATGAGCACTGCCTTTCACCCTGCAACCGATGGTCAGATTGAGAGGACTAGCCAGACTATGGAAGATATGTTGAGAGCGTGCGCTATTGACTTCCAAGGTAGTTAGGAAGACCAATTAGATTTGATTGAGTTTTCATATAATAATAGTTATCATGCGAGCATCAAGATGGCTCCTTTTAAGGCATTGTATGGAAGGAAGTGTAGAAGTCCCATTTGCTGGCATGATTTTAGTGAGAATATAGTCTTGGGGACAGAATTTATTGAGGAGACTATCAAGAATGTCAAGTTGATTCAGGCTAGAATTCAGGCTGCTCAAGATAGGCAAAAGAGTTATGCCGAGTTAAAGCGAAGAGAAGATGAGTTCGCAGTAGGTGATAAAATGTTTCTGAAAGTATCACCAACTAAGGGTGTGATGAGGTTTGGGAAAAAGGGCAAATTGAGTGCTAAATATGTCGGCCCATATGAGATTTTGCAAAGAGTCGGGAAGGTAACTTATAAGTTGGCGTTGCCAATGGAATTTGAGAAAATGCACGACGTGTTTCATATTTCCCAACTTAAGAGATATATCCCTGATGAGCGCCATGTTTTGGAGCCTGAAAGAATCCAAATCCATAGTAGCCTCACATATGAGGAAAGGCCTGTGAGAATTCTAGATAAAAAGATGCGTAGTACACGCAATAAGGATGTGAATATCGTGAAAGTGCTTTGGTCTAATCATGAGTCCGAAGAGGCAACGTGGGAAGCTGAAGACGAAATGAAGAAGAAGTATCCAGATTTATTTCTTGAGGTGAGTTACGAGGGGGATAGAATGTGATAGAATTTCGCGCTTTTTACCTTATGTTATGGTTTTTTTTTAATGCATTTTTAAGCTTATTTTGGCGATTTGCACATGTTGGTGCAATATAAATAGATTCTCCGCATAGAAAATGTGTTCATGAGTAACACAAGTGGTTTTAAATTTGGTAAAAGTGTGCACATGTGTGACACAAGTATTCCTCAAATGGAAGTTGAGCTAAAAACTTTTGAAAATGTGTGAGTTTTCTTGTCAAATTTCGGGACGAAACTTCTTTTAAGAGGGGTAGACTGTAATCCCCCGTAAATTAATGAATTTTATAAATACATTTTAATGTATATTTATATAAATTTTAGTATATTTTAGTATTTAAACGATTTATTCTTGATGGGTTGGCTATTTGAAAGTCAAAGAAATTACTTTAACAATTTAAAGAAGTCAAACATTTTATTTAGTCATGCTTTGAAAAATATTTGAAAAGCTTAAAACACTTTTGGGTTGTGAAAAGGATTTTAAATTGGATATGAGAAACCCAACCACCCAACTCATAAATCATTAAATACTAGTTGGAGCCCAATCATCTTTTCCTAAGCCAAAAAGGGGAACCTATATAAACCCCCCAAAACCCCAAATTCCCACACATTAAACACATTTTATTTTCTCTCTCTTCCTCCCCCAAAATATTCAGCCCTCTCTCCTCTTTTTCTTCTCTCTCTTTTTTCTTCTTCTTCCTTCGGTTTTCGGCCAGCAGCGCTGCCTCCCTCCTTGCTGTGTTTTTCTCCTCTCCTTTGTTTGGTTGTTATTTCTTCCTCCTCAAGTTTTTATCTTAATGCAAAGTTTGTATTTTTAGGGTTTGTTATATTATGATTATGTTTAAAAGTTATGGTTTGATGATTTGACTATGAATCTAAGATTATATAATTTAAGTATTGAAGAAATTAAAATTCAGATTTACTTATTATGTTTGAATGGGATTTGTAGTTATCAAAGCATGGATTTTTAGGGTTTAAAAGGTTGGAAAATCATAGTAATATGTTGATGTTTGTGAAATTGGGTTTTCTTATGATTATAAGTATGTTTAAATATGTTTAAAAAGAGTTTTAGTATATCATATGTTGCTGGAATTTTTTATAGGGATGTTATGATGGAGTTTTTATGATTTAAACATGAGTTTTAAGGGATTTAAATCAACTAGTAAAGTGGTACTATACTAGGAGGTTTTACTAATTAAGTTTTAATGATGTAGAAGGTTTTTAAACACTGTTAGAAAGGTTTAAACGTATTTTGTTATTGCTGTAAATTCATAAGGGATTGATTGTGGTTTTATATTGGTTGTTTTAGGCAGAGATTTCTCTGTAGGCGACTTTAAAGGTTGTGAAAGTGGCCGCTCGATTTGTCTACACAAGGTACGTACATACCTATGTGATGATTGGACTAGTATCATGTCCTAAGGATGAGAATTGAGTAGTATCATCCATAGGGAACTATTCTTAGTTCATATGCGATTTCTATTAAGTTGGATTTGCATGTTTTATGTCGTTGTGTGAAGCATGTTGGTTATGATATTGATATTATGTTTGCATGGAAGATTGATGCAAGCATGTGGGATTTGGGAACTTTATTTTATTAATTCACATGAGGGATTAATATATATATGTTGGTTTGGATCATGATTGAATCATGTTGTTCCCTTTTGATTATTTAACTATTTTACGAGGACCGAGGGCCTTATTTGGTAAGTTGATATTTTTATACCTATGAAAGGTTGGTTAGTTGTTGACTTCGTTCAACACTTAATTAAAGGTTATGGATTACATATTGGATTGATTTTTGGATGGTTAAGTTGATGATCACTTATCTAATCCTAAGATAAAAATGGAAGTTTATGGTTACTTGATGATTATTATTTGTTCTACTTGTGAGTCATAACAAGTAATAATTTATTAATCATGTAAAGTGAAACGTGGATAGCAATAGCTTTAGACTTGTGCATGTCTAAAGTGTTGGACTAGTATGAGTTGGAGTACATGGTGGTAGCCCATGGCTTTTCTTGGGACCAGATTGATCACCATGTCCTATTTTTATTTAAAAGGTTCCTCGATATTGTAGGTCATGGGAATACGGAGTCGCGCCCGTATTTCGTCTTCTAAATTGAAGGTTGGTTTTGGTTAGACAACTCGTTCCATTGACTATTCCATCTAAAGTAATTAATTTATTAGTTGTGAAGTTAGTTCAGTAAACGTAGTCTGTAATGTTATTATGTTACTATTTATTCATGCTTAGTATTTATTAGTATCATGTTAGGATTGTTTATTTATTTGGTATGTATTACTCAGCTTTGCTGATTACGTGCTTTGTGTATGTATGTTGATCATGGCTATGCCTTATTGATCTTGTGATGACCCATTTGGTGAGCAGTCTCTAGGGACCAATAGTGCATCGTCATTTACAGGTTTGAAGATGATGCATCATGGGTTCGGGATTGGAGAGCTTGTATAGATTATTTATCATATTTTAACTTTACAGTTTTCGTAGTTGACTTTGACTATGGTCGTTGACTTTGACTTTTGAGGTTGACTTTGACTTTTGTTGGTTTGACTTTTATAGTTGACTTTGTGGTTGACTAAGTTTTATTTCTAAGTTTATTTATTATGTTTTCCAGTGCAAAATTCTGAATAAGCCGATACGTTTTCACACGGGCGATAATACTTTGATAATTTTCTAAGTTTTATATTAAAAAGGTATTTTGGAAAAGAGAGAATTGTCAGGGTGTTACACTATAGTTCCTAACGATTGACGACGGGAATTGTCGTATGCTCGGATGCCTTGATGAGAAGGACTGGAATCCTCATCTCTGAAGCCTAAGCGCGCAGTTCGTAATGGACACACGTTTGTTGCGGATCCATTGTCTACCAATGTCATTGGGACATTCATACTCATGCATGCTACAGTAAGATGCAGGGCCTTGTTATGTTTATTTCCTTCAAAAGGAAGGTCATTGTCAGTAAAGGAGATAATATTTCCTTTGATTGGCTTATCAGCGGTTAGGAAATTGACCAATCCTTCAGGTGAAGTGTCAGATGATACGTTCATCTTTGTGAAGGCATTTTGTAATGCCATGCGATGCTCATGAGAAGAGGCTACCAATTGCTAAATATTAATTTCGGCTTTTGTCTTCATGAGTTGTTGAATGAGAGCGTTCTCTTTGCGAAGAAGCTCTTCAGGAGATGCAGACGATTTGGGAGGGTTGCCTTGAACTGGCTGATTTAGCCTTCCAGTTCGGGTAAGCACTCGTACTGCTTCCTCTTCATCACTTTTAAACCAATCCATTGCTAAGGTAACGCGATCAGGTACTGCTTCCTCTTCATCACTTTTGTACCAATCCATCGCTAAGGTAATGCGATCTGTTTGAAGATCAACAACTTCATCGTCGTCGTATAATCCTGGGGGTGGAGGGATGCATGTTCCCTGGATGAAGTCACTTTCTTCTGCGACATACTCGTCTTCTTCATCACTATCCCAGATACCATTGATATCTGGTGATGTGTCAGCAATAATGATAGTGGGGACAGGATCCCCTATCAATGAGATCAAGAGAGATGGATCATAACAGTATTGATCTTCAGAGATAGCCAGAACTTGTTTTAATAGCCGATCTTGATTGTTAGGCTTCTTTCCTACAGGAGGAATGGGAAGTCTACCTTCATCAATCATGTGTTGAATGACGTTCTTTAATCTGTAACAGTCCTCCGTTTTGTGACCATTCCCTCTATGGTACTTGCAGTAAGAATTCTTGTCCCCACGAGACCCTCTTTTATCTTCTTCCGGATCAGGAGTTGGTTCAATGGGGAATATAGCGCCTTTTGAGTTAAGGTGATCAAAAGCGGTGGCATATGAAATGCCTATTGGAGTGAATGTCCTCCTGAAATTCCCCTGGAAGGATTTGCGCGGTGCCTCAAGAAGGTTCACCTCTCCACCTTTAGAAGTGGATCCGTAATCATTCTTGTTGTTGTTATTTTTGCCCTTATAACGATTGTTGTCATTTTGAGCATTTTTCAACAAGTCATCTTCGATTTACACACCTATGTCATATAGCTTAGTGAAGTTCTCGATACCTAAATACTTGAGATGATTTTTGTATTTAGGCAATAAGTTGTTGACGAAGATACGGACGAGGTCCTTTTCGATAGGTCTGGAGACCATGTGAGCAGACTTTTCCCTCCACCTATTAAGGTAGGCGGTAAAGCCTTCATTGTTATCCTGCTATAGCACTTTCAATTCCCTTAGTGAGGTTTGGATTACAGTGGTATGTTCATATTGCTTCATGAACTCTCTAGTGATATCACCCCATGTTTCAACATGTTTGGGGTCCATGGAGTATAAGTAGTTTTGACAGGCAGGGTCCAACGACATCGGGAACACCGTTGGATAAAGTTCAGGGTCCACAGACTTAATGATCATAGTGTCCTTGAAGTTCCTCAAGTGGTACTTGGGATTGTCAGTAGGTTTGAACTTAGGGAAGTCACTCGTGGAAAACTTTTCAGGCAGCTTTCCCTTGAATTTGTTGTTCTCATCCAAATCGAAGTAGGACTCCTTATTGGTGACCTTTTGAAAAAAAAATTCCATTTGTTTGGTGAATCCAGCATTTTCACCACTTTCAACTTGGTGCAGATGGAGAGTGACCTCCTCCAACTTCTTAGCCATTCATTCAATGACTTTGGTCAGCTTAGTAATCTTTTCATCACCCATGTTTGCTTCAACAATTAACCGTGTTTCAGCTGCTTGAACAGATCGAGACTTTCGCGCTCGTGAACGAGCTATTGGATATGTTTTCTCGATTACCCTGTTTGACAAGGACACATTGACTTAGGACTCACTCTAAAAATGGATAGGGTAAGAAATGAAAATGAAGGAGAAATTTTTTCGAAATAGAATTTTTTTTTCAAAAGGTTTTTTTAATTTGTTCAAAACTCTTGCCAAAAGGAGAGGATATTTATGGAAGGAAATCTATTTTGTGGAGGGAAATGTATAATGATATTTTGGATTATGCGATTATGGATTTTAAGACAAGAGTTATGTGGAGATATTTATGTGATGATGTATGGAATGATGATGTGGATATTTATGTGGGGATATGGAATAGTGACTTTGGAAACAGACTTTCACCAATCAAAATGAAGTTTTAAAATAGGAAAGATGAGGTGTGTAAAAAAATATATAAATGGGGTAAGTTATTGGGAGGATATATAGGAATATCCGACTTTCTCCAAAAAAAATAAAAAATGAAAACAAAAAGGGAAATCCTAAACATGGTTGTTCATTTAGATGAGACCTAATGACAGTGGAACTCTAAAGAAAAACGAAGACTCTCTTTTTCTTTTATTTTGTTTTAGGTGAAGTTAGACGCAAGACATTCTGAACAGTCAATGACTCTAATGCATGTAGGCAAGAATATTACACGGAATTGGTCACCACATTGCCTAAAGTGACGGAAAACGCGAGATGCACAACAACACGCCACGTAGCAAACCTGCGTGTGGCACAGTGTGGTGCATCTGGCGCACGACCAACGCGTTAGGCGCATCCTCATGCGTCTAGCGTGCTATCCCACACACGTTTTCATGACAATTTAGGTGATGTTTTGACAAATTTGGCATAATTTCAGGACGCAACAACTGACATACGGACAACAACGATTTTTTACAAACTGATATTGACGCAAACTTGTTATTTTTAGACTCGAACAAAGGTCAAAAGACCAATAAGCATGGGACGAATAGACTGCACGGCACGCAACTGTGGCGCGCGGCGCGCAGGCTATGCGTCTGTTGCTGGAACATTGCGTCGGGCGCAACTTAATGCGTTTGGCGCAATGCTCTGCGGCATGCGTATTGGTAAATTGACGAAGGTTCGGGCGAAAATGACGCGTAGTTTTAGACGCGATTTATCATTATTTTTAGGCGCAAAGCATATCAACATATTAGCAGGCGAAAATTGCAATCACACATAAGTTCTCAACCTAAAGTCCAGTTCTACATTCAACTATTGGTCAGGTTTAGGTTAAGGCTGCAAAGGATCCATGACTAAGAGATTGATCCCACGCTTCGGACCCCTGCTTAAAGAGGTGGTCACGTGTAAGACACACTCCAGTTCTCAAGTCAGGAACAAAAGAACAATGCCATGGTTGGGTGGATTTGCTTATAACAAAGACCCAACACTATCGCTCTGGAAGCTTTTTGGAAGGACACAGCGCAAACCCCCCGGGGGTGACCTCACACATAGAACATGTGCTAATGAGGCAAGGTAGATTGTCGTTGTAGTGGCTGAACAATAGCCATGCATATGCAGAACAGTATATTATTCAAAGGCATAAAAGGAGAATGAATCGTAGATTTCAAGTTTCACCCACTCATTTAAAAAAAATAAATTTTTTAAAATCCTCCCCAGTGAAGTCGCCATATTGTAGGCGTGAATTTTATTCCTTTATGCCTACACGCGGTGTGAGCGCGTTTATTTGACTACCCCATTGTTAAGGTTTCATTTGAAATTCCTTTTGAAGTCGCCAACAATTTTTTAGAGGAAAACATATAAACCCAATTGGATATTGAACTGTAGGGACATCTTAGGGACTTATCCAATGTAGATTTCCTCGTCCGGACTCCATAGATGGTCAAAATAAACCATAGATCGAGTTCGGGGGTGAGGGTACAAATATGGTCATAATGAACCACGTTTGCCCATTGCTGGCCTTTACTAAGTATCTATTCATTACAGATTTTATGCAAAAGAATAATCATATAACGTTTTAAACACCATAAAAATATTTAGTCTAGGTTGGTTCAAGAAACACATAAAAAGACTATATTTTTAGTGACAAGCTATTATGTAATCAAATTACAAGGTTCCTAGCAGGTTGCCCAAATTATCTGAATTAGTTAGAACAATTATTTAGGTCTTGTTTAACAATAATAATATGTGGGTGATAAAAATTATGCAGGACAATCATAACAATATGAATACTATATGCAAGAATAATAAAATTAAGGGTTAGAATTTACAAGGAATCACGATTATCAATTAAAGATCTACATCATGACAAAAACTGTTATTAACTTCAATATAATAAAAATAAATGAAGAGCGTAACGACCTTGAGGCGGAGCAACCGTGGAATCAGGAACGTAGTATGATTAGGAGTTGAAATCCACTTGAAAGGATTGAAGTATTTTGAGATTCGTAATAGTATTCAGAAGTATTCGTAAGGATATTGTGTTCGTAAAATAATAATGAAAATCCGTGTTTGATTTGGGAAATCAGCCCGTATATATAGGCAAAAGGAAACCTGTGCTGCAAGCGCGTCCTGCGCTAGGCGCAGTCCTACGTGGCAGGCGCAATGACACGCGTCAGGCGCAGATTGGCGCGCCTAACGTGGTCTGTCCAATTAAATGTAAACACGTGTAAACGCGTTTTTGAAAAGATACAAAAATAGTATGCGTCTCACACAAGACTTGCGTCAGATGCAGGACTCTGTGTGAGTCACAAGTACACGTGTCAGGCGCTCATTGGCGCGCCTGACGCGATCTGGCCAATGTGCTGGACGTACGTGGCACGCTGAGTGCAGCAGCCGCGTCCAGCGCATATTCTAGTATATTCGTTTGTTATTCTGCGCGTGCTTTGAAGATGCTCTTTTTATCCCTAAAAATCCAGAGATTGAATTTTATGGGATGAAAAATCTGATTTATGCTCAAAGTGTTTACTAAAGATAATAAAAGCATTTATGAAAATATTTATTAAAATAATAAATATTTAATTGGGCTTTTAAAATGGACTTAAAATATTTTACGAGTTTAATTTACAATTAATCATCATGGATAACTAAATGGTCTTTTATAATATTATTTCAAAACACAAATGGCCTGGTTATTCGGACTGCTCTTCCATTAGGTCGTGCCAACTAATACTGCGGTATGTTTCATCATTGGACTCTTAAATGGGGAGACATGATTATGTGTCTACAACTACCATCCTCAGCTACTATGAAATTGGCAGGCTCATTAGCTTGCTTATCCTTCAAGAACTGATCATGTACATGTGTTTCTTTATCTCATCATACAAAGTGGACTGAATCATAAGAGAGTTAAGCTAAGTTCCCAATTTCACTATCTCCACATCAAGATTTTGAAACTCCTCTCGAAGACGATTCCTCGAACGCATGTTCTACAAATAGTGAGAGGATTTCCTACTAAGTGCATCTTTACCAACATTGGCCTTACCCTCATGGTATTGAATCTCCATATCATAATCTTTGATCAGTTCCATCCACCTCCTCTGCCTCAAGTTCAGCTCTCTCTAAGTGAAGATGTATTTCAGACTCTTATGGTCTGAAAATATCTTGAATGATGTGCCAAGCAGATAATGACGCCATATCTTAAATGCAAAACAACAGCGCTGCCAACTCTAGATCATGTGTCGGATAGTTCAACTCATGGTTCTTCAGTTCCCTAGAAGCGTAAGCAACAACCTTTTTATCCTGCATAAGCACACAACCAAGACCATTCTTCGAAGCATCTGTGAACACTTCGTACTCCAGGTTTCCATCAAGTAAAGTCATCACAAGAGCCGTGGTGAGACGTTTCTTCAAAATCTGGAATGCTTTCTCACAATCATCATCCCACTGATACTTAGTATCCCACATCGGAAGTTGAGGAGAACAAAACCTTCTTTTCATAGAGGTGGACACCTCAACCTAGTAGAGGCCTTTTGGGTAGGACTTCGGTCCTACACCAAAGCAAATCCTTGCGCGCTAGGGCCCAAAGAGGACAATATCTACTAGTGGGCTCCTGAACACCTAGGGGTGTTACAGATGGTATCAGATCCAGGGCCCATTCCGGTGTCGTGTAGTGCCTACGAGGACGCATGCTCCTTAATGAAAGGGAGAAGGTGCCTAAGATTTTGGCTATCCCACATCGAAAGTTGAGGAGAACGAAATCTTCTATATATAGAGGTGGACACGTCGACCTAGTATAGGCTTTTAGGTAGGATTTCGGTCCTACACCAAAGCAAATCCTTGCGGGTTAGGGCCCAAAGAGGACAATATCTACTAGTGGGCTCCTAAACACCTAGGGGTGTTACATTTAAGAAATGAGATATTACCCAAACAATGAAAGAGATTCCATTTAAGTTGGATTGTAATAATGTATTCATAAGTACTTCATTTTAAATCGGAACTGGACGTATAATACCTTTTAGAAAAGCTTATTTTGAGTGAAATCCAAAAATAAGTATTTTCAAAGAGTTTGAAAATTGGTCGTAGGATATATTTTGAAAAAGACTTTTGCAAAATATGATTCCAAAATGTATCTTAAGAGACATTGGTCGTTCATTCTTTAATTCAGATCAAGTAGGCGGGGTATATTTTTTCATCGAATTATTTTTAAATGGGAAAACACAATTTGATGTCTACACCCTTCAATTCTCTCACTTAGGCATCACAATTCTCTGAAATTTTCTCTTCTTAATATTCGTGGCTTTCACATTGATTCTGATATTGACATGTAGACAATTGAAAAAAGAAAAAGGGTTTTGGGAAATAATATGCACTGGTGATTTCCAACACTATATTGTTATAAAGACAAGAAATTGAAACAAATTATATATAGATAGAATTTGACTATACAATTACTAGTTAATGGACACACTACGAAAATTCCCTATTTTTTAGTGACCGTAATATCTCTTTAATTTGAACACAAGACATTTAAATACTACGATTTTACATTGAAATGAAGTAAAAAGAAAAATTAAAAGCAGTTTTAGATGAAACTTACCATAGGCGTGTAAAAATCATGTTTTAGCCTACACAACTTATAATATTGGTTTGAGAAATATAGTCACCAATCATTTTTCAGGAAAAACCAATAAACCAAAAATACGAGATTTTGAGTTTAGGGTGAATATCCTTACCTGATTCAATGAGATATTTTAATTGCAATAATAAATACACATATTTGATTCATTACAGGAAAAGACAAACATGTAAGTAGAGGTGTAAGTGGATTGGACTGCGAAATCCAAATCCAGTCTAAAGTTTTTTGGACTCAAGAAATTGAGTCCAAATCTGATCCAAACTTTTTTTTGGTCTAGTCCAGTCCAATTCGAAAGTTTTTCTTGGGTCTGAATCCAGTCCAGTCCACTCCAAACCGATTATTATATAATATATTAATTTTTTTTCTCGATCTAGGTTCACAATGTTTTCTCATGAATGAATTATCAGAATTTGAAAAATTGGACTCATTATATCCATTCCGCAAAGTCAGTTACATACGGCTTTAAAGTCTTATAAAATGCAAATTGCAAAATACAAAAGGCACCAAAAGGTTTAAAGTAACTTTTGCCTTTTCAGTTTTAAGTTCTCACTTTAGACTTTTGGAGGGTAAGTGAAAGTTCTGGCGCCAGGTAAAAGAATTTAGAATGGGAATGTTAAAAAGTCAAAATTTTCAACAAATAAATCTTTTTTTAAATATACATTGTATATATACATATATTTGGACTTATTGGACTCCAAAGTGGTGAGTCCAAATCCAGTCCGAAAATATTTGGACTCGAAAATTTGAATCCGAGTCCATTCCAGTCAGATCCAATCCGATAAGTTTGGACCAGACTGCATTGGACTCTGGACTTTTAGCAGTCCACTTATACCCCCTGCATGTAAGAGGTTGGTTTTTTTAACATATAAGATCTAGATTTGTTGATCACTTTATTAAACCACAATATTAAAAGTTTCTAATCTTGTTGTCCAATATATATATGTTATTAGGCGTGATTTAACTAATTTGCAAGTGTGATTTAGCAAAATATATATATTGATCATGGAATTGCAATTAAAAGCATTCAATGGTATAAATGCATAAAAACAATAAAAATCATGGGAAGGTGTTTCTTCCATCAATCATGCATATCTACGCCGTACATTAACAAATTATGGTTTGGAGGGTCATGGAAGAATAGGGAGATTATGCAAATATAAAAATATGTACACAAGCGTTAGGGATTTTATTTCTACATCATAAACTAAAATTGATAGTAAAAAAGGAAGAAAATTGGAATTGATTATTATTAGAATTTATACTTTTGTCCCCTAGGTTTGACTATAAGGACGTTGGAGGAATCAATCTTAGAGCCTTGAAAAAGAAGTTTGAAGATTCACTTCGAGTGTAAATTTGTTGTGTTTTCGGATGTGCTTGTGACGAGTTCTTATATCGTTTGAGGGAGTTTTGGTGAGATTTTGAGTCATGAATGTATTGAATAATAGTAATAAAAGTTGTTTTAAATGCTAGTGAAAATCGAGCCTATTTATAGGAAATTCGAGGATATTGGTTCCGGAAAAATCAGAGAAAAATTAAGCTTGCGCCTCGCACATGGTAACTGCCCCCACGCAAAGAGTTTGTGGCCCACGCAATGAGGCTGCACCCAGCCCATGATGGTTGCGTCACGACAATCAGTTTTTCTGCCAATGGTTTTGTAAATTGCCTTTAGTTTACACTGGCTCACATACTTGCGTTTGGCGCAAAGTCTTGCTCTTCGCCAAACCAACTAGCTTTTGCCAGATTTTCATTTTATTTTTAAATAATCGTTGTAAATTATCATTTATTTTTAAACAAAACAACTTGTGTTTATAAATAGTAGGCATAAGAGATTATTTCTAACTCGAGTTGAATGAGAACCAATTTTAAAATATAGTGAGATATTGCATAAGGAACTCCTAAGTGTGCTTTGGTATCAATATATGCTTTGGTCTTGTGAAATCATAATTACGATTTAAGAACTTAATATCAGAAGGTTTTGTTTATGTAGACGCATATTCTCCCCATTTTAGTACCCAATGATAATGCATATCGTCGTCATACTTGGTTCAAGCCGATGGTTCATTTTAAGATAAATAGGTTCCAAACCTAATTTTGAAAAGCCTAATTAATTGTTCTTGATAATTAATTATATTTTTAATTAGTTATTAAATAAATATTCTTTATTAAAAAAAATTCATAAAAATTAGATTTAAACCTTCTAGGAGGAGAATACCCGTTTTTAAAGTGATTATGTTTGATAAAGGATATTTTTAAATAATTATTTAAAAATAAAACAAAAATTCACCAAGGTAGAAAGTTTACGCAAAGTGCAGAAGTATGTGTCGACACTGACCTCGAGCAATTCATAAAATGGAAGGATCGCGAAAAGTCTTACGCTGACGAAAGCCACCTGCGGACCACATAGGGAGCCTGTGGCTGGCACTAGATGCGTTTGTGCATGGAACGCACAGTCCATGTGTGCAACGCATGTGTTTCCTTTTTTTAGTTTGCCTATAAATACCTTGTATTTTACCCGATTTTGAGAATTTATTTCACCTAGCATTCACTCTATTTTCTCTTTACTCATAAATATTTAAACACACTTAAATACTCCAACACTCCAGTGATTCACTTTTTAGCTTAAAGGTTGCTCTCTTGAAGGTTGTTATTTCTAAGACCACCAATTTTAAAATATAGTGAGATATTGCACAAGGAACTCCTAAGTGTGCTTTGGTATCAATATATGCTTTGGTCTTGCGAAATCACATTTACGATTTAAGAACTTAATATGAGAAGGTTTTGTTTATGTAGACGCATATTCTCCCTGTTTTAGTACCCGATGATCATACATATCGTCGTCTTACTTGGTTCAAGTCGATGGTCCGTTTTAAGATAAAAGGTTCCAAGCCTAATTAATTGTTCTTGATAATTAATTATATTTTTAATTAGTTATTAAATAAATATTCTTTATTAAATAAATTCATAAAAATTAGATTTAAACCTTCTAAGAGGAGAATACTCATTTTAAATTGATTATGTTTGATAAAAGATATTTTAAAATAAATATTTAAAAATAAAACAAAAATTCACCAAAGCAGAAAGTTTGCGCAAAGTGCAGAAGTATACGTCGACACTGACCTCGAGCAATTCATAAAACTCAAGGATCGCGAAAAGTTTTACACTGAAGCAAGCCACCTGCAGACCACATAGGGAGTCTGCGGCTGGCACTGGATGTGTTTGTGCGTGGAGCGCAAAGTCCATGTGTGCAACGCACGTGTTTCCTTTTTTAGTTTGCCTATAAATACCTTGTATTTTACCCGATTTTAAGAATGTTTTTTCGCCTAGCATTCACTCAACTCCAAAACTCCACTGATTCAGTTTTAAGCTTAAAGGTTGCTCTCTTGAAGGCTGTTATTTCTAAGACCATGGCAATTTTGGTATACTCATGAGGGTCCTTTTAATTATTCAATTCCAATTTTTTTTTTTTGAAGTTAATAACATATTTTCTTATGATGTATATCTTGGAAAGATTTATGCTTTGTTTATTCTAATATGCTATTTCTATTTTGTATATATTCATGTATATTTGATTGTTTTGCTATTGCTTTCATCACATTAAATATGTTTATTTTGCTTATCAAAGACCTAAATAAATGTTCTAGTACTAAATTCAGATAATTTTGGACAATTGGTGTAGGATCCTAGTAATTTGAATTCTAAATAAACATATCACAAAAGTTAGTCTTTTCGTGCTTAAAAAAAAGACTTAGATTAATTTTAAGGTGTTTGCAATTAATATTGCTTGGTTGTTAATTTGCATAAAGTTAGACTATGAATTGTGTTTAGTAGACGCCAGTATTGGGCGAATGTGATTCATGATCATATTCATACTCTCACCTCCGAACTCAGTTTTTGGGTCATTGACTAAATATGAAGTCATGACGGGGAAATATATATTAAACAAGTCCCTTTCAATTCTCCTTTTAGGTTTCCCAAATATCCCATTAGGTTGATGAGTCTTTCTTTAAAGAATTATTGGTTTCAAAATATTTTGAAAACTAGAACCCTACAATGAAATAGTCAAATTTGCGTTTCTACCGCGTAGGCTAAAAATAATATTGCTTGCAATTTCCATTCGTATTGAATTTAGGGAAATGTGTTAAAAGGATATATATTTGACTTTAGAACCTAATTTATGAGGAATTACACTTCAAAGTGAGTTTTATTATAGTTTGGACGATTATACCAAGTTTATATTTTATTTCGGAACAAAATCATGATAGATGCATTAGATATCATTGTTTCCTCGGCTGAAAAATATATTCTTTCAATTGTTATGGAGTTATCCATGATTTTGTTTTCCAGGATATTGAGTCTTGAGATATAAAATGTTTACATGTTTAAAAAGTTTCTCTATTATGTATTTATTATATTGTGAGATATGCTCAACAACACAATCATGTTATTCAGCTAACAAAAATAATTTATGGTTCGACATTGTATACTTAATTTAGCTGCTTTTTTCTTGGAACCTATCTTGGTGGGGCCGGATTTCCATTTAGTTATTTTACAAGTTTAGTATGGGAAATAGAATCAAAAGTCGAGTGATATAATGGGAAGTAGAGAAAGCTTGCGAACATCTTATATATTAAGGTTGCAAGTAAAGTTATGTTACATAGGTTAATTGAGATTGTTATGATAATGTTTATTATAATATGTTTATGGTTTAATTTAGGTAATCTGTAATTGTATTCAAGGAAGTCTAAGAGGGTTATTTTGTGGGTAGTTTGAGGTTTACTAAATAATAATCAAGATTGGTGAATGATAAGTGTGATTAGCTAAGAGCTTGGAAAAGTGGGTTGTTACACCAGTCGTATAATCCAAAGACAATTGATCTAGTTGGACTCTACAATCAAACATCAAGTAGATGTACTTGTCTCTCTTAAAAGAACGCAGACAAAGCTTAATGAGGTTCAAAAACGGCTCCAGGAGGCTTTAGTGGAGGTGTTAAAGTCGAAGAGCACCTTTATCGAGGAGTTCAAAGACTTCAAGGAGGGGCCGAAGTACAACGTCGACGCTAGGCTCGAGGCCTTTGAGCTTGGGGGATGTTGAAGCTCTAAGGAACGTTTGCAGAGATTTGGTTGGGGACGGTTGAGGCTGAGTACTAATCTGTGGTGGATAATGAGCTAAAGCCAGCCGAGCTCGAGCTCGAGCTCAGCCTTCACCTCTTAGTAGATCAAGGAAACTAGGGGCTCTCCAATCGCCTCGATCGAGCTCAACCTTCACCTCTTAGTAGATCAAGGAAAATAAGGGCTCTTCAATCGCCTCGATAGACAGAGCCATTATGAGGAGCTGAAAGATGATGATGACAATGACGAGAGGCTCGAGGGCTCTTCGTACGTCAAACACAACTTAGTAGGGCTTGTATCTTTATTGCTTTCTCTATTCTTTTTCTGTTTTTTCCTGTATCGAGGTTGTATGGCTTTCTTTTATATTTAATTTCACATTAATGATATTACTTTTGCAACACTCAGATATTTTCATTACTTAATGTGTGATTGCATCATTAAATTACTAGCATGATTGAGTTTGAAACAAACTGTCTCAATTACAACTTCGTTCCTGATAAGCCTCAACTAACTCTTCGAGAATATTTCTTTTTGTATATTGCCCCCAATATAATGGGAAAATAAAATATAAAATTTCATAAGATTGTCTCTATTCTAGGGTCGAGGAAGTTCTTTCCTAATTAATCAGTGAATCGAAATGTTCCAGGTTGAATCACGTTGCTGACACTACAGGGGCCTTCCCAATTACGGGATAGCTTTCCGAGTCGAGGTGCCTACCTTTTAACTTCAATTTTTCTTAGGATCCAGTCGCCTTCTTGTACAAATCCATGCTTGACTCTTCTGTTAAAGACAGTGTTATTTTTTTTGTAGGAAATACACTTTAGCAAGGGATTTCCTCGAGTTTTTAGAAGGAGCTTAGGGTTGAGTTTGACGGGGAATACTACTTCATTTTCATATATAGAACAACTTAAGGGTTGACTCTTGGCATCCTTTACCGTTGTTCGGGTCTGCAATAATATATCCCAGTAGATTATCAACCCATGAGCCCTGGGCCCTTTCTAGTATCGTGTTTAGGCCTTTCAAGATGCATGGCCTTAATTTGCGGCGTCAGCTTGCCATTTATCTAGGGTCCACTAGTAACTGAGAATCTTGTCTCTATGTGGAACTTATCACAATATTGTCTTGTTTATTCAATTGCATGCCATTACTCTATATCATATTATGTGGCACACCAAATCAAGTGATGGTGTTTCTCCAGATACATTGTAGGACTTGTTTGTCCGGATAATGGCTCTACCTTAAACCCACTTAGTATAATAGTCAATGCCAACCGGGAAGAATTTCCTTTCTCCTAAAGCAGACGAAAAGGGGACTAGTAAGTCCATGCCTCAACAAACGGTAGCTAGAACTGCTTGGTTAGTGATTAGTGAGTTCGCAGGTCGATGGGGAATATTGCATTGTAGTTGGCACTATTTGCACTTCATTACCAGGTTTGAGGGGTTCTGCTTCATGGAAGGACAGTATTAATTAACTAGCTCGTAGAGCTTTGGAGGCAATGGTTCTTCTCCCCCTTGTGGCTATCACAATTACCCTGATATTTCTCTTGTGCATATATTCGGCCTATTTGGGGATAAGGCATTGAAGCAACGGATGCATGAATGATTTTTTTTGACAAATGATAGTAAAGGAAGATGAACCGTTTAACCTATTTTTGTGTTTTTCTAGCTTCATTTTCATCACATAGTAATTTATCATGTTTTTTAGATTTGAGCAGTTTATCCATCAAGTTAACCCCTTGTCTAGGATGGGTATTAATCTACTAATGCTTGGTTATTTAAATACTTTCCGCATTATTGATGAAGAAGATAGGGTTTCAGCTAAACTAAAGATAGAAGATGGGGCATCTGCCTGCTCACTTTTGAACCGAGGTATGTGCCTAATGCTAAAGCTAGAAAGGGTAGATGTTGCTGCTTTAACCGTCTATTAATACATCTTCACACTATCTTCCTTCGCCTCAAACTCTCCATTGACTTGACCAACGATGAGTTGAGAATCTGACTTTACTTGTATGGCTTTTGCTCCTACTACCTTACAGATCTAGCTAGATTTAGAATGGGTGCTGCGTATTCAGCCTCATTATTCGAGGCGACAAACTCGAATTTGACGGCATTCTATATTCTTCCTCCTTAGAGATATATTATTAAGAGTCCAGCTCCATACCCCGCTTTTGAGGAGGATTCGTCGACGAAGATCTCCCATCCCTACGCACTCTGCATTTCTGGTTAAGACATGCATTTTGCTATAAAATCTAACAGGTTTTGGGCTTTCATATCCCCACAGGGTACCACAAAGATTCACAGTTGATTTACCCATTTAATTACCATATACTGATTCTTGCTCTCGATGACCTTCCTTAAAGGGTGACTAGTGAGCACAACGATGGGGTGGGCTGGGAAGTAGAGCTTAAGTATTCCACTAGTCATTAGTAAGGAATAAATCATTTTCTCAATGGATTGATATTTTGCTTCTCCACTTTGTAAGGCAAGGCTAATAAATTAGACTGGATGTTGGTACTTGTCTCGTTTTGTTAGAAGGATTGCATTTAGTGCTCTTGGAGATGGCCCAGAAGATATATAGTGCCTTTCCCAGTAAAGATGAAACAAGCTTCATTAAGATTGCTAGGTTGTCCTTCAAGTAATGAAATGACCTCTATGCTTAATTCGTCGTCCCACAAGAAGGTGGGTTGTTTCAGTGTCATAAAGAAGTGGAGGCTTTGGACGGCTAACCTTGATAAAAAGCGTCGGAGGGTTGCCATACATCCTAGAGGCATTGCACCTCCTTGACTTTTCTAAGGAGTGTATATTAATGATAGCCTAACATTATCGGGGTTCACTTTTATTCCCCTCTCATCTACAAAAAAAACCCGAGGCACTTCCTGTCATGGACCCCGAATACATAATTCTTCACGTTAAGTTTTAAGTCATAGGATCTCGTAGTGGAATATTTTTCTTAAATTTGTGGCATGCATTCTTTCTAGCATACTCTTTATTACTCCCACCATCCCTATTGATAGTGCGTGTTTCTCATATTGCGTAAGAATCAAGGAAACTATCATTTGCTTCAATTATTTGTAGTACTTGAATTGGAAAAACATTTGTATTGAATATTACAAATATTAAATGTGGCAACAACTTTCCATGTAAAAAGTAAAAATAAAATATTAAATGTGGGTCATGTGGCTACAACTTTCCATGTAAAATGAGATCAAAATAGGAATAAAATTTGTTTGATGATCACATTTTATAATAAAGCACCATTCCAAAAATAGAAACAGGAAGAATATTTTGGGACACCCAAAATGGAATACAAGCACTATACATTGGGACGGAGGTAAAATCATAAATCATCAAGAAAAAATTTGAGGTTACGCCTAATCAATTATTTGGACGTCTTGTCCATGAAGCACTAAAAAGTTGCGCTTGCATTCTTGAGGTCGTATAGTAAGACCATGTAGCCATAGATACCGCAGTTCATGGTGAATGCCGTGCTAATCTTGTCTTCATGGGCCATTCGAATTTGGTGATATCCCACATGGGCGCTATAAAGTTGAAGTGGGCATATCCAGCTGTTGAATCAACGAGCTTGTCAATTTAAGGGAGCGGGAAGTCATCTTTAGGGCATGTCTGATTAAGTTTAGTGAATGGACATAAATTCTTCGGGTTCCATGTACCATTTTTAAGTACAACCACATTTTCCATCCCCTGAGTGTACATGTACTCCACCATGGATCTATCTTCAAGTAATTACTTAACCTCTTTACCCCCTTGTTGTCTCTACCCCCTTGGTACTGATGCATTTGCTTGATTGGTCGATTGCCCTACTTGACACTAAGGTGGTGCACCTTTATCTTAGGGTCGATGCTTGTCATCTCGTCGACCGCGTATGTGAACACATCTTTGACATGCTTGATGACAATGACAATCTCAACTCAGGCTTCTTTTTTACGTTGTTTCCCGATTCGGATGGTTCAGCCACATAGTTTGTCGACACAAACATCTTCATCACCTTGAACTGGGTGAGTTTTAGAGTAATGTTTGAATTCTTAGTAATGTAGAGTCCCATTACATGCAAGGATTCATCGATTTCAGGGCACTTTCTCTTCTTTGAACTCTCCTCTATTGGTCCTCTCAAACTACTCAGATCCGCAACTAGTTATATGACTGACCAATAGTTCGGTTCTAACTGCAGCGATAGTTCATAAGTAATGATAGAACCTTGACCCTATTCAGTGTGCTATCCAATGATGATATTGTAAGGCATGCAAATATCGACCACCATGAAATGAGTAGGGATGCTCCGTCCTTTGCCTTTTCTGCCTATTCTCATTGGGAGCTTAACAAAGTTTAAAAGGATGGATCGATTATCTGTCGAATCTGGCGGAAGGCTGGCAAATAAGATGGAGGTCGCGTTACTATATTTCAACTTCTTTAGGTGTATATGGTTCTGATGTCGTTTATGCTTCCATTGTCTATCAGGACTCGACCAATTCGCCACTTTCAGTTGGATGAGTAGTAGGTAATTGTGGGGGGGGGTCTGAATAGGTCGACGATTATTTTTATACATCTTGGTTGAGCAAATCATCGACTTTTCCTGCTCCATGGACTTATTCTTCAATGTATACAAATGATGCTACCTAGACCAGCTGGTTAGTCCTCCCAAGGCAAAGCCCCTTTCTTTCTCACCAACATAACGTTAAGTGTCGTCTCTACGAGCTTCCTTATCCCTTTAAGGATTTTTCTTTTTCTCCAATGGGTTCTTGAAGTATATGCAGAGTCTTCCTTCATCAGCCAGTTTATGAGTGCCTTTTTTAGCTGTCGACAATCCGAGTAGCTTAGCTGCACTCTTCGTGTTACTCCCACAACAACTTTTTACTAATCACGTTCACTAATGTCTTGACCAATCCAGGCTTCGGGAGGAATGACTTTTCCTTTAGGTCGAGATATATTTCCATCTATCGATATTAAATCGGGAGTCTGAGCCATTGTAGAAGACCTTAGGATTTTTGCTCCTTAAGTGGAGTGATCTCGAGTTGATTCATTTCTTCCTTGATGATTGTTACTCGTGTTGTTGTTGTCTTCTTATTTGGGGTTGCAAATGTCTTAGGCCTGATAAATTTATGAGCTAGATTCATTCTTTCCAAAAATGTCGTCGCTTCACTTTCAACAAGCTTAATCTAGAATGTACTCGACGGCCATAGACCGAACATTAGGGCCGTGAAGGCGATATTGTTGGGAGGTGTGAGACCTTTAGCGAATTTTCATTGAACCTTTTGATGTAGTCTGCTAGACTCTTGTTACTCTTCTGTTTGACTGACATCAAGTGTACTGTCTTTTTTCAATGTCTTATTCCTACAAAAAGGGCAATTGTTGCTCATCTTTTTGTCTCAAAAGGGCTCTCCTTTCGTTGAGGATATCTCGAGCATCACTAGTCTCTCGATGCCTGTATCGCTTGTTTATTATGTTTTGAGCATCTTCCTGTTTAGGTTGTGTATAGGCTTGTTGTTGCTGATTTAAGGAGCCTACATTTGGTTCAACTACCCAGTTAGGGCATATTAATTTGCAGCATTTACAACAATGGATATATTAGGGCAATTAGACGTACCTTCTCCTCCATTCTGAAGGTTGAGCATGACGGCCCGGATCCTGCTTTGCAAAGTTTCATGGATATGTTCAGCCATCTGCCCCAGATCCTTGTGTGTCACCTGATTTGGACTGGAGTTTTCGACCCTAGGATTTTCGATGAGGGGCATGCCAAAATGTTGTGGCATGTTTACCTCGATCGCCACGCTTGTCGCTTCACGAGGGTGTAAGTCTCCAAGAGGACGATGTCTTGATGACAAGATCGATGCTCTTTAAACTTGCTCAGCTGTCTCATCAGCTACCTCAACTCTAGGTTGTCTAGGCCTTCTGGCACGTCGGATGATAGACATGGATTTTGTTATGTTACGTCCTCATAGATAACACCAATATGCTTCAGTTGCAACTTAGGAGTAGATCATAATGGTTGGTCGAAAGATGCTGACATCGAAGGTCCTTTGAGACACATAGGTCGACAGTGATTTCGGGATTCCCCCTCCAATACTTAAGGTAATTTATGTTTATAAGAGTAGGTCAATTGTGAGAGTGCAGAGAGAGAGAAAGCGTATTTCTTGGGAATTGTTCAATACTTTCATAAAATGGGGATCTGATCAATATTTATAATAACAGGACTTTACGATGTCATACTAACCTCAAAGACAACACATGGAATTCTATGTAAATGAACTTATGTACTGTGAGGCTTGGGCTTCGTATTAGCCCAACAACAATTTACTAATTTTACCTTGGTTTGAGGGCCCATTTTACCTCGGGTCCAAAAAAATCAATTACTTTTTTCTTGAATGCAGATTCGAATAGTCGCTGACGGATTATATGTCTTTTTTTTCAATTGGTATTGCTTTTTTAGAAGGAAAATTCTGAATGTTAAGCCTAGATTTTTTATTTTTCACTTTGGTAAGCAAACTTGATTTAATTTTTCTTTTAGAAAAACTAGGAATACCCCACATCAAGGGGCCATCCTAAAACATCCCTACGGATGATGAGGGAGAAGGGAACACAATATGAGGGAAAACAATATCGAAGAGAAGAAGTGTCGTGACCCCGTTAAGCCATGAAATCAGCTGCCTGGTTTGCTTTCCGGAACAATGCGAGAAGTGAACGATAAGAAACTTAGCCGCATCCAGACCTGCATCAAGAATTAAAGAATTAATGGTCCAAGGGGGTTAGCAAATTTTATTCATGGCATTAATAACCGTAAAGTTATCTCCTTGAACAATGATGTTATCCATGTTGAGGAATAGGGCCGCGCTTTAATACTTTCTCTAAATCCCTAGACCTAGGCTAGATAATCTACGAAGCATAATCAATCGACTTGGCACCAGCGAGTAAAACTTCACCAAGGTGAAATCTGATTACGAACCCAAAAGCAGGCTTAACATTTTGAAGTTTAGAGCCATCAAAATCAATTTTTACCTGACCATAGCTAGGGGGAACCCAATAGACATCCGTCCTTGGAGAGAGAAGGATTAGGCTTTAAAGGAGACTTAATCGGGAGATTCAAAGCTTGATCCAAATGAGAAGAAGCAGAACAATCTTCAAAAAACTGATAGATAATAGAACCAATTTGCGAGCAATAAAAGTGTGTCAATAAAAATGATTTGGTTACGAGCAAACCAGATAAACCACTAAGAAATATAAAGTTGCGTTATTTACCTAGGAGAAAGTTTTTGGTGACTAATGTTAACATTGTCTTAGAAAGAGTCAAAATTAGTATATGAGGGCAGGAGAGGCCAACTATAATCATCATGAAGGCATTGAAGGGTGTCAAGTAGAATGTTGGAAAAAATAGAAGAGACAATTAAAAGTTTCCTTGTGATGATCACAAAAGATACATTGTTGAGGAGTAAAAACCTTAGATTGTTCTAATCGATCCTTAGTAGGCAGACCATTATTACAAGTTTTCCATAAAAGTTCCTAATCTTGGGAGTGATATTGTGCTTTCAAATCCAATTATATTCTACTGTGGGATATTCACCTGGATTAATCCCTTGGACTAATAAGGCACCTGATTTAACAGAATATTCTACATCTAGAGAGAGACCCTAAAACAAGTTATCAGGAATCGGATTAGAGGAATGAAGATCTTAGTAATATCATCACAAACATGTTGAGGGACATGAAGCAGTAATTTATGAGGAATACAGCTTCCATTTTCATCGATGGATTTTGAAACTAGCAAAGTTTGATCCATACTAGGGAATTGAATAATATTTTGGAAAGGAAAAGGAAAAATCCAATTATCAATCCACAATTTAATTTTTGATCCATCACCTACTTGCCACTTAAGACATTTTTTGAAAAGGGGGCGGAGGGCCATGAGTTTCTTCCACTGCCATGAAGAAGAATGAGAAACTTTGTAGGAGAGAAGATCGTACTCTTGTAGACTATAGTCTTTTCTTTTAGTTAGACTAAACCACAAATTTGAGTCCTTTTTAATAAGTTTTCAAAAGAGTTTCATTTGAAGAGCTTGATTATTAATATCTGCTTTCCTGAAAACCAAGCCTCCTGAATATTTAGGTTGACAAATACGATCCCAACCAATAAGATTTGGGGATTTAGAGTCTTGATATTTATTCCATAAAAAATTTCTATATGACGAGTCTAACTTGTTTAAAATTTCCTTTTGGAGATGGAAACTTTGTATTTGATAGTTTGCTTTTGTGGATAGATTTGCATGAATGAGAACTAATCTACCGGCTTGAGAAAGAGCGTTAACTTTCCATTTGGGCTGCTGATTATTAACTTTATAAATTATAGGGATAAAAGTGTCTTTAGTAACTCTCTTGTCTATAGTTGGGTAGTCTAGATAGCTATCCAAAAAGTTGGAAATGGGTATCATAAGGATATTTTGTAACACTAACTTATCTTGTTCGGAAACATTAGTAGTATATTGAAAAGCCAACTTATTGTAATTAACTAATTGGCCAAACATGGAGCAATACTCATTCAGAATATTTTTAATAAGTTGGCAAGCTTTCCTTATTAACCTTAACAAATATCATAGTATCGTCTACGAAGGTGAGGAAGGGGATTTTTACGCCAGATTTCCCCACTTGGACCACTAAATGTTTACCGTTGGAGGTGCTATTCATGTTGATTTTCATAGCCAAGAGTTCTGCACGAAGAATAAAAATGTACGGGGAAAGTGGGTCATCTTGACGGATACCTCGAGATGGGAAAAATCTATCCCCAGTAGGGATACCGTTAACTTCATTTAGAACAAAATCATATTCTTTAACATAATATAGATAAAGGTGCATTCAAGTATACCGTGTGCTTTCTCCATATCTAAGTTAATCACAATCCAACCTTCTATCCCTTGTTTTTCCTTGAAAGAGTGAAAAACTTCATTGGCTATGAGAATGTTATCTTTAATTAATCTTTCCGGATTAAACGCCCCTTGGAGAGGGTGAATAATCTTACCTATAACTACTTTAAGTCTGTTAGATTACTTTGGAGATAATTTTATAAACATTAGAACTTAGGCTGATTGACAGAAAGTGTGAAGACTTTTCCGGGTTTTTTACATTAGGAATGAGAGTTATAAATGTATGGTTAATTTTAAAAAATTTATTGAGTGGAAGAAAGCTTTGACCGCTCGAATAACTTATTTACCTACCAGAGTCCAATATTTTTGGAAAAAATAGGGGGGAAGCCATCTGGTCCTAGAGCCTTGTCAAGAGCTAAATCAAAGGTAGCGAATTTTATTTCCTCCCCTGAGATATCCTTAGTTAGGTAGAAATTATCCTCATCAGAGATGACTGATTGTATTAAGGAGAAATCTAACTCCTCAATGTTAACACTGTGTCTTTTTAACTATTTTCCTTGATAAACAATTGGTAAAAGGGTTGTTTATGAACTAATTAAGATTTCTTAAACTAGAATGACATAAATTTACTCGAAAAACTAATTGCCTTCGTCTCTCACTGAAAATCGATTTCATATCCCTTTTTAGTATGAGATGAATGAAAAGAAAGTTTTTAATGGGATATTATGTCTATCTATGTCCAAAAGAAGTATATAGCCAAAAATGGTTAATATTACGACCATGACAACCATAAACACGAGTTCACCATCGAGAATTAAATTAAATTTGACTATCAATAAAAAAAGTCAAAATATAGAATTACCATAGAGAATTTCACAAAACCAATTATTTTACCAGGTAGTTACTTTTAAGAATTAGGAAAAATTGATTCTAATAATCCAACCTTTAGGTCGTTCGCTCAAATTAATCCCATCTTTTAATTATTTTTTAATAATCCGACCTTTTAGCATGATCTGCTCATATTGAACCATAAAACCGGTAACTTGTTGAAGTTGTAACATTAAATATTTTTCTCCTTTTTTCCCATTTTCCTCTTCTAATCTCTCCCTCTTCCTGTTCATTAATGGCAAACACACCAAAATCAACCCACCATCACCACCTCACCCGCAACCTCCTCTTAACTTCATCTTCCTCTCCTTCACCTACCACTTCCACCACTACTCTCCTCTTTCCTTCAATCTCCACTACCTCAAACCCCATCCTCTCCACGTCACCACCACTCCCCCTCAACAACATTCTCTCTCCTCCTCCCCTCCCCACCACCCCCTACCACCCTCTAAGAACAACCCCCAACCCCGCCGCCTGCAAGCACCCCCTCCGCTCTCCACCCGGACTGCCTGCGAGGTTGCGACAGACCCTCTCCCCCTGCGAGTTTGCGACATCCCCCTATCCCCTTGCGACCCTAAATCCCCACCCTCATCCTTGTAACCAATTTTCCTTGAACCCAATTTTCCGGCTTCGCAGGGTAGATTTTGGTTGGTGGAAATGAAGCTAGGGTGGGGTTGGGCTTTGGTTTCGGTGGGGAGGAGAGAGAAAGTGAGGGCCGGAGAAGGTGGTTTTATTGGTGGTGGAGTCGAGAGGGGTGGTGGTGGTGGTGTTGGTTGTGGTGGTGTTATTGGTCGTGGTGGTGGTGGTGTTGGTTGTGGTGGTGTTATTGGTCGTGGTGGTGGTTGTGGTTGGTGGTTAGATTGATGGTTAGATTAGTTTTAGTTAGGTTAATTAAAATTAAACTTGATTAGTTAAATTAGAACAAATTAGATTACGACACGTGTTCAATCAACCCGTTCTATTGGTCACCAACTTGTTTCAACAGGTCACGGTTCAATATGAGCGGATCATGCTAAAAGGTTGGATTATTAAAAAATAATTAAAAGGTAGGATTAATTTGAGCGAATGGCCTAAAGGTTGGATTATTATAATCAATTTTTCTTAAGAATTATGAAGTATAAGTTTTTTTAAAATGGGCCTTTGTTAGATAGTTTTCAGTAACGAAAATCCTAAAAATAATAATAAAATCCTGAATTCGTTACCTATATAGCAGTGCTCCGAAAGTGCTCAAGTTAGGTAGCTCTCGGGTTCTTCAGTTTTTGATTCAAGTGGTTTTTTTTATATCCCATGCTTTGACGTGCATTGATTCTTTCTTATTGATTTAATAGATATAAAGTGTGCTGTGTGTAGTGGTGCTTTTGCTTTCTGTATAAAAATTTGTGAACCATTTCCCTTAAAAAAAAAAAGAATTTGTGAACCATAGTGCAAATATAGCGGAAGATTATCCAAAAGTAGGAAAGCCATTAAGCTTTACCAGCATTACACCTTATAAGATTAGTTCTTTCTTATAAACTTAATAAATATTGTCTTTCCAAAACAATTGACCCATATCCTACTTTTGCCGGTCATTAAATAATTGTCCTGTTATCTTAAACTCAGAAACTTCCCCATACCACTCACTCAACTAGATCTAGTAAAACTAACACGATCTAAACGACTCGAGTGGAGACCTGAATACTACTAAAAATGACAACTCAAAGTTGACCCGAGACCCGACCCCGACCCCGACCCCGACCCCGGCCCGACCCAATCCGAATCAGGCAGACTTAAACTTCAGCCAAACCAAATCAACCCGAACTATATATATTGTGAACTATAAAGTGATCCAAATTTTAGTTATTTGGAGTATTTAAAAACTCTATTATTTACTTATTATTATTTGTAGTATTTTATATGTAGGTATGAACTTAAAATTTTTAATTTTTTTAGTTTATTTTTTAATTATATATTTAATTTAAATATTAAATGAACCTGAAATAGTCCCGATAAACCTGACCCAACTGCATAGACTTGAAACAAACACGACCCCGATCGGACATGATCTGACCCAAACCCAATTCGTAAACAAGTACCCGAAACAGACCTGACCTCAAGCGACTCGATGGACTCGTACCCGACCCTAATGAGTAGTGACTTGTTTGCCACCTACACACTCAACCCATGTGAGGTGGGGGCCCTCCACAAAATATCTATATTTCATACTCTCTGTTCATTGTGCATACCCATATGATGTGGGGCCTTTCATTAACCCCAACTCGTAGTCAATCAATATTTTGTGCTTTATCTTTTCAAATAACCTACACTCCCCTACTATTTAGTCAATATGTTTGCTCAAACAATTAATTTAGGATGGAGGAAGTATGAAAAGTTTTTATGCAGAGGCAGAATCAAATAACAAGAGCGCCTATCTACCCAAACAACATGCATTTCCCTTTTCATATGCATGTCTAAATCTATAAGATTAATTAATTGAGGAGGAAAGGCGCATGAAGAGTAATTTATTTTACAACGTACATCAAGCTATCTAAAGCCATTCTAATCTTTCATTATTACCCTTTACATGTTTATATATGTTTATCACCAACTTAATTATATAAGGATCCCCAGTTGCCATCCAGAATGACAGCAATACCTTTTTGGCAGTACATTAACCCAGTTGACACTATCCAATACCACTACCTTTACTAGCTCATTTTAATATTGCTGAGTGCATGGTATTACTTTTAGTAATTGACATTCTGATGTCCAGTATTACGTTTTTTTCAATCAAGACAGATGATAATTGACCGCCTTAATCTTGCGCTTGTGTTACCGGCTTCGTTGTTGATTTGGCAACACGCCACTTTAATTCATTTCATTTTGATACGAACCCCTATTATCTATACTAATATATTAAAAGGTGTTCTTAATCAAGAAACGGTGTCACGTGACGCTCTCCCTTAGGTTGTTTTACTACACATGATCGATATACAACAAAAAAATAGTAAATGCATTATATAGGATTTGATCTCATGACCTTTAAGCTTATATACTAAAGTCTTAACCACTAAACCAAATGATATTTGGTGATATCATTTTAAAGTAATTATTAATAATGAAAACTATAAATACCCGTGGCTTAGCCCGAGCCTGCATACTAGTTAATGATATAAAATGTTGAGTTCAAAAAAATGGGAAAAAGCTGAAGTCTCGTTACTCCTGAGTCCAGATCCTCTAGAGTTTTAATAAAACTCTACAAGGTAGAGTTGTATCTGAACCATACATTTTAAAATCAAGGGTTCATATTGGTGGGAGAGGAAAAATTAGGGGGTAGATTTTGATGAGAAAAAATAGGGAGGATTTTGGAAAGATAATATATGAGTCATTTGATTTTTTATTCGATGATTAATATTGCTCAAACTCTACCTTGTAGAATTATTTTAGAACTCTAGAGAATCCAAACACGTTACTCCTCACCGTGTATATAATCCTAATTCAAACAAGTTCTCAAAACCTAATAAAGTAAAAATAAAAAGTGTGACAAGAATATCGTGCCTACAGGCTTCTTACCCCCATATTTTACATTTTGGTTCAGTCAATGTTTCTATGAAGAAGCAGGCCCAACCGCCCAACTAACCCTTAATCAGACTCTAAATTCCAGGTCCAATCCACACGAACAAATATAAAGTCCAAAGCAAGTCAAGAGAGATTAGACGCTGGCGCCAAAGGATCTATAGAAGAAACAACGTCAATGACCGCTGAAAATAATGGACAATTAAGGGCGCGGAAAATAAAGAACATGGATTGAAGCATTAATTAGAAAGGGAAAATTCAAGCATGAGGTGTTAGTTATGCGAGCCCAATAATCCAACACGGTTAGTAGGTCCCAAAGACACGTTGTGGGTTTCGGTAGTGTGCGAGGAAAAATTATAGGCGAATTGAAAAGTTTATGTTTACCCGCGAGGTAAAACCCTTGTGGGCGCGTGGTGGATCCTTCACCGACGGGATTTTCCGGTTTCTTTTCTCTTTTTGTCTTATTTTTTCTAAGTCTTGTTATGTCAGGATAATTGTATTTGGAAGATAAATAATTTGTTTCCTAAGATTAGTTGGATTAGATCTTATTAGATGTTATTGCTATTAGGGATAACATCCTCTATATAAAGGGGGATTGGGATTATTATTTTGGATGCGCATCAAATACGGGGTGAAATTATAAAGACTGTTAGGTTTCTAGTTAGAGTTCTTGAGAGAGACTGTAATTCACATAACTTATGAGTTTGGGGTTTTTCTAATATTCGCTGAAGGATTATGTTAAGGAAGAGGTTTCTACGTTAAATTTGCGTTTGTGATTACTTCAACTTTTTCTCCTTAGTTTTATTTATATTGTTTACTTGCTATTTGAAGACACATAATCGTGTCTCCCCATTTTAGTATACCCAATGATAAAATATAACGTGGTCCTATATTATCAGGTCCAAAATAAGAGCAATCTCAAGAGCTAAACCCAAAATTGTATTGAGAATGACAAGTCTATTTTTTATTTTTGAAGCCAAAATTTAAAAGCCCGACTAATTATTCATGATAATTAATTGTAAACTAAAACACTTTTTCAAAAAGCCCAATTAATTATTCTTGATAATTAAATGTAGTTTTTAAAATTTATATTCTAAAAATAAAGATATGATGAAAATTAGCCTTTTATCCTTACGATAATTGATTTCTGAATTCAGATGATATTATTTAATGCAAGATAAAAAGAATCTTTTGATTTCGGATAACAAATAAAAGTCGGTCAGATTTGAGTGATTGCGCGACGCGTAGCGTCCCGCGTACCAGGTGCGCTGCGTGGATCTTATCCTATTTTTATGATTTTTCCTATTAATAGGCCTCTTTCCATTCGATTTTGCCAGAGATCTCAATACGCCTTCACATTACTAAAATCACTTCAAATACTTCAAACACATCTTCCTAAATACTTCAATTTTCATTCTACCTCCATTGAAGCTTCAAGATTACTCACACATGCGTATCGTTATACAAGACATAGACGTTAAGGGTATAGATCCTGAGGGTCAACTCCAATTTAATCTACTTTTCATGATGTATATCCTCAAACAATTCAGGCTCTTTTATATATTCTAATGCATGTTCTCTATTTCTTTATTATATTTTTCTATATATCATATCCATGTTTAAATATTTCTTGCTTTCATCACCGTACATGCTAATTATTGCTACTATGAGACCTAAATAAATGTTCTAACGCCTAATCAAATAATATGGACAATTGATTTAATGAACAAGTTACTAAAAAAATTAATCTTTTGTGTGTTTAAAGAACCAACGTAGATTAATTTTTAGAATGCTTAAACATATTGATTGGTTGTTTATTCGCATTAAAATAAACATGAATCGTATAGAGGCCAGCGATAGGCGAATTTAATTCATGATCATATTCGTATCCTCACCACAGAACTCAATCTTTGGTCCATTGACCAATTATAAAGTCATAACGGGAAATCTACATTGGACAAGTCCCTAAGTTGTCCTTATGGTTTCTCAAATATCCAACTAGGTTTATGAGTCTTCCTTTGAAGACTTGTTGGCGACTTCTTTTTCAAAACGAATTTCAAAACTAAAAACTAGAAAAATGCGCGCTCATCCCGCGTAGGCAATACCAATATGCCTACAATTTGGCGACTTAACTGGGATGATTCAATTTAATTTCTTATAAGTGAGTGAAACTAGAAAAATGCGATTCATACTTGTTCTATGCCTTTAAAAACATTACAGTTTTCCATAAGCATGGCTATTCTTCAGAGCCACTATAAGGTTATTGTCCTTGCCTTATTAGTGTATGTTCTATGCGTGAGGCCACTCCCATAGGGTTTGCGTTTTGTCCCTCCAAACAGCTTCCAGAGCGATAGTGTTGGATCTTAGTCATAAGTAGAGGTTATCATGGGCCGGGCCGCACCTAAAAAATTTTGCCCATTGGGCGGGCCGGGCCCAAATTCGGGCCAAAAATTTGTGCCCAAAGCCCGTTATTTCTGGCCGGGGCGAGTGGGCTTTTCGGGCTAAAATCGTGTCGGGCCAAAAAATTTTGGCTTGCCCAAAGCCCGCCCAAAAAAAAAAAGGCCCGGCCCGATCTCGAGCCAAAAAAACTGCCCAAACCCGGCCAAAAATCGAGCCGGGCCCCGCGGGCCGGGCTGGAGTTGATCAGCTCTAGTCATAAGCAAACCTACCCAATCATGGCATTGCTCTCTTGTTCCCGACTTCAGATTGGAGTGTGTCGTACACGTGGCCAATATTTTTTAGGCCAAGATGTGAAGCGTGGGATCAATCTCTTAGTCATGGACCCTTTTAACCAAAAATCAAAGCCTGACCATAGTATCAAACATTGATCTTAACTATGGCTTGGAACTGCATTCTATTTTTTGGCTATTTGACATTATTGATTGAAACACATTGCTTGCACCAAACACATAAAGTCATCCGCGGCGGGCAGCACAACTGCATGGCACGCATCATTGTTGCGCCAAGTGAGTTGTTATTTTGACGAATTAAATGCCGATTTTGATTCGCTGCATTCTTCTTCATTTATGATCACTTTTTATGTCATCTTTTTCAAACAAAACTCACCTAATTCAAAGATAAGAATTAATCTTTTCCATTGATTTCATTTTAAGATTGAGTATATCTCTTTGAGTCCATCTAAATAAGTAGTGATGATAGATTTTTTAGTCATCATACATATCCCATCTTATCCCTCCTATCCAACCTATTTTTTTCAACCTATCTATCATATCATATTCTATCCATTTCGAAAAAATCAATCTTTTTCAAAATCAATCTTTTTCAAAATCAATCCAATCCTATTCTATCATATCCTTTTCAAAATCAATCTATTTCAAAATCATCATCATGTTTTCCAATAAAAGATACTAAAAACAAAGGGATTCTTTAAAAAACAAAAAGTTCGGAAATTCTCAACCTAGTCCAATCAACCTGTCCAAACAACTCAATCCAATCAACCCAATCCAAGCCTATTTGCGTTTTTCTTAGGCCCATGTGCATTAAAGTCTATGCATTCATCTTAGGCCCATGCAAGTTTAGCATATGTCAAAATTTAGGCCATTTGCATATTTATATGTGTAGACACATAATCGTGTCTCCCCATTTAAGGATCAAATGATGAAACATACCGCAACATTAGTTGGCGCGACCCAACGGAAGAGCAATCTAAAGAACCAATCCAAAATGTGTTTTGAAATGATATTCTAAAGCCCGATTAATTTTTCATGATGATTATTTGTATTTGAATCCCATAAAATGTTTTAAGTCCATTTTAAAAGCCCAATCAAATATTTATTATTTTAATAAATATTTTTCATAATCATTTTTATTATCATTGATAACCAAATCAGATTTTTAATCCGTAAAATTCAATCTCCGGAATTTTAGGGATAGAAAAGATATCTTCAAAAGACGCACAAAAGAATATGCTCGAATATTCCCGAATATGCACTGGACGCGGGGGCTGCGCTCAGCACGCCACGTGCGTCCAACGCATAGGCCAGAACGCGTCAGGCGAGCCAATGAGCGCCTGACACGTAGATTTCGTGACTCACACAGAGTCCTGCGTCTGACGCAAGTCCTGTGTGAGACGCAACTTTCTTTTCTATCTTTTCAAAAACGCGTTTACACGTGCCTAAACCTGATTGGCCTGGCTGCGTCAGGCACACCAATGTGCACCTGACGCGTGGCATTGCGCCTGCCACGTAGACCTGCGCCTAGCGACGGGCTTGCGTAAGGCGCACGTTTTCTTTTCTCTATAAATACCCGTAATTTCCCGAATTACGGACGACTTTTCATATTATTTTTTCATGAATACAAAAACTTCCGAATACTCCAAAACACCCTTCGAATACCTCAGACACTCAAATACTTTCAATACTTTCAATCAATTCTACATCACTGCGTTCTTGGTTCCATGATTGCTCCGCCTAAAGATCGTTGCGCTCCTCAATCTAAGCCGCATAGGTATAATCCTGAGGATCCTTGAATAAATTCCATATTATTGCTTTGAAGTTACTAATAATTTATTTCATGATGTAGATCTTTAAGTAATAATCGTTCTACTGTACATTCTAATTTTTTTTCTTTCTTCATTACTATTATTCTTGCCTTTGTATATTGCATGCTTGCCTGATCATTATATGTATATTATATGATTATCCTGTTTTAATGCTTTTATCATCCACATGTTATTTTTGCTAATCAAAGACCTACACAACTGTTCTAATATTAATTAGATTAATTTGGATAACCTGTTAGGTTCCCTGTAATATTGATTGCCTTATAACATATCACTAAAAATTAGTCTTTTTATGTGTTTCCTGAACCAATTTAGACTAAATATTTTTAGGGTGTTTAAAACATTATTTGATTATTCTTTGGCATTAAATCTGCAATGAATCGATATTTAGTATAGGCCAACTTTGGGCGAATGTGGTTCATTATGACTATATTCGTACCCTCACCCCCGAACTCAATCTTTGGTTCATTTTGACCATATATGGAGTCATGACGGGGAAATCTACATTGGATAATTTGTCCCTACGGTTTTTCCATATCCAATTAGGTTTATGATTCTTCCTAAAAAGAATTGTTGGCGACTTCTTTCAATACAAAACAATTTTCAATAAAACCTTAATAGTGGGGTAGTCAAATCTAATACGCGCTCACACCGCGTAGGCGAAATAAAAACACGCCTACAATATGACACCTAGTCTATGGCAAGCTCATGTAGACCTAATCTAATCAAAATACATTTGAAAGTCAAGCCTATGTGCTAACCCCAGTCCATTCTAAAGTCAAGCCTATGTGCTTAGCCCAGTATATCCCAAAGTCAAGCCCATTTGCTTCTCCCGGCCTCTTCCAAAGTCAAGCCAAGGTGCTACTCCTAGTTAATTCTAATGTTGAGCCCATGAAGGCTCAACTAAAATCCTAGGTCTGGTTTTGATAAAGCTCTATTTTATACATAATTATTGGCCGTTATATTACATTTTGCTATAAATTCTGAGACTTATAATAGGTTTTCTTCTTATATTTTAACGTTTTAAGAGTTAAGTTACTTAAGTAATATAGTTGATTTAAAATATGAAAAATGCGCTTAATAAACTACTTGTTTGATTCTACTACTACAATACTAGTAGTATGTTAATTTGGCTTATTTGACATTTATAATAGTAGTATGTTGTTACTATGCAAATATTTTGTTTGAGAGCTTATTTGTTTGTCACTTTATTGTATTAATTTGTAGGTAACATTTGCAAAAGAAAAAGAAAAGAAGAAATCTAAAAAAGGAAAAATCCTAAGACTGATGACATTAAAAACAAGGAGGAAGGCAGCAGCCAAAGAGGGGTCCTTCAATAAGCCCACGAAAGAATCTCACGAGATAAAAAAAAAAAAGAGAAAGTGGGCCAAAACCCATCATCAAACAAAAGCCACGAAGAGGAGGAAATAAAACCCTATTGACGAGTGACGCACACCAAAAGGCACGGACGACAGAGGATACGGAGACCAGGAAGAGAGCCGCATGGGATTTTGAAATACAGAGACACGCACGAGAGAACAAAGGAAGAACGCAGGACACTAGAGCGAGAGCAATAACGTTCATCTGAATCTGGAGTTTCTTTCTCTCTCCTCCTAGTTTATGTTATAAAACTTTGTCAGTTACTATGTTTAATTTCAGATTTTTACTTTCAATTAGTTGGGTTAATTCAAATTCGATGTCTAGCTAAATTTCTATATTTTAGGACTAGATGTAGTCTTTTATTTTCTGTCAATGATTTGAATCTGTTGTTTGGCTTGGACTATTATAATTGCAATTTGATGATCTTGTTTTATTTTCATACTATTAATCTGGGCCAATTGATTGTATGGGTAAGGTATTGAATTATTAGCGGAATTGAAAGTTCACTTGGGGTGATCTTTAATATGAATTTCTTGTTCGTAATGGGTTTATATTAATTGCCTAATTGTTATGATCACGAAAGTAGGCGTAAGATTAGTATAAATACACATTTTCTACCTTGGAAGAGCAGATAATATATCATAGGAGATTCGATCATTGCAATACAATAGCTTTTAATCCGACAACTAGTTTAATTTCATTGTAGAAGGTAAGCGGCGAAATCTAAGTCCTAGAACTATATCTCATATTTGGTTTATACCTATTGTCCGACGTTTTTAGTGTTAGAATTAGTATTGTTATTGTTTTAGTATTTAGTTTATCACCAGCATTTACTATTTCCGGATCGTCTACATAATATTAGAACTTCATTATTTGGTAGTTGATCATACCTCCTTGTGGGAAACGATACCTTGCTCACCTATACTATTATACTTGACCCGTACACTTGCGGAATTGTAGGTATATTTTAGGCCGACCAGGTTTGCACCTTCATGTAAGCCATTGTTAATTTCAATTCCAAAACAATATGGACCAAGTCTAAAGTCTAAACTTCCCTAAGACCATAAAGTCATAGTATAATCTGATTGCAATGTCTAATCCATGTCTCCATATGCATATGGTCAGGCCCATGTCTCTATTATGGCCAAGCCCTCTTATTCCAAAGCCCATATAATTTTTAAAACCATCCTTCTCAAAATTATTTCTCATTTCCAAAACTATTTCAAAAAACTTACAAGTGAGGTCCATTCGATTTCTGTTCAGGACAGGTGGTGAGGTTACAACTTGAGAATGCCTATCAAAGAGAAAAAAGGTCAACCCACTCCCAGACTCATCAAACGAACCATCACCTTTTCAGAAGATTCATCTGAAACATTGAACTGACATGAGGTAAGCTCGATCTTTTAGAGAAAATGATTCATAAATATAAGAAAAAAAAATCCTTCAAAGGGGTCCTTGGTTTGACCTCCATTCGTCGAGTGCTCTTCCCGGTTCACTGGGTTGTTAGCCTACCAAGCACTTGCCTGCTCCTCCTGTCGCCCGCCGAATCATCATCCGAAATGGGAGATACCACTAAACAACTCAATGCCATCATGACCCAACTTCAACTGATGAACTCCTGTCTCGATAAACAAGACAAATAACTCAAGACCATGAGGGAAAAACTGACGCCTCAGGAAGAAGAATGGGATGAGACTCCACCACACCACCTCCTGCGAAGTTCGAGACTATCTAAGGTTTGAAAAACTCGAGCAACTGATCCAGTCAATCCCTGCAATCGAGAATAAAACTCGAAAATGCAATTCATTGTAGTTTTGCATATGCATGGCTATTTTCAGAGCCACTATAAAGTTATTGACTTTATCTCATTAGAGCATGTTTTGTGCGTGAGGCCGCCCTTAGAGGATAAAGTCCAACTGGTGATCCGTAAATTCCAGCTCAAGTATAGAGATCACAGTAAATTCCATCCTATACATTCTTTCTCGAAGTTCACAAGGTTGGTCTACTTAACGAGGAAGAGGTTCAAGCGTCTGAAAATAAGGGTTCCAACAAAAATAACTTCTCCAAGAATAATGACTATAACCCTTCTAGATGCAAGAGCAATAAGGTCAATGCCTTGAACACTGAAAAAAAGGGTTATCAAAGGCCCTAAAGGACCTTCACTCCCTTAGGCATGTCACTTGAAGAAGACTTCAATAGGCTTAATAAAAGAGGAGTACTCCAAACCTTGCTCATCAAAATAGGTTTAGGAAATGGAGTTCCAACTCTTACTGCAAATACCGCCAAGGGAATGGGCATCTGAAATCTCAATGTTGGATCTTAAAGCCTAAATAATTAATTGTGATAATTAATTGTGTTTAAGCCCACTAATTAGTTTAAATTGAACCCACTTATTTTAAAAAGCCCAATTAATTATTCATGATAAAGAATTTCATTAAAATAAGATTTTATCTGTTTTAGATAGCTGATTTTTGGATTTTACATGATAATATTTGATAAAGATAAAAAGAATCTCTTAGAGATTGAATTAAAAACAAAAAACCGGCCTGATCTAAGTTGCATCAGACGCAACTTATTGCGCACGTGCAACTATCCAGCAGTTTACAAAATCCAGGAACGCACAGGAGCGTGCGCTATCGCACAGTAGTGCACGTGACGTATCACTGTTGCGCTGCGTGCAGCGCACATAAATTCTTATCTTTTTCCATTATTTTCCTATATATAGGCCACAGTTTTCTAAGTTTTTGGCACACTTTGTCACACATATTTACTCCCTCACATCACCATTGTACCCTCATATACTCCCAAATACAGTCAAACACATTAAACACTTTCATACGTTCGATCTTTCATTAGTTTTCGTTGAAGGCTCCACGATTGCTCCTCCAGAAGGTCGTTATATCTCTCATACCCAAGCCACATCGGTATGGTTATGAGGGTCCTTATTCTTTACTTTTCATATTATTTGCTTGAAGTTACTAACTTGCTATTCATGATGTAGATCTTTAAGCGAACTCGTTCTTCTTGTATTATATTCTCAATATCTACTCCTTTCTTTATATTTTTGTACATATTGTCGTGTTGCCATGTTTATTGCTTTCATCACCCCACATGTTATTATTGCTAATTACAAGACTAATAAGATAATTGGATAGTTTTTTTAGGATCCCAATAATTTTTATTGCTAATAAATTCTTAATAAAAAAGTAGTCTTTTGTTTGTTTAATGAACCAACCTAGATTAATCTTTTTTAGGGTGTTGAAATCTATTATTTGGTTATTTAATTGCATAAAACTTGCTATGAATCGTGTTAAGTAGAGGCCAGCAATATGCAAACGTCCACTATGTATACTAAGTCATGATTTAAATTATGACAAGTGCTACGCTATTTATACTAAGTTATAGACTCACATAAACAGCCACTATACCCATGATGTCCACTAATTAACGTCCACTTTCCCACTAATAGGAAATTGCTCGTTCTTACTAGTACTTGCTGCCCAAGCTTCCTACTAAATAGCCCACAAACGGAATTAAACACATGCATAATTTATTCAAATTTTATTCCTACAAATACTTTAACCAATTCGGTTTACCTGGATATTAATTTAAATTATAAACTAACTAATTCCCAAAAATTATAGCATGAATAAAACTAGATTCCAATTTGACACTTTTATTTCAGTTTGCTACTTTTTAGGACTCCTACGTAGACATAAAATCAGTAGACTCGTAGATACATGAGTTCCACTAGAAACTCGATTCGTGTTCCAGTTAGACTCAAGACTCCAGTGTACTTACAAAAACCTTAGAAAATTAAACTACTAATATTCTAGAAGTTCTTCAAGATGCTCCTTCTCTGGAACTCTTGATTCTGAACTCACTTTGGAACTTAGCATTGAACAACTCTCCTCCTGCTCTGGAACTCTACTTGGATAATCCCTTGTTCCACCAAGTAATTCCTGCTCTAGATGTAACATCCCTAAATTACTCACTTTAAAATAATTATTCAAATAAATAATATTTGAGTAATTTAGGAGTATTACCGCCACATGACTTTCACGCTGCCGGCAACAAACTGCTAACTAACCAAACAACTTGCAGTGGAAGACTTAACCAAATGATAATAATTCTTTATTCTTATAAATGAATGTTGTCTCAAACTTAACATAAATAAAACATCCTAAACTAGGTGAAGATCCCCTTCCTAGTATGCTCCCATGCACATCCACAGTTCACCTGCAAACTGCTTACCGAAAAGTAAACAGGGCAAAGCCAAATAGTGTTATTTCACTAGGAACACTACAAGAGATTTTTATAAAACTTAAACAAAGAAGCAAGCCAAAGGAACACAAGGGATCTTTACGAGGAAAAACTTCTTGGGCCCAACAAGAAGAAAAAACCTCGATCACTAGGGATTTTAAACTCAACACTTTCACTAATTAGGCCAAACAACTCTGTTACAATCTAATTCTACTCACTGGCCACACCTTCAGTTCCTGAACAATTGTACCCTTAATAGCTATTCCTCTCAACTTCACTTGAAGTTTTCTCACTTTAACTCGCTTCATTCAAAGCTTTCTTTCTTACAGGACTTCACTCAAAATCCCCTTACCCCAAAACCAAAAGGATTAATTGATTTTAATAATCCTACCTTTGACCGGTCTGCTCAAAATAGTCCTAATTTTCGATAATCTCAAAATAATCCCACCTTATTACTTTATCTTCTTATATTAGTCCTTTTTACCTTAAACTTGTTGAATTGGTTAAATTTGATAAATTAAATCTTTTTCCCATTTTTTACCATCAAACTCAACCCCCTCAAATATTCAAGAGTCTCTCTTCCTCCATGACTTGAATCCACCACCACACAACCCAACCGACCCACCCCACTGCCACCACCACTTGGAATCTCACGCACCCACTACTCCAGAACCTACACCACTCACCCTAAAATCCCACACCACCATCACAATGTCCTACACCACCCACTCAAAACCCGCCCCCACAACCCCGTTGTCATCCAACCAATCGACCCGCTTTATGCGCTTAAACAAAGGGAAAGAGATAAGCGGGTCGGATATTTTGTGGGCTATGCAGAGAGCAAGTGCGAAGAAAGCTAAGAGAGAAAGAGGAAAGAGAAAGTGGATGGTGTTGAATTTGACGATGGAAATGTAGAGGTTGAATCATGATCATTTAATTTATAGATATGATGGTTTAATGGTGATTGAACTGTCGATTACGGTTGGAGGGAGTGTGTGTTTTATGCGCTTTCGCTTAGGGGTGCTGGTTGTGGTTGTGTGGTGGTGGGGAGTTTTGAAATGGGTGATGATTTGAACGCCGGTGATGCGCCGATTGAATGGTGGTTGTGGTTGTGTTGTGGTTGATGCGCCGATTGAGAGTGGCTCGGGGTTTAAGAAGGGTGGCAGAGAGAGACATAACATATGGTTTAAGTAGGGGGCTGGTGGCTGGGTTGATGTGGTCTGTTTCGGTGGAAGAGGAAAGGGATGGTGTGGCAGGGGATGGGTTCTGGAGAGGAAGAGGGAGGGGAGAGCTGCTTGTGGCAGGGGTAGCGCGGTGGTGGTTGGAGGATAAGGGAGGCTTTCGGTGGGTGGAGGAGTGCGTGGTAGTTGAGGGGGGTGCTTTAGTTTTTTTCGCTAATTAAATAATTAAATTAGTTCTCAAGTACATAATTAGTGTATTAAATAATTATATTAGTTTTTAATTACATAATTAGAGTATTAAACCTGCATTTGCAGGTCACTAACAGGTAATGACCTATTTTAGGCAGATATGCCCAAAAGGTGGGCTTATTCTCAGATTATGAAAAGTTGGGACCATTTTCAGAAGACCGCCTAAAGGTGGAATTATTCCTATCAATTAATCCAAACCAAAATTACAATGATCAATAAACTTAGTGGAATTAGAGTAAGAAGGCAAAAAACAAATGGCTTTTATGAGAGAATGAAGGCACTGACACTTTACTTAGTTGAACTCACTAAATCACTTGGTCAGACACAAATTGGAACTTCATTAGACATAAGTATTTATAGCAGTGATTAAGTAAAACGTGGGATTAAAACATGTGTTAGTGGTTAAACCATTTTTCCATGATGTTCCTCAACCAAAGGAACACGTTCCATTAATTTCCCCATGAACTCCACGATCTCTGTTGAACGTGTGTTAGGATTAATACTGCTTCCTTAATTTTAGCAACAACTTTGTCAAGTAAATATAAATCTTATTTTTAATTAAAAAATATTTTAATTAAGACCGAAATTAAATCCTTTTAACAAAGTAATATCTTAAAAATATTTTCTTAAAAAACCGTAAAAAGATTTTATTTTCAAATAAAAATAAAATATTTTCCTTAAAAAGATTTTCCTTAAAATCAGATTTTTACCAAATTAAAAACGGTTTCCTATAATTTAGGCATTAATCACTCAAACGACATAATATAACATGCACTTATTCAGCATATGTCTAGTTCATTTTAAATAGTTAGTTCCTTTAACTTAACATGACAGTGCCAGTTCGTCTGTTCCTTTCAAAGGAACATACACTCATTCTCTTTTTATGTTGCCATTGTTTCTTACCATTACTTACTCGTTCCTTTACATTGGAACTAGAAACAAAAGCCTCACTTAGATTCTCTTGCTCCAATGCGTCTCCAGTATCAGTTCCTTGAGCATCTTCACTTAGTCTTCAAAATCCAAACTTGATTTCTTCTTTAGACTTAGTATTCTCTTTGCTATTTTTATTGATACCTTGCAAGATCCATTCACTTAACAACTTGTTAGTTCATTACTTAGTTTGTATCTTTGTTCCTTTGTCATCATCAAAACTAGGGTTCAACAAATAGGAAAAAGAAATATGCGTGTATAAAACTGAGTACGATAAATACAAGATAGGTAACACATTTCCTAGCAAGTTCGCAACATTTTATATTTCAAAATCACCTTAACTTATAATTCAAGAATAACTTTTAAAAACAAACTCTTTCGAAATAACTTGAATTAAAATAGTTTAGAAATAATTATCTTCTTATCTCTCATTCCTTTACCTAAGTGTGCACACCCCCCCAAGCTAGCCATCCCATCACAAATCTATATCAAGGGGTAACAATTATTGCTAACTTGTGGACTTAGAAGCATGAACCCTTCTTGACGTTAATCAAGCGATATTATTATATGATGTAATTCTCCTTTTCCCATAAGCAACATTTGAACACACAAAGTTCATGAAAACTATTCGAACCATTCCTTGTAATAATAATTTAAATTTCAAAAATATTCATATAATATGATTGATAAAATCCTTCCTTCTTTTTATTTCCGAAACTCAAAAATAGAAATGTTATAACCATTTTAAACTAAATTTCTAAAACAATTCAACCATTAAATCAACAAACAACTTTAACACATAAAATCACATTTAGAAAGATCTAGCTACAAAATGTATCTTGATCTTGCACAAAGAGTATACTAGCAACTTCACTTAGTCTTATGTTTGAGCATTCTCCTAATCAACCAACAATATAATTACTAGAAAATAACTATATACATGACCTAACACGAACAAAATATTAAACTTACTAATTAGAAACATAAAAAAACCTTTACTTAAACCAAATGAAATTAAAACTTGAATAAGAAATACAAAACTAAAATAGATTAAGAAGAGAAGATAACCTTAAAGCAAGAGAGTTTCAATTCTTCAAAGTTTTTGGTATGGGAAAATATGGCTTGAGATTTGGGGTATTTATAGGGTGTAGAATAGGGAGTACTTGATTTTCAAAATTAAATATTTTGTAACTTTACAAAAAAAATTAGGAGATTAATCAAGATTTGTAACCTACACATTAATTTGGGAGTTTTAGAAAATCAAAACCACCACCCCCTAATTAAGTGGTGGCCGGCTATCACACATTAAATTGTTTTTTTTTTTTCAAAACCCCATCATAAAGAAGAAAATCATTTTGACTAAATATTTTAAATGCTTTATATTAAAAGTTATTAATATAACCCAATAAGAATTTTGACTAGAAATTTGGCGCCATATTCACACCAAGATAATTTAAAAACGAGTAAATTACAAAAATACTGGTTGGTTATTCTCGACAAAATAATTTAAAATGAGTAAATTACAAAAATACCCTTTGCTTAAAATATTTATTTTAGAAAATAAATACTTAATGACTAAAATAAATACTCAAAAATATGTGGTATTACAGTATAACCCTCCCCCCCCCCTTAAAACAAGTTTCGACCTCGAAACTTAAGGCGAAAAGTCATAGTCTCTGACCAAAAGCGAATTGAAAATCTAAAATTGTAGTTTCTGACCCAAATGCTCATGCCTAAAATGCATATAATGACTCAAAAATATGCTAAAATGAGATAAATATGGTAAAAACGCGAAACTCTATCGCATTCTACCCTCTAAAAGGAGTTACGTCCTCGTAACTCGATAACTAACCTCGGAAAACAACGCCGGATATTTCTTGCGCATATCTGCTTTGGCTTCCCAAGTTGCTTCCACGGAAAACAACGCCATATACTTTAACTAATCTAACATCCTTAGTCCGAGTACTTCTAACTTTACTATCAAGGATTCTTACAGGTCTTTCCTCGTAAGGCAAACTATCATCTAGCTCAATGGTCTCAGGTTCCAGCAGATGGGACACATTTAGGATATATTTCCTTACCTGAGATATATAGAAAACATCATGGAATCGACATAGCTCATTCAGCAAAGCTAACTTATACGCTACCTACCCCGTGTTTTTCAACACCTCATATGGCCCGATATACTTTGAGCTCAATTTTCCTTTCCTCCAAAGCGCATTACCCGTTTCATTGGAGATATTTCCAACAACACCTTCTTTCCAACCCGAAACTCTTCATCCCTCCGCTTCAAATCTACATAACTCTTTTGTCGATCTTGAGTTGCCTTGATATTTTCCTGAATCGCTTTCACTTGCTTAACTGTCTCTTCTAAGAACGTAGGTCCAAGAACCACGATTTCCCTAATATCATTCAAGCAGACTGGACTTTTGCACTTCCGACCATACAACGCTTCAAATGGAGCAACACCAATACATGCTTGATGACTTTTGTTGTAGGAAAATTCTATCAAATCCCAGAAATCTTCCCACGAACCCTGATACTCCATGACACAAGATCGCAACATGTCTTCTAAAGTCTAAATCGTTCGTTCTATTTTTCCATCTGTAGCAGGATGAAAAGTTAAACTCATTAACAGATTAGTGCCCAAAGCCTTCTGCAAATTCTGCCAAAAGTTGGACAAGAACCGCGAATCACGATCCAAAACAATGTCCTTAGGCACACTATGACATTGCACCACCCACTTCACATGCGCTTTAGTGGTAGATCATTTAACTAAATCCGCAACAGCAGATGGGACACATCTGGGATATATTTCCTTACTGAGATATATAGAAAACATCATGGACTCGACTTAGCTCATTCAGCAAATTTAAGCTAACTTATACGCTACCTTCCCCATCTTTTTCAACACCTCATGTGGCCCGATATACTTTGAGCTGAACTTTCTTTTCCTCCAAAGCGCATTACCCATTTGATTCGAGATATTTCCAACAACACCATCTCTCCAACCCGAAACTCTTCATCACTCCGCTTCAAATCTGCATAACTCTTTTGTCGATCTTGAGCTGCCTTGATATTTTCCTGAATCACTTTCACTTGCTTAACCGTCTCTTTTACGAACTTAGGTTCAAGAACCACTGTTTCACTAAAATCATTCCAGCAGACTGGACTTCTACACTTCCGACCATACAACGCTTCAAATGGAGCCATACCAATACTTGCATGATGATTGTTGTTGTAGGAAAATTCTATCAAATCCCAGAAATCTTCCCATGAACCCTGATACTACATGACACAAGATCGTAACATATCTTCTAAAGTCTGAACCGTTCGTTCTATTTGTCCATCTGTAGCAGGATGAAAAGTTGGACTCATTAACATATTAGTGCCTAGAGCCTTCTGCAAATTCTGCCAAAAGTTGGATAAGAACCGTGAATAATGATCCGAAATAATGTCCTTAGGCACACTATGACATTCCACCACCCACTTCACATACGCTTTAGTCAAATGATCCATCGACTAAGTACTCTTCATAGATATGAAAGTCGCGGATTTACTTTAACGATCTACCACTACCCAAATCGTATCATTTTCAACCTTAGTCCTTGGTAAAGCAGACACGAAATCCATTGGTATGGAATCCCATTTCCAACTTGGAATATCCAAAGGCTAAACCTTCCCTTCTAGCCTTTTGTGCTCAATCTTGACCTTTTGGCATGTGAGGCACTTAGCCACGAACTCAGCTACCTCTCGCTTTATGTTTGGCCACCAAAGCGTCTGCTTCATGTCCTTATGCAACTTATCACCACCTGGATGTATTGAATATGGGGAGCTATGAGCTTCTTCCATTAATTTTCGATTCAAATCTTCTCTATTACACGGTACACATGTAATTGCCTCAATTTTTAAGCGAATATTTATTTTAATAAACAAAATTTATTAACGTACTAATCAGTACGTAATCTGTTGTGCTTTCTCAGAAATAAAAATTCGATTTATGAGGTTATGTGCATTTTGTCTGTGAATGTGAATATTATGTGCTATTATGTGAGTATTAATATGAATTATGAATTAAGATAAGTCATTTGTGAGTTACTTTAAGAACGTAGGTATCATTCGGGAATTTTAAAAATTTTGAGCCATTATCGGTATTGGAATTGAGATACTCAGTGACTATGAATTAAGAGCTAATTAGACCCAAATATCTTTGTTAAGGTATAATATATATATGTCGGAGATTTAGTTTAGGTATAATAAAGGATTAGGCCCTAATTAAGAAAGGATTGAGGACCTAAGAAGACTAGAGCATTCTAGATTATTCCTATGAAGTGAAATGACCAAAATAACCTTACTAAATTAGTTAAATTACGAACCTAGCCATCCCCCATTCTCCTATAAATACCCATAAGGAGGTTTCTCATTTTCTTCAGCCAAACAATCCCAAAACACTCACCCAAACACTTCTCTCCTCTCCTCTTCTCCACGCCAAAAATGGCGAGAGCCTCTTGGCTCTTCTTCTCTAAATTTGCATGCAAGCCTTGTCCTAGGTTTCCCAAGTCATTCTCCATAATGGGAAAGCATTAGAATTGAGGTTCTAGCTCAGGAAGATCGAAGAAAATCAAGCAAGGTAAGTGATGGTTAACTCGTTGCAATCGTGGTATTTTTGGGATAAGAGTTGGATTATTTGGGTTAATTACTGAATTTTTGAGCCATGCATGTTATGATTAAGGTACTAAGAGGTTGCTAGGAAGAAGCTAAATATGGGAGAAGAAGGTGTAGTTCATAAATATCGGATTAAGGTACACAAGAACCACCACCTAAACTTGGATTACATTTGTATATGTATAAAAATTGATTTGCATGTGGTATTTTATGGCTGAAGTTGTGTTGAAATACTCTTGCATGTCAAGTTCCATTAAGATTGATTAACTTCTTATATAACCGAGTAAGGAAATGATTATCCGAATCTCTTGAATTATGCTGCTGTATTTTTCCATGGCCAAAAGCTTCCTCTTCCAGTCGGATTTTCGCTTTGCTGTCTGCATCAAAGTTGTAGATCTTGAAAAGGCGTTGAACTTAGACCCAAAAACCACTCAATTTAGATTTGTTAAATATAAGTTTTGCTACTCAGAAATTCGCTGCCAGCATGACAAGTTTCTCTAAAACAAAAACTATCAAATCTTGTCATTACCTCGATTTCGTTTCGAATTAATTATCTTGTTGTGGCTGAACATTCATGATACTCCCCTAGAACATTCATATCTTGGTTGTAAAATAAAACTTTGCTTCGATTACCTCATTGAACGCCACGCACAATCTCAATTCGTTGATTAGAAATACACCTAAAACCCGATTTCTGCTTAGTTGATTTCCAAATTGATTAAACCATGCTTCTTTAGTTCATTAAGTACCTTTAAATTTTGAACACCTATTGCATGCATCCACTTCTTTGTTTACCTACCTAAACCTTAACTAAGCATAGAAGTTACGATATAAATTCACACCTAAACCACCATATTCTGATATTAACATCGAAACTATGAAATTGATTATTTGAAGTACTTGCGTGGCATCGTCTTTTCATATATTTAAGAACCAATTTGTAAACCTATTCATACTGCTCTATCTTGTCGATCACCTTATTAACCACTCTGGATAACCTTGATGCCGTCTCTGAAGTCTTGTTATTAAGTCCCTTTTCCGCAATTGTGGAACTTGACATAACAAGCCTGTTTTTCGGCACTTGTTTGATAAATCAAGATGGTTTAAAAAGTTAATATAGTTTATTATGAATACGTATTTAAGTAAATTATTTGAATACAAGTATGTGAGAATAAACATTTGATTTTATGAATTAAGCATAAGTATATGAATAACATGAATAAAGTATAAGTATTATGATTTAGTTTTTATTTTATGGGGAAGTGAACAACATTTGTTGAGCGAGTTGCTCATTATGTGTTATGGAGAGGGTATTTCTCCTTTGTGTAGGGTCATGACCTAGAAGTCTTGCAAGCAGAAAATAAGAAAGGTGGGGAAGACGTCCCTCAAAAGTCTGGTGAGATGTGGCTTAGCCCTCTCCATTCGTGTTCCTTCCATGTAGTTATGCTATGTTTTTTGATAAGTTTAAGATTATTATTTGTGTTGCGTATTGAGAATGATATGTGATATCTTGAGACGATTCTTGGAAAAGTTACTCTGGTATATACAAACGTATTTCTATGGAAGTTTAAAAGAAAGAATCAATGTATTTCTGAGCAAGTATAAACGTATTTCTGAATAAGAATAAAAGTATCTCGATGTATCAACAAATTTCTAAGCAAGAGAAAAATGTTGTTATGAAAGTTATAAGTTTAAGTTTTGAGTACAGTTAAGACATGATTGCGTAATTTCAGCCACCTACTATTTTGGAAATCGGTGGGACTTGTGTACCAGCGTAAGCTGACCTGTTTTGTTCTATGAACTTGTCCTGGTGGGGGCAGATTCATCTATTTTGCAGGATTAGAGAGAATGTTCGAATAAACTCCCGTGTGCAAATGTGAAGTCGTGAACAATGTGTTTAGTCCACTGCTATGAGATAGTATATTTTATATGATGATTCTTAGCAAGTTAAACATGTATTTCCGATTTGTAATCTAAGTACTCAAAATATATGGTAATAACTATTTTATTATAACTTATTTTCGTAATATACTTGGATACTATGGGATTTCTTCACTCTCTCTAGCAGGGAAGGTACGGAAGTCTGCCCTAACAGTCTCTTTAATTAGCAGCTTAACTTTGTAATTAGTAGTATTATGTCTTAATTAAGCTGCTATTTGGAGCGGGTTGTTACAACACACCACCTCTCTTGAATCGGATACTCCCATCATCAGCTATTTGGAAATCCAACACCTAACCCTCCTGGATCTTCTCCTGAATCTTTTATAACTTTTCGTCCTTCGAATAACCCTCCTAATCTCATCATAGATCAAAGGTTGAATCAATAAAGTACTGAGCAATTCTTTAACACCTCCCTCTTCCATTACGTCCAATGACAGTTTCTGAAACTATACACATAATTGACTCGGCAACACCATTGCATTAACTGAATGAGTTGACTTTTGGCTCAATGCATCTGCGACAATATTTGCTTTCGCCTCATCATATTGGATCTCCAAATCATAATCCTTGAACAACTCCAACCAAACCTTTTGCCTCATGTTCAAATCCTTCTGAGTGAAAACATACTTCAAGCTCTTATGATCCGTGTACAACTTACATGTTGCCCCATACAAGTAGTGCCGCCATATCTTCCAACCAAACACTATTGTAGCTAATTCAAGATCATGGGTTGGATAATTCACCTCATACGGTTTTAACTGCCTAGAAGCATAAGCGATGACCTTCTTGCTCTGCTCTTAAATTGCTTACATGCTATAGTTTATGCTTGGTAATCTTCTTGAGACGTTTGCCATCATGATTGAAATCACAAGTTCAATTGTGCTCGTCTTAGATCTGAATACTGGACGACCATGATTTCAAACATAAGCTTAAGTCCAAATATACTCGTCCTAAAACTGAATACTAGACGATTACAATTTCAATTATCAAGCCAAGTCCAGAGGCACTCATCCTGAATGATGGACGATCATGACTTACACCATTTTGCCTAAGTCCAAAGGCACTTGTCCAAAAGAATAATGGACCATTATGATTTAAGTCATTTTGACTAAGTCCAATGACACTCTTCTTGGATGATTGACGATTATGACGTAAACCATATTGCCCAAGTCCAAAGGCACTTGTTCTGAATGATGGACGAATATGACTTAAACCATTTTGCCTAAGTCCAAAGGCACTCGTCTTGAATGCTCTTGTCCTAGAAGTTCCAAGCCTTGGTCACTCCCCCCCTCCTGGAACTGGGCTCGTCCGAACCTTCAAGACGAGTTGTGTTCCAAGAAGGAGCCCGACCACCATAGGTTGAACTTCTATGGCATGTGGCAGGTAAATTAATTAGTTTTCACTTGCTTGCCTTGTTGAATATGATTGCTTCCACGAGCTTATCATTTTCTGGCCAGCTTCCTTTAGAAGGCAATGTTTGTTTTGTAATAATGGTTCCCTTACTAGGGTCATTACTACTTGGCCGACCTTGCTTTTTGAAAATGAGATACCTTTACTAAGGTTTACTAGCTTCAGGCCGGCTTCCTTTAGGAAGTAATCTTCGTCTTGTAGTAATATTTCCCTTACTAGGGAATATTACGATTTGGCCGACCAGGCTTTTTGAAAATAATGTACCTTTACTAAGATTTATTATCTTCTGGCCGGCTTCCTTTAGGAAGCAATTTGCGTCATAAAGATGATTGTCCCTTACTGGAATTATTCATTCTTTAGGGAAAAACTATTTGTATACTTGGCCGTGTCTCCTCAGGCCATGAGTGCTGTTCTACTGGCTGAAAGAGAGTCCGTGCAAATCCCAATATACTTCGTGAGTCATGTGCTCAAGGACGCGGAATGTAGGTACACCCCGGTCGAGAAGTTTGGGTTGGCACTCGTCATGGCCAGTAGAAAGTTGAGGCCTTACTTCTTGGCTCACAGTATACTAGTCTACACTGACCAACCTCTGAAGCAAGTCTTACAAAAGATGGAAGCCGCTGGACGAATGCTGAAGTGGGCTGTTGAACTAAACATGTTTGACATATCCTTTGAACCAAGGAAAGCTGTTAAGGGGAAAGCTTTAGCAGATTTTATAGTTGAGCTCACTCAGCCAGCTATAGAACCAATATCTGATCCAGCCGAAGGAAGGAAGCACTGGACGCTCATGGTAGATGGATCATCCACTGTCAATGGATGTGGGGCAGGAATCATTTGTCAATCTCCAGAGGGAGATAAATTTGAATATGCACTAAGGTTCCAATTCCAAGCGTCCAACAACGAAGCTGAATATGAAGCACTTCTGGCTGGGATCAAGATGTGTAAGGCAGCTGGGGCTTTAGAGATTGAGGCCAAATCGGACTCTCTCTTAGTCGTCAGTCAAGTCAATGGAGATTTTGAATGTAAAGAAGCATCAATGAGCAAATATATGCGTCTGATCAAGGATGAGATTGAGCCCTTAAAACGATTTGATCTTGACCAAGTACCCAGGTCAGAAAAGCATCAAGCAGATGCTCTCTCGAAATTGGCCAGCTCAGTTGACTGTGATGCACCAAGAACAGTGTTTTGGGAAGTTAGACCAAAAAAGAGTATTGATCAAGAGCAGGTCATGTTTCTTAGCCGAGGGGCAGTTTGGATGGAGCCCATTATGGAATTCAAGAAGACAGGACGACTACCTTCAGATCCTGTAGAGGCTAAGTATGTAAAAGCCCGAGACAAGTGGTTTGAATTGTGGGATGAGACCCTCTACAAGAAGTCATTCAATCGTCCTCTTCTAAAGTGTATCACCAGGGAAGATGGACTAGAAGTACTGAAAGAACTCCATGAAGGAGCTTATGCATCCCACATTGGGGGAAGAGCATTGGGGGAAAAAGCTTTAAGGGCTGGGTATTACTGGCCTACCTTAAAGGAAGATGCTCTTGCTTATGCAAAGAAGTGCGACAGTTTTCAGAAATATGGAAATTTGCATCAGAAGCCGTACAACTACTTAACTCCTATCTTGTTCCCACTTCCTTTTGCCAAATAGGGAATGGATATTCTGGGACCTTTCCCAGTGGCCGCTGGGCAAAACAAGTTTATAATCGTAGCCAGGCGGGGTATAACAACGAATGATGTCAAGGGCTTTATTTGGAAGAACATTGTAACTCGGTTTGGCATGCCGCAGTCCATCGTATTTGATAATGGTCTACAGTTTGAAACGCCTAAGCTGAAAGATTGGTTGGCAGAAAGGGAAATTAAAGCTCACTTTACTGCAGTCGCCCATCCACAAGCCAATGGGCAAGTAGAGTCGTTCAACAAAATCCTATCAACCGGCATAAAAAGAAAGTTGGACAATGCCAAGGGACTATGGGTTGAAGAACTACAACTGGTGTAATGGTCTATCAGAACCACGGCCAAAAACTCTACAGGAGATACACCCTTCATGTTGGTCTATGGTACTGAAGCTGTCTTGCCCATTGAGATTGAAGAACCCACCCTGAGAGTCATGTTGTACACAGAAGAAGCCAACTGGGTTGCCTTGCGCACGACCTTAGACCAAGTACTAGAGGTCAGGGGCAATGCACTACTAAGGATGCAACTGTACAAGCTGCGAATGGCTCGGGTCTTTAACAAGAGAGTCGCTAGACGACCACTCAAGATAGGGGATTTGGTTCTAAGGAAGATGGAGGCTGTTGGACGAGCTAAGGAGCTGGGTAAACTGACACCAAACTGGGAAGGACCCTATCTGATCGTCCAGGAAGTGCGAAGCGGAACTTTTCGTCTCCAAGACATGGATGGACGACCAATACAGCGCACTTGGAACTCAGATACATTAAAGAAGTACCACGTCTGACTTAGTTAATCGGCAAGAATTCTCCAGTAGTTTGTAATCCCAAACAAGTGCCACGGCACAAAAAAGAGAAATTGAAATGTATACATGTATCTTGACACTTAGTCAAGCAAAATTCATATAATATAATTTCTACTTTCTCCATATATTGTTCCATTATTGTTTATTAAGTTGTTCACTTTGGGGCATTTTTACCACCAGTTCGTCTAGTGGTCTAAAAATGACATTAACTTAGCCAAAATTACACAGAATAATAAAACGTCCAAAGATAAACAATGGACATCATAACAGGGAAACACCATTTCTCTGACGCACATTGCTTCCTCAAAAAGACCGGCCAAAGTGTGATAAACCTAAAAGGTATATCACACATCTAGTTAACCAAATAATAATAGTCTCTAGTAAGAGAAACATCATGGTCCCTTAAAGGAAGCCGACCAGAAATAAGCAAGCCTTAGTAAAGGAATCTTACTCTCAAATGCAAGGTCGACTAAGTAGTAAAGACCCTAGTAAGGGCTCACTACTTCAAGACGAGCATTGCTTCCTCAAGGAAACCGGCCAAAACATGGTCCGTCCATGAACATCATAATGAAAATTGCATATAAGTATCTTAGCTCGTCCTAAATGTACAATTTTATGGTGGCTCGGCCAAAGTTGGCCGCTCTCCTTCTTGGTACAAAGCTCGTCCAGAATACAAGGACGAACTCAGCCTAAGAAAGAGGGGATGTACAGCTAAAACCCATGGAACTTTTAGGACGAGCCAAGTACGAAGGCCGTCTGAAAAACAGGACGAACCACAATTATACTTGGCTTTATTGAGGAATATTTGAAGATCGTCCAAAGACAAGGACGAGACTCACCCTTTCCTTAACTAAGCTCGAAGGTCGTCTGAAAAGTTGGACGAGTCTTATTTGTACTATGCTAATTTGAAGAATGTTTGAAGATTGTCCAAAGACAAGGGCAGGACGCATCTATTGTATAATTAAGTCGTAAGGACATCCAAGGAGAGTTGGACGAGTCTCAGTTATACTTTATGAAAATTTAAGTGAGATAACAGAACCAAAGACAAGCATTGGCAAAAAGTCATTTCATTAAGCATTTGTCAAAAGAGTTTACAACCTAGTTTAAAACAAAAAAGGACTAAGCTACAATGGCGAACAAGCCAAGAAACTTAGAGGAATAAACCTAAAACTAGGTACTTCATTCGGCAGGAGTTTCTTGGTCGTCCACAGGAGACTCTTCCTCATCATCAGCCTCTTCGTCTGAGGAGTCCAGGAATTCAGGAGGCTCTTGGGCAGTCACCATTTCCGGGTGGACGCTGTCCTGAAATGCTAGATGGCGCTCAAAGCGGGGAACTTCCTAAGGCGCCGCCAGCTTCTCAAAGGCCTTGACGGCCCAACCCTTGGAGGTCTCAATGACCTGAGCAAGGCCTTCCATAGCATCGTTGTAGGCCTGCTTCACCTCCCCCTTCAGCCGAGCATTCTGGGCCCTTAAAAGGATATTTTCCCTTATAAGTTGAACAGCTGCCAGGAGAGCTGTATTCCTCTCTTCTTTCAGATCGGCCGAAACAGCGTCCAAGTTCATCTGCTAGAGATCCTTCTCGTTAAGAAGTTCGTTAATCTTGATGAGGTAATTTTTCTTGCTAGACACCAAGTCGGCCGATCGTTTTTCCCAGGCCTCCCTTGATTGACGGTGAAGAGTGTACGCCATCTCAATGTCATGTCTGGCCTTGTTGCCGGCCGTTGTAGCTTGATGGACGAGATGCTTATTTTTCTTCCTAAGCTCTCTCGCCCACTCCTCAGTTAAAATGTTGCGAGCAAGTAGCTACAATGAAGAAGATCAAGCAAGTCAGTAGACGAGTTACAAGATAGAAATTTGAACAAGTACAAACATAAAGACGACAACAAAATGTACCTCAGCAGCAAGTTGTGACATGTAGCCCACATGCCCAGCTGATGCTCCCCTCAAGCCCTTTATATAAGACTCAGGGTAGCATTTGAACAGCTCCTGCTTGAGCCGATCTCGCTCAGCCTTTGACATTTTGGCAAAGGCAGTAGAAGACTCCTCGTCTGAGTCCATTGTGGGAGCAGCCGAGGCTCAAGCTGGTCCTTTGCCCTTATCTGAAAGAGGGGGGGGAGTCAGTTCTCTTGATAAGGATGACTACTACTTGTCTGTTGGACGAACTCATTGAACGTCCACCGACCCCCAACGTCCTAACTATGTTAGGATAATATGACTCACCAGAAGATAGGGATGCCGCCCTAATGGATTGCGGCATGTGGGAGACCAGCTTGGCAACCGAGCCACTGAAGGCCGGTCTGTCCTTGGCGGCCGTGTCTGGCTCGTGAACCACCAACGTCAAAGCAGAGTCCGGCTTAACCTAATATTGATCAGTTATATCCAACTGATCAATAGGAACAGAGTCCAGCTCTTTCTCTCCCGTGGCCGGGGCATCGGTGGACGGCTCCTTCTTCAAAGCCTTGTCCTTGGGAGGATGGATAGTCTTCTCTCCAACTCCCTTGCCTGACGGGGTTGCCTTCTCAGTTTTCCTCTTCACAAATCCCTTAGGCTTTTTGGTCGGAGGCTGATCACCAGCTGTCGCTGGCCTCTTCTTAGACAAAGAAGACTTCCCAGGCGGGGCCTTGTTGGTTGGGGCATTTTTCTACAAAAATAAACAAGTCAGGAGTATGATCGTCCAAAGAAGAAAAAGCTAAAATGTGTTTTGGACGGACCCTAATTGCTAAAAGAAGCCGTCCGATTAAGCTCTAGACGAGGGTTGATCGATGAAGGAAGTCGTCTAAGCATGGACGACCTCTTTCTTCAAGACAACCTCATCCAAGGCTTTCCTCATATTCCAAGACGAGGATGGTTTGACGAAGGAAGTCGTCCAAACATGGACGCCTTCCTTCCTCGAGTGATCCTCGTCCAAGATCAAGCAATCACCTTGGACGGACCAGCCAGGGCCTCGTCCAAGGCCATTACAAAATTAAAGACAAGGAAAGTTCGATTAAGGAAGCCGTCCAACCATGGACGCCTTCCTTCCTCGAGCCACCCTCGTCCGAAATTTTAGAAAAGCCAAAGGAAGCTGGCCATATGTGGCCGCTTTCCTTCCGTAAAGGACCCCCGTCCAAAGTATAAAAAAGGTGCTTTAAGACACAAATATATATATATATATGTATATATATGTATATGTATATATATGTATATGTATATATATGTATATGTATATATATGTATATATATGTATATGTATATATATGTATATGTATATATATGTATATGTATATATATGTATATGTATATATATGTATATGTATATAGATGTATATGTATATATATGTATATGTATATAGATGTATATATATACCAGAGTTTCAGCCCTGTTTTCGGCGCTCGTCTTGGCGAACTCCTTCCACAAGTTATCAGTAAACTTGGACATACTGATATCGCCCGTCCAAGATTTTTTTAATAGGGCTCTGGCTGACTCTGCAAAAAAGAAATGAAGGGTTTAGTCAGATACACATTATGGACGGGGCTGTTTACTTGGTAGTTTTGAAAATATACCTCTATCCTCGGCCAACCGCAAGCCGGCTGCGACAAAGAAGTTATCGTCATAGAACATCTCTTTGAAGGGAATCCAGTTAGCTGGCCCTCTAAAGGATGTGTGACCTGGTCTGGAATACTTTTTTTTATTTTAAAGTATTCCATCACTTCCTCGTCAAACCTATCCTCTAACTCCAAAAAGGATTTCCCCCGTCCAGTATTTGTAACGGCTCGGCTATAAAAACGGTACCCCTCAGTGACGAAATCGTTGGCCGCTCTGAGAAAAATGAAGTCGGCTTTCCAGTCATGCATCTTCGAAGGCTTGCCCCATGAGGTAAGGAAGCCAGGGCTATTGCAGATGCTGAGCCAAGCTCCGTCCACTGTCCCTGGAACTTTGGACGCATAGTGTATTTGGGTGAAGGCCGGGAGAGAAAGGGCCAGGCTGCGCAACTCGCAGGCGGCTATGAAGGTTAGAATATTGTGCCACGCATTAGGAGCCAATTGGTTATGGCCGACGTTGTCGTGCCTTAACACTTTCTCTACAAAGTCATGGAGCGGGAACCTTAACCCCGCGTCCAAGGCCAGCTTGTAGACGGCAAAGTGGTTTTTGGGAGCGCTCAAAATTGTAGCGTCCTTATTGGGTATGACGAAAGAAAAACCCGGCATGGGTATAACACTGGACAAGTAGCTGGGATCAGGGCTAATTTTTTCTAACCACCTAAGGTTGACTAAGATAAAACCGGGGTCAGAGAGGGGACCTAAGCGTCTCCTACTTTCAGACGAGGTAGTAGAGGGATCGTCCGATTCTTCAGCGTTGCTGGAATCTTCCTCATTATTGCTCTCACCGGCTTCTTCCATATCGATCTCCCTACCAGACGGACTGGGCTCAGGATTTATTTCAAGGTTTTCTTCAACACTATTACCAGGAGAAGTAGGCCCGGCCAAAGGCTGAGCACTTTGGGTCTCCCTCGCCTCATCTAGAACTTGTCCAGTAGATTCCTCCATTTCAGAGCTATAGGAAGGGAGAATTATTCTTCGTCCTAAACAGGTCGTTTGCTTGACGCGCGCCAGATTACCCTGCACAGGTAAAGACTGGGTCGTCTGACTTTGCCGGCCAAAACCATAGAAAAAATATATACTCGGCCAGATTAGGCCCAACTCTAGAATGTGCCGAAGAAGAAATACTATCGGTTCTAGTGTTAAGGCAAACTCTTGATCGGCCAGGATTATTTGACGAAGAAGAGGAATCCATTTTATTAATTTTTTAAGAAAAAATAAAGAATAAAGGAGAACAAAAAAGAAAGAAAGAATACCTGACGAAGCGCTTGGACGATTCGGTGAAGAAAACGAAAACTGGACGATCTCACTCTCTCTCTAGAAATCAAGGAAATATGCAGAGCCTCTCTATCTAGAAAATATTCTCTCAAGGTGTGAAATGATTTAATGCGGACAAAAGAAGCATATATATAGGGGGGTGAAAAACCATCTGGGCCGGTTAAAAGTTGACCTGTAATGATTTAACCGGTTAAATATGACCGGTAAGGCCCAAAAAATGGCGCGTCTTTGCTTCTTTTTGAAGTTAAGGTAACTTCCTCAGGTAAAAGGGCATTAACCGTCTTAGAGGCCAACAGTAAAAACCCTTTTAGGGGCAAAATGTTGTAGCCTAAAATATCAACGGCTCTCTTGGAGACACTTGGATCCATAAGGACCATACACGTGTCCTATCAGAGTAAGTAAAGAAAGGTGGTTTAACCATTGGAGTAAATACTCTCTCAGTTTCTCTCTCTATCTCTACTTTTTCCTTCTCACTCCTGATATCTGACATAAGCTTCGGAGGTGGAACCACCACCCAAACTTCCAGGGTGGGTCCCTTTTTGCAGGTTTGGGAAAGGAGCTAAAGTTTAGATTCACCAGATTCAGATATCGTTGCACAAGTCTCCAATTGATGAACATCTTGGGAAAATAGTTTACTTGCCAGCCAAGGAGACTAAACATTTAAAATGTTGTAGCCTAAAATATCAACGGCTCTCTTGAAGACACTTAGATCCATCAGGACCATACACGTGTCCCATCAGAGTAAGTAAAGAAAGGTGGTTTAACCATTGGATTCTACCCAGATAGGAGTAAAGGCTCACCCTTTGGCCCAAAGGATATTCAGAGCCCAAATCCCTAAAATGGCTGCAGGTGATTGGTTGATGATTCACCCCCAATCGTAGCCTGCCACGTGTCATGATTTGATTGCCTAGCCAATCAGGTGCCCTCCTATTCTAGGGTATAACAACGAATGATGTTAAGGGCTTTATTTGGAAGAACATTATAACTCGGTTTAGCATGCCGCAGTCCATCGTATTTGATAATGGTCCACAGTTTGAAACGCCTAAGCTGAAAGATTGGTTGGCAGAAAGGGAAATTAAAGCTCACTTTGCTGCAGTCGCCCACCCACAAGCCAATGGGCAACTAGAGTCGTTCAACAAATTCCTATCAAACGGCATCAAAAGAAAGCTAGACAATGCCAAGGGACTATGGGTTGAAGAACTACAACTGGTGTTATGGTCTATCAGAACCACGGCCAAAAACTCTACAGGAGAGACACCCTTCATGTTCGTCTATGGTACTGATGTCGTCTTGCCCATTGAGATTGAAGAACCCACCCTGAAGGCATGCTGTACACAGAAGAAGCCAACTGGGTTGCCTTGCGCACGACCTTAGACCAAGTACTAGAGGTCAGGGGCAATGCACTACTAAGGATGCAACTGTACAAGCTGCGAATGGCTCGGGTCTTTAACAAGAGAGTCGCTAGACGACCACTCAAGATAGGGGATTTGGTTCTAAGGAAGATGGAGGCTGTTGGACGAGCTAAGGAGCTGGGTAAACTGACACCAAACTGGGAAGGACCCTATCTGATCGTCCAGGAAGTGCGAAGCGGAACTTTTCGTCTCCAAGACATGGATGGAGGACCAATACAGTGCACTTCGAACTCCGATACATTGAAGAAGTACCACGTCTGACTCAGTTAATCGGCAAGAATTTTACAGTAGTTTGTAATCCCAAACAAGTGCCACGGCACAAAAAAGAGAAATAGAAATGTATACATGTATCTTGACACTTAGGCCCTGTTCTTTTGGACTTATTTTTCAAAAAAATAAGTAAAAAATAAGTTCGATTCAAAGAAAAATAAGTTCGATTCAAAGAAAAATAAGTAAAAATAAGTTCGGGTCAAATAAAAATAAGTAAAAATAAGTTCGGTTCAAAGAAAAATAAGTTCAGTATTACTATTAATGTTGTAATTATTATTTTTGTTTTCAATATTACTATTAATATTGTTATTATTATTAATATTATAATTATAATAACGATGAATTTATAATATTTATTTTTATTTTTTTATCATTTTTTTATTTTTTATTATTTTATTTTATTTTATTTTATTTTATTATTTTATCTTAATATTTTTATTATTTATTATTATTATTATTATTATTATTATTATTATTATTATTATTATTATTATTATTATTATTATTTATTATTTATTATTTATTATTTATTATTTATTATTTATTATTTATTATTTATTATTTATTATTTATTATTTATTATTTATTATTTATTATTTATTATTTATTATTTATTATTTATTATTTATTATTTATTATTTATTATTTATTATTTATTATTTATTATTTATTATTTATTATTTATTATTTATTATTTATTATTTATTACTTATTACTTATTATTTATTATTTATTATTTATTATTATTTATTATTTATTATTTATTATTTATTATAATAATTAATATTATTATTTATTATTGATTATTTATTATTTATTATTAATTATTTATAATATATTATATATTATATATTATTTATTATTGATTATTGATTATTTATTATTATTTATTATTTATTTGTTATTTATTATTTATTATTATTATTTATTATTATTATTATTATTATTATTTTTTATTTTATTATTAATTATTATTATTTTTTATTTTTGATTATTTATTATTTATTATTATTATTATTTATTATTTATTATTATTATTTATTATTATTTATTATTATTTCTTTATTATTAATTATTTATTATTTATTATTAATTATTTAATATTAGTTATTTATTATTAATTATTTATATTAATTATTTATTAGTTATTATTAATTATTAATTATTAATTATTAGTTATTTGTGATTTATTATTTATTATTATTATTATTATTATTTATTATTATTATTATTTATTTTTATTTTTATTTTTTATTACTATTTATTATTATTTTTATTTTTTATTATTTATTATTATTATTATTATTATTATTATTATTATTTATTATTTATTATTATTATTAATTATTAATTATTTATTATTATTATTTATTGTTTATTATTTATTATTTATTATTTATTATTTATTATTTAGTATTTATTATTTATTATTTATTATTTATTATTAATTATTTATTATTAATTATTTATTATTAATTATTTATTATTAATTATTTATTATTTATTATTTATTATTATTATTATTTTTTATTATTATTTTTTATTATTGTTTTTTATTTTTTATTATAAATTATTATTATTTTTATTATTTATTATTTATTATTATTATTATTATTTATTATTTATTATTATTATTTATTAATATTTATAATTATTTATTAATATTTATAATTATTTATTATTTATTATTAATTTTTAATTTTTAATTATTAATTATTAATTATTAATTATTAATTATTAATTATTAATTATTAATTATTAATTATTAATTATTAATTATTAATTATTAATTATTAATTATTAATTATTAATTATTAATTATTTATTATTTATTATTTATTATTTATTATTTATTATTAATTATTTATTATTTATTATTTATTATTTATTATTTATTATTTATTATTGATTATTGATTATTTATTATTTATTATTTATTATTGATTATTTATTATTTATTATTTATTATTTATTATTTATTATTTATTATTTATTATTTGTTATTTATTATTTATTATTTATTATTTATTATTTATTATTTATTATTTATTATTTATTATTTATTATTTATTATTTATTATTTATTATTTATTATTTATTATTTATTATTTATTATTTATTATTTATTATTTATTATTTATTATTTATTATTTATTATTTATTATTTATTATTTATTATTTATTATTTATTATTTATTATTTATTATTTATTATTTATTATTTATTATTTATTATTTATTATTTGTTATTTATTATTTGTTATTTATTATTTATTATTTATTATTTATTATTTATTATTTATTATTAATTATTTATTACTAATTATTTATTATTAATTATTTATTATTTTTTTATTTATTATTAATTATTTATTATTTATTATTTATTATTATTATTTATTATTATTATTTATTATTATTATTATTATTATTTATTATTTATTATTTTTATTTATTATTATTATTATTATTTATTTATTATTTATTATTATTATTTAGCAAAAATAAGTTCAGTTCAGCAAAAATAAAATAAGTTCAGTTCAGTTCAGCCAAAATAAGTTCAAAAGAACAAGGCCTTAGTCAAGCAAAATTCATATAATACAATTTCTACTCTCTCCCTATATTGTTCCTTTATTTTTACTAAGTTGTTCACGTTGGGGCATTTTTACCACCAGTTCGTCTAGTGGTCTAAAAGTGACATTAACTTAGCCAAAATTACACAGAACATTAAAACGTCCAAAGATAAACAATGGACATCACAACAGGGAAAAACCATTTCTCTGACGCAGATTGCTTCCTCAAAGAGACCGGCCAAAGTGTGATAAACCTAAAAGGTATATCACACATCTGGTTAACCAAATAATGATAGTCTCTAGTAAGAGAAACATCATGGTCCCTAAAAGGAAGCCGACCAGAAACAAGCAAGCCTTAGTAAAGGAATCTTACTCTCAAATGCAAGGTCGACTAAGTAGTAAATACCCTAGTAAGGGCTCACTACTTCATGACGAGCATTGCTTCCTCAAGGAAGCCGGCTTAAACATGGTCCGTCCATGAACAGCATAATGAGAATTGCATATAAGTATATTAGCTCATCCAAAATGTACAATTTTATGGTGGCTCGGCCAAAGTTGGCCGCTCTCCTTCTTGGTACAAAGCTCGTCCATAGTACAAGGACGAGCTCAGCCTAAGAAAGGGGGGATGTACAGCTAAAACCCATGGAACTTTTAGGACGAGTCAAGTACGAAGGCCGTCTGAAAAGCAGGACGAGCCACAATTATACTTAGCTTTATTGAGGAATTTTTGAAGATCGTCCAAAGACAAGGACGAGACTCACCCTTTCCTTGACTAAGCTCGAAGGCCGTCTGAAAAGTAGGACGAGTCTCATCTGTACTTTACTAATTTGAAGAATGTTTGAAGATCGTCCAAAGACAAGGGCAGGACGCATCTATTGTATAATTAACTCGTAAGGACGTCCAAGAAGAGTTGGACAAGTCTCAGTTATACTTTATGAAAATTTAAGTGAGATAACAGAACCAAAGACAAGCATTGGCAAAAAGTCATTTCATTAAGCATTTGTCAAAAGAGTTTACAACCTAGTCTAAAACAAAAAAGGACTAAGCTACAACGGCGAACAAGCCAAGAAACTTAGAAGAATAAACCTAAAACTAGGTATTTCATTCGGCAAGAGTTTCTTGGCCGTCCACAGGAGACTCTTCCTCGTCATCAGCCTCTTCGTCTGAGGAGTCCAGGAATTCAGGAGGCTCTTGGGCAGTCACCATTGCCCGGTGGACGCTCTTTTGAAATTCCAGACGGCGCTCAAAGCGGGGAACTTCCTGAGGCGCCGCCAGCATCTCAAAGGCCTAGACGGCCCAGCCCTTGGAGGTCTCAATAACCTAAGCAAGGCCTTCCTTAGCATCGTTGTAGGCTTGCTTCACCTCCCCCTCCACCCGACCATTCTAGGCCCTTAGAAGGATATTTTCCCTTCTAAGTTGAACAGCGGCCAAGAGAGCTGTATTCCTCTCTTCCTTCAGATCGGCCGAAACAACGTCCAAGTTCATCTGCCAGAGATCCTTCTCGTTAAGAAGTTCGTTAATCTTGATGAGGTAATTTTTGTTGCTAGACTCCAAGTCGGCCGATCATTTTTCCCAGGCCTCCCTTGATTGAAGGTGAAGAGTCTCCACCATCTCAATGTCATGCATAGCCTTGTTGCCGACCGTTGCAGCTTGATGGACAAGATGCTTATTTTCCTTCCTAAGCTCTCTCGCCCACTCCTCAGTTAAAATGCTGCGAGCAAGTAGCTGCAATAAAGAAGATCAAGCAAGTCAGTAGACGAGTTACAAGATCGAAATTTGAACAAGTACAAACATAAAGACGGCAACAAAATGTACCTCGGCAGCAAGTTGTGACATGTAGCCAACATGCCCAGCTGATGCTCCCCTTAAGCCCTTTATGTAGGACTCAGGGTAGCATTTGAACAGCTCCTACTTGAGCCGATCTCGCTCAGCCTTTGACATTTTGGCAAAAGCAGCAGAAGACTCCTCGTCTTAGTCTACTGTGGGAGCAGCCGAGGCTGAAGCAGGTCCTTTGCCCTTATCTGAAAGAGGGGGGGAGTCAATTCTCTTGATAAGGATGACTACTGCTTGTCTGTTGGACGGGCTCATTGAACGTCCACCGACCCGCAGCGTCCTAACTATGTTAGGATAATATGACTCACCCGAAGATAGGGACGCCGCCCTAATGGATTGCGGCATTTGGGAGACCAACTTGGCAACCGAGCCGCTGAACGCCGGTCTGTCCTTGGCGGCCGTTCCTGGCTCGTGAACCACCAACGCCAGAGCAGAGTCCGGCTTAACCTCATATTGATCAGTTGTATCCAACTGATCAATTGGAACAGAGTCCGGCTCTTTCTCTCCCATGGTCGGGGCATCGGTGGACGGCTCCTCCTTCAAAGCCTTGTCCTTGGGAGGATGGATAGTCTTCTCTCCAACTCCCTTGCCAGACAGGGTTGCCTTCTCAGTTTTCCTCTTCACAAAGCCCTTAGGCTTTTTGGTCGGAGGCTGATCACCAGTCGCCACTGGCCTCTTCTTAGACGAAGAAGACTTCCCAGGCGGGGCCTTGTTGGTTGGGGCATTTTTCTGCAAAAATAAACATGTCAGGAGTATGATCGTCCAAAGAAGAAAAAGCTAAAATGTGTTTTGGACGGACCCTAATTGCTAAAAGAAGCCGTCTGATTGAGCTCCAGACGAGGGTTGATCGATGAAGGAAGTCGTCCAAGCATGTACGACTTCTTTCTTCAAGAAAACCTCGTCCAAGGCTTTCCTCATATTCTAAGACGAGGATGGTGCGACGAAGGAAGCCGTCCAAAATTGGACGCCTTCCTTCCTCGAAGGACCCTTGTCCAAGAACCAACAAACACCTTGGACGGGCCATCGCGGGCCTCGTCCAAGGCCTTCATCATACTTCACACGAGGATGGTTCGACGAAGGAAGTCGTCCAAACATGGACGCCTTCCTTCCTCGAGTGACCCTCGTTCAAGATCAAGCAATCACCTTGGACGGACCAGTCAGGGCCTCGTCCAAGGCCATTATAAAATTCAAGACAAGGAAGGTTCGATGAAGGAAGCCGTCCAACCATGGACGCCTTCTTTCCTCGAGCCACCCTTGACCGAAATTTTAGAAAAGCCAAAGGAAGCCGGCTATATGTGGCCGCTTTCCTTCCATAATGGACCCCCATTCAAAGTATAAAAAAAGGTGCTTTAAGACGCAAAAAAAATTATAAATATAAATATATAAATATATATATATATATATATATATATACACACACTAGAGTTTCAACCCTCTTTGCGGCGCTCGTCTTAGAGAACTCCTTCCACAAGTTATCTGTAAACTTGGACATACTGATATCTCCCGTCAAAGATTTTGTCCAAGATTTTTTGAGAAGGGCTATGGCTGACTCTGCAAAAAAAGAAATGAAGGGGTTAGTCAGATAAACATTCTTGACGAGGCTGTTTACTTGGCAGTTTTGTAAATATACCTCTATCCTCGGCCAACCGCAAGCCGGCGGCGACCAAGAAGTTATCGTCATAAAACATCTCTTTGAAGGGAATTCAGTTAGCTGGCCCTTTAAAGGATGTGTGATCTGGTCTGCAATACTTTTTTATTTTAAAGTATTCCATCACTTCCTCGTCAAAACCATCCTCTAACTCCAAAAAGGATTTCCCCCGTCCAGTATTTGTAACGGCTCGGCTATAAAAACGGTACCCCTCATTTACGAAATTGTTGGCCGATCTGAGAAAAATGAAGTCAGTTTTCCAGTCATGCATCTTGGAAGGCTTGCCCCAAGAGGTAAGGAAGCCAGGGCGATTGCATATGCTGAGCCAAGCTCTGTCCACTGTCCCTGGAACTTTGGACGCATAGTGTATTTGGGTGAAGGCCGGGAGAGAAAGGACCAGGCCGCGCAACTCGCAGACGGCTATGAAGGTTAGAATATTGTGCAACGCATTAGGAGCCAATTGGTTATGGCCGACGGTGTAGTGCCTTAACACTTGCTCTACAAAGTCGTGGAGCGGGAACCTTAACCCCGCGTCCAAGGCCATCTTGTAGACGGCAAAGTGGTTTTTGGGAGCGCTCAAAATTGTAGCGTCCTTATTGGGTATGACGAAAGAAAAGCCTGGCATGGGCATAACATTGGACAAGTAGCTGGGATCAGGGCTAATTTTTTCTAACCACCTACGATTGCTTAAGATAAAACCGGGGTGAGAGAAGGGACCTAAGCGTCTCCTAATTTCAGACGAGGTAGTAGAGGGATCGTCTGATTCTTCAGCGTTGCTGGAATCTTCCTCATTATTGCCCTCGCCGGTTTCTTCCATATCGATCTCCCTACCAGACGGACTGGGCTCAGGATTTATTTCAAGGTTTTCTTCAACACTATTACCAAGAGAAGTAGGCCCGGCCAAAGGCTGAGCACTTTGGGTCTCCCTCGCTTCATCTGGAACTCGTCCAGTCCATTCCTCCATTTCAGAGCTATAGGCAGGGAGAATTATTCTTCGTCTTAGACGGGTCGTTTGCTTGACGCGTGCCTGATTACCCTGCACAGGTAAAGACTGGGTCATCTGACTTTGCCAGCCAAAACCATAAAAAAATATATACTCGGCCAGAATAGGCCCAAATCTAGAATGTGTCGAAGAAGAAGTACTATCGGTTCTAGTGTCAAGGGAAACTCTTGATCGGCCAGGATTATTTGACGAAGAAGAGGAATCCATTTTATTGATTTTTTAAGAAAAAAATAAAGAATAAAGGAGAACAAAAAAGAAAGAAAGGATACCTGACGAAGCGCTTGAACGATTCGGTGAAGAAAACGGAAACTGAACGATCTCACTCTCTCTTTAGAAATCAAGGAAATATACAGAGCCTCTCTCTCAGAAAATTTTCTCTCAAGGTGTGAAATGATTTAATGAGGACAAAAGAAGCATATATATAGGGGGTGAAAAACCTTCTGGGCCGATTAAAAGTTGACCGGTAATGATTAAACCGGTTAAATATGACCAGTAAGGCCCAAAAAATGGCGCGTGTTTGCTTCTTTTTGAAGTTGAGGTAACTTCCTCAGGTAAAATGGCATTAACCGTCTCAGAGGCCAACAGTAAAAACCTTTTTACGGACAAATATTGTAGCCTAAAATATCAACGGCTCTCTTGGAGACACTTGGATCCATCAGGACCATACACGTGTCCCATCAGAGTAAGTAAAGAAAGGTGGTTTAACAATTGGGTTCTACCCATATAGGAGTAAAGGCTCACCCTTTGGCCCAAAGGATATTCAAAGCTCAAATCCCTAAAATGGCTGCAGGTGATTGGTTGATGATTCACCCCCAATCGTAGCCTGCCACATGTCATGATTTGATTGCCTAGCCAATCAGGTGCCCTCCTATTCTAGGGTAACCTAAAAGGGCAGCAGTCATATCACAAATAATATAAATTCCCATGAAATTAAGAGAATGGTAATTCAATGCAAACAATGTAAACTTACTTTGTGAAAATACTCTCTCACTTTCTCTCTCTATCTCTACCTTTTTCTTTCTCACTCCTGATATCTGACTTAAGCTTCGGAGGGGGAACCACCACCCAAACCTCCAGGGTGGGTCCCCTTTTGCTGGTTTTGGAACGGAGCTCAGGTTCGGATTCACCAGATTCAGACATCGTTGCACAAGTCTCCAATTGAAGAACATCTTGGGAAAATAGTTTACTTGCCAGCCAAGGAGACTAAACAACTTGGATTACATTTGTATATGTATAAAAATTGATTTGCATGTGGTATTTTATGGTTGACATTGTGTTGAAATACTCTTGCATGTCAAGTTCCATTAAGATTGATTAACTTCTTAGATAACCGAGTAAGGAAATGATTATCCGAATCTCTTGAATTATGCTGCCGTATTTTTCTATGGCCAAAATCTTCCTCTTCCATCGGATTTTATCTTTGATGTCTTCATCAAAGTTGTAGATCTTAAAAAGGCGTTGAATTTAGACCCAAAAACCACTTAATTTGGAGTTGTTAAATAGAAGTTATGCTTCTCAGAAGTTCGCTGCCAACATGATAAGTTTCTCTAAAACAAAAACTATCAAATCTTGTCATTACCTCGATTTCGTTTCGAATTAATTATCTTGTTGTGGCTGAAAATTCATGATACCCCCCTAGAACATTCATATCTTGGTTGTAAAATAAACCTTTGCTTCGATTACCTCATTGAACGCCACGCACAATCTCAATTCGTTGATTAGAAATACACCTAAAACCCGATTTCTGCTTAGTTGATTTCCAAATTGATTAAACCATGCTTATTTAGTTCATTAAGTACCTTTAAAGGTTGAACACCTATTGCATGTATCCACTTCTTTGTTTACCTACCTAAACCTTAACTAAGCATAGAAGTTATGATATAAATTCACACCTAAACCACCATATTTTGATATTAACATCGAAACCATGAAATTGATTATTTGAAGTACTTACGTGGCGTCGCCTTTTCATATATTTAAGAACCAATTTGTGAATCTATTCATACTGCTCTATCTATTTGATCACCTTATTAACCACTCTGGATAACCTTGATGTTGTCTCTGAAGTCTTGTTATTAAGTCCCTTTTCCGCAATAGTGGAACTTGACATAACAAGCCTGTTTTTCGGAACTTGTTTGATAAATTAAGATGGTTTAAAAAGTTAATATACTACCTTTCTATTCCAAGCCCATGAACTAGTCTTCCTTTATACTACCTTTCTCTCTTCCCAGCACCGAAAGGAGTCTTAGAAAAAATAAACAAGCTCCAAAGGCAGTTCTTATGGAATGGTGGTGTTGGAAAAAAACCAGCAGCGCTTGTATAGTGAGATGTTTTGGAATTGCCCAAACTCATGGGGGGACTGGGCTGTGGGAATTTATTTCACATGAATATGGCCCTACTCCTGAAATGGGTTTGGAGATATTTAGATGAGCCTAATGCTCTTTGGAGATGTCTTGTGCAAGAGAAGTATGGATATTCCAATCTATTCCAAGCCCATGAACTAGTTGCGCCAAACTCAGGTGGGCCTTGGAGAAGCTTATGCGCGTCCATCATTAAGCACCATGACACGTAAAATTTCCTTAAGTCCAGTATGAGGAGGAAAGTGGGTAATGGGCTTAGGGCTCTCTTTTGGCTGGATCTGTGGATTGGTAAAAAGCCCCTGAAAGCTTCATTCCCACGTCTGTATGCATTATCGATGAATCCACAAGCTACCATCGCCTCTCTTGGTGAATGGGTAAATTTCAAGTGGAAGTGGAATTTCTCATGGAAGCGACATTTTAGGCCTAGAGATGAAGTGGAATGGGCTGAACTTCAGCATCTCCTCAATTCCATATGTTTAGCAGTGGAAGATGAGGACAGTTATATTTGGGCTCACAATAAAGAAGGGGTGTTCTCGGTTAAATTTGTTTCTTATGAACTTGCAAAATCCAAACAGGTTCCTTCTCTCCCTTCCATCAATCTGAAACGTTTGTGGCGTGGTCTAATACCCCCTAGGATCGAACTATTTACCTGGTTTGCGTTGTTGGGGAAGATTAATAATACAAGAGGCAAGTTGGCTCGATTGAATATTATCCCGCCTATTGAGACGGTTTGTATATTGTGTGATGATCAAAGTGAAAGTTCAGATCACCACCTATTGTAATGCTCCTTCGCTTGGAATTTATGGTGTTGGTGGTAAAAAATGTGGGGTTATAATTGGGTGATTCCCTCTTCCCTGTATGAACTTTTTAATCAGTGGCAAACTCATTGCAAGAACCCTTTTATGAAGAAAATTTAGTGTGCAATCTTCTCATTAATCATATGGTCTATATGGAAGGAGCGAAATTCTAGAATCTTCAATGATCTAGCCTGTTCATCTCATCAAGTTCAGGATCTCATTTTGACTAGGCTGGGCTGGTGGATCAAGGCTTGGGGATCTTCTTTCCCTTACTTTATCGATGAGATCATCCGAAATCCTACATGTCTTGATTGGGTCGAATCAAAGACATCAATTGCCGCTGGGCCTCATCAAAAAGCAGACTCCCTATGGTCTCCTCCCTGTCCTAACTCCTGTAAATGGAATGTGAACGCCTCGGTGAACTCGCTTCAGACTTTGTCAGCCATTGGTGGGGTTCTACGAAATCACCAAGGTCAGTTTATGTGTGTCTTTTCCAGCCCCATTCCACCCATTGAGATTAATTCGGCTGAAGTGCTAGCCATCTATAGAGCAATTCAAATATCTTTGGGTTTTGAGAGTACCCGCTCATGCCAGCTCACCATTGAATCAGACTCATCAAATGTTGTGAGATGGTGCAATGATGATTTTGGTGGGCATTGGAATCTGAATTTCCAGTTGAACTATATTAGAAACGCGAGGAAATCATGGCTGAATTTGACTATCATTCACAAAGGGAGAAGCTCCAATGTTGTAGCAGACACACTAGCTAAACAAGGGCTAGTTCGTAATGACGAATTCTTAGCGTGGCTATAGGCATTTGAGTGATTTCACCTTCAGTCCGCTATTTTGAAGTATTGAGTCCTGATGGATGCAAGGCCTAATTTATCTCACTTGGATGTAGCAGATCAAGCCTTTTTGGTTTCCTTTCAGCAAGATTATTTCAGCGTCCATGCTCAGTTGATTTGAATCCTCATACTGTTGGACTGTTGTAATCTTTGTTTTGTTCCATTGTAAACCTTGCCTCGTCCTGTTTTTTGTGGCAGGTTTTTGGCTGGATTTTGGATTGTAATGGATTGTTGTATTTTGATAGAGGTGGATGGGCTCCTCCTTACTGGGTGTGTTTTTAACACTATAAAAGTTTTCCTCTTTTAGAGGAGATACCTTGTTTGGGGTTGAGTCTCTCCATCTCTTGAGTTTATTTTTAATGGAATTCAAAACAAAATTATCAAAAAAAAAAGTATAAGTATTATGATTTAGTTTTTATTTTATGCGGAAGTGAACAACATTTGTGGAGCGAGTTGCTCATTATGTGTTATGGAGCGGGTATTTCTCCTTTGTGTAGGGTCATAACCTAGAAGTCTTGCAAGCATAAAATAAGAAAGGTGGGGAAGACGTCCCTCAAAAGTCTGGAAATATGGCTTAGCCCTCTCCATTCGTGTTCCTTCCATGTAGTTATGCTATGTTTTTTTATAAGTTTAAGATTATTATTTGTGTTGCGTATTGAGAATGATATGTGATATCTTGAGACGATTCTTGGAAAAGTTACTCTGGTATATATACAAACGTATTTCTGTGGAAGTTTAAAAGAAAGAATCAACGTATTTCTGAGCAAGTATAAACGTATGTCTGAATAAGAATAAAAGTATCTCGATGTATCAACAAATTTCTAAGCAAGAGAAAAATGTTGTTATGAAAGTTATAAGTTTAAGTTTTGAGTACAATTAAGAAATGATTGCGTAATTTCAGCCACCTACTATTTTGGAAATCGGTGGGACTTGTGTACCAGCGTAAGCTGACCTGTTTTGTTCTATGAACCTGTCCTGGTGGGGGCAGACAGGATTAGAGAGAATGTTTGAATAAGCTCGTGTGTGCAAACGTGAAGTCGTAAATAATGTGTTTAGTCCGTTGCTATGAGATAGTATGTTTTATATGATGATTCTTAGCAAGTTAAACATGTATTTCTGATTTGTAATCTAAGTACTCAAAATATATGGTAATGACTATTTTATTACAACTTATTTTCGTAATATACTTGGATACTATGGGATTTCCTCACTCTCCCTAGCAGGGAAGGTGCGGAAGTCTGCCCTAACGGTCTCTTTAATTAGCAGCTTAACTTTGTAATTAGTAGTATTAGGCCTTAATTAAGCTGCTATCTGGAGCGGGCTGTTACAACACACCACTTTTCTTGAATCGGATACTCCCATCATCAGTTTTCTGGAAATCCAACACCTAACCCTCCTGGATCTTCTCCCGAATCTTTTATAACTTTTCGTCCTTCGAATAACCCTCCTAATCTCATCATAGATCAAAGGTTGAATCAATAAAGTACTCAGCAATTCTTCAACACCTCCCTCTTCCATTACCTCCAATGATAATTTCTGAAACTATGCACATAACTGACTCGGCAGCACCATTGCATTAACTGAATGAGTTGACTTTTGGCTCAATGCATCTGCGACAATATTTGCTTTCGCCTCATCATATTGGATCTCCAAATCATAATCCTTGAACAACTCCAACCAAACCTTTTGCCTCATGTTAAACTCCTTCTGAGAGAAAACATACTTCAAGCTCTTATGATCCGTGTACAACTTACATGTTGCCCCATACAAGCAGTGCCGCCATATCTTCAAACCAAACACTATTGCAGCTAATTCAAGATCATGGGTTGGATAATTCACCTCATACGGTTTTAACTGCCTTGAAGCATAAGCGATGACCTTCCTGTTCTGCTTTTAAATTGCTTACATGCTATACTTTATGCTTGGTAATTTTTTTGAGACGTTTGCCATCATGATTGAAATCACAAGTTCAATTGTGCTCGTCTTAGATCTGAATACTGGACGACCATGATTTCAAACATAAGCTTAAGTCCAAATATACTCGTCCTAAAACTGAATACTGGACGATTACAATTGCAATTATCAAGCCAAGTCCAGAGGCACTCATCCTGAACGATGGATGATTATGACTTACACTATTTTGCCTAAATCCAAAGGCACTCGTCCAAAAGAATAATGGACCATTATGATTTAAGTCATTTTGACTAAGTCCAATGACAATACACTCATTGGTTTCATTCCCACAGTCCTTGTGGAAATGACAATACTTGCTCCGATCCCTGTTTCTATAAGGAGTCTTCATCTCAGCGGGCTTTGAGCTCATATTGATCTTTTATCTCCATAAGAATAGAATATTGATCCTTGCTGAATTCTATTGGGTCGGCTGAAGCTTCTGATTCTTTTCGCTTTCCTCGTTTGGACGAGGTGGTTGTGGAACCAAGTCTCAGCCTTTTTTGGGTCGTTCTTTTTTGCTGGAACCACTTCTTCAGGCTTCTTGGACTCATTCAGGATGCTTCAGCACAGACTTCTGTAGCATGTATGAATGCTTCAGCCTCCTTTAAGGCTTCTGAAAGGCTGGTGATCTTCTTTTTGACGAGATCAAACTTAAAACTCCCTGGACGTAACCCTCTGATAAAAGCATCAAAGGCCACTCCAGCATTAAGGTCTTGGATGTGCAAAGCCTCTAGACTGCACCTCTTAACAAAACTTCGAAGTGCCTCCTTTGGACCCTGAATGACTTTCCCCAAATGCATGCTAGTCTTATATTCTTGCCGATTTGCTACAAAGTGGCTTGTGAATAAGTACCTGAATTCAGTGAAGTTATTAACTAAGTTAGGAGGAAGGTTGTTAAACCACTTCTGAGCCACTCCCTTCAAAGTAGCTGGAAAATTCTTACACCAAGTAGCATCATCTACTGCCTGAACATACATTTGGTGCTTGTAGGCAGAAAGATGATCATCAAGATCAGTCGTTCCATCAAACGGCTCAACTGTAGGGTGTTTAACCTTTGGGAAAGGGGGATCCTCCATTATCCTGGCCGAGAAAGGAGTTGGCCAATTCATACAGAGAGCTCCCAGCTACCCTTCGATGGGTATCAACTCCTTACGGTACTCCTTCAAAATAGGGTTTGATGAGGTATTTGATGGGGTTGCACGTCGATAGACCATCGGCTGAATCACTGTTTTCTCTTGACGTGGACGAAGAAGAGAAGAACCCAGACTTCTTCGTTATGTCCGAGAGTATATCTTCAAAGGAGGATCTCTCAAATACGGAGTAGACCCTGTGGCCAATCGTTGTAAGGCATCAGCTTTCTTTGCTTCCAAATAGTCCCGAGCATATGTTTTCATCCGATGTCCATTCGGACGCCTATCATCCAGAGATTTTACCACCAAGTTCCAGTCTAACCTCCTTATTTTGCTCACTACACACAGTCGCTTCTCTTTGTTTGCCCTTCAAGAAACTTCCCGGACGAGTAGGTCGACTTGGACCGGAAGATTTTCCCGAGAACGTCCTCGGGGATGAGTAGGATTGGGAGCAATAGCTCTGCATTCACTTGGAAGAAGAGCCTATTGTTCTTGATACATTCTGGACGATCTTCGTCATCTTTGGCTGAAAGTCATTCAGCACATTTACCAGATGAGCAGCAGTTACCGGACGTTCAAGATTCTCTTCGAAGATAGGCTCTCGACGAACATCAGGAGCATTGGATGGGGGTCTATCTCGGCCTCGGGGTGGACGATCATCATCCATTGTATCTTCTACCACAACATGATAACTGCGATTTCGAGCTATGTTGGACGAGTGACAATCAGTCATCGCTGCGTCTCCCCACAGACAGCGCCAAATGTTATGAGCACTAAAGAGTCAAGCTGCTGCTTCTTTTTTTAATATGTTCTTGGAGAGACTTGTGCTAGCGATGCTTTCACTTCTCGCTCCGAACCTGCAGCAAAGGAAACCAACCCCGGAGGTTTAGCTAAGGAATCAGGTTTATTGATAGAGATAGAGAAAGAGAATATATTTTAACATAGTAATGGTACAGTATTCAATTATCTACCTTTTACCTTATTTTGAGGGGACTATTTATAGTGTTTGGAATATGAGAGCTGCCATTTGATGTCACTCTAGAATAAGGGCATTTGATTAGCTAAGCAATCATAATTTGACACGTGGCAGGCAATGATTGGAAAAGGTATTTCAGCCAATCATATGCAGCTATTTTTTGTGGTTTGGGCTTGATTATGCCTTCATTCCATAAATAGGCTTAAAATATTAGAAAGAATAATCTCTTTCAAAAAGGTCAGTTTCCCTCCATTTGCAAGGACACGTGGAGGCCTCTGATTGGTCCATGTGTCCGCTCATCAGCCTTTCATTTTTAGGTTACAACAGTGGGGTGTGAAAAACTGAAAATCATGAATAGGGAGATTAAATTGTTAGCTTCATGTGGAATTGATGTGTTAATATATTTGAAGTGTGAATGATAAGATCATGTGGGAGTACGGTATGTGAGAGTGCGGTTGATGAGTAAGCAAGCATGTCATAATTTCTTATTTAACACGTAAGCTAAGTATGACGAGTAATCAAGAGTTCAAATTACTTTGATAAAGTCTCATTAAGCAAATTTATTCTTCTAATCAAGTGCAAGCAAGTGAATTTTTAAGTTCTATAAAAGAGTTTAAGAAGAGTAACATATTTGATCAGCATGCACATTAACATAAGAAGTTAGAACTTGAGCTTAGTACTGCTTTGTATTTGAGAGTGAATATTTATTAGGTGTCTCCCTAAGAGAAGGATTCCCTAACAAATTAGTATTACCAAAACAAAAATCTGAAATATAATATGTTCTGGAATGCGAAGGGAGCGTGACGTGTTCAAATCTCAAGTATGGTAAATATACACTTAGTTTTTATTTATGACAGCACATCACACGATCGTGTCATACTTTAACAGGCAGCTGCAATACAATTTGTGTCACGCCCTAAAATAAAACCCAAGCAGGACGAACAGAAAATGGCCCTTATTTTCAGTTTTAGCGCAGATTTTAAAATATCATTGAAGAAATACAACAGCTAATGAGGATTGTTAGCAGCTGACAACAGCCCGCATAGTAAGGGTAAATTACAGAAATTACAAACTAAATGCCAAAATGTTGTGAGTCCAGCTATCAAAAATACAGGGCATAAAAGAAAATCAACCCTGCCAAACTTATTGCAAAAATCACAAAGATGTTCACTTCTTCAACAGCTGAGAAGAGCACTGAGCCATAATCTTGGATGCCCGGGTAATTGCATCAGTCATATAGAAATTTTCAATTGCTGACTTGAATGGAGCTGGATTCATTTCCTTCTTAAGCTCCGGCTTTTTCAACACAGAAAAAGTAGCTGGTTCTCGTTCATCTATGCTCAGCAAATTTGGCGCCACAGTCCTCATCCGTTCTCGGATATCAATAACGGAATCGTAAGGCAGCCTCACACCAGCCGACTCGGACAACGCCCTAATTATTTTCCAGTCATCTCTGGCATCACCTACAGTGGGAACTGCTGGTACAGTCTGCTGAGTACGTCCTTCTGTATTTGCATATGTAGCTTCCTTCTCAGTGAAAGCCGATGCAGGCAAAATGACATTAGCACGATATACACTCTGATCACCATGATGACCCTGATATACAACAAAGGCATCACTAGGGACATTGTCCAAGTTGACATCATCTGCACCCATCAGATACAGAAACTTTGCAGATTCAATACTTTTTTCAGACTCTGGCACAAGACCAAGGTCCAGGGCAGCAGCTTGGGCAGCATTCAAAAGCAACACATTGAGACCATTCCAGTCTGGTCTAATGACATTTGCCGACTTTGCAATGGTTTCAACAGAAGAGAGGATAGCATCTTTGTCCTCTCTCTCAAAGAGCCCAGCACCAACAATAATAGCTGGATTCTTAGCATTCTTTATAGCTGAAAAAAATGAGTGACGGCCTTCTGCAATTTCAAGCAGGGTTTGTGGACCTGTTCCAAGATGTTCATAGTCATAGTTGAACTCTGCAGCAGGTCCGATATAACCAACTTTGGCATGGTTTGCCCCTGTTGCTTTCCGAATTCTAGCATTTACCATGGCAGCTTCAACTCTTGGCTGGGCATGCATAATACAAGAGCGCATGAGGGGAAAATAATATGTACCTCAAAATTGAATTAAACCCAATTACAAATAATAATTATGAGACCAGAAATACATTTCAAAATTACAACCATTCTTAGATTAGGGATTCCTTTGAGATCAAAATAATACTGACAGCAAGATGAAGGTAACAACTAACAAGAATGGTAAATATGCCAGCCATCAAAACAATAATATTAAAGTTTTGATAAACATATAATTTTTTAAATTTAAAAATATAAAAATGACGTTTTTGATAAACGTATATGATGATTTCTTCACAAAAACCCACGCTAAAAGCACCTCCTTTTTGGCCATACCATATTAAAGCAAGAGTTAAGAATTGGATAGTCAGATACAAACTTAGTCAATTAATTAATGAACCTTCATTTTCATCAACTTAAGCATACCCTGGACAGTAAATTAGTCTTTTGGTCCTTTGCTTTTTTTTCTCTTTCACAACATCACCGCCTTCAGTTGATACATGAGTAGGCAATCGAAATACAGTTTTGGACTTGAGAGGGATCCCTTATACTTTCATGGTTCAGTTAAGGACCAAAAAGGTCCAATCACCTAGTTTTGAGAAAAGGCAGCCACTGAAGAACCAAAGATCTTCATAGTAATTTGACTCTTATATTTATGAACACAAGCCATAGTTCACAAACAGACAAAAAATATTACCTAACGTGAAATAGGGACTTGCACAACTGAACTCATTCAGAGTTAAACAACGTATCTATCAAGATATCCTAAATCACAGAGGATGTCCACATTTGCTTCACCAATTTTCTAATTTTCCAACGGGATTTGCTTCCAAAATTAAATCAACAGAAACAAGACACATGGTTACTATCAACTCACATTAATGCCGTCAAAGAACAAAATAGAAAAGATATATATACCTGGGTGCCAATGAGAAGGAAGACATCTGCTTTCTCAAGATCAGCTATGCCAGTGTTTAAAAGATATCCTGAGCGCAGATCAGCTTGTGGTTGCCCACCATTTCCTTCACACCAGATATTGTTTGATCCCATCCTGTTCAAGAAATCCTTCAGTGCCATCATGGACTCCGCATCCGACAGTTTACCAGCAACACCCACAATTTCTTCTGATTTAACCTTGTGCATAACCTCAGCAATCACATCAAGGGCATCACGCCAGCTGACAGCTTTAAAACGTCCATCAGACCCACGAATCATGGGGTCATTTAACCTTTGCCTCTTTAGACCATCATAGCAAAATCTTGTTTTATCTGAAATCCACTCTTCATTTACGTCCTATATAAATGTGGTACACAATGACAACAAAAATCCACATCAGTAGCTGCAATACTATTTAATACAGCTCAGCGATCAAAACTGAAATTGATTTCAAGGACGCTCTAAACTTTGTGGAGGCTGCAAAACAACCCTAACATTCAAGCGTATTACAGGTTCATCACATGGCTTACACAGTGTGGAATTAGAACATTCAGAATTTAATGATTTAACAATCTCGCAAAGATGAAAGCTTTTTTATCTATGATTGCTGCAGCCCGACAGAGCATGTCCAACGAATAATGGGCAAAATTCAATCCATATGCTGATTTAGTCATCTGTTAAAATATGGCAATAAGACATTGTATAGGAATCTAATATGCGCACATCAGAATGCCTGAAAAGTATGCATTATTAGCCAGCAATGTTTTCGGGGGAGAGGGGATTGATAACTGAAATTCAACTCATTACAGGACAAGTATTCTAAGCAATATTGAGTCAGTTTCCTTCTTGTAGCTATTCCGAATTTTTGACCCCACTTTGCTTTCTCTTTTCTAATTTAGTTTGAGAAGGTTTAGTTAGCTTGCGGCTCCTAAGAATTGTTAACAGCTTTCCGAGTTGTTCTCCTTTGCTTTGTACTATTCTCATTTATTCCCCTTTCGTAAGTACAAGGTCCAAGGATCTCCTCAGACCGAAGAAACGTTCAAAGGAAAGTTAGGAGGGAGCATAAACAAAGCTCAAAAGGAGGGCACGAAGCAAAAGGCTGATTTTCACTAAAGGGGCTCTTATTGAATTTCCACAAGAAAGAGAAGTAGGCATCTGCTCCTGGTCATCAACCCACCTCAATGACGAATAATAAAGCTTGGAGCATCCGCTCCTGCTGATCCAGAGATTTTGGAGGATCCGCTCCTTCATAAGCAGCGTCCTCTTCATATCGAAGTCAAACAAAGACCTATTTGGAACATCTGCTCCACAATGACTTGGCACTGTTCTCCGAAACAACTCATAGGAGCATCCCCCCTGAATGATCACAAAGCGTTTGCTCCTCTGGGTTTAATCTAAATTTCATGTTTTCTTTTGCGGGTTTCTTTAGGTTCTATGAACTATGAAGGGATACTACTATACTTGTATACTTCTTAACCCTGATTATGTAGTCATTAGTTAGCATATTATCCAGATATTGAATATAATTACCTTACTGTGATTCTAGAAAGAGATACTCGTAGTTTAGCAAGAGAAATTTGAAATTTTTACTATTGTTCTTTGATTTCAAGAATGGAGTGAAGAGTTATTTAATTCTTTCGAAGCTCCTTAAAGTATCTCTCTTCCTTATATAATCAGTTTAATCTTCTCGATCTTGCAAGTTTCATGTTTATGTTGATTTTCTTCAATAATCATGAAATATCCAAACCATTGTCATTAGATAGATTTTTCGACTTTTGTCTCTTTGATTATGAATGGTATTAGGTTCCTCTTGTCTAGTTCAATCTTCATGATATGGGAAGTTGGTAGATCTTTCTAGGGTTGGGGTGAAAGCCAACATAAAAGCTATGGTTTGTTACATTAGATCAAATGCAAGGGTGTTGGCTCGAATGGTGAGTGGTTAGTCATTCAGGGTTTTAAAACTTGCTTTGACGAATGAAGGATCAGCAAGTGAAATTGAGGGGGTTGATCAACAAATGTCTGACTCGTTAGAAATTGCATGAAATTACGAGTTTTTGGCTAATGGATTAGTTCTTTTGATGCTGTCATGTATATTCTTCATTTGATTGAGATTAGTTCCATTAAGAAGATGTGATTGAATGAATGATGAACCTTGATAATGTCATTTATATGAGCATATATGGAATATATGAAATACGTATGAAGAGGGGAATAGAGAAAAGTTTCTACTCAAATTTTAAAATGCAACAGATACAACAGGAATCAGATCCAGATCAGTAAATTATCCAATTACCACCCTTCTTTTCATAGTTCAAAAATACTATGATGGCTCTGTTGCTTTTGAGTATACATAAGAAGCTCCCTCAATCATTTAATCCTTGTGAAATCCCCCTTACATGGATTATACATGGTCCATAGTTTTTCTATGTCTGAATCCCTGGGTCTTTACAATCATAATTTTGCCCTAAACATTACTTAATTTCTTTTTCTCTTAGAGTAGCTCTCTTAATTAAATTTTAGTTTATCTTCGCACGTTGGTACTTAGTTCACTCTATCAAACACAATACTAGTCTAGCTTGTCATTAGTTGCAAACCTTGGTGCTTACCTTGATTTCTTTGTGAACACAATCCTTACTTACCCTACTGCCAAACCGATTGAAAACATGATAGACTAAGATAAGCAAGGCCACAAGATAGAGCAATATTGTACAAAGCACATAGAAAGTTATTAAACATACACCCACAAAACTAAAAGATTTGCATCCCAACCTTAGTTTAAAAAGGTGCGAGGCGCACACAGGCGCAAGCATCCCGTAGGCAAGGCGCATTTTTTAGTTTTATTATTATTTTGCTTTTATGGTTTTATTATTTCTATTATTTTCTATTATTTTATTATTTTATTATTTTTTTTCTAGAAATTATTTTTCTGTCAAATAACTAAAACTAATATGGGTAAAAAAGAGTTAATATAGTCTAAAGATAGCAGCCTTCCGAAAAGAATAAAGGGGAAAAGAAAAGGTTGGCAGCCTTCCAAAGAGAAGCCCACACAGAAAGACAAAGTAACAAAGAACTTTTAAAAAAAGAACAGAAAATAAAAAAAGAAAGGAAAAGAGACAGAGACAGAGACAGAGACAGAGACAGAAAAGATCGAAGAAAGCAGAAGAAAGGAAGAAATAGAGAAGATTGAAAACAGCAAGCAGGAGAAAAAGAGAACATCGAACGAGAGAGAGAAAGGACTGACGTGAAGCTTGCTTGCCAACGACCGCCACCGGAGATGGGTCGGGACTGGTGGTGGATGGCTCGCCGGCACCCTCTGTCACCTCCGGCGAGTTGGTAGCCATCAATTGCCACCTAATCTCGAATTAGAGTATTTCTCCCATATTAGGGTTCAATTTGATCAAATTTAATGCAATTAACAAAGGGCTTTTGCTCGAAATTGTTAATTAAAGCCACAATAAGTTTTAATTCGATTTTTTTTTTTTGGTTTTATTTTAACTTTTCAACTCAGATCTACACTCTCTCCCCTTCTCCTGCGCCTCTCTACTAACTCACAAAGGTGGCCAAGAACACGCGTTGTGCGCTTCGCCTGGCTTGTCAGATGCGTTTTGGCCCACAACTCTGCTCGTCTAGCGCCTAGGCGCGCCTTACACGCGCTTTCTAAAACTTAAATCCCAACTTTATCAAACAGTCAGAATTAAAAATATGCCCTACGTCCCAAATTTTCTTGTGCAGGCTACAATTTACCTTGTATATTTCTTTGTTTGGCAAGTCATGCCAGAACATCTTAAACTCAATAGAATCACAAAGAAACTTCAAGAACAAATGGCACTTAGATGAAACAAAAATGGAAAAATAGCAAAGTGATTACAATCAAAAGTACCTCATTGAGTCGTGGAGTGATACGCATCACCTCCGGTCCTCTACTATCAATTCGTATGTTTGACCCAACTGCATCAGTGATATCAATGCTCTCAGTTCCCTTCAACTCCCAATTCCGGGCCTTAAATGCAAAAGGTTTTGAAGTAAGGGCACCAACTGGGCATATATCAATCACATTGCCGGACAGCTCACTAGTCATAAGCTTTTCAACATAGGTCCCAATTTCTTCACCACTACCACGACCTAACATGCCAAGATCCTCAACTCCAGCTACCTCACTAGCAAACCTGACACACCTGTTGACAAAATGATTCCATGTAAGATAAGAATAAGCTGAATCCAAGAGAAATAAGCATAAAGCAAAATAATAACAATTTGTTTTGAGGACAAACAAGCCAGCATCAAGGACACTAAGCACAATGAACTTCAAAGTAAAGATATTTTATACAAGCAAACATGTTTCTAAACTACAAGGTGTGATTATTTTCAACCGAGACAGCATAAGAGGTACTCAATTACAATAAATAACTCAAGCATTTGATGAGCAGCTCTAGCTCGAAAAGCTTCTGATTATGCTGGGCTAAGCACCAAAATAATAAGAGCTTGACCTAGAAATAATGAATATCTTGGCAAGCGTTAGCAGGTGGTGCTATCTCATTTATAACAGTAAGCTACACTTTAAGGCATCATTAATGGCTTGATTATGATTCTTATAGAATTTATTATTCTGACTTCAAAATGGCTTGTAAGTGAGTCATCAACAATTCTAAGATCAAAATAGACAAGCCGCTCAAGAGCTGAAACAGAGGATAAAAGAAAATTGATAGAAACTCAAATTGAGTGCATAATGAATAGTAACAAATAGAGCAAGCGACTATTCAAGACAGTTTCTAACTCTCACTTCATCAACACATTAAATTAAGGTACAAATGGATAAACAATAGAATATAGGAGACGCTAATTACTGACCTCGTGCACTGAATACACCGAGTCATCACAGTTTTGACAAGGGGGCCTAAGTTCTTATCAACCACAGATCTTTTCATTTCAGTGAAGCGGCCCCTATCAGAACCAAATGCCATAGACTGATCTTGGAGATCACACTCTCCACCCTGATCACAAATTGGACAATCTAGAGGATGATTCATAAGCAAAAACTCCATTACTCCCTCCCGAGCTTTCTTGGCTAATGGTGTATCGGTTTTTATCTTCATTCCTGCATTACATAACTTGACAAACTTACAGTATATTCTGCACAGACAGAATCACAATACCAAAGTATCATTAATAAACTTAAGACTCCAGTCTGAATAATAGAAATTTCCACCCTTCAAACCAAACTGTATATAACAACTTAAGACTCCAGTCTTTCACAACAACGAAAATAAAAGATAAAACAAAATCTACATTTTTACTCTTTTCAAACCAAACTAGTAAAGCACAACGCCTGCAAAAATCAAGTTCCAGAAAAAAAAAATCCAATCTTTTACCACATTAACAAACTTCACCTCTCCAAAACCTTTTCAAATAAAAATTCTGATCATACATCGAGTGTAGGCAAGTCGAATCAGGTCAAGTAAGTTTGAGTTCGGATAAGTTTAGGCGAAGAGAACGCACCCTAAATTAACTTCGCTAGATGAACATCACTAAATGAAAATTACCAAATAAGCAAAATCAAGTAGGAAGGAAAGATGAAGGACAAATACCAGGGAGAGCAGGCATAGCGCAAGAAGCGACAGGCTTGGGAGACTTCTCGACCTCAACCAAGCACATACGGCAATTACCAGCAATGGAAAGGCGGCTGTGGTAGCAGAATCTAGGAATATCAATCCCCGCAACCTCACACGCCTGAAGAACAGTAAATCCCTTAGGTACTTTGACGGAATATCCATCGACGAAGACTTCAATGGCGTCCTCGGGATTCGGGAAATGAACCCTAGCATTGTTGACGGGGGGACGAGGAGAAGGAGGAGGAGGATCTGGGGTTGCTTCTGCGGCGGCAGATTCAGGGTTTTTGAGCTCAGGGGTTGATACAATTGGTCGGATGAGAGAGAAATTGTGGTTGTGGGGTGATCTATAGAGGATCGAACTTCGGTGTCGGAGAATCGCTCGCGATGTCAATGAGGCTAACCCCATTTTTCTGCCTCTTACTCTCTGGTGTGGTTTCTCTCTCCTGTTGTTGTTTCAGAATTCAGTGTGAATTGGTTTTTGTATGTGGGGTTGTGTTTGGGTGCGCGTGGAAGACTCAGGGCATCTCGAAATGTGACGATTCGTGGGTTTATTTGGGCTTTGCAACTGGAATGGAATGGTGTGACCGTGTGACCTGTGAGTATATTAGGGGGATGAACGGAAAGTCTTTGACTTTACCAATTACGGTAAGTCACAAGGCATTTACATTTTTTTTTTTACATGAACACAAGGCATTTACATGATAAACTGTATTAATAGATAATTAGTGTTTTAGATGATGATTACCCATGGAATTATTAAATTTGTAATAATCTTATGAATGAAAATAGAGAAATTACAGTTTATGCAAAAGAATATTGAGTATAATGTGAATTTTTTATTTTTAAAGAATTTCTACGTACTTTGTATGTCCTGTATTATATTTACACTTCTAATTGTAGTCTATTTTATACTACACTTTACGATTCTATTATTGGACATTGTCTGCTATTATCTTAGTCTTTGTATATGTCAAGCGTGGCACAAAACCCTCTTATCTCCAAATAAAGTAACACGCATTAACTTCTATCGCATCAACCTTTTTAGTAAAATAACTATTAATAATCAAATAATAATTTAGCATCTAAAATTGTGTACCCTGCTAAGTAAGAAGTAATGTGGATGAAGGGACTAATAGTTTTGGAAGGCTAGTTGTCGTATAAATATGATGACTTTATAAGTATTATTATGTACTTCATTTGCCTCCCTTCTGTGATAATTAACTTGTCATGTACTTATTCCCCCCGTCATGACTTTGAATTTTGAATAGAGGTTGTGGAGGACAAGGGGTGCTAGATGACACCTAAAAAACATATAAAAAAATAGCAAAAGAAAAAAAATAAAAAGGAAATGGCTTCAGTATTGTTGAAGATTAGGTCGGCATCCTCAATGGAAAGCTTAGAGCTATAGTAAAACCAGGGATGCTTAGGATTCAAAGACCTATCGAGTTTTAACAAAGCCCTATTGTTTGTCCAAAAATCTTTAGATATCAAGGTACAAATCTTGCACATTAGTATTCAAGTCACTTTACTTGAGTGCAAGAAGTTTAATCAAAGCGGATGTTGCAATGAAAGGATGTCTAGGTAACAGATTGGAAATGGCAAAAATACTAACATCACAAAGATATTAATAGGTAGGGGAAAGGAAAATTTTGTTCAGAGAAAATATGTCGAATCGGCAAAAACCTTTCTAATTCCAACAAATCATGAAACCAAATAAGTTGTGGAATTTCAATAAAATTTGGAGTTTAATCCTAAGGAAAACAAGCAAAGATATCTTACCCTTCATGTTTCTTGTCAAGACCGGAAAAATAAATATGTATGCACTATTTATGAAATCATTTTAAGTACTCAAAGATTACTTCAACTTAATTTTCATTAACTTAAACAATTATTTTGAACATAGAAAACTAACTTTATTATACTTCTTACTTTGCTTTAGAAAATCAAGAAATATTTTCAAGTTATAAAAGACTAAGTTAATTAATCTAAAATACACCAACTCAATAAAGCAAGTTAATTTAGGAAAGTCATTTGTTTTGTTTTAAAAAAAATAAACTAATAAAACTAAATAAAGGGGGAAAGGTGGAGTTTACTGATTCAAAGAATCAGTTTCACCAAAACTGAAAAACAAAAGAAACGAAGAAGGGAGGAAGAACAGGGGAAAGGGACGAATCAGGGGGAGAAGAGAAGGAGGTGGCGCCGGGGTTTCTGGCAGTGGACGGCGAAGTCAGGCGGGGAGGGTGGCGCAGGTGGTGGCTGGGCGCGGGTTGGCGTCAGGGAGCAGCAGAGGCGCCGCGAAGCAGGGCAATAGAGGTGACGCGAATGGGTGGTTTTCTGTTTGGGGTGCTGCGGTGGTCATGGTGGTCGTGGTGGCTTCCGGCGACTTAGAGAAACAGGGGGAAGTGTTAATGGTGGATTAAATTTTATTTTTAATTTTCAAAACAAAAATCAGAAATTAAGAGAGAAAAGGAAGAAGATTGAAGCAAACCTTTGAAGCTTAACTTGTTTGTTTGAGCAATTGGGTGAATGTGTTTGGGTTGCTATTTATAGAGCAAATTTTCTGAATTTATGGAGCTTAGTCAACCTCCATTAATGGAGGAAGTATGGTGTTGAGATTGTGTTTTCTGATTTTGGGGGATTTTGGGCGGAAGAGTTGAGGTTATGGTTGAATTTGTGTTTGATTTTCAAAGTTCTCTGACAAGAACTGTTGAGTTTGTGGAAAAAAATTTCCTTTGGCTCTGTTGATTTTCATACGTGAGGAGGGAGGAAGATGGTGATGAAGATCACATTTTCTTTTTCTTTTTTTGTTTTTGTTTTGGCTTTTCCTTTTTCTTTTTGGCTAACAAAAATGCCACATGGGCTATGGACTTGACATTGGGCTACTAATATGGATGGACAATTGAATGAATAAGAATGTCCACAACTAAATAAAGATTTCAATTACCACAATTAATAATTAAATTATTTACATATAATGAACATGAATAATTAGTTTAAAATATATTTCAATTAAATCATTTAAATAAACTCGTTAAATAATACAAAACTAAATGAAATCATTATTAAAATTGAATTATCAAAAAAATAAATTTAAGTGGAAATAATATTAAAGCGTAATAAATAATAAAATAAATTTCAAAATTTCGGGGTATTACATCTACTCCTCCTTAAAGACAAAGTTCGTCCTCGGACTTTAAAGTTAGATATTTAATATTAACGAAATATTAGTTCTAGGCTTTCTTAGTATCACATTCGGTCCCCCTTAAGGAGTTTCGTCCCCGAAACTCGATAATCGTACCTGGGAAAAGAGTTCAGGATAACGCTTTTTTCATGTCATCTTCCGATTCCCATGTTGCTTCCTCGGTTTGATGATTAGACTACAAAACTTTGACTAACTTTACTGCCTTATTCCGGGTATTTCTCGTTTTGGAATCAAGGATTCTAACAGGACGTTCTTCAAAGGTGAGGGTCTCATCTACCTCAATGCTTTCAGGTTGGATAACATGGGAAGGATCAGGGACATATTTACGAAGTTGAGACACATGAAAGACATTATGAACATTGGCTAACTCTGTGGGCAAGGCTAATCTATAGGCAACTTCCCCAATTCTTTCGAGTATCTCGTAAGGTCCGATATTACGAGGACTCAACTTTCCTTTTCTACCGAACCTCATTACTCCCTTGGTTGGCGAAACTTTCAGCAACACTTTTTCTCCAACTGCAAACTCTAAATCCCGTCTCCTTTGATCGGCATACGATTTTTGTCTATCCTGAGCTGCTTTCATACGCTCTTGAATCAACTTCACCTTGTTGGTAGTCTCTTCAATCATTTCTGGTCCCAAATATAACGACTCGTTCACATCACTCCAACATATAGGACTTCTACATTTCCGTCCATACAACGCCTCATAAGGAGTCATTCCTATGCTCGAGTGATAACTGTTGTTGTACGAGAACTCAATGTACATCAAATGATCATCCCAATATCCTCCAAAATCCATCACACATGCTCTCAACATATCCTCCAAGGTCTGAATGGTTCTCTCCGTTTGACCATCGGTTCTTTGGGTGGAAGGTTGTCTTGAATTTCAATAGTGTACCCACTACGTTGCGAAGTTGTTTCCGAACTTAGATAAGAATCTCGAGTCCCTATCCGAAACGATGTCCTTCGGAACACCATGTAGCCCAACCACCTCATTAAAGTAAGCATCCACCAACTGTTTCAACGACCAAGTATCCTTCATTGCCACGAATCTTGCCGTCTTAGTCAAACGGTCCACTATTACCCATATTGCATTCTTTTCGGATCTTGTACTCGGTAATCCCATGATGAAATCCATAGAGATAGATTCCCATTTTCATCCTAGCACTCCCAAAGATTGCAATTTCCCTCCAGGCTTCATATGCTGTATTTTCACCTTCTGGCATGTTAACCATTTTGCCACGAAGTCGGCTACCTCTTGCTTCATCCTAGGCCACCAAAAATGCTTTTTCAAATCCTTATAAAGCTTATCTCCTCCTGGATGTATGGAATACGACGAACTATAGGCTTCCCTTAGAATTCTCGTCTTGAGTTCCTCATCCTGGGGCACACACAATCTCCGTTTGAATTTCGCAACGCCATTGTCGTCGATCTCGAACTCCGGTGCTTGACCACTTTCTTTCATCTCTATTAACTTGCTTAACCACTTATCTGCAGCTTGTTTCACCCGGATCTCCTCAAATATGTCCGGTCCAACAGTAAGAGCATTCAACTGAGCTTTCACATAACCGGGCTCAACTATTTCCAAACTCAATCTCATAATCTCTTCACACAGTTCATCTGCCAAAATCAACACGTTTAGCGAAGGAGCACTCTTCCTACTCAATGCGTCAGCTACTTTGTTCGATTTTCCCTCTTGATACACTATCTTCAAATCATAGTCGTTTATAAGCTCGAGCCAACGTCTTTGTCTCATATTCAACTCCTTTTGCGTATACAGATATTTCAAACTCTTGTGATCTGTATAGACCTTACATTGCACTCCATACAAATAATGTCTCCAGATCTTGAGCGCAAACACGATTGCTCCCAACTCCAGGTCATGAGTAGGGTGATTTTGCTCATGCGGTTTGAGTTGTATCGACGCATAGGCCATTACTTTACCATGTTGCATCAAGATGCACCCAAAACCTTTCTTTGAGGCATCACTGTAGACTTCAAATCCTTCTACTCCAGAGGGCAAAGTCAATACTGGGGCTGTTGTAAGTCTCTTCTTCAGCTCTTGAAATGCTTCCTAACACTTATCATCCCAATGAAATTTTGTTGTTTTCTTCATCAGGTTAGTGAGAGGTTGGGCCGTTCTCGAAAAATCCTTCACAAATCTCCTGTAATACCCAGCTAAACCCAAGAAACTCCTTACTTCGGTGACGTACTTAGGTTGAGGCCAATCGGTTACTGCTTGAATCTTCGATGGATCTACGGAAACGCCTTCTTTTGATATCACATGAGACATGACCCAAAAATGAGACTTTTTCCAACCAAAATTCACACTTCGAGAACTTCCCGTACAATTGCTTTTTTCGAAGAATCTCCAAAACTTTCCTCAACTGATCCTCATGCTCTTCTCTATCCTTCGAGTACACCAATATATCGTCGATGAACACAATCACGAACTTATCCAGGTATGGCTGGAAAGTCCTGTTCATGAGGTCCATGAAAGCTGCTGGCGCATTAGTGAGTCCAAAAGGCATGACTGTGAACTCATAATGGCCATATCTCGTACGAAAGGCTGTCTTAGGGATTTCTTCTTCAGCAATTCGTAATTGGTGATAACCCGACCTCAAATCGATCTTGGAAAACATTGTTGCACCTTGGAGCTGATCGAACAAATCCTCAATTCTCGGGAGCGGATACTTATTCTTTACCGTGGCATTATTCAACTCCCTATAATCGATACACAACCTCAAAGATCCGTCTTTCTTCCGGACAAACAACACCGGGGCTCCCCAAGGTGAGACACTAGGTCGAATGTACCCTTTTTCCAACAACTCCTCCAATTGCACTTTCAATTCTTGCATTTCTGCAGGTGCCATTCGATACAGAGGCTTAGAGATAGGTCCTGTTCCAGGGACTAAATTGATCTTAAAGCTCACTTCTTTCTCTGGTGGCATTCCTGGAAGCTCTTCGGGAAATACATCCGGAAACTCCTTTACTACGGGAATTTGAGTCAACTCCTCGTTTTCCACGCTTACGTCCCTTACTTGGCACAGGTAGACTGGGTAGCCTTTTCTAAGATGGGTTTGAAGGTTCAGGGCTGAGATTATCTTGACATCGGGTTTAGAAATTATACCCTTATAGGATATCTTATTCCCTTTTGGTCCCCTAAGAGATATTTTCCAGTTATGACACTCGATTTTGGCTTTATACTTAGCTAACCAATCCATTCCCAAGATAATGTCAAAGTCCTTTAAGTCAAAAAGGATAAGATCGGCCGGTAATTCAGTACCAGCTATGACTACAGGGATACTTTGGAAAAGAGATTTACAAGAAACAGTTTCACCGGTGGGCATGGCTATATTGGCTCGACAAGACTGGGTAGACTTGAAAGGATACTTATTAACAAAAGTGCTAGAAATAAAAGAATGAGACGCTCCGGAATCAAAGAGTACATAAGCAGGGTTTGAGTTTACAAGAAATGTACCCGTCACAACATTGGCATCGGTGTCAGCTTCAATTCGGCTCATGACATTGATTCATCCATTGGTGTAGCCCCCATTGCCATTCTTTCCATAGTTTCCATTCCCACCTCCAAAAGAGCGGTTGTTCTGGTTCCCGTTCTATGCAGCATTTCCTCCGCTGGGACGGTTGTTATTGAAGTTTTGAATTCTGCTTCCACCTCCATTGTTACCATTGTTCCCATTTGGTGCATTTTGAGCTTGCTTCTTGGGACAGTTGAACGATTTGTGACCTACTTCTCCACACTCGAAACACTTGATCCTTTCACCCTGACAAGTGAACCCTGGATGGCTCTTGGCACACTTCTTGCAAACAAAGTTCTTTTGGTTCCTATTTCCTTGCTGGGCCTGTTGTCCAGAATTCTGATTGTTGCGGTTGTTGTAGCGTCCACCATTGTTATTGTTGTTTCCACCATTGTTGGGCCTTTTGTCGTACCCTTGGCTGTTGTTGTTGCCGGTAGGTTCCTTCCTTTTGTGTCTGCCTAGCACCTCTCTCTCACGCTGTGAGATTCTCTCCAGGTTCGAAGCTTTAGCATACGCTTCCGCGTAAGTAGTAGAGGTGCTACCTCCCATTCGAGTCTGAAGATCAAACTTAAGTCTGTCTTCAAACTTATGAGCCTTAGTTCCTTCATCTGGCACTACAGTCGGGCAGAATCGGGCATACTCATTGATAATATGAGCGTACTCTTGCACACTCATGTTATAGCTCTGGTCAAACCTACTAAACTCATTGCACTTCTGCCTACGAATGTGCTTGGGGAAGAATCGAGCCTTAATCGCTACCTTAAACGCTTCCCAGTTAAAGTTCTCTTGAGCTTTAACAGTAGGTCCTACACTTTCCCACCAAGTATCAGCATCTTCATGCAGATAAAAGGTTGCTTGGTCTACTTTCTGGGCCTCAGGCGTACCCGTGGCCGTGAAAATCTTTTCGAAATCTCTTATCCAGTTCTCAAGAAGTAATGGGTCTTCTCTCCCAACAAAGGTTGGTGGTTTCAAAGCGGAAATCTTTTTCGCCATTGCAGCTTGCGGATCGTCTCCATGGTGGTTGTTGTTGATCTGGTTTTGGAAGACTAAGCCAAAGCTCTGAGCTAGTTGCTCAAGAGTCCTAAGTCGTGCTGCAACTTGTTCGGGAGTTTCGGCCATTCGGTTTTCTTGTCGCCTTGCTCTAAATCGCGTATAAACGTATTGCATAAGCTACCTGCGTTATTCACATTGGTGTTTCCACCATTCACATTGATTCTTATATAAAGGCTAATTCACATAATCATGGTTCATATAATTCATTCATTCATTTCATACTCAATTCACATATCAAAAGTTCATCATTCATTTCAAACTCAATTCACATGTCAAAAGTTCATCATTCATTACCCCAAAAGTGCCATAACAATTCGTTCATAGTAGCATAAGAGTTTTTCAAATAGTCAAATAAGCATTAGTCGCACCATCCTTAACTAAGTTAACAAATTAATTGGTCTTTTACGACCTTAATTAGAAATCTAAGGGTTAGGGCTAGAGATTTGGGTTTCTAGTCACCGTACTCGGACGAGTCCTCGTCTTCACCTTCATCTCCATCTCCATCTCCATCGAGATTTACAACGGGTGAGGCAGGGTTGCTTCCTAATTCATCGCCACTATAGTTGGGTTCCTCGTCATCAGTGGGTAAATAGTCATTAAGCCACTTGGCCCTAGCATCAAGCATTCTTTTCTCCAGGTAACTCAACGTGAGATACCACTTCCTTTTCAAGGTGTATCGTTCATAGTTTGGCCTTCCATTTTTCAAAACATCAGAGTATTCGTTCTTGATTCCAGCATAAGGGCCATCGTTGGGGAGAGTGTGAATCAAAACATCGGTCTGTTTAGGTGGCGTGAGGTAATCCGAATGCCCGTGGCCTTCATTGAGGTGGTAACACTTCATTGTTAATCGTAACCTGTAAATATAAGCTGAAACAGACTCTCCTACCCTCATCCTTAGAAGGTAAGGTCCTTGACGAGGGGTTCTGGTGCATTTCCTGGCGGTTAAACGTGTCTTGGCCATCTAATAAATTAAACAATTAATAAGTACCTTTAACGAGTACTTTCATACATGTACACATAACCCATACGTACCCATACTAAATCCTTAAGTCATATTTTAATCCAATTAAGTCATATTTTAATCCTAATTCATTTTTCTTAAATATTTTTATTATCTTGACTTCTTAAACCAATTTTGAGTTAAACCCTGTTTAATTCATTTTCCCTAATTAATATATTTTAATAATTTTAATCTTTCCCTAGTTAATCTAAACTCCGCTCTGATACCACTTTGTAACACCCCCGCCAACCCGAACCCTTTTTTTATTTAACAAAACTCGAGATGGGGGAAAATCCACGAGGGTTCGACTCAACGGGCGTGCCACCGCCGCACTTATCTCCTTGGAAATAAATGCAAGGCTAGATTAAAGCATACTAAATTCGAATAAATTAATCCTTACAACCAAGTAAATCGTTCATTAAATATTACTAATTACTAAAGTGTTTCAGAGTTCTAGCGGAAGCTAAATCATAAGCTAAGTGGATGACAACTGTAAATGATCTCCCTTTGTTACCCCGTCGATCACCCACCTGCACAAATACATTGAAAAGAAACAAGAGAGACAAGCTCACAAAAATCAGAAAAACTGAGTAATTCCAACTCCATCCCGTAAAATACTTAAGTTGAAAATACTTTGTAAAATAGTAGGTTAAAAGGGTTGAAAAGCATAGCACACATGCACGTATATATACAATGGATAATCGCATAAGTTCAATTAATCCAATTATTTAAGGAGAGGAAAGAGAACGCCAGTAAGCCGGGGTCAATCCCCTGTAACCACTTACTTCAACATTGTAGGCGGGGGTCAATCCCCTGTAACCACCTACGGATAACATAATGGCCATAATAACAGAGTCCCTAGTGTGCACGCCCCTTCTACTTGGATCACAACAAGATAGAAGGAAGACAAGTAATAGAATATCAGCATAGTAACTAGAGAACATGTAGGTGGCCGCTGAACCTCCCATACAGGGCAACCTGTTCATTATTTCCCTCCGATATTTCACTTTAAGTGATTAATAGCTTTTAATTCAAGTCATCACATATCACATGTACACACATGCGTCAATTCATTTAATCAAGAGTGAATACATACACTTATTCCAATTCCAGAATTCAATTCATACATAGCTTAATCCGAGAGCCCATTCGTATTTATTTTCATAACCGTCACATGGTTACATTGATTAACTCATAAACATCCCATTTATCAGATGTTCTTGATAATTTCCAACTTTCACTCATAACTTCAATATTAATATTAACGATAACAGTAATAATAATGATAATAATAGAATTAATAATAATTTTAATAACGATAATAGTAATAATAATAAGAATAATGATGGTAACAATAATAACATTATTTAAATAATAGTGATAATAATAATAATAACATAAAGTCACTATTAGTGCCGTTAATGACGTTAATAACGTTAAAGTTGTCATATCGTCCGTTATACAAGTTACTTCATTAGTCATACTCATTCCTCGTGCATAATCCATAATTATAATAATTATAACCCATAATCATAATCCATATTCTAATTCACATAGTCACATAATCAATGCATTTTATCCTAACGGGATCTACGTTCAGATGGACATCGGAAATTACCTCGTGATGCGTGCCCAAAAGTTAAGTTCACGAACGGATTAACACTCTTGATATTCTTCGTCTACGAAATCGGAGTCTACAATAAACATTAACGAGATCTAAGTTAGTTACCTAAATAACCCCTTTTTATTTATAAAATAAACAATTTAAATAATTCAAATAACTTAAAGAAATCTTAATGATTTTAAGAGAGTTTATAAATCAAAGTTTATGGTTTTCAAATTATTTATGAAATCATTTTAAGTACTCAAAGATTACTTCAACTTAATTTTCATTAACTTAAACAATTATTTTAAACATAGAAAACTAACTTTATTATACTTCTTACTTTGCTTTAGAAAATTAAGAAATATTTTCAAGTTATAAAAGACTAAGTTAATTAATCTAAAATACACCAACTTAATAAAGCAAGTTAATTTAGGAAAGTCATTTGTTTTGTTTTAAAAAAAATAAACTAATAAAACTAAATAAAGGGGGAAAGGTGGAGTTTACTGATTCAAAGAATCAGTTTCACCAAAACTGAAAAACAAAAGAAACGAAGAAGGGAGGAAGAACAGGGGAAAGGGACGAATCAGGGGGAGAAGAGAAGGAGGTGGCGCCGGGGTTTCTGGTGGTGGACGGCGAAGTCAGGCGGGGAGGGTGGCGCAGGTGGTGGCTGGGCGCGGGTTGGCGTCAGGGAGCAGCAGAGGCGCCGCGAAGCAGGGCAGTAGAGGTGACGCGAATGGGAGGCTGTTTGGGCTGGAAGTGCTGGGTGGTTTTCTGTTTGGGGTGCTGCGGTGGTCATGGTGGTCGTAGTGGCTTCCGGCGACTTAGAGAAACAGGGGGAAGTGTTAATGGTGGATTGAATTTTATTTTTAATTTCCAAAACAAAAATCAGAAATTAAGAGAGAAAGGAAGAAGATTGAAGCAAACCTTTGAAGTTTAACTTGTTTGTTTGAGCAATTGGGTGAATGTGTTTGGGTTGCTATTTATAGAGCAAATTTTCTGAATTTGTGGAGCTTAGTCAACCTTCATTAATGGAGGAAGTATGGTGTTGAGATTTTGTTTTCTGATTTTGGGGGATTTTGGGTAGAAGAGTTGAGGTTATGGTTGAATTTGTGCTTGATTTTTAAAGTTTTCTGACAAGAACTGTTGAGTTTCTGGAAAAAAATTTCCTTTGGCTCTGTTGATTTTCATACGTGAGGAGGGAGGAAGATGGTAAAGAAGTTCACATTTTTTTTTTGTTTTTGTTTTGGCTTTTCCTTTTTCTTTTTGGCTAACAAAAATGCCACATGGGCTATGGACTTGACATTGGGCTACTAATATGGATGGACAATTGAATGAATAAGAATGCCCACAACTAAATAAAGATTTCAATTACCACAATTAATAATTAAATTATTTAGAAATAATGAACATGAATAATTAGTTTAAAAAACATTTCAATTAAATCATTTAAATAAACTCGTTAAATAATTCAAAACTTAATGAAATCATTATTAAAATTGAATTATCAGAAAAATAAATTTAAGTGGAAATAATATTAAAGCGTAATAAATAATAAAATAAATTTTGAAATTTCGGGGTATTACATATTGAGAAGTTGGCAAAGATAATAAGAGGATATGAACCCAATATTAATTTAATAAGGGCACTTCTGACCTTTTACAACCTTCAAATTATATTGTAGCTATTTAATATGATGTAATTAGTCTTTTGTCCTTTACTTGACTTCTATCCATACCCATTAAAAAGTGAGAACTTGTTTCTACTGTAGCTTATGAATAGTGATCTGACTATTTCACCCCTCTAACATTCAACAATTGTGTGTTTTCCTTACTTGCCTCATGTCCCTTTTGACGCCATTCCACAGCGAGTCAATTCCTCCAATTCCTTAATTTGGCGCTTGTTGTTGGCGGCGGCAAAACACACTCACCATTCCATCTTCTCCTGCCTCATGCAATTCTCCCTCCTTCAGACCTCCTAAATCTTGCTCCCTTATTCTTATCTAGGTTCATTTAGGGCAAAAAAATGGACACATTCAGCCAATCACACAAAATAGAATTGCCTTGGTCTCTTAGGGGAGTTCAAGCAAGCAATTACCAAGTGAAGGGGGGGAGAAAGAAGAACAAAGGAAACAGGGGACACCAGTTATGTAACAGTCCGATTTAATTTGGAAAGATTAAAAAGTAAAAATTTGAACGATTAAGTGTAATGTATGTGATTAGTGTGTTGATTGAGGATACTTTCAAAAACTTGATAAAGGTTTCTTATATAAAAGCTCTTTAGGAAACTAGTATTCTATTGTGTTACATTTGCGTATTTGTATGTGATTATAAGTGTGTGATTTATTAGTTATCGAAATATGTGTGATGGAGTGCTAAGCACCTTCGTTCATTAGTTATGTGTTATTTGTTATAAGCTATATATGGAGAATTACTAGATATATGAGTGGAAAATAGTTGAGGCAAAAGCGCTCATTTACTGATGGTAAAAGATTATTACTGTAGGAATTTCACAAAATACTTGGGCTTAAGTTTGAGTATATAAGAGGATGCAACATCATTTATGGAAAGTGGTGGACCATGTGGGGTCCTAAAATAACCAATAAGTATGACCATTATATAATCAAGATAGATTAAAACAAGAGGAGAAGATCAGGATTATGCTAATTGACCACTTGGGATAAAAAGACCAAAATACCCTCATTTAAGAGGTGGAAGTCAAGAGATATTATGACCCATATTCCCTCACATATAAACATATATGGTACTGAAATTTATGCCCCAATTCTCATAAAACTTGCTGCCCAAAACCAATCCCACATTTCTCTCCTCTCTCGCCACTTCTCACGGCAAATAGGAGCTAAGCTCCTCTTTATTTTTCTTCCATTTTTCCATGAGATATCTTGCATGCAAGTCTTGAATAATGTTGTACACATCCAAGAGCATAATGGGCAAGCATTAATTCGTGCATCAGGGCAAAGAAAATATGAGAAACAGGGTCATCTTCTTCACTAAGGAAAACAGTAAGTTTGGTCAATTTTTGGGTTAATTAAGTCACTTATCTTAGAGGGATTCTTATGAAATTTTATGTAAATGTTAATGCATATTTGAGGATGCTAAGGATACAAAGAAATCAGGTTGAAGAAAAGGATTTAATCAAGTTATAAGCTTTGGAGTTTAAGGTACACAAATTCACTCCATTTTGGAATTAAGAATTTTCGATTATTATGGAACTTTTGGAGATGAATGATGAGCACGAATTTAGCTAATTGGGATTATGTTTTCTTGTGTATTTTGCTGTTTAATCTAATTAAGTTTATGCATGTTTAAGGAATTGAGTATAGATATGGTTTTTAGTATTTATATGAGTTTTGTGTCAAAATAATCGGTTTTAATTTGTGAAGAATTTTTTGTGAGATTATGTTTTGTTGTTGTGAGTTTGTGATTTGGCTTGAACAGGCAGTAGGTATGTTTTTTTTATGAGGTTGCATGTGAGGTTTGAGTAGCCAAAGATTTGTATAAGAATTACTAAGTGGTTTTATCAGAAAAATGTGATTAAGGACACCTTGTTTTTCCATAAAAATTATGTTATAAATCACAAATAATTTATGCATTCCAATTCTTGGAATTTATGATTTGAAATATGATAGTAAGTATGTGGTACTTATCAAAATAATTTAATTATATTGAGGGTTTAAGAATTATAATGTATTTTCTTCGAAAACCGCTTAAAACCCACTGACTTGGTATACGACTTACTTTAGTCTTCAATATAAATTTAAGACCAATTGTCTTTGAGACAAAATGATATTTTATAGTAGTTCAACTATAAATATAGCGTGTGCTAACGAGAGTTGAAATATTAATATGTTAGTCCTTTCCGAAAAAATATTCAATAAAGCTGAAATACAACGTTTTTGAGCATAGTCTCCGATTTTATAAACCTTCTAGCCATTAAGGGAATTTTATTCAATTTAAATGTTAAATTGGCAGCGACTAAGATGTATTTTGAACTTCTTCAACATATTATGTGAATATTCGACAAATGCAGCCACTTACCTTGCATTTGGTTCACGGTTTCGACTTAAATAAAAATCTTTTGTGTAAGAATTTCAATAAACTTTCCTTAGCACCTCATACCATATTACCACCGACCTCAATCCATTGAGCTATTACTCTAGTTCTCAAGCGATTTGTTAAGAGAAACTAGATTTAAAAGATTTGAATTAGCAATGTGTGTGATTTAGAAATGTGTTCGTATTGGAAAAGGTTGGATTTCCATAAAGTTTGATTTAGCAGAGCTATGATTTAGAAATATGTATTTGAATTTGTTTTCAAGGGAAAGAGATTATGTGTGAACTGTGTGGGGACATGTCTTAGCTTGCAAGCGCTAAAAATCAGGTGTGCAAACCCCGAAATGTGTGGAGGTCAGTACCTAGTGTATGCCTCGTTGTGTGTTCTCTTTCCGAAGCAAACTCTATTTCAAGAAGATGAATCTATGAAATTGAGAAAATGTGTTGTCAAAGTTATTTGTGTCTGTGAAAACTTGTGCAAAATAGTTTTAAGATTTTTGTGCGGATAAGAAAATGTATTTCTAGTTAATTATCGAAGGGACTCGTTTATGAAAGTATGTATGTATTAATAACCGTTTGAGTGATTTGCTTTCCCTTCTTAAAATTTCGCAACCTTATCTTATGAATCTCTATCAATTAATGATTAGTAATATTTGAGTAAAATGCGGAGTAGATCTCCTTTATTTTCAGCCACCATACTATTTTCGGGAATGAATTGTGTACCAGCGTAAGCTGATCTTGTTCTTTGAACCTGTCCTGGTGGGGGCAGATAGTTTATTATGCTGGAAATTTCGAGGTACGAAGTCAAGCTAACCTCCGGAATATGTGAAGTTAATGCGCTATGGCAGAGACGGGTGCCTCGAACATAATACTTGTTTAATGATTTCTAAATTATGATTTATGATTTGGTATTGTAATAAGCATTTTCTATCATAAATGTATTTAAGTATATATTCTGATTGCTCCGACCCCAGCAGGTGACAGCCTCCGCTACAATTAGTTCATGTGCTTCCGCTGATTAGGTTTAGCTATGGTTGGTTTAGCTTTGGTTAGTGGCGGGCTGTTACAGCTGTAACAGCCCGCACTTCCGGGCTGCTAGCTAATCACACTTATAATTCACAAATCTCAATAAATACTTAATAAACCTCGAATTATATATTTACTCGCAGCGGAAACATAACCTTTTACACGATCCTGGACCTGTGGGTCAGGGCCCACAATACAAGAGCTTTAGAACCAAATATCAGATTCCAGAATACCCAAACCTTGAGAAGACTTTATTCTCAAATAAGCACTTAAATATTAACAATTTCATACTCTAAATACAACTTCGAGATCACTAATCTAATTTCATAATCCAACTCTCGCTTACAATCCACTTCGAGCTTCCAAGATAAACCTGCAAATAACAGGGGGAAAAATACAAAACAAACAAAAACTAAAATCAGTGGAAAGCTCAGTAACTTCACTTCAGTCCGTCAAAACGGTTTCAGTTCGAAAACGCTTTTCATATAATAAGCAAGCTTGATAATTGTTCGGAAAAGAATTCATTTATTAAAATATATTGTTGGCGTAGCTCAATCACTTAACACAAATCCCTGGCAAGTACAGGTTTTGGCATAACATAACGTAACCTAACATAACAGAATATTCGACCTTCTCTGGTCTTAACTGAACTTATATCTGAATCATTTTTCTCCACCTGTAACTTGCCACTTTTTATCTCAGTTCCTGAGCTAAGCCAGCTAAAACAAATACCAAATCCTTTTTTACATTATTATACTCAAATCATATTCCAAGAAACATAAATATTTCCGAACAATTCCAATAACTGAACAAAAATCATATTCCACAAATCCCCACATAAAGATGCATCTAAAACCATGACCATGACTATAAACGATATACGATATTAAAAACACAACATACACGGGCCTGTAAATTTATTTTGCTGAACATAAAGGTTACCTCAATAAGATACTCTTCGAAATAAACCCAAGAACATTTATATGCGACCTCCAAGAATCATAACTTGCTCACCATCTTAGCTTGAATCACTTATATAACCATAGCAATTCTCCAATAATCACCTCACAACAAAAACAGCAACAATTAACATTCATTCTTATCATAATAAATAAATCGACTTGCTCATACCCTCTAAACTCTTCCATGAATCACTACAAATCCTTGAATTACTCGAGAAACTAGCTCTAAAACTCATCTTCTTAATTTTCAAGACTATCTCCAAATTAACCCATTAATCAAATCTAATGAAATATCATCAAAATTATATACACCAAAACAGAAATTCGCAACTCCAAAAGAACAAAACAACTAGGAGTTCAGAAATATGAAAACTGAGATTGTATACTTCCAATCAAAATAATCATTTTGTGGTGTTAATATGCGTTTAAAGCAATTACTAAATAGATTTCAATTCACAAACTAATTTTGCAATCAATACCAACATCCAAGTCTTAACTAATAAAGGAAATCATAACACTAAACCTCATGTAAATCTGAATTTCGAATTTACAAATCAAAGCAGAAAGATGAAAAAGCTTAACTTTATAATTCATAGAAGAAAGGGAATGGTGGAGCTGCAATTGAGAGATGCGGCAAGACATAAGCTCCGGAGTACACAACACACCTCCACCGCACCACCGCCGTACAGGCGGCAACGAACCATGACAGCAGAGCAACACCAGAAACCCAAAGCAGAGGAGAGAGAAAATGGGGGCAGCAGCTCACGCCGGCGACTGAAACGATGGCTAGCAGCTGACGGGTCGTTGTATACTCGTCAAATATAACCTAATTTATCCAATATAGGATAAGTATAGGGTCGAATCCACAAGGAAGTAGGGTTAAATCAAGAGTAATTAGCTAACTACAATGAGCTAAATCAATTTTTGGGTTTTTAAGAGTTTAACGATGATTCTAAAATCTAAATAAACTAGGAAATTTGCAAAGTAAATCAACAAGTAATTAAGCAAAGAAGTTAAGACAAGGATAAAAGAAACTAGGGGATTAGGGGGATTCACCAACACTGAATCCAAGAATCCAAAATCAAAGCCAAGGGGAAACAAATGGGGGATCACAAGGGGAAAATCACGAACATATGAACTCTAATTACTCTCTCGAGCTAATTAGAGGAGCTTGATTAGTCACTCATGACCTATTCTCATGGCATAAGCAACTAATCTAGCCAAATCAAGCACAACATGATTAACCAAGTTTCCCTAAATTAGAAAATACCTATTTTCATGGAAATCCTAATCTAGCAACCAAACTTCGTTTATTCCTAGCTTCATCTCTCAATCCTTCACTAGGAACTCCAAATATGTAAGTTAAGTGGTGATCAAGCACCCAACAAACCAAGTAAAACAAGTTTGATCAACAAGTTCAACCCCAAAAGTTAACCCCCTAACTTAAATCTAAGATCCAAAGAGTAAATGAAGGCTACATCCCTTCCCCTAGTAAGGAACTACTCACACATCATGGAAATAACACAAAACAAAGCTTGAAGTAACTTAATCACCATAACCATGGAGGAAAAGAGGTAAAATGCAAATAATCAACTAATAAAGTAAGATCTAAACAGACCAAACATGTAATAAGCAAGATCAATGGAAGAAAAGAAGAATAATAAACAAAAATTACCAACTTTAAGCTTTCATAAATGAAGAATGGAGATCCAAAAGCTTCAAACCTTCACTTTCTCTCTCCTAGGGTTTTTGTTCTAGAGTTTGAATGCTAAAACAAGATTTAATCTCTCTCTAATCTCTAGTTAATAATTGCCTAAGTAAAAAAATAAGAGGAGTCCCTCTTTTATAGTCACAAGAATTAAATCAGAAAATTACAAAAAACGACCCCGCATTAAAGTAAACAAAATCGCAAAATCGTTTCCGAAAAATGACCCGACAGGCGGGTGGAATGACCCGAGCTCTCGGGTGACAAGACTGAGCACTCGGGTCATACGACCCGGGCGGGTCCAAATGGCAAGGAACAATTTCGGTTTCCCAAATCAAAGCGACCGGGCGGGTCGTGAACCCGAGCCCTCGGGTTGGTGACCCGAGCCCTCGGGTCAACAGACCCGGGCGGGTCTTCTGAAGGGTCTTCGCTGCTGGTTTGCCTGGCTGGGCTGACCCGGGCGGGTCCGCACACCCGGGCCCTCGGGTCAGACACTTCTTCGCCCTTTTTCATTTCTTTCGAGCTCCTTGGTGCTCCATTTCTTCAACGCTTTGCCTCGGGCTTGTGCATAGACCCTCCAAACGTGCTTCCAAGTCCGAAATGTAAACAAGCACCCAAAGAAAGAGAAGCAAGGAGGAAAAATGCACAAAAGAAAGAAACGGAATGAACTTAGCCTAGATTAGCCTAAAAACTATCACAAAAACTATTAATAACTAAGCATAATTCAAGCATATAAACCAATCATCAAACTCCCCCAAGCTAGATCCTTGCTTGTCCTCAAGCAATATAGACTAAAACACAAGTAGGAGAATGAAAACTTAATTGAAAGCAAAATGAAGAAGAAGAGAGAGGAAAGAAAATAAAATGAAAAGGGAATGAAGGATAAAGAATTTACACTAACTCATTTTCGTAGGAATCACGATTGCATTTAGCACATGCAACAAGCTCTTTAAACCCCTAGATCGCTCTAAAGGGCGAGTGAGATCTCGCGAGGGTTTCCAAAGAGTTTTCAAACCCACAACTCTAGTTTTCATCAACAATTTATTCAATCGAGTTCAAGAGTAATGCCCAAGTTAACTATCAATGAAATGGTTCACAAGCAAGGATGGAGAGCAACTTTCAAAACAACTAATTTTCAAGTGTACTCATAGGTTATGGGTAGAGAAAGCAATTATTCAAGATTGCAAAAGGATACCTAATTAGACCTTTTACTCGCTCATTAGAGAACACCTAGCTATCAAAAAGATTTAGAGCCCTTCAAGTGTTATAAAAGCTCAAATTACTAGTCCACCATCCCTAGACATACAAACATGCCTTAGACTCCCCTCTACTCAAACTTTAGAAAAATAGTACTAAGTGTGGGAGGCATCCACAAATTGACCTCTTTTATTGGAATTCTTCTATTTTTTTTTTTTTGCTTTTCGTTTTTTTTTTCTTCACCCTTTTTTTTTTTTTTTTTTCACGCCTTTTTTGACTGTTTTTGGCTTTTTCTTTTTCCCTTATTACGGGAATTTTTGCTATACAAATAAGGAGTAACTACTCACTAAAGAGAAGCACGAGAACTTGTGGCTTTTTGTACCACTTATTACAAACGAAAAGTAAAAACTAAGCTTTTTGTAGAGTTTTTTTTGGGGACATGATGAGCATATCTAGGGACACTAGGGACCGCAAATTTGAAGCTAAATTTATTCAAGCATGAGCAACATAGTCAAGAATCAAGACTAGACATCCAATTGAGCATTCATTGGTTTCACTTTGGTTGATTCTAATGCAATCAAGATTAATCACCTCCTAAAGCACCACAATCCAAGCTTACACTCTTCCAAAAGGAGCCTCTAATCATATACTCAAAATCCAAGCAAGGAATCCACAAATATCATCAACTAGAATCTTCCTTGGGCAGGGAAATCAAAACTTTATTCAAAACTAGAACTTCTTTTTGTTTTTCTTTGTTTTTCAGATTTTTTTTATTTTTATTTTTGCTCTTTTTCAAATTTTTAAATAAAAGCTAAAACAAGGAAATAAGAAAAAAAAAAGAAAAAAAAAGAAAGAAAAATGAGAAAGAAAATTGTTTTTGGGTTTTATATTTAAAAACTAAGAAAATAAGCAAATAAGAAAAATGAAATCATGGTTCACCACATATTAACAAGCATTGGCCCATTCACCAAGCTTAACCACAATCACAAACAGCAATTTAATCAAAATAGCAACAAGGGTCTCCTAACGCCTACACCATCAAGTAAAAACTACCCAAATCATGAAAATACCCCCCCAAGCCAAACCAAACACCGTCCGCGGTGTGAATGGAGGAACAATCGGGGAGGGGGTGGGGAGAGACCAACTCAAGGGTCGAGGTCCTCCCCCTCGGGGGGTTGAGGGGCTTGCTTATAGGAGGGGTAGGGAGTGCCGGGAGGGACCATGCTGTTATCATGAAAGAATTGCAAGATGGGGGTAAAGCTCTCTCGCATCTCTTGTTGGAAGGTGGTTAGTCTTTGTTCAAAACTATCAAACCGCCTATCTATATGGGCATAAATAGGGGTATAGTCGGGAACATAGGTGGGATGGGGTTGGGGAGGAGGAGGGGGAGGGGCGGAAGAAGAGGAGGCAAACTCATGGGGATCCCGCCTATGGTAGGTGCGGATCTCCGCGCCTTCCTCCGCGGCTTCCCTGGATGAGATAGTTGACTTGCCCAATTTTAATCTCGGTGATGCGGCGATTTGGAAGTTGAATGGAAGACATTTTACCAATCTTCCAAGTAAAATGTATTCCGATCCTCTGTAAACCAACGCGCATCTTGTAGGTGTTGTTGGTTTATTAGGGTCGGCCACGGGACCTCGGGGGTCTTAGGGCGAACCCTAAAGTGTTCAAAGAATGGCGGTAATCAAACCGCCTACAACAATCGACCCACGTCCGAGAGTTCTTGGGGTTCCTACCCTTTGGAGATGGCGGGCAAACATCAAAGGTATGTTCGGCTTTCTCTTATCCCATAGGTAAGAACCTATGATCATAAGTTCCGACCGACTTACCTTTGAGTTATCTTTTCTCCCAAAGATGGTGTTCCCCAAAAACTTGCGGAAGTACCGGATAGCCGGGTTGGTGTATGAGTGAGTCATTAGCATTTGTAGCGTCGTAACTTTTTCCGTCACTCAACTTACTCCAGCATTCATAAAGGTTGAAAGAAGGTGCGGGAGTGGTGCTCGATTCAATTTGTAATCCAAAAATTTCAGCAAAATCACCAATAGGCATAGAACGAGCAACATTCCCCAACCTAAATGTGAGAACGGCCTCGGCTCCAGTTGAGCACGCAAACCGTTCCTCTCCGGTTATTTCCAAGGAGCTTAAGAATTCAAGTGTTAAGCATTTATAAGTTCTTTTTCTCATCAATAACACTTTTTTCATATTCAATCCGTCGACTATATTATTTACATCCCCCCCGAATCCCCCATAAAGACAACAAGGTCTCATCAACAAAACGGGTAGGGCGAACTCCTTAGCCTTAAGGGCTTGAAATCTATTAAAATGTTCTAAGCTAGCAAAAACAATGAAAGGAAATTCGGGATCATGAAACTCACCGGGGGCATCATGCCCCGAGACGTTTTCCCCATGTGGTGGTTGGCTTGAGCTAGCTTGCCCCGCTTGTCTACTCCGCTTTGAATTCCTCTTCTCCATGCTTCGAATTACTTGTTGCTCAAAAGTTCAAAATCCCGTAACTTAGTGGTGAGGGTGGAAAAAAATTTTTTTTTTTTTTGTTTGTTTTTTAGTTTTTTTATGAGAGAAATGAAGGGGGAATGATGTTTTAGGAAGAATTTGTGAAGAGATTTGAGTGGAAAATGATGAATTTGAGAGTTGTGGTAAAATTTTGAGGAGAGAGAAAATGGTGAAAGATGGTGGAGATGGGGTTTTTGAAGGAGAAAAAGTTAAAATTTGTGGAGGAAAGTTGATGAGGAAGAAGATTTGTGAGTGATTTTAAGTTTTTTTGAGTGGTGAGTGAGTGATTTGAGGGAGATTTAGATGGTTAGGGTTTTAAAGTGGTTAGGGAGAGTTGAGAGGTTGAAGATGAAGAAGGAGTAAAGAGGGTTAATGAGAGTGAGCCTCAAAATCAGCCCCTCTTCCCATTTTTTTTTTTCGCTGCTGCCCCTCCGACCCGGGCGGGTCACCAGACCCGAGGCCTCGGGTCGCCTCAAGTTCAGCTCCTCTTCCCCTTTTTCTTTTTTTTTTTTTTTTTGTCGTTACTCCAACCCGGGCGGGTCACCACACCCGAGCCCTCGGGTCGAGTGACCCGGGCGGGTTTTTTCTTGACCCGGGCGGGTCCGCTTGGCAGTGGCCATTTTTGCGACTCTTTTCATCGACCCGGGCGGGTCATATGACCCGGGCCCTCGGGTCATCTCCGACTTTGTTCTTTTTTCGTTTGTTCTTCATCTTCCCTTGCTTCAAAATTCTCCCAAGCAAACCTAACAATACCCAAATCACAAAATCACCATAACAAGCATTTCAAATGCCATAATAATATGTGATAAACCATTATTCCAAGTAAATCAAAACTAAAAGAAGAAAAAGAAATAGAAATAAGTGAGAAAAACGGGTTGCCTCCCGCTAAGCGCTTGTTTTAAGTCATTAGCTTGACTACCATAAATCTTCAATCATTAGGAGGGGAGTAGTCCTCAAGTACAATAGAGTAAGCTTCTTGAATTGGTGCACCATCATAGTATAGCTTGAGTCTTTGCCCGTTCACCTTGAAACACCCTTTTGCATTATTGCAAATCTCAACCGCACCATGTGGGGATACTTGATGCACGGTGAATGGACCACTCCACCTTGATTTGAGCTTGCCCGGAAATAACCTCAACCTCGAATTGAACAAAAGGACTTTGTCACCAACTTTGAATTCCCTTTTCATGATTCGTTGATCATGCCAAGCCTTTGTTCTCTCCTTGTATACCCGGGAGCTCTCATAGGCGTCCCTCCTAAGCTCCTCAAGCTCATGAACGTCAAGCATCCTTCTTTCACCCGAAGCTTGAAGGTCAAAATTCAAAGCCTTGATGGCCCAATAAGCCTTGTGCTCCAATTCTACGGGCAAATGACACGATTTTCCATAAACAAGCTTGTAAGGTGTCATGCCAATAGGGGTTTTGTAGGCCGTGCGATAGGCCCACAATGCATCGTCCAACTTGGAAGACCAATCCTTTCGAGATCGATTTACCGTCTTCTCCAAAATGAGCTTGACCTCTCTATTAGATATCTCCGCTTGACCACTAGATTGAGGGTGGTAAGAGAGACCCATTTTGTGATGCACCCCATATTTAGCAAGAAGGGCCTTGAATGATTTCTTTGCAAAGTGCGATCCCCTATCACTAATGATGGCTCTTGGAACTCCGAAACGGGGGAAAAACACCTTCTTAAATAGCTTGACCACTACCTTGGCATCATTTGTAGGGGAAGCGATTGCTTCAACCCATTTAGAAACGTAATCAACCGCTACCAAGATGTAACGATTACCAAGGGAAGAGGGAAAGGGGCCCATGAAATCAATCCCCCAAACATCAAAAACTTCTAACTCCAAGATGCTTGTGAGGGGTAGTTCATGCCTTTTGAGATATTTCCAACTCTTTAACACCGATCACAAGCCTTGACAAAGCCCCAAACATCCTTGAACATACTTGGCCAAAATAGACCACATTGTAAAATCTTTGCCACGGTCTTGTCGGCTCCCCATATGACCCCCACATGGGGATGAATGGCACATCCCTATTACATTCTCGATCTCATCATCGGGAGACACCTCGGTAAATGCCATCCACCCCCCTCTTGAACAAGTATGGGTCCTCCCATACATAGTGCTTGGCCTCATGCATGAACCTCCGCTTTTGTTGATAGTTGAGGTCATCCGGAATGACTCCACTAGCATGAAAGTTAGCAAAGTCCGCGAACCAAGGAGCATACATGGCCTTAATGGCATAGAGGAAATCATCTTGGAGAGAATCATTGATGGGAGGGTCTAGGTCATGTGAATCATCCATAGGAAGGCGAGAGAGGTGGCTCGGCAACCGAATTTTTCGGTGCCCTTCTTGTCTTTGATCTCAATATCAAACTCTTGTAGGAGAAGGATCCACCTAATCAAACGAGGCTTGGCATCCTTCTTAGTCATGAGATACTTGATAGCCGCATGATCCGTGTACACCACCACTTTGGAGCACACAAGATATGACCGAAACTTGTCAAAAGCAAACACGATTGCTAGGAGTTCCTTCTCCGTGGTGGCATAGTTCCTTTGAGCGGAATCAAGTGTCTTGCTTGCATAGTAGATCACATGGAGCTTTCCTTCTTTTCTTTGCCCTAAAACGGCCCCCACTGCGCTATCACTAGCATCACACATTAGTTCAAAAGGCAAGCTCCAATCCGGAGCTTGCACTATAGGAGCGGAAATTAGAGCCTTTCTGAGAGTTTCAAAAGCATGCATGCAATCATTGTCAAATTTGAACTCGATGTCTTTTTGAAGCAAATTGGATAGAGGCTTTGAAATTTTTGAGAAATCTTTGATAAAACGGCGATAGAAGCCCGCATGTCCAAGAAAAGATCTCACTCCCTTCACCGAAGTTGGGGGAGGCAATTTCTCAATAACCTCAATTTTTGCCTTATCCACCTCAATCCCTTTTTGAGATATCATATGACCGAGGACTATGCCATCTTCAACCATAAAATGACATTTTTCCCAATTAAGAACAAGATTCATCTTTTGACATCTCTCTAAAACCTTTTGAAGGTTGGAGAGACAAATGTCAAATGATGAACCTACTACGGAGAAGTCATCCATGAAAACTTCTATGGTTGATTCAAGCATGTCCGAAAAAATGGCGGTCATACACCTTTGAAAGGTAGAAGGAGCATTACACAATCCAAATGGCATCCTTCGATAAGCGAAGGTGCCAAATGGACATGTGAATGTTGTCTTCTCTTGGTCGTCGGGGTGAATGGGAATTTGAAAGAACCCCGAATAACCATCCAAAAAGCAAAAATGGGTATGACCCGCCAATCTTTCAAGCATTTGGTCAATAAAAGGGAGGGGGAAATGGTCCTTCCGGGTGGCTTTATTCAACTTACGATAATCAATGCACATGCGCCACCCGGTGACCGATCTAGTGGAGATAAGCTCACCCTTGTCATTCTTGATGACGGTCATTCCTCCCTTTTTTGGGACAACTTGAACGAGGCTAACCCACCTACTATCCGAGATAGGGTAGATTATCCCCGCCTCAAGGAGTTTCAAAACTTCTTTTTTTACGACCTCCTTCATGTTAGGATTTAGCCTTCTTTGAGGCTCAATAGAGGAGGTTTGACCATCATCCAAATGAATTCGATGCATACACAAGGTGGGACTTAGACCCTTGAGATCATCAATTGTATACCCAATGGCACTTCGATGTTGTTTTAGAACACAAAGAAGTTTGTCAAGAGAAGGACCATTGAGTGTAGAATTGACAATCACGGGATAAGTCTCGTTATCTCCGAGAAAAACATACTTCAAAGAAGGGGGAAGGGGTTTCAACTCACATGTAGGAGGAGGCGTGGTCCTCTCCTCTTTTTTCAAGGAAGCTTCTAAAATATCAAAGCTCGAATTAGGAGGTAGGTAGATTGGTGCTTTGTCCATTGCCTTTTTGAGATGCCAAGCTTCACTTTCTTGCTCTTGATTTTCTCCTAGTAACACATCCTCAAGAGGATCCCTTGCTTCAACTAAAGCCCTTAGGCTTAACACTTCTTGCTCAAGGGTGTCGATCCGATGTACTTCTTCCATAATAGGCGCTTTCATGCTCTTATTGAAAGCAAACTCCATCTTCTCATCACCAACCCTCAATGTCATTACATCTCTTTTCATGTCAACTAGTACTCCAGGCCGTTTTCAAGAAAGGCCTTCCCAAAATAAGAGGGACTTGGGAGTCTTCTTCCATTTCCATCACTACAAAGTCACAAGGGATGAAAACTCTCCCAACTTGCACCGGAACATCCTCCAATTCTCCAACGGGCACCTTAACCGAGCGATCCGCTAGTTGTATCACCCTTCTTGTTGGCTTAAGCTCAAAGTTGAGCTTCTTTGCAATGGAGAGTGGCATTAGGCTTACACTAGCCCCAAGATCGGCCAATGCTCTCTTTGGCTCCAAATCTCCAATTCGCAATGGTATGGAGAAAGACCCCGGATATTCAAGCTTTTTGGGGAGCTTGTTTTGGAGGACCGCACTAACTTCGGCGGTGAGAGCAATGGTGGAACTTTCTTCAAGTTTGGACTTGTTAGAAAGAAGTTCCTTTAGAAATTTGGCATAGGTGGGCATTTGAGCCATAGCTTGGAGAAATGGGATGTGAACTTGCAAACCCTTCATTACCTCAAGGAACTTGACAAATTTGTCATTGAAGTGCTTCTTTGCTAACCTTTGAGGATATGGGACCGGAGGAGTGTAGCTCTTCATTGGAGGAGTCTCGTTGCTTGATGTTTCGTGTTCAATGACTATAGGAGTCCCATCCTCATGAATGTCCTCCACAACGACATTTTCAATTTCTTTATCAACTTCACTATCCACATTCTCACTCTCATTGGAGGGGTTAGCATCATCAAGTGTGGGCATCTTAGGACACTCATAGTGAGCCCCGGATCTCAAAGTGATCGCTTTAGCTTGCTCTCGGATAATGGGTTGGCTAGGAAGTTGTGTGGAAGAGTTTGAAGGGTTATTGCTCACTTGTTGAGCGACTTGGGCAAGTTGGGTTTCAATGATCTTATTGTGGGCATTCATTTGTTGGAGGGAGGTGTGTATGTCTCCAAACTTCCTATCATTCTCGGCATTGGTTTTTGTTTGTTGAGCTAAGAAAAGTTGGAGAGTGGATTCAAGGGAGGATTGTTTTGGTTGATTTGGTTCAAAGGGAGCTCTAGGGGGTGGTTGTGTGAATGATTGTTGGGGGTTATGGAATCCGGGTGGTCTAGCTTGGTAAGGTTGGGGTGGTTGAGGGTTCTTCCATCCTCCACTTACATTGTTATTCCATCTCCCTTGGTTGTTGAAGTTATGATTTCCCTCACCCCTAGTATTCACCCAAGCAACATGGTCCATAGATCCACCACAATAAGAGCTAGCGTGGTCCGACCCACCACAAATCTCACAAGAGAAAGCTTGAGAAGTACCTTGGCTAGGAGATGCCAAGCTTACCTTCTCCAATTTCTTTGCAAGGGTGTCAAGTTTTGCATTGATATGGTCAATGGCATCAAGATCATACTTGCCTTTGCTTGCACTCTTCATGCTTGCGGTTCTAGTAGAATTTCCCCAAGAGTAGTGTCGTACTACCTCTTCAATCGTAGGCTCAATATTGTCAACTGGAAGCTTTGTTAGTTGGCCTCCCGCACCCGAATCTAGGCTTGCACGGGTCATAGGGAGGAGACCATCATAGAAGCTTTGCATAAGCATCCATTGACTATAACCATGGTGAGGACAAGATCGTCGAAGATCCTTGAACCTATCCCAAGCTCCATACAATGTCTCATCCTCCTCTTGAGAGAAATTAGCTATCTTCCTCCTAGCTTCGGAGGTCTTCTCTTGAGAATAGAACTCATCCACAAAAGCCGTGGTAACTTGTGCCCATGTTGTCAAAGAGTCTTCCGGAATAGATTGCAACCATTTCTTAGCCTTGCCCACAAGAGAGAAATGAAATAGGTTGAGCCTTACAAACTCTTGACTCACATTGTTTTGCTTCACCGTGACACATAGCTCCAAGAAGTTAGCCAAATGCTCAAGAGGGCACTCATGAGCCATACCCCCATAGGGCTCTTGTTTGATCATGCGAATCAAATGCGGAGAGAATTCAAAGTTGGCGGTAGTAGTTGGGCGGCGAATACCACTTTTGAGTTCAAATGCCTCGGGATGCCCAAAATCCCGTAATGCTCTAGGAGCCTCATCCCCCATAGTGCTAGAAGTAGTGGAGATAGAAGACTCTTGTTCAAAACCCGGTTGTTCAACACCCGGTTGGACCGTAGGTTCCCTAAAGATTCTCCTTAATTGCCTCAAAGTATTTTCAAGGTTATGATCGATGGGGATGGTTGGATCGCCCCTCAATCTCCGTGACATGCAACCAACAAAGCTAAGGAGAATATTAGTAAAAACAACCAAGAGGTAAACACACCAAAATAAAGAAAAAGACAATTTAGTCTCAAAATTAACCAATTAGCTAATGTTAACCGCTACCTCCCTAAGAACGGCGCCAAAATTTGACGGGTCGTTGTATACTGTCAAATATAACCTAATTTATCCAATATAGGATAAGTATAGGGTCGAATCCACAAGGAAGTAGGGTTAAATCAAGAGTAATTAGCTAACTACAATGAGCTAAATCAATTTTTGGGTTTTTAAGAGTTTAACGATGATTCTAAAATCTAAATAAACTAGGAAATTTGCAAAGTAAATCAACAAGTAATTAAGCAAAGAAGTTAAGACAAGGATAAAAGAAACTAGGGGGATTAGGGGGATTCACCAACACCGAATCCAAGAATCCAAAATCAAAGCCAAGGGGAAACAAATGGGGGATCACAAGGGGAAAATCACGAACATATGAACTCTAATTACTCTCTCGAGCTAATTAGAGGAGCTTGATTAGTCACTCATGACCTATTCTCATGGCATAAGCAACTAATCTAGCCAAATCAAGCACAACATGATTAACCAAGTTTCCCTAAATTAGAAAATACCTATTTTCATGGAAATCCTAATCTAGCAACCAAACTTCGTTTATTCCTAGCTTCATCTCTCAATCCTTCACTAGGAACTCCAAATATGTAAGTTAAGTGGTGATCAAGCACCCAACAAACCAAGTAAAACAAGTTTGATCAACAAGTTCAACCCCAAAAGTTAACCCCCTAACTTAAATCTAAGATCCAAAGAGTAAATGAAGGCTACATCCCTTCCCTTAGTAAGGAACTACTCACACATCATGGAAATAACACAAAACAAAGCTTGAAGTAACTTAATCACCATAACCATGGAGGAAAAGAGGTAAAATGCAAATAATCAACTAATAAAGTAAGATCTAAACAGACCAAACATGTAATAAGCAAGATCAATGGAAGAAAAGAAGAATAATAAACAAAAATTACCAACTTTAAGCTTTCATAAATGAAGAATGGAGATCCAAAAGCTTCAAACCTTCACTTTCTCTCTCCTAGGGTTTTTGTTCTAGAGTTTGAATGCTAAAACAAGATTTAATCTCTCTCTAATCTCTAGTTAATAATTGCCTAAGTAAAAAAATAAGAGGAGTCCCTCTTTTATAGTCACAAGAATTAAATCAGAAAATTACAAAACAGCCCCCGCATTAAAGTAAACAAAATCGCAAAATCGTTTCCGAAAAATGACCCGACCCGGGCGGGTGGAATGACCCGAGCTCTCGGGTGACAAGACCCGAGCACTCGGGTCATACGACCCGGGCGGGTCCAAATGGCAGGAACAATTTTGGTTTCCCAAATCAAAGCGACCCGGGCGGGTCTGTGAACCCGAGCCCTCGGGTTGGTAGACCCGAGCCCTCGTGTCAACAGACCCGGGCGGGTCTTCTGAAGGGTGCTACTGGTTTGCCTGGCTGGGCTGACCTGGGCGGGTCCGCACACCCGGGCCCTCGGGTTAGACACTTCTTCGCCCTTTTTCATTTCTTTCGAGCTCCTTGGTGCTCCATTTCTTCAACGCTTTGCCTCGGGCTTGTGCATAGACCCTCCAAACGTGCTTCCAAATCCTGAAATGTAAACAAGCACCCAAAGAAAGAGAGCAAGGGAGGAAAAATGCACAAAAAGAAAGAAACGGAATGAACTTAGCCTAGATTAGCCTAAAAACTATCACAAAAACTATTAATAACTAAGCATAATTCAAGCATATAAACCAATCATCAGCAGCACCGGTGGAATAAATCGGGACATCACCGACAGAACAGATGGGAAAGAAAGAAGGGCAGCAGCCCAGCCGGCGGTAGTGACAGCACCGCAACAACGGCAGAACGCCGGCAAAAGTCCACCGACTAAGAATGACCACAGCAACAGAAATCCCGAGTGAGCGAGAAAGAGGAGATGCGAGAATGAGGGATAGAGGTTTTAAGTTTTCCCCAAATAAATCAATGAATTCAGGAGGTTTTCATCTCAATTTATGGAGTTTAGATGAAATTGAAAACTGAAATTGGAGTTTTTCTCCTTTTGACACCATGAGAGAAGATGATGATGTATTGTTGTGTTGTCTTTAACAACAATTGACACGAGTAAAGGAAGAGGGAAATGAGATATTTGTTTTTTTCTTTTACTTTGAAATACTCAACTCAAGTTATCTTATTTTAATAGAACCAAACTAATTTCATATTTGTACTTGAGAAAACAATTTTATAAGTAATTCATAATTCTCAAAATATTGTCATACTAACATTATCATATAATTAGAATTAATAAAATACAATTAACCCTTAATTAATGCTGCTGAAAAATATGGGTTATTACAATCTACCACCCTTAGAAGAAGTTTTGTCCTCGAAACTTGAAAACACAATGCTTTTGAACATCTGAAAACAAACAAGATCACATAAAATTATTTTTTAACGAAAATCGAATCAAATCAAGATTGAGCTTAACTCACATACCTCGAAAGATCAATTGATTCCAAAACAAATAATCGCTTAACTCGGATCCAAATTCTCCATAATCTCAATCAATATAATTCAATCTTTCTCTAATAGCCACTCAAAGCCCCCAATAGATCTTTTCACGTTTGCAGATTTTCATTCTCAATACTCAACATTCAATATCTCAATCTCTATATATTCCTTAATTTTAACCATCTAATATCCCAATTCAATTTCCAACAATCCCAAATATCTTTCTTAAACTCATATGCCATGATATGAAGATCACGACTACTCTAAAAAAAACCTGGCTCTGATACCACCTGTAACAACCCGCACTTCCGAGCTGCTAGCTAATCACACTTATAATTCACAAATCTCAATTAATACTTAATAAACCTCGAATTATATATTTACTCGCAGCGGAAACATAACCTTTTACACGATCCTGGACCTATGGGTCAGGGCCCACAATACAAGAGCTTCAAAACCAAATATCAGATTACAGAATACCCAAACCTTGAGAAGACTTTATTCTCAAATAAGCACTTAAATATTAACAATTTCATACTCTACATACAACTTCAAGATCACTAATCTAATTTCATAATCCAACTCTCGCTTACAATCCACTTCGAGCTTCCAAGATAAACCTGCAAATAACAGGGGGAAAAATACAAAACAAACAAAAACTAAAATGAGCGAAAAGCTCAGTAACTTCACTTCAGCCCGTCAAAACGGTTTCAGTTCGAAAACATTTTTCATATAAGAAACAAACTTGGTAATTGTTCGGAAAAGAATTTATTTATTAAAATATATTGCTGGCGTAGCTTAATCACTTAACACAAATCCCTGGCAAGTACAGGTTTTGGCATAACATAACGTAACATAACATAACAGAATATTCGACCTTCTCTGGTCTTAACTGAACTTATATCTGAATCACTTTTCTCCACCTGTAACTTGCCACTTTTTATCTCAGTTCCTGAGCTAAGCCAGCTAAAACAAATACGAAATCCTTTTTTTACATTATTATACTCAAATCATATTCCAAGAAACATAAATATTTCCGAACAATTCTAATAACAGAACAAAAATCATATTCCACAAATCCCCACATAAAGATGCATCTATAACCATGGCCATGACTATAAACGATATACGATATTAAAAACACAACATACACGGGCCTGTAAATTTATTTTGCTGAACATAAAGGTTACCTCAATAAGATACTCTTCGAAATAAACCCAAGAACATTTATATGCGACCTCCAAGAATCATAACTTGCTCACCATCTTAGCTTGAATCACTTATATAACCATAGCAATTCTCCAATAATCACCTCACAACAAAAACAGCAACAATTAACATTCATTCTTATCATAATAAATAAATCGACTTGCTCATACCCTCTAAACTCTTCCATGAATCACTACAAATCCTTGAATTACTCGAGAAACTAGCTCTAAAACTCATCTTCTTAATTTTCAAGACTATCTCCAAAGTAACTCATTAATCAAATCTAATGAAATATCATCAAAATTATATACACCAAAACAGAAATTCGCAACTCCAAAAGAACAAAACAACTAGCTGGCTCAACTGATTTGAGTTCAGAAATATGAAAACTAAGATTGTATACTTCCAATCAAAATAATCATTTTGTGGTGTTAATATGCGTTTAAAGCAATTACTAAATAGATTTCAATTCACAAACTAATTTTGCAATCAATACCAACATCCAAGTCTTAACTAATAAAGGAAATCATAACCGTAAACCTCATGTAAATCTGAATTTGGAATTTACAAATCAAAGCAGAAAGATGAAAAAGCTTAACTTTATAATTCATAGAAGAAAGGGAATGGTGGAGCTGCAATAGAGACATGTGGCAAGACATAAGCTCCGGAGTACACAACACACCTCCACCGCACCACCGCCGTACAGGCGGCAACGTACCATGACTGCAGCGCAACACCAGAAACCCAAAGCAGAGGAGAGAGAAAATGGGGGCAGCAGCTCACGCCGGCGACTGAAACGAAGGCTAGCAGCACCGGTGGAATAAATCGGGACAACACCGACAGAACAGATGGGAAAGAAAGAAGGGTAGCAGCCCAGTCGGCGGTAGTGACAGCAAAAGTCCACCGACTAAGAATGACCACAGCAATAGAAATCCCGAGTGAGCGAGAGAGAGGAGATGCGAGAATGAGGGATAGAGGTTTTAAGTTTTCCCCAAATAAATCAATGAATTAAGGAGGTTTTCATCTCAATTTGTAGAGTTTAGATGAAATTGAATACTGAAATTGGAGCTTTTCTCCTTTTGACACCATGAGAGAAGATGATGATGTATTGTTATGTTGTCTTTAACAACAATTGACACGAGTATAGGAAGAGAGAAGTGAGAGATTTGTTTTTTTCTTTTACTTTAAAATACTCAACTCAAGTTATCTTATTTCAATAGAACCAAGCTAATTTCATATTTGTACTTGAGAAAACAATTTTATAAGTAATTCATAATTCTCAAAATATTGTCATACTAACATTATCATATAATTAGAATTAATAAAATACAATTAACCCTTAATTAATGCTGCATAAAGAAAGGATTTTAATTACTTATCTTCATATAAGTATTTGTAAACTGGTTTAAAACATAAAAGATTTGCAACTGATTATGTTCGAAAACCTGAAGATTGTCGTGTGATGAGTTGTGTGATAATAGTGTGGGTTTACAATTAATGTGAATAGTGAGTGAGTGATTTGTTGTGTATGTGTGCACCATTGTGTATTATGTGAATTACCTTTGATTATGTGCTATCCAAGTTAGGACGTGATAGGCATCTTCCGACGGAAATCGTCGAAACGATCTTAGCTAAGATTCTTACTGTCGTCAAGGAGATTCGGATAACTGAAAGTGAGCCTGTGGTAAGAAGCCATAGATTATGTGCTTTAAGTAAAGGATAATATGGGACGCAGAGCATGGAGTAGGAGAGCATAACCCTTATATGGGTCCAGGAATTTGGGAATATACGATTACTAAGATCCTATCTCTGTGGAAGCGTGGGCGACACTTTTTCGTACTCATTGTAGGTTAATAATTGGTATGTGGTTAGCAGAGGTCAACAAGGTGATGACACCATGAAAAAAAAATGTGACCTATTAGGTGGCAGGGAGCACTTGATGAATTACAACGCCAAGAGAAATGGCTAAGTAATACTAACTGTGAGAAGAAGTCGTATACCAAAGAACATATCTAGTATTAGAGACCCTAATCTAGTACCAGAAGTGCCGTTTCCAAATAGCAGCAATGACAGTTACTATTATGACTCGTACGACCTATGCTGAAGAAGCATGAGGAGCTGACAAATCTATAGGCGTCATGTTTGAATGTGTTAGTCTTACGTTCTCAGAATTATCGTATACATACTTAACTTTTTATGTGATTGAGGTCCCATGTATGAGGTTGTGTGTAGCAAAAACTAGGAGAAATGAGAAGTATTAGGAAGAATGTGTGTAATTATGCCTGAGTATTGTGATTATGCTTTGGTAATAAGTATACGAACTTAATGAGCAAGGGAATAAATAGATACGAAGTAGTGCATATTAAGAAATTCCTTTGTGATAAGAATGAACACCAAATGAATGTACTGCTATTTGTAACAAAAGTCCAATGTGTTAGCTTTTAGGAAATGATCAGCATAAAGATGACCAGTAAAATAATCAAAATGAGGATTCCTAAATCAAAAGGGCGAATAAGATACATTTAAGGATAAAAGATTTGCTAGATTTGGAAAACAAGTATACAAGGATGGATAATGTTTGGAAAGAAGGAGCAAATAAGGGAAATACTTCTCTACCTTGAGGCAAGATCGGATGTTGGTGGCTACCTACACTGTTAAGTTTATGTAGTACATTCTGATAGACTCCTGACTATATGAGTAATGGAAAGGATAATTGAAATAAGATTCCTTGAAGGATTAAATTTAAATACCAAGGGAAAAATTTGGGTATATAAAGCTTTGACGACTTGCATGGTCGGGCTTTAGAATATGAATGCTTCGAGCAAAACGATAACAACACTCCGAAAAAGAAGAAAAGTGAAGAGAACTTCGAGGAAACGGGAGTAGAAAGCCTAATATTGAGTCCGTTGAAACCTTTGTGGCACTCACCTCAAAAAAAAAAAAGGAACATTATGGAAATAATTTCAAAGGAAGGAACATCCGCTTCAATTATAAGAAGATGGGGCATCTAATCAAGGAACCTTTTATGCTAAACCAAGGAAAGGAACTCTCGAAGCAAACAAAACCAAGGAAGTATTACAACTTAGGTAAGCAGCGAGACCGAACTACGAGTGAAATAACAAAAGAGGATCATCCAAGACCCAAAGACAAAGTATTGCCACAAAAATTGGGGAGTTCGAAGAGTTGTAAGTATTGAGTATATGTAACGTGGTAAATCATAACTTATGTTATGTGTGAACTATCGCGTATGTGAGTCATTCGTCTCGGGGAATTCCGCTCCGTCGTTTCGAATATGTTTGCATCAAGGATTAGAAAATAAAATTGTGTATGACGCCATATGATTTGAATGTTGGTATATATAATAGGAATTTCGGGCCGATGTGATTATATGCTGGAAAAGTGTGGTATTAGGATGGTAGATCTATTTTATGGCGGATTGATTCTATTTAATATAACAAGGTATGATGGGATTTTAGAGATGAAGTGGTTAATTAAATTGAACTGTGAAAATTATGAAATCTAAGCAGTTTTGTGAGTAAGCTATAACTTATGAAGAGGATAGAAAGGAAGAGCCACAAGAAGATTTATGTGTCAAGTAATTGGAATCAGTGGAAATAAACTTGGAATATAAGGACATCTCTAGTCCACCAATGTTTCGATGATGTGCTCCAGAAGAACTGTCGGGATTACCCTCGCTAAGGGTGATGATTTATCGTATTGACCTAATCTCGGGTGCCACTTCAATCTGAAGAAAGGGTCATATAAATTGGCGCGGTAAGAATGGTGGAATTAAGAAGCAAATTAAGCGGTTACTGCTGAAGGATATACTAAAACGAAGTATAGTTTGGAAAGCCCTCTTTTCTTTCTTGACAAGAAACACGAGTCATTGAAGTGTTCATCGAGTAATATGGAATCAATAAGGTCACCATCTGGAATAGATATCAACTCAAATAAGTGATTCGGTAAGTCGCTAGGAAGAGCTAGCTAGAAGATACTCGAAGATTCACCTTAGTCAAGATTGTACCAACTGCTTCCGACAGTGAAGGTATTCTTAAGACTGTGTTCCCGATCAATATGAGCACTGTGAGTGTTTGGTAGTTAACCAGTGCACCTACAACTTCTATGGATCTAATGTTGCAATGTTTAAGCCATGTTTGGATCAACTTGTAGTGTCATCCACAAATCGCATTCTAAAGGTTGTGAGAGTTACTTGAGAACAAAGTCAGAAGTGATTCTAGAGTAGGAAATGCACGCCAATGTATCAAGTACGACATATGGATTAAAGGAGATAAATCTCGAAGGTGTGTAATATTAAGTTATATGAGCAGTAGAAGAATGGTCAACACTGGCAAATAGCTTAGGGATGAGGAACTCCCCAGGATTAGTTGGACTTTACCAAGGATTTGATGAGAGAATTCATCTATATAGCTTTGCTACTCCGAGCCTAATTAAGGTAAACACTAGAGTTCAATAGAATGGAAAATATGAGACAGTATTATGAGGATTTAAGCGAAGAATAACTAGTGCTTCGACCTTTACCGCTACCTTGGAGTAGAGGGGTTTGAAAATTTGAGTTATATCTCCTAGGAGGAACTAGGGTGCATACTTATGCAGCACCGTATGGTGGGTACATACGTGTTCCATCAACTGGAACCACATGAGAATATTTTACCGGTGTACAACCTTAAGCTCGCAATCATGCTATGAACATTAAGTTATATTGATGCTACCGTATAGGATTATGTGTATGGTATATGTGCAACGATTACTGAAGGAAGTTAAGTTAAGAGTCGATGCTTTATGAGACACCCCAGTCAGGGTGGAAGAACACTAGCCGATAATTAACGCGCTACAACCATAAACTCGATACTTATGAGAACAACTGGAAGGAGTCGAGACATAAATGGATTTATTAGACTATTGAGATAGAGTTAAAAGCTCAAAATTTTCAAAATTTGGGGATGAATCATTAGAAATAAGCAACGATGGTAAATACCCAGTTATGAGAATTTGAAGGAAGGAATACTAAGGACACCAAAAATGTCCATATTCAGTCCACCAAGGAAGCAATAGACAATTTAAGATTTTGAGATATTTTCTCTGATAAAAAGACCTCAAAGGTGAAGTGTTAAAATATCATGTCAATGCTCAAGTAAGTTACAGAGTAGATGTGATAGGCAAAGAAAGCCAAAATGATTACCGCTCTTCCAATATGGAATGGAAATAAGTTAATGCGGTTAATTGTGAACCGTCTTGCGGATACCGCAAGCTTTATCATTGTGTGGGGAAAATCAAAATTTGAACTCGCATGATATCCACAACCACCATCTCATATTAAGATCTTCGCTTCAAGTCTCGCTCGGGAAAAGTTTACCAGAAGCATGGGGAAAACGTTAAATTAGAAATTATCTTCAGACGAGGGCCAATTCTAGTGTGTTCATTAGACTTCAAGGATCGATGGAAGATCGGTTAGCCATGATCATAACATTCTAGCATCAGTTACTGAGCACCACCAGAATGTCACTAAATGAAGTTTTTATATGTTGAAAGTATCGTATTCCGAATAGTTGGAATAATCTAATTTGAGGAAAAAAAGGGGGGGGGGGGTTTGGTGGAACCTAACCTAAACAAAGGAACTTTGGACGAGGATCGGGCAATACATGAGACAATAGGTTGCTCAAACCGATAAAAAAAGATATGTGCGAATATCCAAAGGAGAGATTCGAGCATTGTGAAAAGAAGAAAAAATAATTATAAGGTATACTCCCCTACATAGTATGAAACGACTTGGATTACGAGCGAGTCCAGCCACAGTCATGAACCGTGTGAATTATAAGAAAGTGTGATGAGGAAACTTATGCGATTTCGTTATTATTAGTGATAATATGAGTTCACTATATTTCTCCCGGCTTCAGTCACTAGTAAAATAATTGATTATTGATGCGGTCATTAAGTGGCCTATTGCGGCGGTTTTGGCCGCGCAGCAATTAAGGGCGCAGCAATAGGTAATTAACCTATTGCTGCGGTTTTTGACCGCAGCAATAGGTGTAACATATTGCTGCGGTTCCTGGCCAAAACCGCAGCAATATGTTACACCTATTGCTGCGGTTTCTAGCCAAAACCGCAGCAATAGGTACAGGTGTAAGTCAAAAAAAAAAAAATTTTTTTTCATTTCGCCATTAAATTCGAAAGATAAAAATTTATGACGAAAATAAAACAATACAAACTGAAAGTAATGGTAAAGATTCTCAAGATGTGCTTACACAGAAACGTAAAGATACAAAAAAAAAGTCTAAGAGATACTAACAAAAAAATAGACGAGATATGACAGAAAAATATACAAAAAAAATAGAAGAAATATGGCAGAAAAATATACAAAAAAATAGAAACCTATATCGATTCTAAAAAAATAAGATAGAGACGACATACTTAAACAATATGGACAAAAGATTACCACAAATCTTAAAATAGCCTATCAATTCCTAATAAAAGTTGTAAAAAAACTCCGGAAAACTTATTATGAGAAAGGTCGAGAACTCCGAGCTTAGTGAGAGACGAAAACTCCGGCGGTATTTCGCCGGAAAGTTGATTCCAACTTACATTCAAAGCAATCTCAAGCCCCGGAATATTCCCAATAGTCGCCGGAATCTCGCCGGAAAACTGATTGTTGCCGAAATAGATCATTTGAAGCTTCGAACACAACCCAATCTCACTCGAAATTGACCCATTGAGTTTATTCCTCCCAAGAACGAGTTTAGTGAGTGAACTCAGTGACCCAATATTTTTACTTAATTTCCCTTCAATCATATTATTAGAAACATCAATAAACTGAAGAGAAAAGTGAGCCACGTGGATGGGCTTCTTGCGGTTAGTGCCGAGCATCGGTCTTCTTTAGGTCCAGCGACGAGAAGGAACCGGTCTTCGTGTGGTCGACGAACGACGAGAAGGAACCGGTCTTCGTGTGGTCGACGAACGACGAGAAGGAAGCTCGAGGAAAGGCCGACGAACGACGAGGAAAGGCCAACGAACGACAAGAAATGTCGGCGAGATCTGAAAATTCGCCACTGCTTAGTCGACGACAAAAGAGAAATGAGAATGATATCTGGAATCAGATTGAGTGAATTAATCTTGAAGGTTTGAGCAGGAGAGAAGCCAAGGAATGATATCTGCCATGAGAGAGGGAGTGAGGGAGAAGTGAGGAAGTCAGAGAGGGAGAAGTGAGTGAGGCGCCGTTTTGTGAATTAGATTTAGGGTTTAATTATCACATTGGGCTTTCTTAATATTGGGCTTTTTAGATCTGGCGCAGATCTATTGCTGCGGTTTCTAGCAAGAACCGCAGCAATAGATTAAAATATTATTTTTTTAATATTAGTTAATCTATTGCTGCGGTTCTTTCCAGAAACCGCAGCAATAGTTCTTGTCAAATAGTCAACTTTTTTTCAAAAAATTTCCTGTTGAAACCATATTGCTGCGGTTTTCGGCCGAAACCGCAGCAATATCTTTATTTTATATTTTACCTTTTCATTTCACGTCATTTATTGCTGCGTATGGGTAAAACCGCAGCAATACCTCCGCAGCAATAAGCAATTATTCTACTAGTGAGTTATAAAAGACATACGATCGCTACCCAATCTTATATGAGTTATTGCTGGAAGTTTCGGGACGAAACTTCTTAAGGGGGGGAACGTGTAACTGTCCGATTTAATTAGGAAAGATTAAAAAGTAAAAATTTGAACGATTAAGTGTAATGTATGTGATTAGTGTGTTGATTGAGGATACTTTCAAAAACTTGATAAAGGTTTCTTATATAAAAGCTCTTTAGGAAACTAGTATTCTATTGTGTTACATTTGCGTATTTGTATGTGATTATAAGTGTGTGATTTATTAGTTATCGAAATACGTGTGATGGAGTGCTAAGCACCTTCGTTCATTAGTTATGTGTTATTTGTTATAAGCTATATATGGAGAATTACTAGATATATGAGTGGAAAATAGTTGAGGCAAAAGCGCTCATTTACTGATGGTAAAAGATTAGTACTGTAGGAATTTCACAAAATACTTGGGCTTAAGTTTGAGTATATAAGAGGATGCAACATCATTTATGGAAAGTGGTGGACCATGTGGGGTCCTAAAACAACCAATAAGTATGACCATTATATCATCAAGATAGATTAAAACAAGAGGAGAAGATCAGGATTATGCTAATTGACCACTTGGGATAAAAAAAAAAATACCCTCATTTAAGAGGTGGAAGTCAAGAGATATTATGACCCATCTTCCCTCACATATAAACATATATGGTACTGAAATTTAAGCCCCAATTCTCATAAAAACTTGCTACCCAAAACCAATCCCACATTTCTCTCCTCTCTCGCCACTTCTCACGGCAAATAGGAGCTAAGCTCCTCTTTATTTTTCTTCCATTTTTCCATGAGATATCTTGCATGCAAGTCTTGATTAATGTTGTACACATCCAAGAGCATAATAGGCAAGCATTAATTCGTGCATAAGGGCAAAGAAAATAGGAGAAACAGGGTCGTCATCTTCTTCACTAAGGAAAACAGTAAGTTTTGTCAATTTTTGGGTTAATTAAGTCACTTATCTTAGTTCTTATGAAATTTTATGTAAATGTTAATGCATATTTGAGGATGCTAAGGATACAAAGAAATCAGGTTGAAGAAAAGGATTTAATCAAGTTATAAGCTTTGGAGTTTAAGGTACACAAATTCACTCCATTTTGGAATTAAGAATTTTCGATTATTATGGAACTTTTGGAGATGAATGATGAGCACGAATTTAGCTAATTGGGATTATGTTTTCTTGTGTATTTTTCTGTTTAATCTAATTAAGTTTATGCATGTTTAAGGAATTGAGTATAGATATGATTTTTAGCATTTATATGAGTTTTGTGTTAAAATAATCGGTTTTGTGAAGAATTTTTTGTGAGATTATGTTTTGTTGTTGTGAGTTTGTGATTTGGCTTGAACAGGCAGTAGGTATGTTTTTTTTATGAGGTTGCATGTGAGGTTTGAGTAGCCAAAGATTTGTATAAGAATTACTAAGTGGTTTTATCAGAATAATGTGATTAAGGACACCTTGTTTTTCCATAAAAATTATGTTATAAATCACAAATAATTTATGAATTCCAATTCTTGGAATTTATGATTTGAAATATGATAGTAAGTATGTGGTACTTATCAAAATAATTTAATTATATTGAGGGTTTAAGAATTTATAATGTATTTTCTTCGAAAACCGCTTAAAACCCACTGACTTGGTATACGACTTACTTTAGTCTTCAAGATAAATTTAAGACCAATTGTTTTTGAGACAAAATGATATTTTAGAGTAGTTCAACTATAAATATAGCGTGTGCTAACGAGAGTTGAAATATTAATATGTTAGTGTAATACCCCGATTTTTAATAGCGTTTTAATTAGCGTTAATTATAATTACTAAGTTAATGTTATATTGAATATTATTATTTTATTTGGGTTCAGGTATAAATATTTATTTTGTGGTGGTTATAATATGTTTATTTTATAAATTCTATGAGGTTATTATTATTATTACAAATTTTATTTTGGGTTTTAAATAACCAAATGAATGGAGCTGTATTTGGCCGGTTACGAATTTAAAGTCGGGTTCCATTTCTTAACTTGGTCGGTTAAGTTGGGAAACAAAAACCCAAGTTCTTCCTCTCTCTCTGTCATTTTTCTCATCCAAAGAACCCCATTTCTCTCTCTCCTCTCTCACCCGTAAGAACCCCAAAGCCCCAACCACCCACCCACTTCCCTCTACTCCCTCTTTACTCCCTACCCTAAGCTTCTCTATGGTGAACCACCAACCTCCATCTATCCACCTCCATGAATGTCTCCAAACTTTTGTTCTATAAATGCTCAGTAAATTGAGCTTTGAAATCTCACAACAACAACAAAAATCACAAAGAAATTCTTCTCCTCTCTCTCTTCCCCTTTTGCTCTCCTTCGCCGTGTCTTCTCTGTCTCGCCGGAAACCCGTAGCTCCACCGTGACGCAGTCCCTGTTTCCCCATCTTCCCTCGTGTTCTACCTCCTCTCGCCGTACTGCCGTTCTTTGCAGCACCGCCAAGCTCTCGTCGCCGATCTTTCCTCGCGCCGCCTTCTTTTGCTCGTTGTTGTCGGTGCCGCCGCGGAGCTATTGTAGTGCTTTGCGTCTTTGTGTTCTTGCTGCTGTTGGTCGCTGCCGCTGCCATCGCCGCCGCCGCTGACGTGTGTTGGTGGTTCGGTACTACATCTCTCTTCTCCTCCTCTTGTTTCCCTCAAATTAAAAGTCATTTTTTTTGAAAATCTGAATCTGAAATACTATTGATGCTTTGATGAATTATGAATTTCTGATTTTGAATTCTGACAATTGGTTATTTACTGTTGATACTTTGAGTTCATGAGTTATTGTTGATGATGTTGAATTGGTTGATGATCATGAATTAAAATCACAAATTAAACGGTTGTGTTGGAAGATGAACTAAGTATGGTGTTTTATTGGTTAGTCGGTTAGTCGGCTAGTTGGTTGAAATCAGATCTTTGGAGTAGATTGAGTTACTTGATAATCTTAGTTGTTATTTTTATTGATTTTGGAAAGGAATTCTAAAATGATTTTATAAGTTAGTTTAAGTAAATTGCAAGATCAATGAAATCAGATGTGAGTTACATGTCTAAAGCATATCATAATCATTTATTTATTAAGTGATTAGTCTATATTATGTAGCTAACACCTGAGTTAATTAGAGTTAACTTTGGGAGATCCAGTTTGATTAGTTTCTAAATGATGTCTGTTAGTTGGTGCAAGAGTTGGTTTTAAGAAGGATAAGCTAAACTAAAATGCATAGCAAATTTATGGATATAATTAAAATGGAAATAAGGAGTCTGGTTATAAAATAAATGAATTGGTTAGTATGAATGAATTGAGATGAATTATTGATTTTCAGACAATCTTAGTATTATATGACATTCAAAGTATATTTGTTAACTATATCAGGTTTACCATTATATTCTAGTAAGTTGGAAAGCTAAGAAAGATGTATTAAGAACTACTGTGAGAATTGTCTAGAGTCGAGTTATGTTTAACGACGATAGTCGATTTTGGGAATTATATCACTAATAAGCTTATTATATGGATGTAGTATGAAATAAGTATGCTTTCTGTTTCTTAGGTGATCGAAAAGTGTGAAAGATTACCTTTGTTCTTATGATGGACGAGTTATGAGATTTATACTACGATATATGTTTATGTATTCCGAGTATGCCAAAATATACCTTTTAACTCTGAAACTAACTGAAAGTATGAATGACTCTTAAACGATTTGAGATACGAAAATACTGATATGTTTCTGTTGTTATTCTTAAAAGTACTTTAAGTTATGAGACATGCTTATGATTACTTTCCATGATTAATGATATGTTTTGCATATGGATTGCGGAAAATGGAATATTTTATGATGATTATGATGATACGATGCTATGAAATGATTATGAATCTGAAGTGATAAATGAACTCAAGTGACGGTTGTGTTTATGAAATGGATTATTGAAACCACTATGAATGGATTGAGATTATGAATGGATTGAGATTATGATGGATGAAATATGTTCAAACTGGATTGAACAATGATAACGTAATTGTATACGTGATTTATGTGATGACGTGAATTAAAACATGTTAATCACGTAAAGTGAAATATCGGAGGGAAATGATGAACAGGTTGCCCTGTATGAGTGGTTCAGCTGGCCCCTACGGGTACTCGGTTACTATCTTCGATTATTCGTTACCGTCTTCCTTCCATCTTGTTGTGATCCAAGTAGAAGGGGTGTGCACACTAGGGACTCGTATTATGGCCATTATGTTATCCGTAGGTGGTTACGGGGATTGACCCTAGGTCTACAATGTTGAAGTAAGTGGTTACGGGGATTGACCCGCTTCTTCGGCGTTCTCTTTCCTCTCCTTAAATAACTGGATTAATTAAGATTAACTATGTAATTAATCATTGTATATACATATCTACATGTGAACGTATGGATTATGTGAATATTGCTATGCTGTTGTGATATGGTTATGAATGATGTGAACATGTATTGATTACGTGAGAATCGTAGACACCAAAGCATGTTTTAAGAATGTTTTATGGGTTAGTACTCAGCGTTGTGCTGATGTGTATGTCAATGTTTTGTTTTGTCACTACGTGGCCGTCACTTGGTGGGTGGCGGTGTTACAATAGTGTCGGAGTTGAAGTCCTGGAGCATCTCTTCCAAGATAGAAGCGGTTAAGTACTACGATCTCAGCTATGAATGTTTTATGTTTTCTTTGAGGCGAGGATGTTCCATTTTGTAATAGTTAGATAATTAATTGATTTAGTTTCATTTCTAGTTTCTGGTTGAGCAATAGTGCTCCCGATTTTCTTTAGGCGGTACTCCGTGAAGCGTTGAGTTTGGGATTTGGTATATATATTTTATTGCAACAGGTTTTCAAACATTTTTCCCATTATGGGTTGTCCAATTTACAAAGGAGACTCTGCCGAAATTTTCAGAAAATATTAATTTATTATTAAAGTATTTCTTTCAAAAAGGGACTAAATGTCCATGTAAGTAGGTGAATAATGTAGCCTTGCATTTATTTCCAAGGAGATAAGTGCGGCGGTAACACGCCCGTTGAGTCGAACCTTCGTGGATTTTCCCCCATCTCGAGTTTTATTAAATGAAAAAGGGTTCGGCTTGGCGGGGGTGTTACATATTGGTATCAGAGCTAAGGTTAGATTTTGGTACGCTATGATCTCCATATCATGGCGTAAAGGTTTTAAATAGGTTTAATGGGTTGGCTAAAAAGTTAGGTATAAATGAACCAAGCCGTTTGAGAGTTTGCGCTTTTGCGTGTGCAATGTGAATCTGTTTATGTAAAGATGTGGCGCATGTGATTTCTATGTTAATTACTAGTTTATGTGTGATGTATCGTGCATTGACTTGTATTTGTTTATGCTATGTATTTATTCAAAGTATGTATTTTACAAAACTTATATGATTTGAGAAACCAACTGAATTTCAAACGAGATCTCACTAAGTGAGTTAGTTGGAATTCATTGCCAACAAGTTTGCCCCTTTTGTTTTCTTTGCTCCTCGATTTCGCGAGTTGAGTTGAAGTAGAGATACAAAAGCAGATGGCGGAATGGAGGCTGGATACCTAACGAAGCCATGAAAGCTTGAGATCTTGGTTTTGTCTAAATGAATTTGATTTTTGTCTCCTCGATTCACTTATTGCAAGTTTCGAGGACGAAACTTTTTTATAAGGGTGGTAGGATGTAATACCCCGATTTTTAATAGCGTTTTAATTAGCGTTAATTATAATTACTAAGTTAATGTTATATTGAATATTATTATTTTATTTGGGTTCAGGTATAAATATTTATTTTGTGGTGGTTATAATATGTTTATTTTATAAATTCTATGAGGTTATTATTATTATTACAAATTTTATTTTGGGTTTTAAATAACCAAATGAATGGAGCTGTATTTGGCCTAAGTCATTTAATTTAAAGTCGGGTTCCATTTCTTAACTTGGTCGGTTAAGTTGGGAAACAAAAACCCAAGTTCTTCCTCTCTCTCGTCATTTTTCTCATCCAAAGAACCCCATTTCTCTCTCTCCTCTCTCACCCGTAAGAACCCCAAAGCCCCAACCACCCACCCACTTCCCTCTACTCCTCTTTACTCCCTACCCTAAGCTTCTCTATGGTGAACCACCAACCTCCATCTATCCACCTCCATGAATGTCTCCAAACTTTTGTTCTATAAATGCTCGGTAAATTGAGCTTTGAAATCTCCACAACAACAACAAAAATCACAAAGAAATTCTTCTCCTCTCTCTCTTCCCCTTTTCTGCTTTGCTCGCCAGTGTCTTCTGTCTCGCTAGGAAACCCGTAGCTCCACCGTGACGCAGTCCCTGTTTCCCCCATCTTCCCTCGTGTTCTACCTCCTCCGCTTCGTACTACTTCGTTCTTGCAGCCGCCAAGCTCTCGTCGCAGTCTTTGCTCGCGCCCTTCTTCTTGCTTTCGTTGTTGTCGGTGCCGCCATGGGCTAGCTTGTAGTCTTTAGCGTCTTCGTGTTTCTTCTTCTTTGTTAGTCGGCAGTTGCCATCGCCCGCCGCCGGCCGCGTGTGTTGGTGGTTCGGTACTACATCTCTCTTCTCCTCCTCTTGTTTCCCTCAAATTAAAAGTCATTTTTTTTGAAAATCGAATCGAAATACTATTGATGCTTTGATGAATTATGAATTTCGATTTTGAATTCGACAATTGGTTATTTCTTGTTGATACTTTGAGTTCATGAGTTATTGTTGATGATGTTGAATTGGTTGATGATCATGAATTAAAATCACAAATTAAACGGTTGTGTTGGAAGATGAACTAAGTATGGTGTTTTATTGGTTAGTCGGTTAGTCGGCTAGTTGGTTGAAATCGGATCTTTGGAGTAGATTGAGTTACTTGATAATCTTAGTTGTTATTTTTATTGATTTTGGAAAGGAATTCTAAAATGATTTTATAAGTTAGTTTAAGTAAATTGCAAGATCAATGAAATCGGATGTGAGTTACATGTCTAAAGCATATCATAATCATTTATTTATTAAGTGATTAGTCTATATTATGTAGCTAACACCTGAGTTAATTAGAGTTAACTTTGGGAGATCCGGTTTGATTAGTTTCTAAATGATGTCCGTTAGTTGGTGCAAGAGTTGGTTTTAAGAAGGATAAGCTAAACTAAAATGCATAGCAAATTTATGGATATAATTAAAATGGAAATAAGGAGTGCAGGTTATAAAATAAATGAATTGGTTAGTATGAATGAATTGAGATGAATTATTGATTTTCGGACAATCTTAGTATTATATGACATTCAAAGTATATTTGTTAACTATATCAGGTTTACCATTATATTCTAGTAAGTTGGAAAGCTAAGAAAGATGTATTAAGAACTACTGTGAGAATTGTCTAGAGTCGAGTTATGTTTAACGACGATAGTCGATTTTGGGAATTATATCACTAATAAGCTTATTATATGGATGTAGTATGAAATAAGTATGCTTTCTGTTTCTTAGGTGATCGAAAAGTGTGAAAGATTACCTTTGTTCTTATGATGGACGAGTTATGAGATTTATACTACGATATATGTTTATGTATTTAGAGTATGCCAAAATATACCTTTTAACTACGAAACTAAGCGAAAGTATGAATGACTCTTAAACGATTTGAGATACGAAAATACTAATATGTTTCTGTTGTTATTCTTAAAAGTACTTTAAGTTATGAGACATGCTTATGATTACTTTCCATGATTAATGATATGTTTTGCATATGGATTGCGGAAAATGGAATGTTTTATGATGATTATGATGATACGATGCTATGAAATGATTATGAATCTGAAGTGATAAATGAACTCAAGTGACGGTTGTGTTTATGAAATGGATTATTGAAACCACTATGAATGGATTGAGATTATGAATGGATTGAGATTATGATGGATGAAATATGTTCAAACTGGATTGAACAATGATAACGTAATTGTATACGTGATTTATGTGATGACGTGAATTAAAACATGTTAATCACGTAAAGTGAAATATCGGAGGAAATGATGAACAGGTTGCCTTTGTATGAGTGGTTCGGCGGCCCCTACGGGTTCTCGGTTACTATCTTGATTATACATTTACCGTCTTCCTTCTATCTTGTTGTGATCCAAGTACAAGGGGTGTGCACACTAGGGACTCCGTTATTATGGCCATTATGTTATCCGTAGGTGGTTACGGGGGATTGACCCAGGCCTACAATGTTGAAGTAAGTGGTTACGGGGATTGACCCGGAAGCTTCTTGGCGTTCTCTTTCCTCTCCTTAAATAACTGGATTAATTAAGATTAACTATGTAATTAATCATTGTATATACATATCTACATGTGAACGTATGGATTATGTGAATATTGCTATGCTGTTGTGATATGGTTATGAATGATGTGAACATGTATTGATTACGTGAGAATCGTAGACACCAAAGCATGTTTTAAGAATGTTTTATGGGTTAGTACTCGGCGTTGTGCTTGATGTGTATGTCAATGTTTTTGTTTTGTCACTACGTGGCTGTCACTTGGTGGGTGGCGGTGTTACAATAGTGTCGGGTTGAAGTCCCTGGAGCATCTCTTCCAAGATAGAAGCGGTTAAGTACTACGATCTCGGCTATGAATGTTTTATGTTTTCTTTGAGGCGAGGATGTTCCATTTTGTAATAGTTAGATAATTAATTGATTTAGTTTCATTTCTAGTTTTACGGTTGAGCAATAGTGCTCCCGATTTTCTTTAGGCGGTACTCATGGCGTTGAGTTTGGGATTTGGTATATATATTTTATTGCAACGGGTTTTCAAACATTTTTCCCATTATGGGTTGTCCAATTTACAAAGGAGACTCTGTAGAAATTTTCGGAAAATATTAATTTATTATTAAAGTATTTCTTTCAAAAAGGGACTAAATGTCCATGTAAGTAGGTGAATAATGTAGCCTTGCATTTATTTCCAAGGAGATAAGTGCGGCGGTAACACGCCCGTTGAGTCGAACCTTCGTGGATTTTCCCCCATCTCGAGTTTTATTAAATGAAAAAGGGTTCGGCTTGGCGGGGGTGTTACAGTTAGTCCTTTCCGAAAAAATATTCAATAAAGCTGAAATACAACGTTTTTGAGCATCGTCTCCGATTTTATAAACCTTCTAGCCATTGAGGGCATTTTATTCAATTTAAATGTTGAATTGGCAGCGACTAAGATGTATTTTGAACTTCTTCAACATATTATGTGAATATTCGACAAATGCAGCCACTTACCTTGCATTTGGTTCACGGTTTCGACTTAAATAAAAATCTTTTGTGTAAGAATTTCAATAAACTTTCCTTAGCACCTCATACCATATTACCACCGACCTCAAGCCATTGAGCTATTACTCTAGTTCTCAAGCGATTTGCTAAGAGAAACTAGATTTAAAATATTTGAATTAGCAATGTGTGTGATTTAGAAATGTGTTCGTATTGGAAAAGGTTGGATTTCCATAAAGTTTGATTTAGCAGAGCTATGATTTAGAAATATGTATTTGAATTTGTTTTCAAGGGAAAGAGACTATCTGTGAACTGTGTGGGGACATGTCCTAGCTTGCAAGCGCTAAAAATCAGGGGTGCAAACCCCGAAATGTGTGGAGGTCTGTATCTAGTGTATGCCTCGTTGTGTGTTCTCTTTCCGAAGCAAACTCTATTTCAAGAAGATGAATCTATGAAATTGAGAAAATGTGTTGTCAAAGTTATTTGTGTCTGTGAAAACTTGTGCAAAATAGTTTTAAGATTTTTGTGCGGATAAGAAAATGTATTTCTAGTTAATTATCGAAGGGACTCGTTTATGAAAGTATGTATGTATTAATAACCGTTTGAGTGATTTGCTTTCCCTTCTTAAAATTTCGCAACCTTATCTTATGAATCTCTATCAATTAATGATTAGTAATATTTGAGTAAAATGCGGAGTAGATCTCCTTTATTTTCAGCCACCATACTATTTTCGGGAATGAATTGTGTACCGGCGTAGGCGATCTTGTTCTTTGAACTCGTCCCGGTGGGGGCAGATAGTTTATTATGCTGGAAATTTCGAGGTACGAAGTCAAGCAAACCTCAGGAATATGTGAAGTTAATGCGCTATGGCAGAGACGGGTGCCTCGAACATAATCCTTGTTTAATGATTTCTAAATTATGACTTATGATTTGGTATTGTAATAAGCATTTTCTATCATAAATGTATTTAAGTATATATTCTGATTGCTCCGACCCCAGCAGGTTACAGCCTCTGCTACAATTAGTTCATGTGCTTTCGCTTATTAGGTTTAGCTATGGTTGGTTTAGCTTTGGTTAGTGGCGGGCTGTTACAAGTTAGATTAAACAACGTCCCCTCTCTTGTAAGCTTAGTCAATTGGTAGCTTCATTAATAGAGGAGGTTATGGATGAACAAAGAACACGTTTCCCACGCTAGATGGGGAAGAGGTTGCCTCGTGTATATAAAATCAAAGAAGATGCATCTCTTCAATTTACAAAGGTATTTTCTTGAATCCAAAATGTGATTGTTTTTTGGGATATTATCTCAGATAACCCTGACATATAGGCCTTTTCCCAAATAATCCTGACACTTTTTTTTACCCAGATGACCCTGAACTTGTATTTTGTCATTAAACTTGACAGAATGTTGGACGGCGTTAACTATTTTGACATTTATAATAAAAAACCAATTTTTTTAAAGAAAAAACACACACATTGATGTTCTTCATCCTCTTTCTTTTGTTCTTCATCAATCATGTCTTCATCTCCTCTCTCTCCAAATCTAGATGAAAAACTCGCATAATTCAACGAAGGGAGGCGATTGGATTTTCGGGTCGATTCAGATGACATTGAAATCTGAGTTAAGTTTATGTCGATAGGTCGATTCAGATGACATTGAAATCTGAGTTAAGTTTATGTTTCCATTTTCGGGTCCTTATTGGATTTTTGGATCAAGTCAACCAGAAAGGATCACCTATATTATGACAACATATTTCATCAACTTGAATCCAAAAAGTTCTCCACAAAGCATACAAAAATCGCCTACAACCATAAACTTTTCTCTACTTCCATGGCTGCTAGTACATGTCAAGCTTCAACTCTCACCCCTCTACTCTTCATCTTCCTCCTCTTAACTAACTCTTGCTCTTCAACTTCTTCCATGGTTGGATCATACAGGAGTTTACAAGCTACAAATCAAGCGCAGAAAAACATTACCCAAATAGATCCCAAATTGTAGTGAAATAATCGACCCATCTGAATGCAATTCAGTTACTAGATGTTGATGGTGCCGAAGCGAGGTCCTTGATCCTATGTGTACCACTAAGCCCGAAGCTTGGCGCCTCCCTTCTCAGGTCTTCATCTTCATCCGTAAAACTCTGCAGATTAACAGCATAATTCAACGAAAAACCCTAACTACGATCAATCCTAGAGCATAACAAACAAGGTAGAGGCAATTCGCAATAACGAGCAAATTTTGTGATGAGATATCCGAATAATCCATATACAAGCAACAATACAATGAGTATCCATTCAAGAAGAGCCGAAGCTAACACCGTGGTGTAGGACCTCTGGCGTTTTTGCGATTCCGGCGATAACAGGTCAAGCGCTAATGTACCGAAGTCGAATTCAGCGATAATGGTGGAAATTTGAAGCACACGCTCTAATGAGCCAAGACAACAATAGCATATTAAACAAACAAATAAAGACAACATGAAATTCAAATCCCAAACAAGAACTGAGATACATCCCCATTTATCTAGATACAATAGGTTCTAAACTGAGATACATCAAGTTTTGGATTAAAGTTTTAATCTGGAGAATTGATTGAGAAAAAAAATAAGAGAATGATGGGCTTGAGAAGAGATGAAGAACAAGAGAGAGAAAGAGATGAATTTAGCAAAAGTCAAACCAAGTTAGGGTCTAGTTAACGCCGTGATAAATTCCGTCCAATTTAATGACGAAAATCAAGTTCAGGGTTATCAGAGACAGGCCTGGCAAAGTCAGGGTTATATTGGAAAAAGGCCTATAAGTCAGGGTTATTTGAGATAATATTTTTTTAGGACCCTTCAACTGTCCTTTCGGATTACCTGTGCTGTTTTGCAATTTAGTGCAATGGTTCTTTTTTTGTGAATTATCAAAACTCTAGGTTCAGTTTTCCTGATTACTCCATTTTGTCATCGCTTGATAAACATGGCTCTAAATTAGGGTTTGCAACTCCATTTTTGTATTGCTTGATAAACATGGCTCTAAATCAGGGTTTGCAATTGATTATTTCTTAGGTTTCTTATGTTAATTCTTTTTTGCAAGCTGACTTATTAGATATTAGGTCCTTTTTGCCTTAATCCCATTTATCTCAATTGGTTAGCTTGATTGTCGATTGATTAGCCTATGTTAAAACCCTGATTTCCTAGGGAGTTGAGTTGTTGTCCAATTAGTGTTGGCCCTGCCACTATTTGCTTTGTTTTCCCTCTTCTCCTCAAGTGTGTAGGCAACACTGTAGTCGTGTCATGTACATCCCAATAATTGCTGCCATTGTTGAGCCTTTTCTTGCAAAATGGTGTAATATTATAATGTTGTGTTAGTACTTGGAAGCTTAATTATTTTTTTTCCTTCTCCCTTATATTTAGTTAGCTTTGCCTTTCTTATGTAGTGCCCTGGTTATTTCCTTTTCCCTATTACCTTGCTAACATGTTCTTTGTTGTAGCTCTAAAAAAACAAGGTAGGATGCTTATAGTAGTTCTTGGTTTCCCTTTTGTTTATTCACTGGTTTCAGTAGATGTGTTCTTGCTTAGAGCGGTGGTCAAAAGCAACATGCACTTATGGTACTATAGAATGAGGAGAATTGTTGTGATTATATGTATGAAAAATGCACAGCAGAAGTCCATGCCATTGAGGTTTAACATTGGTGGTTAAACTTACTTGTCTTCCCTTAATTATCTTCCTAAACATGATGCTACTCCTATAATGACATCCAGAACTCACTGATCTAGATTATCTTGCCTTGGATATAGAAAATTTAGTATGTTTATTCCCATGTTCCTTAGACTAATTGGATTTACATTTATTGTCTTTTGTTACTGTTATTTTACTGTTTCAAGAATCAAAAAACTGAAATTAATCTTCCTTCTAAAGACAATGTCACAGTTGATATAAATGTCTTTTTTGTAAGAGCATCTAATGCTTTTGGTGCATGCATGCAGAAAAAAGTGTAGATCAAGTACTTTGGTTTGTTTGTGAAAGTACATGTAGCCAGTTTGTGTGATCTTATATGCTTTAGGAAAGTTATTACTCATGCTCCCTTGACTTTTGGAATGCCATTTATTCTTTTATTTTTGGTAATAAAGTAAGTATATTTAGAGCATAACATTTACAACTTATAGCAGCAACAACAACAACACCAACAACAGCTATACAATCACACCATTCAACTCATAAGCTATACAACAATTGAATTTCCCTATCTGTCAAACGCCTAGGTAACCTAGACTTGACCCTATGCTTTACAATGTATTGAATGTCCTTTACAGTCTTTTCTATTGTGTGTATCTTTGATTCCACAAAGCATTGTTCCTCTCCTGCCAAATTTTATACATAGTAGCTATTATACCTGCCACTATGACTTGTTTCCTGAATTTGCTACGTTTATACCTTATCTTCACCCAACCAAGGAGTTGTGGAAAGTTACTAGTAACAGCATTGATCCCAAGCCACCTTTTTATCTGGAGCAAACATTGTTTGCTATAATAACATCCAAAAAATAAGTGCATGATGCCTTCTGCCCCATTCTCAAATAGAAGGCAATTGTAACTCTCACAAACACCCATAGCTGCCAGTTTAACTCTAGTTTGAAGCCTGTTCTTCATAGCTAACCATCCCACAAAGCTTTGCTTTGGCATGTTATGATGGTCCAAACAGCCTGACACCATTCCACTTTATCCCCAGGACCCACCATCTTCTAATAAGTAGCAGCAGTGCTATACTTTGGTGTATTGAACCAATCATTGCCACATACACTTAAAATCACCTACTTAGCCATGCAAATATGTTTTACAACCTAGCTAGCTAGCACCAGTTGGAGCAACAAAAAGTGCCCCGATTCTGCTTTTAATGTACCTATCATGTATCCATTTTATCCACAGATTATCAGCTTTCTTGGCAATGTTAGAGATTTGTTTCCCAACAATAGCCATGTTCCAAGGCAACAAAGCTCTAAAACCCAAACCACCATGACTTCTAGGCTTGTAAACATCTTCCCAGCTCACATAGTCTAGTTTAGAAATATTACAAGTTCATGTCCACAAGAAAGCTCTGCAGATAGAATTAATTTGCTTAAGAACAACCTTTGGAAGAAGGAAAATTTGAGACCAATATACATTGATACTCATTAAGACAGAATTCACCAATTGTCTTCTTCCTGCTAAAGAAATGTTCCTGGTGCTCCATATTCTAATTTTAGTCACCATTTATCAATCAACTTCTCACAGTCAGCAGCAGATAATTTTTTGGTACTAATTGGCACACCCAAGTACCTAAAAGGCAATTTCCCATGTTTGAACCCAGAACAGTCCTTGATTCTACTATTTTCTTGCTCTGTCAAACCACAACTTTACAAATCACATTTTGTAAAAGTTGAATCCCTTGTAGAAGCATATACACATATTTGATGTCACCTTTGCAAAACAGGCAAAGCAAAGGTGATTAATAGCAAGAGTTTTACACCTCGGATGAAAGGTGAAATCAGGTTGCTTGCCTATATAATTCGTGATTCTAGAGAAATATTCCATGCATATATAGCACAAATAGGAGAGGTGACATTGGGTCACCCTGCCTAATGCCTCTCTTGGAATAGAAGAATGCAGTAGGAACACCATTCAGCATCAAAGTGAAAGTAGGACTTTTCTCACATGTCATAATTAGATCAATAAATCTTCTAGGGAACTTCAAAGCAACAAGCATGTCTTCTAGGAACTCCCAACTAACAGTATCATATGCCTTTTTAAGATCAATCTTCATAAGGCAACACTTTTGCTTTTGTCTACTGTTATACATTTTAACAATATCCTGACACAATAATATGTTGTGTAAAATACTCCAATTTGCCACAAAGCTCCTTGAGTATTAGACACTAATCTAGGCAACACCAATTTCAGTTTCTCACACAGCAATTTAGTGATACATTTATATATCACTGAGCAACAAGAAATAGGTCTAAAGTCACTGACATGAGAGGGACTTTTTACCTTAGGAATTAAGGTAATGGAAGTAACATTGACAACTTTTAAGAGATTCCCAGTATGGAAGAAATCAAGCACTACAACAGTGATCTCCTCTCCTACACTTTCCCAACTATGCTTGAAAAAGAAGCTATGGAATCCATCTATACATGGTGTTTAATCATTAGGTATAGACATCATTACCTTCTTGACATCATCAGTTGTAAAATTATAATTCAAAAGCATATGTTGTTCCCCATTTAGCATTGTACCTTCATTTACGATCACTTGCTTCACATTCACTAGTACAGAAAAGTTGATTTGCGTCGGATCCGGGACCCCCATTTGCGTCGGTTATGAGTCTGACGCTATAGGTCTCGACGCAAATTTCCCGGTCGGTTGGGCACGCGACACAATTGAGCCACCATTTGCGTCAGACATGTAGCTATATCCGACGCAAATGATACCTGATGCCACCTCCCAACCGCACCATTTGGCTCACCATTTGCGTCGGATGATAGTAGAGATTCGATGCAAATCGTCTTTACAAAAAACAAAACAAAAAATTAACATTTGCAAGAAAACTTACTGACTGGTCTGAAAACAATAATTCCAAATTAACAAAGGTCACTGCTGAACTTAATATACAAAGCCCTAAATAACCTACTTTTCTAAACAAAATTCCACATAATTAACAACGAATCTGTCACTTAATACAATTTCAACTGAACCCCCAAATCAATTTCTATTAACTACATTTTCACAGGAAATTACAACTTAAAAATTAATATAAAATACTAAAAAATTAGGTAATTTCATAGAAAATTAACATAAAAGACTAAGAAATCCACAGAAAATTTCACTGAACCGCTAATCTAAAACTTACCTAAGCTTATGAATTGAATGTGAAAAAAAATAATTGGAAAGACTAAAAAGATTCTCAATTCACCCTCAAATTTGTGAGAAATCCCATTTTTCAATTTTACAGCATAAATTGAAATTAATAGAAATGAGCCTTCAAATTTATCGAACATCCAAGTTTTCAATCTCGTCGAAGAACAATTTCGCAAAACTTTTCTTGCCCTCTTCTTATATGCTCCTCGGATTGGAGGAAGGCAAAGTGATGGCGAAATCCAAAATTTTATGTGACTAATCGTCAATTTTTTGATGGAAAGGTGGAAACCTTAGGAGAGAGAAAAGGGAGGACAAAGAGAGATTTTTCCAACACTACCTGAACACAGCACCACCACTATATACCACCACGCACCACCATCGTTTTCGAGTTTGAGAGCTTTTGTGTTTTTGTACAGTGATGAATTTAATTTCGACGACCTCGAATAGAACCTGAATTTTCATATTGTGTTGATGACTTTAATTTCGATGAGTGAAGGAAGAAAGAGGAGAAGAAGTGCGAGGTCTGACAAAGAGAGAGGGGGAGAGATAGAGAGAGAGGAGTTACGGCTGATACAGTTTGAAGGATGGTAGGGTTTGAGAAAACTCCAAAATAAAAAAGGGGGAAGCGGGAACCCGTTTGTGTCAGATGGGCTTATTAGATCCGACGCAAATCGATCCAAAATAAAAAAGGGAAGCGGGCCTAAAACCTATTTGCTTCAGATGGGCTTATTAGATCCAACGCAAATCGTAGGATACAGCGATTTGCATCGCATATAACATACCTTCGACGCAACTCCGTTGTTCATTTTATACTCATTATTGGCTTTAATTATTTGCATCGAACATTAATTGGAATTCGACGCACATCAATCTCGCACCCATTTGCTTTAATTTTTTGCGTCGAATGCACCTTACATCTGACACACATGAAGCATGATTTGAGTCGGACACCCATAGTATCCGATGCAAATGATGTGCCCCTAGACTTCTGCGACGGTTTTCCAGTTGAATGAAGCAATTTAGGAGACGCAAATCAACATTTTTCTACTGGTGATTACATCTATCCTCTATACTTGTACCAAGTAAACCTTGATAAAAGTTCACAAAAGCTTCCTTGACTTGTTGTTCTTCATGCACCCACTGACCATAATTATCCTGAATAGCATAAACTTTGTTCATATGTCTTCTGGCTTTAATGGATTGATGGAATAACTTTGTATTATCATCTCCTTTATCAATCCATCTCTTTTTTGCATTCTGCCTCAGAATACATAAGTATGTATCCTGAGCCTTGTTGTACTCTTTAGTGGCTTGTTTTTCAACAGCAATACAATCAACATCCCTCAATTGAAGATGAACTCTATCTTGCATCTGAGTCATATGGTTGTAAGCCTGCTGAGCTTAAGCTTGAACATCAGAATAACCATTTTAGTCGGATATCAAATGTAACAAGTAATTGGAAACATGAGTATATTACAATAATCGACACATCAAATAAGAAATTCAGGACGATTAATATAGGATCGTTGAGTTGTGGAGTTAAGTTCATCATTATCATCTTTCTAAAGGTGAATACTTTGTATCTCATAACGAACTTTTTACGTTCTAGCTCACATACTTCGTTTGTAGCTCGGATAGAAGATACTCAATTGTAAGATTATTTATCATGCTTGGAGGTCTACTGAGATCTGCTATTGCACCTTCACCTTCTAACTTTTCTATCCTGTTATTACGAGATCCATGATTGCAAGAGACTAAACAAAGTTTCTTTATATACATAATACATTGCATGCACAAAACATTACATACTCTTACAAAGTTACAACTTGCAAGATTGCAAATTCAATACAAGTTTGCTAAGGAGCATATTCAACACACGGAATCAATCCCCAACTTAAACTAGATAGATCTCATTGTCTCCTTGGAAGTTAAACTGACATGTTTAGTTCATTCACTAAGCTTACATATGAATATATGATATATTTTACGTTTTATACAAATGCTTCGTGCTTGGTCTAACGCATCATCTGGTAGAGAACTGATGGATCAAACTATATAGCTTTCTCACCTTTACTCTGCAAATGTATTTTCCACAGGGCATCTCCTGCTACTTTCCAAGCAAACCCACATAATCTTCGGTCACCTTTATTATCTGCGTAGTCATAACAAACATGATATATTGCAATGGCTTCAAGATGAATCTGTTTCCATGTCTTTGCACTCAAGTCCAATTCATCAACACCACCATATAACATCTAGAAATAATTCAAGCACATAGGTAAGAATAGATAGATACTGGACAGAATCGAACTCTATAGGAAAACATGGGCACAAGAATAATAAAAATTTGAGTTGATATTTGACCTTCCGGTATTTCTCATAAACCACAGCTGTGTTTCTAGAATTATCAAGGACACTCCTCATTTCAATTACGTAATTGGAGTAATGATTTCCCCATAAATTTAGGCACACTTTCGGGATTTCAACTTCAAAGCACTTCAGTCTCCAAACTGTTAAGTAAAATAGAATGAAACCACAATTGCCATCCATACCAGAGACAACAGGAACATCTTTGTCTTCTTTAGTTCTTTTAGAGCTGACTTCAAAGGACAAGATCTTATAATCCCCCTCCCCACAAAAGAAGGTCAATACAAACTAAGTTTAGTTAGCTCCTATTTTAAGATTTGGCATCAATGAAGAATTATGTTACTCAGCCACAATGATGGAACAAATGTTTTCGATAGTCCAACATAACAAACATGTTTTACATTTATAGCAATGACTGATAACCACATTAAAAAGACTGGACGAACCGATGAAAGCACTAAATTAGTATTAAGCGGCAAAAACGAGAATTTGTGGAAGAAAAATTCAATATCTTCATCATCAAATAGAGTTTTTCTTGACTTTGAGAATGTTATGGAGTCAAATGCCCTCACTCATCGTCAGATTGTATACACAACATATATTTGATGATGGATGAAACTATAATGCAACCTTCTACTTCGTATATAGAGTTCAAACACACACAACACATCACATACACACACAACTTAGCACACACACACACACACACACACACACACACACTCACTCACTCATATTGAGGCTTACATTTGATTCGAGCACTTAATTGATCCACAATGTCATGAATTTCACCCGGAATAGACTTCGACCAATAAGTGCGATGCTCTCCTTTTCCCATGTGATGGGGAAATATCTTTGGAACCAAATGTTCTTTAATTTCAGCCTGCAGGTATGAGGTCATAAAACATAAAAACAAAATCATCAATTAGAGATGACACCACATGGAAACATTACAAATAAAGAACACTATATATTGATTATTTGCAAACTAATTTCAATTTTTCTTATTTCACTGGATCAAATTTCAAGTGTATACTTCATCTGTTTTTTTTACTTGCATAATTGGAACAATTTTCACTTCCCAATGCACAATTTAAATGTTGAATATCTCTAATTATACATAATAAAAAAAATTATGGAAAGTATATTTTAATAACCTACACATTGAAACGAATCTAACAAAATCCCACATGACTATAGTTTTTCTTACACATAAGTCACAATCGTGGTTTAAAGGGACATATGTGAATAGTGGCCAATAGCAAAACGATGCGAGTAAAAAAAACGAAAAAATATATCATTAATGCCAAGTAGTCATCATATAACTACCATATGTCATAGCCACTATATAGCTATTAACTGCAAAACCGTTAAAGCACCGGACATCCGAAAGCAATGCAAATTATATTTATCTCCAAGTCTGAAAATTTTGACATCAGGCATGGACAACCTAAAGCATTTAGGCTTTGTTCGTTTGGACTGAAATGAACCGAACTAAACCGAACTAAATTTGTGCGAAGCGGGCGAAGTAAATAAAAAGCGTGAGAGGAAACTAAGCGAGCGGCAAACCGAATTTGTCTGAACTAAATCGAATTTTAACTACCTCAGTTTAAAACTATGTGCAACACTTGAATTTTTTATATCTCACAAAAAATACCCAAGTGTTGCACATAATTTGAAATGGCGGTAGCAATTACATTCTATTTTGACAAACAAAATTATCTAACTGTGAGACAGGCTTGTAATGAATAATGTAACTCTAAACCCCGCTATAAAAGGCCATGTAAGCTAAGGTCTAGAGTATCAAGCATTTTGAGAACTGCGGAGATATATGAAGGCTGTGTCATAGATAAGCATATTCTAGATTCATCAATAGTCAATGATGTGTCTGGATGGTAGTGGGAACTGACCTTTCCCTTTTTTGGTGCATCTAATGCATCATAGTACAAGTCAATCAACTCATCAATTTTTTGCATCACAACAGCTTTCTCATTTATGCAGTTGTCTTCCAAAGTCAATATTCGATCCATATACATGAGCCAACTATCTGCTGTTGTCCCCATAGCATAACTGAAACATAATTGGTCAATGTTAGGAGCAGCCACATATGATTCAACTGAATTCTTGGGCAGTCCACAATCTTCTTTTTACCCATAGACAATTAAGAAATAACACCAAACCATCATTTTATGTACATACTCGGGCTTAAACCTTGTATCCTTGTAAGAACGAAAAAGACGCTGCTCCAATACCTCAGCAGCAGGAAGATCTTTTTTTTTGCTGGCTTTCAAGCGAGAATTATTTTTGCAAGGCTCACTTGGTCTAAAAATACTTCAGAAGCTGTAATAAAATGATAATACTTAAAAAACATTGTATGATAAAATAGAAGATTTGTTATAGCACTGTTGATGATATGCAGAGTTCCCAAAGTAAAATCAAGGACTTTATGCAACGATATGTGGATCAAAGGATCACTCTCTGAGATACCATATAGTATCAACCGAGATATATGATTGATGAAGGAAGGTGACAAAGAGATAATACAATAACATAGGACTGCATGGAGAATACAAGTGCAAACCTCAGGATTTGTAGACACCCAGTACATATCTCCATCATAATCGCCACCAGTAATTTCATCTGCCATTGACCTTGGCCATTTTGATGGAAAAAGTATTCCATATTTAGAGTTCCCAACAAAGTCTTTTAAAGACTCGACATATCTGGCATTCACCACATGTACATCCCCAGGGTGAATGCCTGGATTTCTATAGACTAGCACTGGCCCAGATAGGTGTCCTTGATCCCTACATGAACAGGCTACGAAATAAGTTACAATAACATCAACAAGTCAATAAAAGGCATAGGGAACATAATAAGGACAAAACCAGCAAAGCCTAAAAAGAGGTTGGTTTAACAAGCATGAACAACACCAAGATACTCAAAAGATGAATGAATGTGTAAGGCGAAATTAAGGTTCACTATTAATGAGGAAAAAAATGACGAGGTAGATTAACATGCAAAAAGGAAACTTAAGCTTTTATACTTCTTGAAGATTTTATAATTCCAGCACTTTTTTTGTTGACCATAAAAATTAGAAGTAATCCAATTGATAAAACAGTTTAAGTACAACTTTCACAGAGCCAATTCATACTCGAATGCTATAAAGATTCAAAAAGCAGGGGAAGGTTGGGAATTTACAAATACATTGAGGTGATAAGAAGGGAACATATGCCAGGTTATAGAATACATACAAAAAACAAAATATAAAATAAAAATAATTAATTAATGTATATATTAATTATTAATTTATTTAACATAAAACTTACAGAATGATACAAACTTCACCACTATTTAATGTCCCAGTGGGATAAGTTGTTCCCATTACATAGAAACTGCCGCTTACAGGAAGTTTCCCTCCTTTAAGGCTCTTCATTTCCTCCTTCGCAATTTCAGTTAGACGATGTTGAAGAAATGGCTCATCTAGAGGAATTCCAGATGCTACCATCCTTGCAGCTATATACTCATCAGTGAAATCCCAATTAACGGCAACTGCAATTGTTACGAAAGGGAAGAGGATAGAATGAAGAAATTAGGACAATCAATAAGAAAAGTCAATTATTTGATTGCCTCCCAATGACCTACTATAGTACTATAATTAAAGAAGATTCATAATGAATTTACCTCTAACATCCGCTTTTGTTTTATATAAGACAGCCAAAGGTTTGGTCAGAGCCTCCCACAAAAAAGCCAAAAAGACTTTCATTGGCAGCCCTCCATAGTGAAGAAGTGCAATCAAATTCTTCGATAAACCAGCATTCTTTGGTTTATTACTAGATATGAATAAAGTATAAAACAACGACAGATAGTAAACAAAAATTAAAAGTTTTATCATATCACAATGTAACACATAGTTCGAAAATGCAGTTTCGGTTATGATCGCGGTAACGGTCACGGTGATGCGGGAACGGTGATGATACAGTTGTCGTACCGCCAAATATCGGCTTAAACCATGAGAAATCCCTATAACCCGCCTAAAACGCGTCTTTTTTACACCTTTACGATGTGGGTAATATTGGTTCGGTAGATTTGAAAACCTTTACAACACGAGTGATACGAGAAGATGGGCCTTGTTTTGACACCATGATGTAACAGCACAATGAAACACTAAAGTCTAAAACAAAATACAAGAGAATACTCACTGGCAAATACTTAGCATAGTCAAGAAGAAAGACTGTTTAAGAAAGTGGTTTTCGAAGCAAAAGGGGAGGGAGGAAGCTAGAAATAGATGAGCAAGGCATCTTCCTGTATGAATGTTATCTGTAACGCCAAAGAACAACTTCAATGTGTGCATACCAAATTCAGCTTGCCACATAAAGATCATACTGCCAAATCATGTTTAGTGTTTATTAGTGTTTATCAGAAGAAAAGCCAATGGAAGTATGTCGTGTGTTCTTTTTGTCCCCCAATGGTCAAAAAGCAAATTTCAGTCTACAGAAATATTTGTAAAATTCACAAACATACCACTTTTGCACTATTGATACCTTCTCACAGTAAAACAAAATTGACATCATCTCATATATACATAAGATTGTTTACAATTTTTTACTGCAAAATCTCAAATGAAACATTAACAGTAATTTGAAACATACTTAGTTGCTACAATCTCAAATGCATTCACAGTTGGAGCACCAGAAAGTTTTTCATCAAAATCAATTTTTAACATTGACCGTCGAATTTGATTTGTGTTTGGTGGAAGCTGGAGAGGAAAATTACACAGAAGAAAAATTTAATTTACAAATTAGAACGCATTGGGAGGGAATTGCTTATTGCCTAGCCACTGGTCAACACTAATAAACATGTCATACAACATGCACTTAAACCAACTTATGCATACTGGGAAAAAGTCATCAAAAAGGCATTCACTGCTTCTAATTTCACTAATTTCAACAACACTCACAAACATCAACCAATTTAAACAAACAACCACTCCTATATTTTTAAGAAACAAACACGACTAGTAGCTAATTTGCAGAAGTTTCACTAGACAGCAGGAGGCTCAAAGTTCCAACATCCCTAAATCCCTTGAGAATTGAGACAGAGACCCAGGAGATGGATCCGGTAAAATCCACTAACCATGGTGAGAGCATAAGAAAGCAATAAAATAGGGCAAATACGTATAACCCAGAAGACAACAAAAACCCTTGGATAGTAGTTGGATCCCTAGTCAGCAATAGAGATCAATCGTGGAGATATTCTATTCCATTATAATGGCGGAAAAGTAAACCTTAAGAGTGGTAAAGGAGATTATAAATCAAGAATGGAAATTCCACAGAATATAGACCTCTAAAATACCAGCCCCCCCCAACGAACGCACGCACGCACACACACTTCTTTTCTCTCATGAAAGGAAAAAAAAACAGAGAAAAATAATCAAATGAATAAAACAGTAGAATTGAAGGGATGAGAGGATAACTATACCTTTCTGTTTACAAGAACAGTTCCCTTCATAGCCCGACCTTTGTGAAACATTCGAAACTGTATCAGCAACAGCTGGAAGATTTGAAGAAAATAGGAATAGAATAGATTATTTATACGCAAAAGGATGAAACAACACAGGCTAAAAGTTTTACAAACCACATTACAAGATTGTTGAAGATGAAAGTACCGGTACACCCGGAAGTGATTTGAAGTCGCTTGATTCCGAAAATTTGAGGGCAAAATGAAATGCTTCTAGAGATGAACCCTGTAGTTCCTGAATATTGGGAAAAAAGAAATAAAATATTATGTATAAAACCTTGATACAGAATTAGAAACAAAATAATTCAAGAATTGCCTCTTAAATCCAAAGCACTCAAGAATATGAAGGTACAAGTCATGTTTTAGGTAATGAACAAAAGAGCTCCTCAACAAAGAGTCAAAGTGTAAGTTACTACTGGAACCACTCAAGTTTTATCACTGGGATCAGCACACACACAATTGCATACTAGCCTACCAAATAATACACGCAGTCCCCTTTGGAGACCCATGTTAGAGTTACAATCACCCATGACTCACTAATAAAAATTTAATTACCAACACAAACTACAACATATGTAGTTCAAAAAAGATTGTGGCCATTATTTAAAATTATGGCCATTATTTAAGACTGGCCATTGTGGCTTTATTTGTTTATAAATTATGACGTTTGAAGCTGCTAGAAAGAGGTTTTGGCCTGGTTTAATATGAAATATGGCAGGTGCAGCCACCTTACGACAGTAGTTCCCCTTTTATAAGTGTGTTGTAGAACTTCAAGTCACCTTGGCTTACTAATTTAATTTGTCTCATAAATTTTTTAAATAAACTAAGCCCTGTTGGTCAAGTCAATGTTGGCTTCATAATTTGGAACTAAATATTAGTGACAATTCTACTTCAGCTGTTTTTCTTGAAAGCTCTTCATGAAGTGTAAATGCTCAATGAAGTCAATCGGTCTAACAAGAAGCTTCTAGGCGATTTGTTGGGTGAATACTCCAAAGGTTTGTGGTTTTGAAACAAAGCAATTTTTCATATTTCCTTTCTTGCCATAATCAGTTAATCCTTGTGAATTCATTCTAGTGCAACTTCCTCATTGAATCACCCCTATCTTCCATTATTTCTTATATGTTGTTTGTTTTAATACTATAATATGTACCATTAGAAATCCTGAGCTTGCCACTTTTAAAAACCATATTAGGTCGGACAAAGATGACAACTAATTAGACTTGGGGATAGTTCAAAGGTCTGCAGGAGGTGTATAAACAGAACCAAGATATAAAACAAGTGCACTAGTGTAAACAAACCTGGACGTTATCCTCATTATTCACATAACCATTATAGTAGAATCCAGTTCCATCAGTAAGAATCATAGGCTTCTTATCTTTATCGTGGACAATTTCACCATCTTTGTCCTGTATAAAGTAAGCAAAATGAACTACAACATATACAATCTATAAATACAGTGACCATATACAATATAACAGCGAGAACATATGCTATACCCGACAAGGTTCGCCCTCAATGACTTCCACTTGGACATCATTGAAATTCAAGTCTAAGGTAATGGTTTTTGACAATATTAGAGAGAACCTGGAGTGTGAACATCAGCTAATGAGCACATAGATCAGTAAATATAAATGGACAGATGAGTTATAAGTACAGGAACCATAAGTATAACTAATATTAGTTCTTGCAGTACCTGGCCATATAATTGGACAGACTAGTAGCCTGGTGTAGATGCATGAATAAGCCTCTCGCTTCCTGGACAGACATGCTTTTCAGAAGGTGGGATAACCTTCCTAAAAGAGGCGCAAACCCCTCCAAACACACAAAATAACACTTAACGGGACTTGACGTTAGGTCTTTCATTTTCTCCTCTTTTCCACCATCCTTGAAAACTTAGGAACAACAATTAAGGAAGAAATAAAGACATTGAATTATTTTAAGTTCAAGACAGAACTATAGCATTCCAAACCAGTTCACATACAAAGAAAAATATGCTAAACATATAATCTAAAGGAGAATAAAGATTTTTCAAAAAATGAAAATAAAATAAAATATAAAAATTGATACAGTCACAAATAAATTCTAGAAGAACCCAATTTCACATTCAGAGTGAAGGAGTCTCGATAAGTGCCACACATGACTGATAAATCTTTCAATACCTAATTAAGTAAAGAGGGGGTTCATATGGTCTGTGCTTTTAAGTATTTATCATATCTTATCAAAACATTTAAAGCATTTAGGGCATATCTTATAGTCTGTTCTTATCACTTACTCTTCTGTCCATTGAAAATATCTCATTCCCTATTGGTTACTTCTTTTGACATTGTTTGGATAGCAAGGAAGAAGGGATAGGAAGGAAAGAGAAAGAGGAAAAAGGGAAGGGGAGTGAGAAAGGGAGGGGAAAGGTGAGCGCCATTTTCCCTTCAAATCTCTCCAACTTTGGAGGGATAGTGTTTATTAGAAAGGGAGGGAGATCCCTCCCTCTGCCTTCCCTTCCTTCCCTTAACCCTTTATCCAAACAAGGGAGTTTGTCCCCATCCCTTTCCCATCCCTTATTTTTCTTCCATGTTCATTAATAGAAACAAAGTGTTTAGTTGTATTAAGTAGATATATGAATATGACTTTTGTTAGGGTAGTGAAAAAAGTAGATAGGGATAGCAGGGAACATATTGCCTTGAAAGCAAATGGAACAATTATTTAGAGACATACTAAAAAGGAAATTGATGCAATCTTTTAGAGGCAAAGAGAGTACATTTGATCATAACAGAACTTTGAACATTTAGGAACCTTTCTATGTTTTGAATACCTTTAGCTTACAACTATCTGCCTTCAGGTAGAACACCAAGTTAGTTAGGTTGTAATCATAAGGGGCTGCCAATTAAAGCAACCTCACTAAGCCCAACAGTTGCTATATCAGTCCTCAAAACTCAATGAACAAAGTTGTGGACAATAAAAGATCAAAACATGGGACAAATATAGGGTTAAATCAAGTATCTTTGACATTGATGGTTATCTTACTTGCAGCTATTGTTGGCTAATAGTTATCATGAAACCTCAAGCTATATCATTATGTTTGGGATGGGACCCAATATGGCATTCTATTTACAATAAAAACATTTGTAAAGCTTATTGGTCTTCAAGTATCCATCATTCAAGAAAAACTCACCAAAGAAACAATAACATTTTCTACCAACAAAGATTCCATCTTCAACAGCTATATTAAAGGCCGGACTTTTCTGGATAGAATCAGTTCTTATGTTCTCTGTTTCTTGCTCCATGAACTTCACTATCAGAACATTTTCATCTCCAACAGTTTTCTGCAAGACAGTAGCTGCTTTGTTCAAAAATGGACCCTGCATCAAAAAGATAAAAGAGTCACCAACTTATAAATCGTTACAAAGAAAACAATAAAAGGATAACCAAACAGAGAACACGTGCTCTCCAAAATGGCAAAATAGAATAAACAGCTAAACAATACTCCTCTGTCTTTTTTTAGTTCTACATTTTTGACAGTGTGCACTATTCACATGATAACTTTGATTGTCTTTAAGTTTGTATACATAAGAAAAAATATAGTCATGTTGGATCTTGTTTGATTAGTCCAATTTGTATTTTCTAAATATATAATTTTTTCATATATGTATTTCAACATATTGGTGTTTGAAGTTGCATCTCGTAAAAAGCAACTAAAAAAAGACAGAGGGAGTATAAGCCACGTCAATGAGCTTCTCACAAATTAATAATCACTCCATTAGTTTCCTACTCAGTGTTACCTAATTCTCTAATTCCCCCGCGAATTGCGAATTGAGAAAAGCGAATCATGGCCGATTTTGGTTCATTTTTGGCCCATTTTGGGTGAATTGGCGAATTCAAAAGGCGAATTAGGTAATACTATTCCTACTAGTCATAGTGTTTTATAAATTTCCCATAAACCCAAGGATTTATGTGCCATACCATGATCAATAAGTTTCATACTACATATTGAGGAACAGTAAGAATTGAGTTGCTCATGAAGTTCAAGAGAATGACAAAAGAAGACATCCTCTAAAGATATTTTTATCTAAACAGAGGCTTGCGTGTAAGCAACAACAGTAAGAACTAAGACAATGATAGCAGTACCTTGAAGCTACAATTTCCTTTTGCGTCAACATGACAATGATAGTAGTACCTTTCTGCAGTTGTCCAATTTATGATCTGTAATGCTCAAAAAGTGTAAGAAACATACCAACCCATCATACTCAGCAGTAATAAAAACCCCAGGAAAACATGACAATGACCAGTACCTATTTCCTTGTTTCTACTATTATATTGCACCACATGCACAAAAGTTTAAAATTACCTTTTACTTGTAAAAGAATTAGTTCCATTAAAATGATAGAATGGAAGGTTCATCAATCAGAAATAGCGATGCTTCCTTTAGAAATTTAGAAGCAAACCAATGTGCTATGGCAGTCTGCTGAACATTTAGCAAAGTTTTACCCTGATACTCTGACTAGGGTATTGGTGTCAAACATTAATACAAAGTGTCAACTTGTCAAGTGGTCATACTCATGTTGGAGCGTCAAGGATCCAACAAATAAGACTGAAAGAGTCCAAAGAAACCTAAGTTTCAAGTGTAGTATATCCATTTATAATACATGTAACTTAAAGTGTAGAAATGATTATACTAGACTTTATTCTCCTCACTTAAAGTGTAGAAATGATTATAATTTTCAGTTAATATAAGTTTAGTTCAGTTTAAATAAGTTGAAGGTGACGAGAATAGGGTCTAATGCGGAAAAAGTTTTCTTCTAACACTCGATATAAGGCAAGGTTCATAGCTCATAATTGACAATTACCACATCCATAAATTAGCTCATTGTACTAGCCATTATCTAAGCCTCAATCAAATCTCATCTGACATGACTAATTACAAAAAGACTGAAAATTTAAAGCATCACGTAACCTTGATGCGCCCCTTTTCTCCGCAATAAACTCTGCCAAAGTCATCCAAATCTGGATCTCAAATTCCCTCATTGCAAGACTTTGATAACTTCGAATTTGTTCAGCAGAAACAATATTCTCCAGTTTCCCACTGCACAAATATACAACCTTAGGTTTTGAAATTGAAAATCAAATCAACAAAAGAGGTAGGATTAGACATTACCCCCCAGTGTAATTCAATATGAGGAAAGTTTTTCGGAATTCCAATTTCTCAAGCTCATCCAACACAAGATCACTCGCACTCTTTGGGGGATCAGACACCTCCTCTTCAACCAGAGTAGGAACCAAAGTACTCTTTGGGGGATCCGGCACCCCCTCTTCCACCAGAGAAGGAACCGGAGTAGGCGACCCGAAGTAACACACCCGCCTCGCTGAAATCACATCACCAAGGGACTTAGATAAAATTCTTCTAGGAAAAGAAAAATATATAGCTATGCCCTCAAATATCACATACCGGAACACTCAGAGTCCCTCATCCGTTTATTTTCATTACTAGTATTCCCTGTAAATACAAGCTTTTTATTAGTCAACATGTTATTAGGTACCCTAATTCGAATCATTAAGCATGCTTAGCCATGGATGTACCACTACTGCACAGATTAACAAATAGGCAACAAGACAGAAAAATTCTTCTTCCAAAACTGAAGTTCAACTGAAAATTTGATTAGAGCACAAACGAAGATGATCACTTACTGTTTGGGCTCAATTGATCAGCAGCCCAATAAAAAGCGAAAGCCTCCTAAAGCATGGGACGGGTGGAAACGGTGGGTCCCGAAAGTTGGCCTATCACGGCTATGTGGGGAATCCCGCAAAAAGGATGAAATGATCATTCTTGCTGAAAAGGTAGCATCATTCTTTACCAAAAAAGGTCATCCAAGCAATGTTTTATGCAGGGAAATCCCCAACACTATAAAAAGCCAACATGCCATAAATGAACAGATATTGATTCTCCTTAACAAAACTAGAAAGATCTCTCTCTAGACTTTACTTTCTCTACCTCAATCACATCTCGACTTGAGCGTCGGAGGGCGATCCCGGGAACACCCTGGGGTAGTCTTAACCTTGTTTGCGGGATTCGGGCGTACGGACATCGGAGGCTCGGGCGAACGTTCTTGGGCCCAAAGAAATCACTCAACTTATTTGTCAATTCTTACTTGCGAGAAAGCAGGTTTGGCGCCGTCATGGGGAAGAAACAATCAAAGTCACTTCGCCCCCACTCGGCAAAATCCCTTTCGAGTCACTTAACAATGGCCCCGGCCCAAGAGCACACGTCTGGGCGGCCCTCAAGCCAAGGGTCGGGAGATCCAGAGAGACCCCTCCCCATCTCAACAACGGAGGTCCGAACGACCCAAAACGCCAGACCGGTTCGGACTCTCGATCATGAAGAAGAAGAGCGGTTCATTGAAAACGGACCCGGCCAACCGTCAAACCAACTACAACACGGCGACCCCCGCCTATCTCTACTGGACATCGACTTGATAGCCGCTCGGCTCCAACAGACCACTGCGGCGAGCTTAATGGACATGATAGCCAACTTGCGGCGGGGCGCCCTCCTCGCCCCCTAAAGATCGAGCCTTGGTCCCTTCCCCTTCGGTAGGAGAACCAGGGGTCGGCCTAGCGGCGGCGATCGGGGGCAAAGGAGCATAGTCATCACGATCGGCGACGATCCGGGACGGGGGAGGAAGAGCGGCATGGATCTAAGGGAAGATCCGCCGTGGTGTGGTGAGGAGACTCACATATCCAAGTCACCTCGAGTCCACAACGGGCATAAGCACAACGATGCCCGACATTTCCTCAATGAGAAGCGCCTCGGCAAAGGATATGACGCGAGGCATATCCTCGATAAAAGGCAGCTCAGCGAGAGGGACATGGCGATTCCGCCTGATCTAAGCTTGTCGAGTTAATCTGCGGGCGCTCAAGTTCATGGTCCCCTTCGGTCAAGGCCATACTTGAAGCACCCAACCAGGGAAAAATCAAAACGCCCGCCATCGAACCATTCGGCGGCCTAACCGACCGGATGATCACATGGCCGCATCAAAGCCCAAATGAGCGTCCGGACCCGGTTGCGAGCCCACTTGGTGTCGCTTCTTTCCCACGACTGCGAAAAGGGTGGCCCCTGAACTGGTTCCAAGAGCTTCCCCGAGGGATCATAACCGATTTCTCGGTGCTCAAGGACCTATTCATTCACCGGTTAAATCGGCGGGAAAAGACAAAAGAAAACAAGCCTCCACTTGATGGGTGTCAAGCGGGAGAAGAATGAAAGTCCGGCGACTACATAAAAGATTCAATGAAGAATCGTTGAAAATCTCGGACTGCAAGATGCGGTGGCATTCGCCGCCCTAATGTCCGGCTATGACATGGTCGGCTAAGATGGTCCTTGGCAGAAAACGAAGTTAAAACCTTCTCCGAAGCCATGACTCGGGCTCAAAGATTCATCCAAGCGACAGACATATGTCGCCATTCGGACGACGGAAGTAGGAAGAGGAAGGAAGAAGGAAATCACGAGGGATCGCCCAAAAGCTTGACAAAAGACGGGAGTCGGTCGGGGACGGAGTTCGGTGACCATGGCCCACGACCCCGATTCAAAGAAAAATAGGAGAGAAATCTACTTGGACATAAAAGACAAGTCCATGCTTGCGCCCACCCCCCATCAGGACATCCATCGCTAGGAGGGATAAGAGCCAGAAGAAGGGCAAAGGAAGAAGCCTACCAATTGACTTCCTAGTAGTGGACATCCCTCGCCATACAACATCATAATGGGAAGACCGACTACGAACAAGGTCGAGCGGCAATTTCCATTTATCGGCTCCTCATGCGGTTCAAGCGCGAGGTAAAGTTGGAAAGATCCCGGGGGATCGGCAGGGCCTAGAGAATGTTATGTGAACGATCTGAAAAGCAAGGTCGACGTCCAAGAGGACTCGAAGAAAAGAAAGCGAGAAGACTGGTCGGCCCTCCCAGTGAGCTCGGGGTTTACCTTGCGAGAATCCCAAGCAATACGAGCGCCCTCGGCCCGGTAGAGGACGACGAAGAAGTCATCATTGATGAGAAACATGGTCGGACTACGAGAGTGGGCAAGGCCATGGACCCTCAAACAAGAAAGAGATCATTGAGTTCTAACGAGAATACAGAGACGTCTTTGCCTACGAAGCCTTGATGAAATGCCGGGCTCGACCCTAAAGTGATGTGCCACGAGCTAAACATCTAAGAGGGGTTGCCCGGTCGAACAAAAAGCTGAGGCATCAAGGCCCCGGAAAGGCAACGCCGCGGCACTGCGGCGGTCAAGAAATTGCTTGAAGCGGGGTTCATTGAAGAATGTCGGTACTCGGAATGGGCGACGGCGTTGTCCTAGTCAGAAGTCGAGTGGGGCATGGAGAATGTGCGTGGATTTTACAGGACACGAACAAGGCATGCCCAAAAAGACAACCACCCTCGCCCAAAATCGACAGATGGTAGACTCAACGACGGGGACATGCTCTCCTAAGCTTCATGGATGCAAACGCGGGGTATCACCAATCCCGATGGCAGAGCATGATCGGGTTCACACCGCCTTCGTCACCAATCAAGGGTGTATTGCTCAGAAGATGATGCCCTTCGGGCTCAAGAACCTTGAGAGCTACGTATCGGCGGACAGTAAACAAAATATTCGGCGACCAAGTGGGCGGAATATAGAAGTGTACGTTGGCAAACATGTTCGTCAGCAAGATCCGGGCGATCACCCCTCGATTTAGAAGAGACCCTCAGCATTGAGGAAGTTCCGCATGATGTTGAACCCCAAGAAATGCGTCTTTGGAGTGAAAGGAGGGAAGTGCCTCGGATTCCTGGTGGATGAAAGGGGAATCGAAGCTAATCCCGACAAAATCAAAGCAATAATGGAAATGAAGTCTCCTCGGAATATAAGAGAAGTACAACGCCTAACCAGGGAATTTGCAGTCGCCCTCGGTCAGCTTCTATCCGGTCGGCGGATAAGAGCTTACATTTCTTCAAAACTCGAAGAGAAAAGAGTTCATTTGGGATGGAGAAGCGAACAGGCCTTGGCACCTCCCTAAAAGAGCACCTACTAACTCTCCCCAAAATTGATCTCCCCCTTGCCGGAAACACATTCATCTATTTGGCTACTTGAATACGCGCTCGGCCGTTTTGATAGCCGAGAGAGAAGAAAAACAACACCCGGTGTACTTCATAAGTCATGCCTTCCGGGGAGCAGAGGCCAAACATAGCGAAGTGGAAAAGATGGTCTTTGCCTTAGTAATGGCTAGTCGGAAGCTCAAACCTTACTTCTAGGCCCATCCAATCAAAGTCCTCACAAGCTGACCACTCGGAAAGCTCATTGAGAGCGAGAACCATTCTAGTCGGATGGTAGCGGGCGGATCGATTAGGCGATTTTGGGTTGGAATATGAGCCCGGGAGGGCGTCAAAGCCCGAGCTTTGGCCGAGTTTCATAACCGAATGTACGTCCGGGCCCCCGGCCCGATCAACAAGATAGTTGGGAGTTGCAAGTAGACGGCTCGTCCACCAAATCGGGATGTGGAGAGTGGGTTAGTTATCGAAGCCCCCGGTCGGGAAAAGATGGAGTACGCCATCAAAGTCGAGTTCTTGGGCTCTAACAACGAAGGCCGAATACGAGGCCTTGATCCCGGGGCTGAACTATGCATCTTGGCGGGCCCCTTTATGTAATCGCTACATCCAGATTCCACAACTGATAGTGGGTCGGGTATCGGGCGAATACGAGGTCAAGAAGACTGATATGAGAATGTACTTGGCTAAGGCTCGGGGTATCATCAAAAATTGTCTCGAGTTCAAAATTACTCACATACCCGGATCGGAAAATCAACGGCCGATGCCTTGGCTCGGATGGCCGGTTCGGCGAAGGGTCGGCTCCTCGGACAATCATGTGGGAAGTCCTTCGACAACCCAAGCATCAACGTCAAGGAACAACACATGTTGAATCGGACATCTACCTGGATGGAAGAAGTAGTCGGATATTTAAGAGAGGAAACTTCCCGAAGATCACAAAGAAGCGCGAACGGGTAAAGCACAAATCTGGATGGTTCCTATGGCACGGGAATCGGCTACAAAAGTCGTTCACCCACCCCTTGCTCAAATGCGTCACTCCTGAGGGAAAGCAACTACATCCTCGGGGAAATTCACCAGAGGGGCTTGCGGTAGCCATCAAGGGGGAAGAACAATAGCGGGAAAAGCTCTCGGAGCGGGTTATTCTGGGCTCACCTGAAATCGGATGCTAACGAGTGGTTAAAGGTGCCCTTCCTGTCGGATCCACTCGGACATCCCCGAGGGCACCAACCACCCCCCTGACAACAATTGGCGGTTCGCCATTCGATAAATGGGGCATGGACTTACTCGGACCATTTCCTCGACCTCGGGTCAAAGAAGGTTCCTCATAGTCGCTTATCGACTACTTCACTAAGTGGACCAGGCCGAGCCACTCTCCTCCATACGAGATAAGCGAGTTCAAGCATTCATTTGGAGGTTCATTATCACCGGAGTTCGGGGTTCCTAGGGTACTAATTTCCGACAATGGGCGCCAATTCAACAGTGGTCCTACTCGGGAATATTGTGCCCGTTTCGGAATATGCACCAAGTTCTCCGCAGTCTCCAGGCCCCAAACGAATGGACAAGCTGAGTCGGCTAACAAAATAGTTCTCAAAGGAATCAAGAAATCCTTGGAGGCTGCCAAAGGAGCATGGGTCGACGACCTGCCCGGGGTCCTCTGGTCGGCCAGAACAACTGTCAAGGAAGCCACGGGGCACTCGCCGTTCAGCATGGTATACGGGAGTGAGGCGGTCCTACCAGTAGAGGTCGGCATCCCCTCTCCTCGGATGACCTTCTATGAATCCGAGAAGAACGAGGAAGAAAATCCGATCAGCCTAGACTTGCTGCCCGAGACAAGGGGAAATGCGTTGCTAAAATCCATTCAGTACAAACAAAGAGTCACTCGGATGTTCAACCGCCGAATGAGGCTCCGCCCAATCCAACTCGGCGATTGGGTCATCCGGAAAGTCGAGGCCACTGGGCTCTCACACCTGAAGGGAAAGCTAGGACCTAACTGGGACGGTCCGTACAAAGTAACGGAAGTTATCAAGCCCGGCACATACCGACTAGAGTCCGCCGAGGGTATCCCCTTGGCCCGACCCTGGAACTCGGACAACCTTAAAAAATACTATGTGTAAAGTTTGTTGCTCGCAATAGGGGCACATATTGTAATAGCTTAATCATAGCCGATCGACATTTTCATAGTTAGCCATTTTTGTAGTAGTTAAATGCAGCCAGTCGGCATATTTTGTACTATAAATAATATTTTGTACTATGAACAATCTGTTAGACTTAACCAGTCACAATAGTTGGTCGGCATTCTTACAAAGGCAGAAAATTGATTAGCCGGTTCAACAAAGTTAATCGGAAAATATTGCAATCAACAAACGAGCAAGTTGAGACAATAACTAATTTCATTAAACGGGTCGAACATCATTACAGAGAAGTCATTACAAAACGGGAAAACGACTAAGTACAAGGAGAGCACATCCTAAGAGCTAGGAGGGGGCGGAAGGTCAGTAACGCTTTCGGCGTTCGCTTCAGAGTTGTCCCCGACTAGCTCCTCCCCCTGACCGGCCTCAACGTCCGCATCAGCATCACCGTCGACATCATCGTCACCATTAATAACGTTGACATCAACGTGGCCCTCCTCATCATCATCTTCCTCATCTGTGCCCCCCTCGGCCTTCAGCCGAGCCATGATAGCGGCGTTGTCGGCATCGATTGACTCCTGATAGCCCGACCAAACTTCGGCCCAAATCAGATTGGAGTAGGATGTGGCCAGGACCTTTTTCAGCCGGTCGAGAGTCTGTCCTCACCCATTTTGTGAGCAGCACTCCCGACCTCATTGGCATAGACCTCCGCCGCGTCGGTTTTCTCCCACTTAGCAAACCACTGCTCATCGGTCTTGACCTTGCCCTCCAGCTCGGCCAAATTGGCCTCAAGTTCCGTCACCTTCAGCTGGGCCTCTGCCAGCTTGGCGAGGGCGTCATCCTTGGCAGTCAGTGCCGTGTCCCGGGCAAGAGTAAGGTCGGCTCTCTCTTTCGCCCATTTTTCCTGCTCCTCGGCGAAGCTTTCCTGATCCTTCTTAATGGCGATCTCAGCATCCTCGAGCTTGGACTCGCGATCCGCTATCCTCATTGGCTTGATAAACCTCGTCGAAATGTTTCTTGGCCTTCTCTTTGAGATCGGCCACCCTCTTGATCGAAGCTCACTCGGTTACGAGCCACGTTGGCCATCCAAGCGGAGAACTGAAACACAACAAAGTCAAAAGTTAGAAGATAAAAAGCAAACTCATGCAAAACTTGGCGTGAGGAGAGGCGCACGTACATCAAGCCAAGAGCGGAACGGCTCATTGGTCTCGTTCGACCATTGTAGCTTGTATGTACTCACGGTCGTAGGGGTGTATATGTAGTCCAAGGCCTTAGTCCACCGGCCGTCCTTTTCGCCCAGACTCAACCCGGTGAACGGGACGTTCGGGCCACAACATCCCTCGGACTTCCCGAGTCCATCATATGGGGGCGACATCGGAGTATACTCGAGGGCTCCGAATCGGATTAAAATCCGACGAATGTAAGGAGAGCGCTCCTCCGTCGGTCCTGGCTCGAGAGGCCCTCTCGGCCGATCACCTCCACGCGATTTGGACTTCTTAGCGGCTTTGTCTCTTTCGAAGCTTGTCGGCCTTCTCGCGCTCGGCTTTTGCCCGAGCGACCGCCTTTTCAGTTTGAGCGACTTTATCCGAGGAGCGCTCCTTCCTCTTCTTCTGTTTGGGCTTCGCTGGATCCCGAAGCAAAACACAACGAGTTAGCAAGAATACCAAAAAGCAAATAAAGAATCGGTCGTTGGGAGTAGAAGCCATGGCAGGCGAAATTCTCACCTTAAGGGGAGCGGGAACTTTCATGGCCTTCGCCGCAATCTCAGCCTTCAGTCGGGCCGCCCTCATTGCAGCTACGTTCAACCTGTCGGCCATTGTAGGGTCGGTTTCGTCGATATACGCTCGGGCGGGTTCTGTAACAAGGCAAAACAACGAGTTAGTCGAAAAAGGCAAAAGACTAATGAGGTGACCATGCCAACCACCTAAGCCAACCCCGGCACCCTTCGGGAAGGTCGAGCCGAGACCCATTCTTAGAAAGGAAATGCTCATCCTTGAACAATTTGCGGTCGGGAAGCCACTTGTCAGGGTACAAATATTTCGCCCGTTCAATTTTGGATTCGGTCGCATATAGCAGCGGGCGCGGCACCCTCCTCATCATCAAGTTCACCCACTCGCCAATTTAGGGCGATAACGGGCTCGGTCGGAGGAGAAACGAGAGGAATCCCCAATCGCCGCCGAAGTACACAAATGCGAACTCCTCCGAAATCCCTTACGTGAAGTCGGTAGGTTAAGGACGATCACGGTACCACGGTCGGACTTGGAAGCTCCACCCAACCCGGACCGTTCGTCGCGGCCATAACCTCGACTAGCTTATAAAGGTGCCTCCATAACTTGAGGGTCGGCCGAACTTGGATTAGGTCACAGAGTACCTGGAAGGCATTAATGCCTCCCCAGGAGTTCGGGGAAATTTGGCAAATCGCCAAATCATATGCGTTCAATAACTCCTTGACGAAGTCGGTCAGTGGAAACCGAAGCCCCATCTCCATCGACTTGTAGTAAACGGCTATGCATCCAGGCGGTGGAGACAGAACTGTATGATGGGATTCCGGTCGGATCAGATAGTAGGGGTCTTTTATTTGGAACCTGGTCGCAGTCCCCCGAAGGTCCTCAGTCAAAGATTTTATTACTCCGGGTTCGGGGAAGAATGTCCCTGGACCTCCTTTCGGATCCAGGTCGGGATACTCTAACTCTCGGCCCGAAGTGGACGCTTCTCCTGCTCCCCTCGGCATGGCCACCCGCACTATATCACAAGACAAGTATTTGTCTAAGTAACTTCTTGAGGGGGGATAGGCCAGCGACACTTCCCAAGGATAGGGAATGATACCCTCGGCCTCCTCCTCCACCGAGGAAGAAGGGCTCGGGAGAGCAACCGCGTCGGGCACAGTCGAGGGGTCGGGGCAATTTATTATGGCCGACACCAACGTTATTCCCATCCCCCTCACCTCCTCGGATGAGATATAGGGAGGTGAGGTCGGAGGTGTCGACGACTCGGACGAATCTCCCATTATTTATACACAGGGGAGTCGGCCGAGATTATTCAAAGGAAAAGAAAGGAAAAGAAAATATAAATAACAAGAACGTACCTGGTCGGACGAGGAAACTGGAAAAAGAACTTCGAAAAGTTGACAGGATTTGAAGTTTTGAGAGAGAGAGAGGAGGAAACGAGCAAATGACCCTCAACCTCTCTCTCCCACCATGCATATATAGAGGTGCCCTGGGGGATGCCGCGTCGCTCTAATGGGCCTCAAATAGCGGCCCAACTGGACCTACCCAGTCCATTCAGTGAAGCCCAAAGCGTCAAATCCCTTAGGGCGCCCCTCCAGCTCGGCCTAAAACAAGGGTCCCAACATCCCAAGTATCAGGAGTGGCCATGTGGCATCTCAAGTCGGAACATACCCGGTCGGGCTACGGCCGAGGCGACCCCTTCATCCGAAACGCAAAACCCACTCGGCCCATCTTGGGGCTCATTAGCCCCTCATCCGAGTGGCTCAATATCCTACTCGGCCAACAGGAGACCCCCTCCTTTGCCGAGTCGCTTCTATACTTGGTCAAGTATGGCCAAGTATCAGCTAGCACCCACTCGGGCCATCTCGGGGCTCATTAGCCCCTCATCCGAGTGGCTCAATATCCTACTCGGCCGACAGGAGTCCCCCCCTCCTTTCTTGGGAGTCGCTTCTATACTTGGTCAAGTATGGCCAAGTATCGCCTAGCGCCCACTCGGGCCATCTTGGGGCTCATTAGCCCCTCATCCGGAGTGGCTCAATATCCTACTCGGCCAACAGGAGTCCCCCCCTCCTTTGCCAAGTCGTTTCTATACTTGGTCAAGTATGGCCAAGTATCAGCTAGCACCCACTCGGGCCATCTTGGGGCTCATTAGCCCCTCATCCGAGTGGCTCAATATCCTACTCGGCCAACAAGAGACCCCCTCCTTTCGCTGAAGTCGCTTCTATACTTGGTCAAGTATGGCTGGTATCGGCTAGCACCCACTCGGGCCATCTCGGGGCTCATTAGCCCCTCATCCGGAGTGGCTCGATATCCTACTCTGGTCAACGGGAGTCCCCCTCCTTTGCGGAGTCGCTTCTATACTTGGTCAAGTATGGCTAAGCATCGGCCTAGCGCCCACTCGGACCATCTTGGGGCTCATTGGCCCTCATCCGAGTGGCTCAATATCCTACTCGCCAACGAGGAGTCCCCCCTCCTTTGCCGAAGTCGTTTCTATACTTGGTCGAGTATGGCCCAGTATCGCCTAACACCCACTCGGGCCATCTTGGGGCTCATTAGCCCTCATCCGAGTGGCTCAATGTCCTATTCGGCCAACAGGAGCCCCCTCCTATTGCGAAGTCGCTTCTATACTTGGTCAAGTATGGCCAAGTATCAACTAGCACCCGCTCGGGCCATCTTGGGGCTCATTAGCCCTCATCCGAGTGGCTCAATATCCTACTCCTGGCCAACAGGAGCCCCCTCTATTGCCGAGCCGCTTCTATACTTGGTCGAATGTGGCCAAGTATCGCCTAGCACCCACTCGGACCATCTTGGGGCTCATTAGCCCTCATCCGAGTGGCTCAATGTCCTACTCGCCAACAAGAACCCCCTTCTATTGCTAGAGCCGCTTATACTTGGTCGAATGTGGCCAAGTATCAGCTAGCACCCACTCGGACCATCTTGGGCTCATTAGCCCCTCATCCGAGTGGTTCAATATCCTACTCGGCCAAAAGGGGGCTTCCTGCCCTCACTCGGTCCAAGCGTCAACCAAAGGTGCCCCGGTCGGCATTATCCCCTCACCAGGGAGTGACCCGGTCGGCCTTATCCCCATTCAATGGGAGATAACCGGGTCGGCGCACTCCCTTCACTAGGGAGTAACCCGGTCGGGATTCTCCCTCACCGAGGAGTGACCGTCGGCCTTGTCCCCATTGATGGGAGATGGCCAAGGTCGGCGCTCTCCCCTTCACTAGGGATTAACCCGGTCGGCATTCTCCCCTCACCAGGGAGGGACCCGGTCGGCCACATCCCATCCCATGGGAGATGACCCAGGGTCGGCGCTCTCCCCTTCACCGGGGCAACCCGGTCGGCCTTCTCCCATTCAATATGAGATGGCCAGGGTCGGAGCCCTTCCTTTACTAAGGAATGACCGGTCGGTCCCTCTTCTCACCGAGAAGACCAGGGTCGGCATCTACCCCTCCACAATGAGGAAACCCGGTCGGCGTCCCTCTTGGCAGAGGGTAGGTCGGCCTGCACAAGCCTCCTCGGCTGGAATGAGCTCGGTCGGCATCGTGGTCTACTCCGTCTGCCTCCTCAAGCCGGTCACCAATCGACCCAGAATAAGATGGTTGTTATTCCGCCACAGACGGGCATCCCTCCGGTCAGGTCCCCGTGACCCCCATTTCTGGCGTGGGGCTAATTGTTTGGGCTCAATTGATCAGCAGCCCAATAAAAAGCATGAAAGCCTCCTGAAGCATGGGACAGGTGGAAACGGTGGGTCCCACCCGAAAGTCGACCTAATCACCAGCCTGTGGGGAATCCCTAAAAGGATGAAATGATCATTGCCTGAAAAGGTAGCATGCCCATTGCTACCAAAAAGGGCCCATCCAAGCAATGTTTCCTGTCTGGGAAATCCCCAACACTATAAAAACCAACTGTCTCATCAATGAACAGGTATTCAATTCTCACCTAACAAAACTAGGGCATCTCTCTCTAGACTTTACTTCTCTCTCTACCTCAATCACATCTGACTTGAGCGTCGGAGGGGCGATCCCGGAAACACCCCCGGGGTAGTCTTAACCTTGTTTTGCAGGATTCAGGCGTACGGACATCGGAGCTCAGGCGAACGTTCTTGGGGCCCACAGCAAATCACTCAACTTATTTCAATCCTTAATTTCTTAGCAGAAACACTTACCAACTTTATCAAAATAAATTCTAAGATTCAAATAACTGAGATTGATACTACTACTTGCTACTCATTAGAGCATCTCCAATGATTATAGCTAAGGGCTTTCTTGCAATTTTTTAAAAGTCTCTAGCAACTAGCTTGACCATTGGGGATTAAATATGCAATCAGCTTGGCAAAGCAAATTAGCTTGCCCAAGCTAATTTGCTTGAGAAAAAAACTACCAAAACAGAGGAAGATGATTAACAAATTTAGATAGTTAATTGAGGAAATGGGGCTCTTTACGTAGCAAGCTAGTAGCTAACCATTGGAGCACAAAGTAGCAAAAAAAGAACATTAGCTTGAAATCTTAACAAGCTAATTTGACAATTAGCTTGCCATTAATGATGCTCTTAATAGTTCAAAACATGCCAGCACAACGATCATGATTCGTTTTTTTTGTCCTTTCAAGGATAATTTTAGACGAATTTCTAACAAACAATTACTTAATCATTAATCATACTCCGTAATAATCAATCCAATTTTCCAAACCTTTAATCTTTTCAAATAAACAATATGACAAAAAATGAGCAGAACTATTTCTAAAGTTGTCAACTTGATCGAAACTAATGCTACTCCATACATAGCAGATTGACTAGTAGAAATATAGTTTACAATTTTTAAATTTTATAATATCTGATGCATTTAATTATAAATTTCATATAAATTTGTCCAAATTATCCGACCTCAACTAATGTTGACTAATAATTTCATAAAATTTCCAAGAGATAGCAGAAATATAGTATTATGCTACAGAATATAATTAAAAAATAGCTATAAAAAATGATCATCTTAGATGCATTTCGTCATAGAAATTACTACTAGAAAAACAAATTTACGCCGACATATATATCATACAAAAAATCCAAATTAGTACAAAATTTCAAACCTCAACCTCTTTGCCACAAATAATAGGAATAATTGATTATAATAATACAACCTTTAAGTGATTAATTTAATAATAAACCAACCTTTTAATTATTCATGAATAATGCAACCTTTATACTCTATTTACTTCTAGTGAGTCAAAATGACTCAAAAAGGTCTAAAACATTAACTCTTACCATAGAAGTAGGGGCATGGAGACAAGGGGAAGGAAAAATGTACGAGTTGGGAAATGTGGCTTACCAAACAAACTGATTATCAACACTTCAAAGTAGTGGTGTCAATTCAGTTAACCAGTTCAGTTCTGGTTCAAACCAAACAGTTCAGTTGACTTCAGTTCAGTTAATTCAGTTTGTTTTTCTTAGCTTAATTGATTCAGTTTAAACTTTTTCGGTTTCAGTTTCAATCTATACAGTTAATTCAATTTTCAATCCAGTTTACAGTTGTCTTTTGGTTTGACCCGTACAGTTTTGGTTTAAACAGTTGACTTTTTACCTATTACTATCAGTTAAACAGTTATTTTCAGTTCGGATTCAGTTAATTTCAGTTTCTTAAAAGAAATTGCGTCAACTCGGGTGGAATTTGATATCGGTTATGTCATATGAATCTTTTTATCTCTTCATGTTGCGGGTCAAAGGCTTACCGTTACATAAAATTTGAACTCAGTTGGACTTTTGTCATATCGGTTGAACTTGTCGGAACCAACGATACCATCAAGATTCAAGAGACGTGTATATATTTGTCTACAAAAACGCATTTGAAAGTTCCTAAGTTTACTATAAAATTGTTTTAGCAAAGGTTCGACAGTACATTTTTCAATTTCAAATTCTTCATCATAGAATGTCTAGTCATTGTTCATTTGTATGTTGATTATAATTACGTTAGTGATACTAAATGTAATTATGTATCATAACTTTGTAATGTTACTATGTAACGTTATGTTTTTTATATATAGTTTTCCAATGTGTACATTGACTTGTAACTATTAATGATGAATTGATGATTGATGGTGATCAAGGTGGTGATGATTTATAATGGTGAATGATCATAATTTAGTGATGATGATGATGATTAAAGTCGATAAACACAAGCTAATATATAATGTGACAAAATCAGTGTAGTTGGGTAATCATTAGGCTAAACTAGATCAGTATAGTGTGTAGATAGATGTATTGCATTTCGAGTATATATTAATGTATAGAATAGTGTATAGATCAAAGTATTGAATTTTGAATATAGATTAGTATAAACACAAGCTAATACGAAGTGATTAGTGTATAGAATAGTTAATGTGAGTGGGTAATCATTAAGCTAATCGTCTTTAAGTGTAATGCGTTTTGAAACTAAAAACATATACTTAAATGATTCAGAGTACTTATTGGACTAAATGAATGTGTCAATGGCAGTCGATAAGCAAATTTAAGATAACAATACAACATTTGAGTTAATAATTTTTACGTGAAATACATTTAGAAACTAAAAACATCTAATCGAACTGAAAAACAGTGCTATTATTTGATTAGATGAATGTCTCGGTGTTAGTCGATAAGCTAATTCAAGAAAACTATACTCTATTTAAGTTAAGCATCCAATCTTGGTCGCGCTATAAATTAGTATAACGACTCTTGATATGCTATAATATTATAACAAATGACAATCATATGTTTATAACTACGGTTCATATGAGGTCTAAGTGATTATAACGAAGATTCATATGTTGTACAATACTCTAATAATAAACATAACAACAGTTTATAGAAATGAGTAAAGTTACTAAACTAATTAGATTATTGGCGAATGGCTTATTGCATTTATGTGTTACTCCAACAAAGTATATAATTTAAACAATATACATTAAAATCAATAATGGTTAAGGGTCTGTTCTGTTCAACTTATTTTGTCTTATCTTATCTTATCTTATCTTATCTTATAAGATCTTATAAAATCTTATCTGATATAATCTTATCTGATCTGATCTTATCTGATATGATCTTATCTGATCTTATCTTATCTTATCTTATCTTATCTTATAAGATAGTTTATTGAGTGTGTAACATCTTATATTATATTATATTATATTATATTATATTATATTATATTATATTATATTATATTATATTATATTATATTATATTATATTATCTTATCTTATCTTATCTTATCTTATCTTATCTTATCTTATCTTATCTTATCTTATAAAATCTTATATAAGTTAAAATAAGTTGAAAAGAACGGACCCTAAGTCAAATAAACTTGTGTGAACATTCAGTTACAAGTTTATCTTACTAAAATCCCAACTTCTTCGATTCTTTCTAAAATCCTAACTTGTTAAAAATCCCTAATCACCACATATAACATGCATGTTCACATATTTCTAATTTATAAATTTAAAATAATAATTTCTTAAAAATCAATAATACTAATTTAATTTTGAAAGTTTATAATTTCTATTAATTTCTAATAATACTACTAATTTCTAAAGTTACTAAACTAATAATATTAGAATTATAAATTTAGAACACTCAAATCACAATAATATCAAAATATAATACTGATTTATTTAGTAGTTTAGGCCATTGATTTTTTTTGAGTGAAAGGCCATTGATTTTAAAAAGATAAAAATCCAACCATTGATTTAGCAATCCATGTGATTGGCCATCTCTCAGTCTCATTGGTCGAAAAATAATCTTCCTCAAGTCAAGAATCATACTTGTGACATCAGGCACGTAGGTTTAGGCGATAAGTTGTTGTTTGGTTATCAGTGTTATTTTATTGAAAAATAGATGTGATAGGAGTTAGTAGTTAGTAAAAGTAGTATTATTTTATTTTAAGGAGAGAGAATGTGGGACATGGTTAGAGTTGGTAAGTAGTAGGAGTAGTTTTATTTTATTTGGAGGAGAGAGAGTGTGGGCCAATGGTTAAAAGGTAAAAGGATTAAAATAATAGTGGGTCATATCCAAAAATAGAAGTGTAAAGAGTATTCTGGGACAGATGAAAAAGGAAAGTGTAAAGAGTATTCTGGGATGGAGGGAGTATCATGGATTATAAATTAAGACCATTGATTTGAGAAATATCAAAATCCAACCATTGAATCAAAAGTTGTCTCTAACCCTAAACCCTCCCTCTTTCTTTCCATCATCGTTCCTCACAACCTCCCTCTTCATCAAAAATTTGGTACAATAACTAGTTTTGATTTCTCTCTCTAAATACTCTTCCCTCTCTCTTTATGAGTTTGAGATTATTCGCATATAATTGATTCTTGATGAATTTTTAATATTAACACGGTATCTCAGAGCAACAATGGATTTTGCTTTTTTATTGTTTTACCCGTTATATTTTTGCTGAATAATTGAGGATTGGAGTTCTTGAGATCTACAACTATGGCTGGAGAAGATGAAGCCGTGTCACATAACTCGACTCATCATATTTCTTCTAGAGGTAAGAATATAAGATCCTTATTTTTGTTTAGGTCTATTAATTCTGAAAATTCTTACTTATTTGAATTTAAGATAACTTAATGTCTCAAATACAATCAAATTCATGTTGTTTTAGTCTTTCTTTTTTTTAAAAAAAAAATTCTTAAATCTGAGTTTACACTCAATTTTAGACTAGAGAAAATTAATGGTATTATCTCCATTACAAGAAATGTTTTTACTTTGGTTCGAATTTTTTGATCTTTTACGATCTTGCGAATTCCTCAAGATTTCGCACATTTTGATCTTTTGATTTTATACCTTTCTAATTATCTGGTTTTTCTTTTTTCTTTGAAGATGGTGGCGGAAGAAGGCATGACTTTTATTTTGTCAGGTGTTGATCCAAGAGAAATTTAGAAGAATTTGGTTGTGCTTTTTAATATGGTTCATCTGTTTGTATTCAACTTTAGTTGTAAGAGGAACATTAAGATTAGAGGTATGTTGATGGTGGTTAAGACAGTAATTTGTTCGAGTATATCTTAATACTAATATAAATTTTAATTCAATAATTGTGATGAAAGTGGGTTGTGTTATGGCAGAGATATTAACATATAACAAGGATGAATTCCATGAATTATATTTGAAGAATCATAACATTTATTGTGACTGTCTTACGACAAATGATGTTTTTGATTTATTGAAAATTGAAATTAATTAGATGAATTTATGAATAATCATAACTCCATAGTCCATACAACTATGTAAGTATTTTTCTTTATTAAAATACACAAAGGTCTTGTTTATTGAATTTTAACTATTGAGAATTCAACTTTTTAAATAAAAATAGTAGTTAAAAATTGAAATCATGTGTTTTTATCTCTGTCTAGTTATTAAAGTGTCATGTCATTGTACGCCAATAATTTAGGTACATTAAAAAAAAATACGAAATTACGTGTTACATTTTAAAACAGTTCATTTTGGGACAGTTTTATTCTGTACAGTTTAATATTGTTTTATTCAGTTTGATTCAGTTCAGTTTAAAACAGTTTTATTCAGTTTTATACAGTTCAGTTAAAAACAGTTTGATTTAGTTCAGTTAAAAACAGTTTTATTTAGTTTGATTCAGTTCAGTTAAAAACAGTTTGAAACAGTTTTCAGTTAAATTCAGTTCATTTTCAGTTCAGTTCAGTTTAAATCGGTTTGCCGTGTAGTTAATTTCAGTTTAGTTTGTTTTCGGTTGAGTTTCAGTTCAGTTACTTGCAGTTTACTTTAATCTAATTGACTTATCGGTTTTTAACTTTTCAGTTATGGGTCAATTTAGTTCAATTTATTCAGTTCAATTGGTCATCAGTTTGCAGTTTAACCATCGGTTTTCAACCAAACTGACAGCGCTACTTCAAAGCACATTAAAAGCAAATACCCCAAAAGGTTGCATTATTCAAGAATAATTAAAAGGTTGACTTATTAGAAATTAATCGGTAAAAGGTTGTATTATTAGAATCAATTAATCCTAAATAATATGATAAGAATTTTGTATTTTAAAAAAAAGTAAAATAAAAACACGATCGTAAAGAGAGAAAGATAATAGAGAAACCTTCTATTAGAGAGGGGAAGACGAGGAGGAGCAGAGAGAGGAGAACGAGGAGAAGGGCAATTTCGTAATTTATTGACCAAATAAGTGATGAAGCCGCTCAAACTGACAACTTTAGTTGAATTACGAATTAACGATTCTTGCTCTTTGACTTCCAATAGAAGCTTTCTCGCAGCATCATTTTCTAAAGTCACTGATTTCTCGGCGCAAATCGCACGAAGCTGTTCGTCAACTTTGTCCGGCAACTGAATTTCTGACGCAGTAGCCATTGATGATGATGATGATAATAGTTATTTGAGATTTTGAAAGAGAGAAGTTTTTAGGAGGTTCAAATTTTGAAAGAGGAAGATGAATTGAAGAGAGAGAAGGAACAAGGATGATGAGAAGAGAAGTGACGAGTGATAAGAGTGAAGAGTGAAGAGTGAAGAGTGTGATTGGGTGTTGCTTTTGCCTTATATTTTCCCGCTCTACTATACTAAGCAGACTAGGCTCTGCTACTGCTACTGCTACTGCTACATTACAAATTCACAATCGTTAGCTTCTTCAGTAAGCTTTGCCTTTTCAAATCTAAGCTTGTTGAGTAAGCTCTATACGAGTAATATTTTAACACAAATTATTAGAATAGGTAATCATTATCATTATCATTATCATTATCATCATTATATTATATAAAGCTAGAAAATTTGCTTATCTATCGTTTAAGCAATGTAATGAAATCCGATGTGTCAATTAAACACCAATGTTTTTGCTTATGTACACAAGGTTTAAGGAAGGGACAAGTGACACTAAGTTGTTCGATTTTCAAAAGATTTGGCCAAATCCGTCCAAATCAATGCAAAATTCCGTGATTTTAGGTTCAAAATCTTATAATTAGACAGTTAATGATATAATATCTTTGTGTGCTTCAATCACTACAAAATCATTGTCATTTTAGATGAAATTGATTGACCTAAAGAGGATTTATTCGTGACTTACAAGTCATGTTATTATTATTTACCGCTTGATTAATTTCAAGAAGGTTCATGCTTGTAAGTCCACTTGTTGGCAATTATTGTTACCCTTTGATATAGATCTGTAATGGGATGACTAGCTTGGGGTGTGCACACTTAGGTAAAGGAAGGGGAGATAAGAAAATGAATTGTTTTCAAGATTATTTTAATCCAAATTATATGAAAAGAGTTTGTTCCTAAAAGTTATCGTTGAATTATTAGTGATGGATTTTCAAAATGTAAAATGTTACGAACTAGCAAATGCGTTACTTATCTAGTACATTTCGTACTTAGTTTTATATTGACGCGTATTTCCTTTTTCCTATTTGGCTTTGCCCTGTTTACCTTTTGGTAAGCAGTTTTGCAGGTGAATTTTCGATGTGCATGAGAGCATACTAGGAGGGGATCTCACCTAGTATATGATGTTTTATTTATTTTAAGTTTGAGACAATAATTATTTTTTAAAAATAAAGAGTTATTATTATTTTGGTCAAAGTCTAACGCTGAAAGTTAAGTAGTTAGTTGCCGAAAGCGTGATAGTCACGTGGCGGTAATAGTCCTAAATTACTCAAATATTATTTATCTATTATTTATTTTAAAGTGAGTAATTTGGGGGTGTAACAAAAGTACTAGTTACTTATTTAACTGAAAAATACAGAGCATAGATGATTATCAGATCGGTAATATTAATGAGGATGTTGAGCTCCTAATAAGCCAAGTCGAGGTTTACAAATACCCCTTTGCTTACGCAGATAGCCTAGTTTAAAGGAGCTCCATAAATTATAGGGATCTAATACACAAACATAGTGTTTGTACATGAACATATCATAGATTTGTGTTTGTAAAGTAACAAACAAGAGAAAAAAAACTAAAACACAATAAAAACACTATTTATCTAGACACAATTACAAAAACATATACGATTTGTCTAAACACCAAACAACATTTATGTATACAATATTTTATATACACAAAGACTATGTTAAATGTATCTAATTGTTAGGTTCCTATCCTTTCTCGTGGAGATTCATATTGCCGATATCATACACTCTCATGAACAACCAATGATCTTGTCCCAAACAGCCTCAAAGATAGTCTTCTTCCCTTGTTGTCTCATGTCGTAGACGTATCATACATGCGGATGCTAGTTCGAAAGAAAATATTCACGGTTGATTATAACGAACCTTAATCAAGAGATGCCTATATAGTCTAACCACAACCTCTAACTCTAAGGCTATAAGTGGCTCTTGCATGATCTAGAGCTCAGCCTTGCTCCTACGTTTCTAGCTCTACCCGACCTTTCGGTCAAGTATGGTGGGATTCCTTTTGTTAAGACTCATAGGGCATCCTTTGGAAAATCTAAGTAGTAGTATTGTATGAGTATAAACCCAACTATCATCACGGCCACTACCATATCGGACGTGAGTACCATGACAAACACGATGAAAAGTTAATAATAATCTCAAGGTCAGTCAGTACGTGATAAAGGTCGTCAGGCCCATAACGACAATGGTCCTCCTGGACAAACACGTGGATTAATCTGTACGCTACAGTTAGCCAGACGAAGGTCGTACGCATGGACCAAGTATGCAAGACATCCAAGAGTGAATAGTACCACTACAAATACATCAACCCTGATATCGACCATATATCTGACTTGACCATCGAAGAGGGCACCTTGGCACCCCCGGGGGTAGTTTACGTTCGCTGTCTTGCAGGGTTTCCGTGACGACCACGCGAGGCTTTCCATCGCGGTCGCGACTTGCAACATAAAGCGGTCACCCATTTCACAACCGAAACAACTTGCTGCTAGAAGGAGGGGTACCAATTGTGAAAACGGTCATGGAAAGCAAAGCAAACCAGAACGATATCAGTCAAAGTTCAGGAAGTAGATCTTTGATAACGAGGGAGAGTTGAGTATAAAATTCTTGAAACAAAATTATACTAGAGAGTAATATATCTCATTCTTATCACTTATCCCGTACGATAAGGAGAAATGACAGAACATCCATGACGATGATACCACCATACTCCCATGGCAAACATAGTTCGGATTAGCTGACAAGCAAGGGTATGAGGAAGAATCTTGGCAGCCAGATAATAACGCCCCCACTAACAAAAGTTATGTTGTTATCGTCCTTGTAACACCCTAGGTGTGCAGGAGCCCACTAGTAGATATTGTCATCTTTGAACCCTAGCCCGCAAGGTTTCGCTTTGCTGCAGGACCAAAGTCCTACCCAAAAGACCTCTACTAGGTTGAGGTGTACACCTCTATATAAAGAAGGTTTCGTTCTCCGTAACTTCAGACGTGGGATAGCCAAGATCTTAGGCGCCTTCTTTCCTCCTAAAAGAAACATATATGCATGGATAGGACGATGAAATTAAATACGAAAGAAAGAAATCACCTTAAGATTGATTTAGGTGTTTTTGGGAGAGTTGCATATATTATGACTGGATTTTCAGATCAACTATTTATATTTTGAACGCTATAGTATGTTTTCAATTGATAAATACTACTCTTTGGCTCATCTTTTGCAATGACCATTGAGTAGTTGTACTCATTTACAACTATAATATCATTCTATTTCCTCTTCGTTAATTACGTTTGTAAGTTTTAGTATTATTACCATTGTATATGTGCCGACAAATTAAAAAATGATACTATAAGACATGTGAAATAGAAGTGTTACCATAAAGCTACCTAATAAAAGTGTTGCCTAATAACTAATAAAAGGTCACATATGCTGACTTAAAATGATACATAATATCTAATAAAGCGTTACTATAATTCAAGAGATGACATAGAAAATGCTACTATAGATGAAAAAGTATTACATAAAAGATTATGAGTAACATTATAAAAATGCTACATTATTAGTTTAAAAAAAGTGTTCATTAGAGAATTTTGAGTAACACTTGAGAAAATGAAACATTAGCATTAGAAAGTATTACCTTGGTGAATAGGTAGCATGGGCTGATGTTTCACTTATACAAGTGTTATCTATTGCCTAAAGCGACACTTTTAGGTAGGGGTGTTCAAAAGTACCCGACCCGATGACCCGCCGACCCGGTTCAAAATAATCGGGTATTTTTTTCACATTTTCAAAACTGGCCCGACCCGGGATAAGTCGGGTTGGGTCATGGGCCGATCTGATGTGGCTATCGGGTACCTGAAAACCCGTTAGCTTTTTTTTTTGTGTGTTTGGAAGCTTCTGTATTCTGCTAGACATGCAAGTTTATCTGTGTATGGGTTTTGTTTAAATGATTTATTTTTTCACTCTCCTGGCAGCTCTTTCCCCTTCTTTAGTTCTCCTCTCCGAGCTACAATTATAAATTAAGTTTATAACCATAGATAATTCAGGTTAATGACCAAAACAAGTAAACAAGTACTATACTATGTCTACTACTTTGCTCACTGTGAAGGTAATTATTTTTCTTCTCCAAGAGGATTCAAACTCTCTTCTTCACTTTCTCTCTCCTGTCTCAGTGGCCAGTGAACCCAAAAGACAAGAAATTCCGGCGACAGATTTTAGATTCGGAGAAAAAAAGACAAGAAATTTGAACCAGCAGTGCCTCCATCTCAAATTTCTCGCGTGGGTATGCTTTGTGAATTAGATGAAATCATAAATCTCAAATATCACTTTGCGTGGGTTTGTTTTGTGAATTACAGGTGATCTTTTTTTTTGAGGGGAAAGAGTTCAACTCAAACTATAAGGAATCATAATTTGTTTTGTGAATTATTTTTGTTGAATGATTTTGAATTTGTTGAAATTGTACTAAAGTATTGAGATTACAGAATTCTTGATAAAATTACTTGTGGATTGATGTAATAAGAAGTTAGAAGATCATTGAAAAAAATTGAATTCGGGTACCCTGTGACCCGACCCGCAAAAAGCGGGTACCCGCTAACCGGGTACCCGGTTTTCCCGGGTCGGGCCATGGGCCGACTTTTTACTACCCGCAAAAGCGGGTACCCGGAAAGCCGGGTACCCGATAATGAACGCCCCTATTTTTAGGCCTTTAAGTTACACTTTTGGGGTGATACTTTAGGCCAATTTTGCACTAGTGGTAGTTGCAGAGCCATTTGATCCTTTTTTGGTGGTGACAGTTGAGGATGTTACAAGCGGACAATCGGTTGGGTATGCAAAGGTACACGTCGCGAGCATCAAATGGAGGATAGATGATCGGGCCCAGCTGAAATCAAGATGGTTTAATTTGGTTGGGGAGGATGAGAAGAAGAAGCGTTACGCTCGGAGAATCCACCTCCGAACTTGCATTGAGGGTGGCTATCACGTGCTTGATAAGGTGACTCACGTGAATAGCAATGTCCGAGCCTCAACTAGGCAACTAGCCAAACCTCCCATTGGGTTGCTTGAGGTTGGGATCCATTGGGCCAACAATTTATTGCCCGTCGAAACCAAGGATGGGACCATTCAGTCAAAAAAAAAGAATGGGACCCGTGGACCGTGGTACCACAGACGCTTATGTGGTAGCTAAGTACGAACTGAAGTGGGTTCGTACTCGTACTATTTTTGATCGGTTCAATCCTCGGTGGAACGAGAAGTATATATGGGACATGTACGACCTATGTACCGTTCTCACTATTGGGGTATTTAATTGGGAAGCTACGAGTATGTTTATCAGCCCTTGACACAAATCCGGTTTACTCAAATAGATGCCCGCTCACCGTATTGCTCCCGATGGGGCACGGAGGATGGGTGAAATAAAGATAAGCATCAGATTTACTTGCTCCTCCTGGATCAGTCTAGCTTCTTCAAGAATACTCAAGTTCAATGTTGCCTAGGATGTACTATGTGTGTCCATTGGGCCAAGCGCCACACAGTTTTGAAGATTGTGATTGCTAGGCTAGCCCGGGCTTAGCCACCTTTGGGCCTAGAGGTGGTCCAATACGTGCTTGATTTAGACACCCACATATGGAGCATGAGGAAGAGGAAGAGCAAGGTCAACTGGTTTTGGGTGGTCATGGGCTATCTAAAGTAGCCACTTTAGCTCGTTAGCTCAATGGTATCCAAACCTGGGCTAACCCACCATCTAGCATCCTAGTCCACATTTTCATGGCTATTGTCATATGCCCACACCTTGTGCTACCAACATTCTTCATGTATGCATTCCTAATCTTAGCCTTTCGGATTAGGTACCGTGCGAAGGTCCCTCATAGCATGGACCCTCACATATCTTGCGTTAATGTAATCACCAACGACGAGCTTGATGAGGAGTTTGACGGGTTACCGACCACACTGTCACTTGATGTGGTTAGGATTAGACACGATAGGCTTAGGGACCTGGTGGGAAGGCCCCAATATTTTTTGGGGGATATGGTATCCCAATGGAAGCGAATGGAAACGTTGTATAATTAGAGGATCCAAGAGCGACAGGGATCCGAGTTAAATCATTTTCCCAATAAATGGGAATAGTTGCCTAGGCAGTTGAACACCTATATATTAATGCTAGGAGAAGAAGGCAGTAAATTTTTTTAGCTTTTCATATTTTGGGCCTTTACCCATAATTCCATAAAACAGTGTTCACTTGTATAATAACATTTTCGGTTTAGGGCTTCTTAAGAGTCTAGGCCCTTGGCGGTTGCCCCACTTGCCAGCCCCCAGCGCCGGACCTGATTCTACATGGTGCTATTTAAAGGATTTATGTTGGGTCTAGCTTTCTATTACTTAAGACATTGTAAGTTTAGGGGTGACATGCCATCTGTTCCGGCTAACTTTTTCCAGCGACTACTCTCGCTTTCCGACAAGATTCTCTGAGGTTGTAATGGGGTTAAGCTGTTAATTAAGGGATTTTGGTCAAGCACTAATTATATGTTGCTTCACGATTATGTTATCTTGATGAAGGATGTACCACAATTTTTTATTGTAAGCATAGACTTGTTTATGTGAATTAAGACACTGAAGGTGCATTTAATTCGTATGCTTCCAAAATCCTGTATTTTCAACAACTCTTTTACTTTGTTTGCCATGAAATTCAAATGGGCAGAACATGAGAATATTTAATTTGGCATTTTATTACCGTTAAAAGTTTGATTAATAATGTTTTTGAATTGAATATTATAGGAGGTCTGTGTTGGGAATAACTTTCCTTGGTTGTATTGCTCCATGATCAACATTAAATACAACCTAATAACAAGCTAATGGGCCTTACATATATTAATACTAGAATTATATGCACGCATCGCGTGCGTTAATTTTAAAACTTGTTATTCTATTATATACTCCATCCGTACTATAGTTGTGATTACACTAAAATGTGAAGATTAATAGTTAGATGAATTTAGATATATTAATTCGCTAATGTAAAAAACTAACAAAGGTTGTGGGTGAATTTTAATATTAATTTTTTGTGAATGAATTTTGCACAAAAAGATTAGACATAATGAGTTGGTTTGACTGAATTAAAGAGTATCAAAGGTAGTGAGTGTATACCATCTTCTCTTATAAAAAAAAGGTCAAGATATTTTGTCCATTTAATTTTTTGATTGAAATATTTGATGCATATACCATTTTTAGCTTATTTAGAATGACAAGTTGAAATGAGAAAGGGTTCTTAAATTGGTTTCTTTTGTAATATTTTTATTTCATTAAATCATTAAGGGTGATTTAGTATTTTCAAAGGGGGACACCATCTTCCTCCCCCCTTCCCTTATATAATAGAGATATCCTAAAATAATAAATACATTATACACAAAGAGAGGCCCAAGGTGCCTAACACCCCCCCTCAAGTTGGAGCATGGAGGTCACAAATGCCCAACTTGCTCAATAAATAGTGAAACAGACGTTTCCCTTTGGCCTTTGGGAAAAAATCAGCAATCTGTTCGGTGGTAGAAACATGATGAGTGGAGATGACACCCGCCTAAAGAGCGTCACGAACATAATGACAATCCATCTCAATATGCTTCGTACGCTCATGAAAAACCGAATTTTGTGCGATATACAATGCTGACTGACTATCACAATAGAGGCGCATAGCACGGGGAAGAGTAATGCCAAGACCTACAAGTAAAGCCTTAAGCCAGATCAACTCACAAGTAGTGGTAGCCATAGACCTATACTCAGCCTCGGCGTAGGAACGAGAGACCGTATGTTGCTTTTTAGTCTTCCAAGACAAAGGAGAGTGACCTAGGAACACAAGCCACCCAGTGAGGGAGCGCCTATAGTAAGAGGACAACTAGCCCAGTCGGAGTCGCACCAACCAGACAACTGTAAGTCATAATCAGCACAAAGGAGAATGCCCCGCTGACAGAGGGAAAATTAGGTCGTTACTAACCTCCTAACAGTCAAACAAAACCTAACTAAACCACTAACCTAAGTAAAGTGGTAAGCAAGGGTCATTCTTCCACAAGGACTAGGGAACACCAAAATGTGTTGATAAACAACAAGCTAGGCCGGAATCAAGTCGGAAATTGTCAATAACCAACTAAGAACTACGAAAATAACTAAATATCAAAGATAACTAAAGTTAGGAGATGGGATTAAACACCAACTAATCATGAAATAGGCATAAGAATATCAAACGTAGAGATAATGCATGAACACTACTTGAATTAGCTATTGACCCAACATACAACTCTTATCCTACTCTCATAGGCGGAGAAATTCTCAAAGATATCAAATAAGGACTCTCATCCATTACTAACATATCTCGAGGTTCAAAGTAACCCAAGTCAATAATAGAAATCAATAGGTCACACTCTCATGCCAACCTAAATCAATAAACTCCAATCTAATACAACATTCAAGTGATCAAAGAGAATGCAACATAGATTAGAAGAGCTAACCAAGCAATAATTTAATCACACAAATCTCAAAATCCAATCTCAAATGCCCAATTCAATCATGGTTGAGTTTTCACCCAAACCCTAACCAACAAACTACTCCATAAACACAAAAATGAGAACTTAAGAGAAATTAACAACTAATAACATGATACTAAACATTAATCTAATATTAAACTAAACAAAATAAATCACAAATAATTAAACTAAGCATGAATAATTAATCTAAGAAAAACAATTAAAATAAAGCAATAAGAGAAGAGAGAGTAAGAAATGCTCATTGATAAATTGTTGAATCTTTAAATACAAGTTGTCACCCTTGAATCTCCAAATCTTCAATCTCTCTTTGAGTTTTCTCACTTTTTCCCTCTAACCTAAACTATAGAGGTTAATCCTCCCTAAAACCCTAACTATTCTAAAACTAAGAGAGGTGAGTAAAATAAAACTTGGCTCATAAAAACTTCTCCCTCTAAAAATGATGGTTAAAAAGTATTTATACTACTCCTAAAATTAAAGAGAAAATAAGAAAAAGGGAAAGAAAATAAAAAGGGAAAAGTAAAAGAAAAGGAGTAAAAGGAGGAAGAAAAAAATGGGAAACACATGAAGTACAGCCCGGGGAGAAAAGAAAGGAAGAAAAAAGGAAAAAGAAAGTTGAAAATAGAAAATCAAAACCAACTAAAACCATCGAGACCCATTTTCTTCTTCGTTACTTCGTCTTCTCGCCCGGTTCCCACCCTTCTTGGTTGTATCATCATCATCATCAACGGTCCATCATCATCATCATTAACGGGAATAAATCACGGCCATTGATTTTCGATATCAATTTGATTCTCTTTGCTTAATCTCTGTCGTTAATTCATGGCGTACGAAGCAATATTAGGATGCCAGATAGGACCACATCACGTGCTGTTAGTAAATGGGTAAGATTGATGAGCGCCCGCTCTGTGGTCGCTCCATGGTCGCTCATACTTCCCGCCTAGCATCCTGTTTTGTGATGAGTTCGAACGGAGCGCCCGCTCCGATTATACTGAAGGAGCGCCGCTCCGTTATACGAAGGAGCGCCCGCTCTTCTCTTATTTGGGCGGATTTTTGGTGCTATGGTGGAAATGGTGCTTGGTGGGGATGGTGCTACGTGGGTTCTTTGGTCGGGGTGATGGTGGAGTGTTTGGTGGTTGGGACCGACGGTGTGGTATGGCAAGAGAGCACAATGGCTTAGCTTGGGTTGTGAATTGTGATAGGGGCGTGGGTGTGGTGTAGGTTAAGGGGAAGAGTGTGGTGTAGGATAAGTTGGCTAATGAAGAGAATGATATCTTTGGGCATTTGTGCTAGACTCAATCAATTCAGTCCTTCAAGTTCCGCAAACACTCACCTACACACATAAAAATAAAGCACGAGAGAAGAAAACGAGACAAAATAAAAAGAAATAATAAATTAAGAGTGACTAAGAGGGAATAAAATAGGAAATTAAATACAAAACTAAACTAATCCATCTAAAATTAATAAAACAAAGGAAATAAATAAACTATGAAATTAAGAGCTAAAAACTAGTAAATAAACTAATTATACAATTAAGCTACAAAATATAAAAAGAAGAAATATGGGCTAAAATAGATAGAAATAAATGAAAATAAACTACGAAAACAATCTAAAAACTACCACTAAAAATGATATAAATGTCACTTATCAAACTCCCCAAGCTAAGCTTTTGCTCGTCCTCGAGCAAAACAAAATGAAACACAATGGAAGAGAATGAATTATTCATGCAAGGTAAAAACAAAATGGTTGAGAATATATACTAACTCACTTTCGTAGGAATCACGGTTGCATCTAGCATATGCAACAAGCTCTTTAAACCCCTAAATCGCTCTAGAGGGCGAGTGAGATCTCGCGAGGGTTTCCCAAGAGCATAAACCCACAACTCTAATCAAGCACAAACATATAGTCGACCAAAGTGATCTCTTTAAACATGGTTCACAAAGCAATGGACGATCTAAGCAAACTTTCAAAGCATAACCATTATCAATATGTATCCATGACTTAGGAATATAGGGGATAGGCTAATCTAAGGTGCAACATTAACACTATCAAAAGCTTCAAACATCAATTAGAGTCTACTAAGGCATTCAAGAGTCACAAATCATTCTCAAATGGATGAAGAAGGTCCCAAATCGGTCCTAACCACCTATGGTGCACATGAACTCTCCAAAACATGACTTTCGCTAAGAGAAAAACTTGATTGTAGAATTATAATGATTGAGCAATGGGTCTAGAGTCTCAATGAATTAAGCCATAATGACATTCATCATTACTAGGGAAACTCTACTTATTAAATTTTCGAGCTCCCACTCAACCATTTCGACAACCCACTTTCTCAAGGATGTGTGGATATTACCACTTATTGACTCTTTTTCGATTCTTTTGTTTTGTTTTCATGGACTTTAGTAGGCTTATTATGCCTTGTGGGCTCATTGGCTCCACTTATTGGACTCAAGACATAGAACACTTTTTTTTTTTTACAATCGATTTATTTCTTAGCATAGCTTATTTCGAGGTAATAACTCGTGCACCAAAGAAGATTTCAAGATCCAACTAGGGTCACTACAACTTCCAAAAGAGAATTGATTCGACTCTTTTCAACCAAAGTTTGACAACATTTAGAATCATAGAATGCTTTTTCAAGTAGAAATCAAGCAACAAAGATTAATCCATCCCTAATCGCCCCAAATAAGACATACAAGCATCCAATAGAGCACATCTACTCATCTACCCAAATGTCCAAAGTATAGGAATCCACATAAGTTGACATCAAGAATCTTCCTTTTGACACAAAATGCTTTGTACTTTTCTTTATTCCTCATTTTTTTTTTGGATTTTGCCGAACATCCTTTTTCATTTGTTTTTTTTTCAATTTTTTCATTCTTTAGGAAAAAGAAAAGAAATTAAAGTAAAATAATTTTGGATTTTGATTTTTTTTAAATGGGAAAAGTAAAGAAATAAAGTATATACACCTCTCCCAAGCTAGCGAATAGCTACTCCCCAAGTTAGAATAAAGCATTGTCCTCAATGCTTGAATAAGACGATCAAAGGGGAGGGAGGGGGAAAGAAACATCAAAACCAACAAGCACATGTTCCACAATCATAAAGCATTAGAGAAAGAGAAAAGAAAGGATGCTACCGGATAGTAGGTGGGTGTAAATACCCGCCAATGACCCAATTTCTCCATTTCTAATCAACTTTCTCAAACCATGATGTGCTTTCCATGTACTATTGAGAATGGTTGTTATTCGAATTATGTACCTAAATCAAAATCAAAGATAGAAAACAAAAGTGAGTAAAATTAAAACAAAGAAAATGAAAGCAATAAATCACGGGTTACTTCCCGAGAAAGGCTTATTTAAGGTCCTAAGCTTGACCTTTTTAGTAAATAGCGATTCAAAGATCGTAAGAGTTTGTCAAATGCACTAGCACACATTTCCATTAAGATAGCATATGCAATGATTAAATGCAAAGTGTGCATAAAGTGCAATGCAACTTCATGCAAATGAGGAGAGGGATGCCAAAAAGAAGGATCAAAAGGAAAAATAAAGAAATAAGAAAAAGAAGAATCAAAATAAGAAGAAAAAGATGAATAAGATGGCAAACTCTCCTCTACAAAATCTTTTTTGTTGGCAAGCTCACTCTTCTCTTCAACAATGAAACGAATCGAGCACTTGAAGGTCAAAAGAGGAAAGAAGCTCATCTAGATTTGGAGTTTTGAGAGATGAGAATGGATATAAAATTGGAGTTGGGGGAATAAGGTCAATCCTTTTTGAAAATGGAATATGAGGGGAAGGGATAGAAATAAGGCTTTCACTAACCACTTCACTCACTTCACAAGACTTAAGAGGGGAGACTTCTTCCATCAATGAGTTCTCCTCAAGAACATTTCCATTATTCTTGAAAACTTCAAAATGATCCTCAAGCTCTATGCTACTCTTTCCCAATTGATTTTCATTTTCAACATGCTTCGAATCAACATAATCAAACTCAATAATGTCATCATTGCAACCCCATTTTTCCCTAAGCAATTTTAAACCAATTTCCAATTGCAAAAGGGGATCATCAATAGGTGGGGGAGCATTTTGAGAATCAAATCGGGGAAGGGGTTCACAATCAAGCATAGGAGATTCATCATTGGGAGCATAAGATTGATCATAGGAATTCATGCAAGGGTTTGAAGACAATTTATGAGATGCATGAGCATCATTAACATTAGAATATGCATCATCCAAATGAGAGCAAGATGGGGGAGAAATACAAGTCTCGGCTTCATGTTTAGATAAACTTTCAAGATTTTGATTAGCAAGCATTGACATTTCCCATTCATAGGTATCTCTAGCTAACCACTCAAATAGACTCCAAGCCTCATCCAAAGATTGAACACGGAAATCACCATTAGACATAGACTCTAACACCCTTCTAGTTTCTTCATTTAGACCTTCAAACATCACATCACAAATTTCCCATTTTTCAAAGCTATGGTCACAATCAAGAGAATCTCCAAGTCTCTAATAGTATCTCCAAAATACTTCATATTCATATTGGGGAAGGGAGAAGATTGCCATTTTTTTTTTTACTTTTTTAAAAGAAAAAGAAAAGAAAAGTGAAATAAATCAAAAAAAAATGAAGAAACATTCAAAAAGGACTAGATTCATCTAATCAATACAAATCAATGTTAGCCGAAGTCCCCGCAAGCGGCGCCATTTTGACAAAGGGAAAATTAGGTCGTTACTAACCTCCTAACAGTCAAACAAAACCTAACTAAACCACTAACCTAAGTAAAGTGGTAAGCAAGGGTCATTCTTCCACAAGGACTAGGGAACACCAAAATGTGTTGATAAACAACAAGCTAGGCCGGAATCAAGTCGGAAATTGTCAATAACCAACTAAGAACTACGAAAATAACTAAATATCAAAGATAACTAAAGTTAGGAGATGGGATTAAACACCAACTAATCATGAAATAGGCATAAGAATATCAAACGTAGAGATAATGCATGAACACTACTTGAATTAGCTATTGACCCAACATACAACTCTTATCCTACTCTCATAGGCGGAGAAATTCTCAAAGACATCAAATAAGGACTCTCATCCATTACTAACATATCTCGAGGTTCAAAGTAACCCAAGTCAATAATAGAAATCAATAGGTCACACTCTCATGCCAACCTAAATCAATAAACTCCAATCTAATACAACATTCAAGTGATCAAAGAGAATGCAACATAGATTAGAAGAGCTAACCAAGCAATAATTTAATCACACAAATCTCAAAATCCAATCTCAAATGCCCAATTCAATCATGGTTGAGTTTTCACCCAAACCCTAACCAACAAACTACTCCATAAACACAAAAATGAGAACTTAAGAGAAATTAACAACTAATAACATGATACTAAACATTAATCTAATATTAAACTAAACAAAATAAATCACAAATAATTAAACTAAGCATGAATAATTAATCTAAGAAAAACAATTAAAATAAAGCAATAAGAGAAGAGAGAGAGTAAGAAATGCTCATTGATAAATTGTTGAATCTTTAAATACAAGTTGTCACCCTTGAATCTCCAAATCTTCAATCTCTCTTTGAGTTTTCTCACTTTTTCCCTCTAACCTAAACTATAGAGGTTAATCCTCCCTAAAACCCTAACTATTCTAAAACTAAGAGAGGTGAGTAAAATAAAAATTGGCTCATAAAAACTTCTCCCTCTAAAAATGATGGTTAAAAAGTATTTATACTACTCCTAAAATTAAAGAGAAAATAAGAAAAAGGGAAAGAAAATAAAAAGGGAAAAGTAAAAGAAAAGGAGTAAAAGGAGGAAGAAAAAAAATGGGAAACACATGAAGTACAGCCAGGGAGAAAAGAAAGGAAGAAAAAAAGGAAAAAGAAAGTTGAAAATAGAAAATCAAAACCAACTAAAACCATCAGACCCATTTTCTTCTTCGTTACTTCGTCTTCTCTGCCCAGTTCCCACCCTTCTTCGCTGTATCATCATCATCATCAACGGTCCATCATCATCATCATTAACGGGAATAAATCACGGCCATTGATTTTCGATATCAATTTGATTCTCTTTGCTTAATCTCTGTCGTTAATTCATGGCGTACGAAGCAATATTAGGATGCCAGATAGGACCACATCACGTCTTTGTTAGTAAATGGGTAAGATTGATGAGCGCCCGCTCTGTGGTCGCTCCATGGTCGCTCATACTTCCTGCCTAGCATCCTGTTTTGTGATGAGTTCGAACGGAGCGCCCGCTCCGTTATACAGAGGAGCGCCCGCTCCGTTATACAGAGGAGCGCCCGCTCTTCTCTTCGCTGGGGCAGATTTTTGGTGCTATGGTGGAAATGGTGCTTGGTGGGGATGGTGCTACTGTGGGTTGCTGGTCAGGGTGATGGTGGAGTGCTGGTGGTGCTGACCGACGGTGTGGTATGGCAAGAGAGCACAATGGCTTAGCTTGGGTTGTGAATTGTGATAGGGGCGTGGGTGTGGTGTAGGTTAAGGGGAAGAGTGTGGTGTAGGATAAGTTGGCTAATGAAGAGAATGATATCTTTGGGCATTTGTGCTAGACTCAATCAATTCCGTCCTTCAAGTTCCGCAAACACTCACCTACACACATAAAAATAAAGCACGAGAGAAGAAAACGAGACAAAATAAAAAGAAATAATAAATTAAGAGTGACTAAGAGGGAATAAAATAGGAAATTAAATACAAAACTAAACTAATCCATCTAAAATTAATAAAACAAAGGAAATAAATAAACTATGAAATTAAGAGCTAAAAACTAGTAAATAAACTAATTATACAATTAAGCTACAAAATATAAAAAGAAGAAATATGGGCTAAAATAGATAGAAATAAATGAAAATAAACTACGAAAACAATCTAAAAACTACCACTAAAAATGATATAAATGTCACTTATCAAACTCCCCCAAGCTAAGCTTTTGCTCGTCCTCGAGCAAAACAAAATGAAACACAATGGAAGAGAATGAATTATTCATGCAAGGTAAAAACAAAATGGTTGAGAATATATACTAACTCACTTTCGTAAGAATCACGGTTGCATCTAGCATATGCAACAAGCTCTTTAAACCCCTAAATCGCTCTAGAGGGCGAGTGAGATCTCGCGAGGGTTTCCCAAGAGCATAAACCCACAACTCTAATCAAGCACAAACATATAGTCAGCCAAAGTGATCTCTTTAAACATGGTTCACAAAGCAATGGACGATCTAAGCAAACTTTCAAAGCATAACCATTATCAATATGTATCCATGACTTAGGAATATAGGGGATAGGCTAATCTAAGGTGCAACATTAACACTATCAAAAGCTTCAAACATCAATTAGAGTCTACTAAGGCATTCAAGAGTCACAAATCATTCTCAAATGGATGAAGAAGGTCCCAAATCGGTCCTAACCACCTATGGTGCACATGAACTCTCCAAAACATGACTTTCGCTAAGAGAAAAACTTGATTGTAGAATTATAATGATTGAGCAATGGGTCTAGAGTCTCAATGAATTAAGCCATAATGACATTCATCATTACTAGGGAAACTCTACTTATTAAATTTTCGAGCTCCCACTCAACCATTTCGACAACCCACTTTCTCAAGGATGTGTGGATATTACCACTTATTGACTCTTTTTCGATTCTTTTGTTTTGTTTTCATGGACTTTAGTAGGCTTATTATGCCTTGTGGGCTCATTGGCTCCACTTATTGGACTCAAGACATAGAACACTTTTTTTTTTTTTTACAATCGATTTATTTCTTAGCATAGCTTATTTCGAGGTAATAACTCGTGCACCAAAGAAGATTTCAAGATCCAACTAGGGTCACTACAACTTCCAAAAGAGAATTGATTCGACTCTTTTCAACCAAAGTTTGACAACATTTAGAATCATAGAATGCTTTTTCAAGTAGAAATCAAGCAACAAAGATTAATCCATCCCTAATCGCCCCCAAATAAGACATACAAGCATCCAATAGAGCACATCTACTCATCTACCCAAATGTCCAAAGTATAGGAATCCACATAAGTTGACATCAAGAATCTTCCTTTTGACACAAAATGCTTTGTACTTTTCTTTATTCCTCATTTTTTTTTGGATTTTGCCGAACATCCTTTTTCATTTGTTTTTTTTTTCAATTTTTTTCATTCTTTAGGAAAAAGAAAAGAAATTAAAGTAAAATAATTTTGGATTTTGATTTTTTTTAAATGGGAAAAGTAAAGAAATAAAGTATATACACCTCTCCCAAGCTAGCGAATAGCTACTCCCCCAAGCTAGAATAAAGCATTGTCCTCAATGCTTGAATAAGACGATCAAAGGGAGGGAGGGGGGGAAAGAAACATCAAAACCAACAAGCACATGTTCCACAATCATAAAGCATTAGAGAAAGAGAAAAGAAAGGATGCTACCGGATAGTAGGTGGGTGTAAATACCCGCCAATGACCCAATTTCTCCATTTCTAATCAACTTTCTCAAACCATGATGTGCTTTCCATGTACTATTGAGAATGGTTGTTATTCGAATTATGTACCTAAATCAAAATCAAAGATAGAAAACAAAAGTGAGTAAAATTAAAACAAAGAAAATGAAAGCAATAAATCACGGGTTACTTCCCGAGAAAGGCTTATTTAAGGTCCTAAGCTTGACCTTTTTAGTAAATAGCGATTCAAAGATCGTAAGAGTTTGTCAAATGCACTAGCACACATTTCCATTAAGATAGCATATGCAATGATTAAATGCAAAGTGTGCATAAAGTGCAATGCAACTTCATGCAAATGAGGAGAGGGATGCCAAAAAGAAGGATCAAAAGGAAAAATAAAGAAATAAGAAAAAGAAGAATCAAAATAAGAAGAAAAAGATGAATAAGATGGCAAACTCTCCTCTACAAAATCTTTTTTGTTGGCAAGCTCACTCTTCTCTTCAACAGTAAACGAATCGAGCACTTGAAGGTCAAAAGAGGAAAGAAGCTCATCTAGATTTGGAGTTTTGAGAGATGAGAATGGATATAAAATTGGAGTTGGGGGAATAAGGTCAATCCTTTTTGAAAATGGAATATGAGGGGAAGGGATAGAAATAAGGCTTTCACTAACCACTTCACTCACTTCACAAGACTTAAGAGGGGAGACTTCTTCCATCAATGAGTTCTCCTCAAGAACATTTCCATTATTCTTGAAAACTTCAAAATGATCCTCAAGCTCTATGCTACTCTTTCCCAATTGATTTTCATTTTCAACATGCTTCGAATCAACATAATCAAACTCAATAATGTCATCATTGCAACCCCATTTTTCCCTAAGCAATTTTAAACCAATTTCCAATTGCAAAAGGGGATCATCAATAGGTGGGGGAGCATTTTGAGAATCAAATCGGGGAAGGGGTTCACAATCAAGCATAGGAGATTCATCATTGGGAGCATAAGATTGATCATAGGAATTCATGCAAGGGTTTGAAGACAATTTATGAGATGCATGAGCATCATTAACATTAGAATATGCATCATCCAAATGAGAGCAAGATGGGGGAGAAATACAAGTCTCGGCTTCATGTTTAGATAAACTTTCAAGATTTTGATTAGCAAGCATTGACATTTCCCATTCATAGGTATCTCTAGCTAACCACTCAAATAGACTCCAAGCCTCATCCAAAGATTGAGCACGGAAATCACCATTAGACATAGACTCTACCACCCTTCTAGTTTCTTCATTTAGACATTCAAACATCACATCACAAATTTCCCATTTTTCAAAGCTATGGTCACAATCAAGAGAATCTCCAAGTCTCCAATAGTATCTCCAAAATACTTCATATTCATATTGGGGAAGGGAGAAGATTGCCATTTTTTTTTTACTTTTTTAAAAGAAAAAGAAAAGAAAAGTGAAATAAATAAATAAAAAAATGAAGAAACATTCAAAAAGATCTAGATTCATCTAATCAATACTAATCAATGTTAGCCGAAGTCCCCGGCAACGGCGCCATTTTGACAAAGGGAAAATTAGGTCGTTACTAACCTCCTAACAGTCAAACAAAACCTAACTAAACCACTAACCTAAGTAAAGTGGTAAGCAAGGGTCATTCTTCCACAAGGACTAGGGAACACCAAAATGTGTTGATAAACAACAAGCTAGGCCGGAATCAAGTCGGAAATTGTCAATAACCAACTAAGAACTACGAAAATAACTAAATATCAAAGATAACTAAAGTTAGGAGATGAGATTAAACACCAACTAATCATGAAATAGGCATAAGAATATCAAACGTAGAGATAATGCATGAACACTACTTGAATTAGCTATTGACCCAACATAGAACTCTTATCCTACTCTCATAGGCGGAGAAATTCTCAAAGACATCAAATAAGGACTCTCATCCATTACTAACATATCTCGAGGTTCAAAGTAACCCAAGTCAATAATAGAAATCAATAGGTCACACTCTCATGCCAACCTAAATCAATAAACTCCAATCTAATACAACATTCAAGTGATCAAAGAGAATGCAACATAGATTAGAAGAGCTAACCAAGCAATAATTTAATCACACAAATCTCAAAATCCAATCTCAAATGCCCAATTCAATAATGGTTGAGTTTTCACCCAAACCCTAACCAACAAACTACTCCATAAACACAAAAATGAGAACTTAAGAGAAATTAACAACTAATAACATGATACTAAACATTAATCTAATATTAAACTAAACAAAATAAATCACAAATAATTAAACTAAGCATGAACAATTAATCTAAGAAAAACAATTAAAATAAAGCAATAAGAGAAGAGAGAGAGAGTAAGAAATGCTCATTGATAAATTGTTGAATCTTTAAATACAAGTTGTCACCCTTGAATCTCCAAATCTTCAATCTCTCTTTGAGTTTTCTCACTTTGTCCCTCTAACCTAAACTATAGAGGTTAATCCTCCCTAAAACCCTAACTATTCTAAAACTAAGAGAGGTGAGTAAAATAAAACTTGGCTCATAAAAACTTCTCCCTCTAAAAATGATGGTTAAAAAGTATTTATACTACTCCTAAAATTAAAGAGAAAATAAGAAAAAGGGAAAGAAAATAAAAAGGGAAAAGTAAAAGAAAAGGAGTAAAAGGAGGAAGAAAAAAAATGGGAAACACATGAAGTACAGCCAGGGAGAAAAGAAAGGAAGAAAAAAAGGAAAAAGAAAGTTGAAAATAGAAAATCAAAACCAACTAAAACCATCAGACCCATTTTCTTCTTCGTTACTTCGTCTTCTCTGCCCAGTTCCCACCCTTCTTCGCTGTATCATCATCATCATCAACGGTCCATCATCATCATCATTAACGGGAATAAATCACGGCCATTGATTTTCGATATCAATTTGATTCTCTTTGCTTAATCTCTGTCGTTAATTCATGGCGTACGAAGCAATATTAGGATGCCAGATAGGACCACATCACGTGCTGTTAGTAAATGGGTAAGATTGATGAGCGCCCGCTCTGTGGTCGCTCCATGGTCGCTCATACTTCCTGCCTAGCATCCTGTTTTGTGATGAGTTCGAACGGAGCGCCCGCTCCGTTATACAGAGGAGCGCCCGCTCTTCTCTTCGCTGGGGCAGATTTTTGGTGCTATGGTGGAAATGGTGCTTGGTGGGGATGGTGCTACTGTGGGTTGCTGGTCAGGGTGATGGTGGAGTGCTGGTGGTGCTGACCGACGGTGTGGTATGGCAAGAGAGCACAATGGCTTAGCTTGGGTTGTGAATTGTGATAGGGGCGTGGGTGTGGTGTAGGTTAAGGGGAAGAGTGTGGTGTAGGATAAGTTGGCTAATGAAGAGAATGATATCTTTGGGCATTTGTGCTAGACTCAATCAATTCCGTCCTTCAAGTTCCGCAAACACTCACCTACACACATAAAAATAAAGCACGAGAGAAGAAAACGAGACAAAATAAAAAGAAATAATAAATTAAGAGTGACTAAGAGGGAATAAAATAGGAAATTAAATACAAAACTAAATTAATCCATCTAAAATTAATAAAACAAAGGAAATAAATAAACTATGAAATTAAGAGCTAAAAACTAGTAAATAAACTAATTATACAATTAAGCTACAAAATATAAAAAGAAGAAATATGGGCTAAAATAGATAGAAATAAATGAAAATAAACTACGAAAACAATCTAAAAACTACCACTAAAAGTGATATAAATGTCACTTATCAAACTCCCCCAAGCTAAGCTTTTGCTCGTCCTCGAGCAAAACAAAATGAAACACAATGGAAGAGAATGAATTATTCATGCAAGGTAAAAACAAAATGGTTGAGAATATATACTAACTCACTTTCGTAGGAATCACGGTTGCATCTAGCATATGCAACAAGCTCTTTAAACCCCTAAATCGCTCTAGAGGGCGAGTGAGATCTCGCGAGGGTTTCCCAAGAGCATAAACCCACAACTCTAATCAAGCACAAACATATAGTCAGCCAAAGTGATCTCTTTAAACATGGTTCACAAAGCAATGGACGATCTAAGCAAACTTTCAAAGCATAACCATTATCAATATGTATCCATGACTTAGGAATATAGGGGATAGGCTAATCTAAGGTGCAACATTAACACTATCAAAAGCTTCAAACATCAATTAGAGTCTACTAAGGCATTCAAGAGTCACAAATCATTCTCAAATGGATGAAGAAGGTCCCAAATCGGTCCTAACCACCTATGGTGCACATGAACTCTCCAAAACATGACTTTCGCTAAGAGAAAAACTTAATTGTAGAATTATAATGATTGAGCAATGGGTCTAGAGTCTCAATGAATTAAGCCATAATGACATTCATCATTACTAGGGAAACTCTACTTATTAAATTTTCGAGCTCCCACTCAACCATTTCGACAACCCACTTTCTCAAGGATGTGTGGATATTACCACTTATTGACTCTTTTTCGATTCTTTTGTTTTGTTTTCATGGACTTTAGTAGGCTTATTATGCCTTGTGGGCTCATTGGCTCCACTTATTGGACTCAAGACATAGAACACTTTTTTTTTTTTTACAATCGATTTATTTCTTAGCATAGCTTATTTCGAGGTAATAACTCGTGCACCAAAGAAGATTTCAAGATCCAACTAGGGTCACTACAACTTCCAAAAGAGAATTGATTCGACTCTTTTCAACCAAAGTTTGACAACATTTAGAATCATAGAATGCTTTTTCAAGTAGAAATCAAGCAACAAAGATTAATCCATCCCTAATCGCCCCAAATAAGACATACAAGCATCCAATAGAGCACATCTACTCATCTACCCAAATGTCCAAAGTATAGGAATCCACATAAGTTGACATCAAGAATCTTCCTTTTGACACAAAATGCTTTGTACTTTTCTTTATTCCTCATTTTTTTTTGGATTTTGCCGAACATCCTTTTTCATTTGTTTTTTTTTCAATTTTTTCATTCTTTAGGAAAAAGAAAAGAAATTAAAGTAAAATAATTTTGGATTTTGATTTTTTTTAAATGGGAAAAGTAAAGAAATAAAGTATATACACCTCTCCCAAGCTAGCGAATAGCTACTCCCCCAAGCTAGAATAAAGCATTGTCCTCAATGCTTGAATAAGACGATCAAAGGGAGGGAGGGGGGGAAAGAAACATCAAAACCAACAAGCACATGTTCCACAATCATAAAGCATTAGAGAAAGAGAAAAGAAAGGATGCTACCGGATAGTAGGTGGGTGTAAATACCCGCCAATGACCCAATTTCTCCATTTCTAATCAACTTTCTCAAACCATGATGTGCTTTCCATGTACTATTGAGAATGGTTGTTATTCGAATTATGTACCTAAATCAAAATCAAAGATAGAAAACAAAAGTGAGTAAAATTAAAACAAAGAAAATGAAAGCAATAAATCACGGGTTACTTCCCGAGAAAGGCTTATTTAAGGTCCTAAGCTTGACCTTTTTAGTAAATAGCGATTCAAAGATCGTAAGAGTTTGTCAAATGCACTAGCACACATTTCCATTAAGATAGCATATGCAATGATTAAATGCAAAGTGTGCATAAAGTGCAATGCAACTTCATGCAAATGAGGAGAGGGATGCCAAAAAGAAGGATCAAAAGGAAAAATAAAGAAATAAGAAAAAGAAGAATCAAAATAAGAAGAAAAAGATGAATAAGATGGCAAACTCTCCTCTACAAAATCTTTTTTGTTGGCAAGCTCACTCTTCTCTTCAACAAGAAACGAATCGAGCACTTGAAGGTCAAAAGAGGAAAGAAGCTCATCTAGATTTGGAGTTTTGAGAGATGAGAATGGATATAAAATTGGAGTTGGGGGAATAAGGTCAATCCTTTTTGAAAATGGAATATGAGGGGAAGGGATAGAAATAAGGCTTTCACTAACCACTTCACTCACTTCACAAGACTTAAGAGGGGAGACTTCTTCCATCAATGAGTTCTCCTCAAGAACATTTCCATTATTCTTGAAAACTTCAAAATGATCCTCAAGCTCTATCTTTACTCTTTCCCAATTGATTTTCATTTTCAACATGCTTCGAATCAACATAATCAAACTCAATAATGTCATCATTGCAACCCCATTTTTCCCTAAGCAATTTTAAACCAATTTCCAATTGCAAAAGGGGATCATCAATAGGTGGGGGAGCATTTTGAGAATCAAATCGGGGAAGGGGTTCACAATCAAGCATAGGAGATTCATCATTGGGAGCATAAGATTGATCATAGGAATTCATGCAAGGGTTTGAAGACAATTTATGAGATGCATGAGCATCATTAACATTAGAATATGCATCATCCAAATGAGAGCAAGATGGGGGAGAAATACAAGTCTCGGCTTCATCTTTAGATAAACTTTCAAGATTTTGATTAGCAAGCATTGACATTTCCCATTCATAGGTATCTCTAGCTAACCACTCAAATAGACTCCAAGCCTCATCACAAAGATTGAGCACGGAAATCACCATTAGACATAGACTCTACCACCCTTCTAGTTTCTTCATTTAGACCTTCAAACATCACATCACAAATTTCCCATTTTTCAAAGCTATGGTCACAATCAAGAGAATCTCCAAGTCTCCAATAGTATCTCCAAAATACTTCATATTCATATTGGGGAAGGGAGAAGATTGCCATTTTTTTTTTTACTTTTTTAAAAGAAAAAGAAAAGAAAAGTGAAATAAATCAAAAAAAAATGAAGAAACATTCAAAAAGGCCTAGATTCATCTAATCAATACAAATCAATGTTAGCCGAAGTCCCCGGCAACGGCGCCATTTTGACAAAGGGAAAATTAGGTCGTTACTAACCTCCTAACAGTCAAACAAAACCTAACTAAACCACTAACCTAAGTAAAGTGGTAAGCAAGGGTCATTCTTCCACAAGGACTAGGGAACACCAAAATGTGTTGATAAACAACAAGCTAGGCCGGAATCAAGTCGGAAATTGTCAATAACCAACTAAGAACTACGAAAATAACTAAATATCAAAGATAACTAAAGTTAGGAGATGGGATTAAACACCAACTAATCATGAAATAGGCATAAGAATATCAAACGTAGAGATAATGCATGAACACTACTTGAATTAGCTATTGACCCAACATACAACTCTTATCCTACTCTCATAGGCGGAGAAATTCTCAAAGACATCAAATAAGGACTCTCATCCATTACTAACATATCTCGAGGTTCAAAGTAACCCAAGTCAATAATAGAAATCAATAGGTCACACTCTCATGCCAACCTAAATCAATAAACTCCAATCTAATACAACATTCAAGTGATCAAAGAGAATGCAACATAGATTAGAAGAGCTAACCAAGCAATAATTTAATCACACAAATCTCAAAATCCAATCTAAAATGCCCAATTCAATCATGGTTGAGTTTTCACCCAAACCCTAACCAACAAACTACTCCATAAACACAAAAATGAGAACTTAAGAGAAATTAACAACTAATAACATGATACTAAACATTAATCTAATATTAAACTAAACAAAATAAATCACAAATAATTAAACTAAGCATGAATAATTAATCTAAGAAAAACAATTAAAATAAAGCAATAAGAGAAGAGAGAGAGTAAGAAATGCTCATTGATAAATTGTTGAATCTTTAAATACAAGTTGTCACCCTTGAATCTCCAAATCTTCAATCTCTCTTTGAGTTTTCTCACTTTTTCCCTCTAACCTAAACTATAGAGGTTAATCCTCCCTAAAACCCTAACTATTCTAAAACTAAGAGAGGTGAGTAAAATAAAACTTGGCTCATAAAAACTTCTCCCTCTAAAAATGATGGTTAAAAAGTATTTATACTACTCCTAAAATTAAAGAGAAAATAAGAAAAAGGGAAAGAAAATAAAAAGGGAAAAGTAAAAGAAAAGGAGTAAAAGGAGGAAGAAAAAAAATGGGAAACACATGAAGTACAACGGGGAGAAAAGAAAGGAAGAAAAAAAGGAAAAAGAAAGTTGAAAATAGAAAATCAAAACCAACTAAAACCATCAGACCCATTTTCTTCTTCGTTACTTCGTCTTCTCTGCCCAGTTCCCACCCTTCTTCGCTGTATCATCATCATCATCAACGGTCCATCATCATCATCATTAACGGGAATAAATCACGGCCATTGATTTTCGATATCAATTTGATTCTCTTTGCTTAATCTCTGTCGTTAATTCATGGCGTACGAAGCAATATTAGGATGCCAGATAGGACCACATCACGTGCTGTTAGTAAATGGGTAAGATTGATGAGCGCCCGCTCTGTGGTCGCTCCATGGTCGCTCATACTTCCTGCCTAGCATCCTGTTTTGTGATGAGTTCGAACGGAGCGCCCGCTCCGTTATACAGAGGAGCGCCCGCTCCGTTATACAGAGGGAGCGCCCCGCTCTTCTCTTTTACGAGCGATTTTTGGTGCTATGGTGGAAATGGTGCTTGGTGGGGATGGTGCTACTGTGGGTTGCTGGTCAGGGTGATGGTGGAGTGCTGGTGGTGCTGACCGACGGTGTGGTATGGCAAGAGAGCACAATGGCTTAGCTTGGGTTGTGAATTGTGATAGGGGCGTGGGTGTGGTGTAGGTTAAGGGGAAGAGTGTGGTGTAGGATAAGTTGGCTAATGAAGAGAATGATATCTTTGGGCATTTGTGCTAGACTCAATCAATTCCGTCCTTCAAGTTCCGCAAACACTCACCTACACACATAAAAATAAAGCACGAGAGAAGAAAACGAGACAAAATAAAAAGAAATAATAAATTAAGAGTGACTAAGAGGGAATAAAATAGGAAATTAAATACAAAACTAAACTAATCCATCTAAAATTAATAAAACAAAGGAAATAAATAAACTATGAAATTAAGAGCTAAAAACTAGTAAATAAACTAATTATACAATTAAGCTACAAAATATAAAAAGAAGAAATATGGGCTAAAATAGATAGAAATAAATGAAAATAAACTACGAAAACAATCTAAAAACTACCACTAAAAGTGATATAAATGTCACTTATCACCTGCCCTCGACACCTCTTCAAGTAGTGAACGGTGCGAAGAACAGCAACTCAGTGCTCTTGACAAGGGGCCTGCGTGAACTGAGCAAGAATGTGAACTATATAAGCTAAGTTCAGAAGAGTGAAAGAGAGATAAATGAGGCGACCAACAAGACGCTGATATCGTTCAAGATCATCAAGAAGCTTGCCGGTAGCAAGGGCAAGATGGTGGTTCTGCTCCATCGGGAAACTAGAAGGACGATCCCCAAGTTGACCAGATTCTACCACAATATCAAGAATGTACTTTCGTTGGCATAAGAAGATCCCCTCTGGACTACGAGCAACTCAACACCAAGAAAATATTTCAGATGGCCCAAATCCTTCATGTGAAAACACTCACCCATATAGTGCTTGAAAGTAGTGATCCATAAGAATCGTTCCTAGAAATAATCAAATCACCCACATAAACAAGAACATTGAGCTGCATAGGACCTTGAGTAAGGGTGAAGAGAGAATAGTCAGAGTATGGTTGCATAAAGCCCGACCGGTGGAGAGAAGTGGCTAACTTATCGAACCTACACCGAGGAGCTTGACGTAAGTCGTAAAGAGACTTCTGAAGGCGACAAACCAAGCCGGATTTATGACCGTGGAACCTAGGAGGAGGCTTCATATAGACTTCTTCATCAAGGTCACCGTGGAGGAATGCATTATGAACATCCATTTGGTGCAACTGCCAATTTTTTGTGGCGGCAATGGCAAGGAAAGCATGAACAATCACCATTTTCCCCATTGGAGCAAAAGTGTCATTATAATCCAGACCCTCAACTTGTCTATTACCAAAAATCAGTAGGCGTGCTTTGAGATGCTCCACCTTACCATCAGCATGATATTTGATTTTATACACCCATTTGCAGCCTAAAGCATGTTTCGATAGGTAGAGGAGTTAAGACCCAAGTATCAATAGCTTCCAAAGCAGAAATCTCCTTCTGTATAGCTTCACGTCACCCGACACTAGTCATGGCTTCTTTGAAACTCCGGGGTTCTTGACCTGCAGTTTTAGCTGCTAGAAAGATATGTAGGCGCAGAGAAAATTTTTCAGCAGGCACAAAATGTTCTAAAGGATAAGGAGTACATGAGGAGCCGAACGAAGGTGGAGAAATAGTGGATGGACCCGGCGTGGGATTCATAGGAGTAACAAAATCACGGAGCAAAACAGATGGGCGTTTGACACGCCGACCACGACCCGAGTCTGGAATGGAGCCATTATACTCAAGAGGAACAAGTGTAGTGGCCTCATTTTGGGGAGGCCCAGCAGTAAGCAGGGCAGAAGGCCCAGCAGCGGAAAGAGGACCTGGGCAGTGGGCCCAGCAACAGAAGGGGCAGAAGGCCCAGTAGTGGCTGGAGCATACGGGCCAGGACCAACGGGGGCAGAAGGCCCAGTAGCATCAGCGGCAGATGGACCAGCAGAAGGGAAGCAAGAGGGCCAACATCAATGGCCTCAGCAGAGGGCCCAATAGAGGCCAAAGTAGGAGGCCCTGTACAGGGATCCTCACAAGGGCCACAATTAACATCATCGTCACCCAATGGTGCCAACAAATCACAATCCAAGCCCACAATATCACAAGATGAAGCAAGAGGAGCTCGAACATTGTGAAAAGGAAATTCATTCTAAAAAAACAAACATCCCTTGAAATAAAAATATCCTGAGTGTCTAAAGCATATAACTTCCATCCCTTTTTATTATGTGGGTACCCAACAAACACACATCTCCAACTACGAGAAGTAAACTTATCCCCCTAATTTTCTCGTTGATTATGAGCAAAACATAAAGAACCAAACACCTTTAATTCATCGAAATTAGAAGCAACACCAAACAAGAGCTCAAAAGGAGTTTTATTTTGTAACAAGCGAGAAGGAGTTGTATTAATTAAATAAACAGCACTAAGAACACACTCACCCCAAAAACAAATAGGCAAGTTGCCTTGAAACATCAAAGCACGACTCATATTAAGGATATGTTGATGTTTGCGTTCCACACGACCATTTTGTTGGGGAGTGCCAACACAAGTGGTTTGAAAAAGATGCCATGGGAATTGAAATAATCAAGCATACAATTGAACTCTGTTCCATTACCACTGCGCACCCTTTTCACATGCACCTCAAATTGACATTCAATCATAGCAAAAAAGGAGCAAAACGATTGATAAACATTCGTTTTTATTGCAACAAATACACCCAAGTGGCATGAGAGAAATCATCCACTAAAGTTAAGAAATAATGAGCACCACAAGAAGAGGGAGTCTTATAAGAATTAGTGGAATAAGCGCTAAATGACACAAAGGAACAAACCTGGTTCCTCCAAAACCGGATCCGATAACTCAACAACAATTTATAAGATCAATTAACTGATCTGGTTGGGTCTTGAACCGGATCATTTAACAAAAACCGATGCGGTTCAAGTAAGTGGACCACCAGATCAGTTATGTTGGCCCAATTTTCACGCAAATACAAGGCTCACCTCTCGCGCACTCTCCCTCACATTACTTTAACGTCTATAAGAAGAAGATTCATCATCATGTAAGAGAGGGAGAAGACAATATTATGCTGCACACTCACTCATACTGTTGTTTAGATTATGCTTAGGTTGCTTATCAATGATGATCGTAATTCATTCGTTACGCATCTTGATGGATGAGTTTTCCTTCTTGTTCTTCATTTGTTAGCAATGAAATAAGCTGCTCTCATAGTAAGCTTCATTTTGTGAGTTGCTATTTTTTCCGGCCTTCTGTTTCTCTGATCTAATATGCAATTGCAATGTTGCAGGTGAACTGCAATGTTGCAGGTGCTACGTGAACTGCAATGTTTCTCAAATCTGCTGTGCTTAATGTTTATGATAATAGCTCCTTTCATTATCGATAGGTAACCGTTCCTTGCTAATTACTCTAATATTCAATGAATGCTTTATGGATTTAGATTGCAACATTTAGTCCTTGTTTTATCCTTACTCCAAAAAGTTTTTTGAACGGTTCTAAATTATGAAAAGCTCGATATGTCTCGACTCTTGAATATACTCTCACAAACAAAACACGGACACATCTACAAAGTTGCCTTGTTATAACCTTGAAATTATAGAATGTTAAGTCATTCATGGGGAAAAAGGATGAAAGAGGGGTGGGGGTTGATGAACTTAGTAACACCAAGATAGATTGCATGCAGATGTAATGAGTTTGATATGGAGCTTCCACGTGGTGTGCGTTTGCACTTTAAAAGGTTCATCATGTATCTTAAGGTGTTTTTTGTTCTAATTGTTTTATGGAAATTTGAGGCCTTTTCTTGTACTTTTTTGTTAAGCTTTTTTGTACATTTTGTTGGTTATGGACAAGTATCTTATGCATGTCTTGCATTTCCCAATTTGTGTAGCCTGGAGATTTAGAGAAAGATTAGTTGGGTTTGGCACACAGCTACAGCAGGGCTAAGGTGAAGTTCAATGTTAATCGAGTTGACTACACGGTCACTCAGCTACAAAAGGGCTAAGGTGTTGATCTATAAAATGCAACTGTTGTTGCAGTATGTTGCCAAAGGTCTTTTAGCGTGAATATTTAAAGAAATCATTTTGTACTTAGTCTTGAATTTGGCACGTGCCCAAATAGTTCTTGTGAAGGGATATAACAATAAGCTTCCTACTTTCTGACAAGATAATTTATTTATTGATATTAAGGTTGACTTTACTAACATGAGATATCCAGCCTGATACCTTTTTTTTAATTGAGAACATTACTTACTGATCCGATTCTTCTAGAAAACCGGATCAGTTAGTTTGGCATTGTAGGTGTGTTTTTATTTTGCCGACGCGGTGTGAGCGCGTATTTGATTTGACTATCCCATTTTAAAGATTTTATTGAAAAATGTTTTGAAAGAAGTCGCCAACAAATCTTTTTAGGAAGAATCATAAACCTAATTGGATATGGGAAATCGTAGGGACAAATTGTGGGACTTATCCAATGTAGATTTCCCCGCCTAGACTCCATAGATGGTAAAAATGAACCAAAGATTGAGTTCGGAGGTGAGGGTACGAATATGGTCATAATGAACCAAGTTCGCCCATTACTAGCCTTTACAAAATATCGATTCACAACAAATTTTATGCCAATGAATAATCATATAACATTTTTATACCCCCTAAAAATATTTAGTCTAGGTTGGTTCAGGAAATACATAAAAGACTATATTTTTAGTGATAAGTTATTATGCAATCATATTACAAGGTTCCTAGTAGGTTGTGCAAATTAATATGATTAATATTAGAACAGTTCTTTAGATCTTGTTTAGCAAAAATAACATGTGGGTGATAAAAGCAATAAAGCAGGACTATCATATAATATGAACAGAGTGATCATGCAAGCATATGATAATATATAAACATGAATAACGATAATATGAATATAAAATAAAGTCTAGAAAAGGGATTAGAATATATAGTAGAACGATTATTACTTAAAGATCTACATCATGAAATAAATTGTTAGTAAATTCTAGGCAATAAATATAATAGAATTATTCAAGGATCCTCAGGAATTATACCTATGCGGCTTAGATTGAAGAGCGCAACGATCTTTAGGCGGAGCAATCGTGGAACCAAGAACGTAATATGATCAGGAATTGAAATTGATTTGAAAGGATTGAAGTATTTTGAGATTCGTAATAGTATTCGTAAGTGTTCGTAAGGATTTTGTGTTTGTAAAAGATAATAAATGAAAAGCCGTCCGTGATTCGGGAAATCACAAGTATTTATAGGAAAAAGGAGTGTGCGCCTCACGCGGCAACCTGCGCCTGGCGTAGGCCTGTGTGTCAAGCGCACGTCCATGCTTCAGGCGCACATTGGTGTTCCTGTCGCGGCCAACCCAATCAAATCCGTACACGTGTATACACGTATTTAAAAAGATAATAAAGAAACTTGCGTCTCACACAGGACTTGCATCAGACGCTGGACTCTGTGTGAGTCACAAGTCCACGTGTCAGGCGCTCGTTGACGCTAATGACGCGTTCTGGCCAATATGCTGGACGCACGTGGCGCGCTGAGCGCGGCCCCTGCTTCCAGCGCATATTCCAGCATATTCGGGGTTTTTATCAAACGCGTCTTTTGAAGATAATTCTTTATCCCTAAAATCCGGAGATTGAATTTCACGGAATAAAAATCTGATTTGTATTTAAAATATTTATCAAAGATAATAAAAATATTTATAAAAAATATTTATTACAATAATAAATATTTAATTGGGCTATTAAATGGACCTAAAATATTTTATGGGTTTAAAATATAATTAATAATCATAAACAATTAATTGGGCTTTAGAATATCATTTCAAAACACAATTTTGGATTGGTTATTTAGATTGCTTTTCCGTTGGGTCGCGCCAACTAATACTGCGATATGTTTCATCATTGGACCCTTAAATGGGGAGACACGATTATGTGTTTACAGAAGTCCCCACTTTGACTGAGGTTCAGGAAATCGAAAGTCAAAGTATACGGTGTCGGGACGGAGAACGATTCTAAACGCTCTGCAGTTTAGAACTGATCCATATACGTCGGTCTCTGCAAAACAAAGTTAGTAGGCAGGACATTAACTACAAGCAATTTGATTACCTGCAGGTAAAGATGTTTGCCAGATAGGTGGAAATAACTCAGATAAAGCACATAATGATGCAATAATGCAAACTTAGACTCTCTAAGGATGCACGAGACGCTATGCAAAGTTTAAGGTTATGCAAAGCTAAGGGATGACACGTCATGCAAGGTCAGGTTATGCAAGACTAGAATGTATGAAATGTAATGCAAGGTCAGGGTTTTGCAAGGTCAGGGTTTTGCAAGGTTAGAAGATCTGGATATGTAGAGAGATAGATTGATCATGCATGGATAGAATGATTTTTGAAAATCATTTTTTATTAAATAATCGGGGTCCGTAAACGAGCAGATTACAACTTTTCGGGAGTTTGATTTGGAGGCACCACCACATAAGGAACCCCCCACCTTGGGTGAGCTCGCCGTGAATTAGGCATCTTGAGCCTTGATTGAAATGTACTTGATCTGATATTGTAATGTAGTTGATCTGTCTTGAACGCTGAAAGTTGTCACTGGGGTTTTATTCTTTGGGAAGCTGATTAGGCAAAGTCAAATATTGCCAGAAACCATGGAATTGTCGGAGAGTCCTTCAGGGACAAGGAGAGCTTGGATTGAAAAATAAAATAAAATAAAATAGTTTAAATTTTGTGACTTAAATGAATATAGGTGGGAAAAGGCTTTAACGAGGCTAGGTACAGACTCGAGTGTATGTCGGGATCTAGAAAGAAATTATGCTCCTAAATTCTAGAAAGTCAAATCATTAGACCTTGACTAATCTTTTTATTGAAGCGGTCGGACCTCGAGATGAGGATTCCTACGTATCCTTGCGGAATCAGACCATTCGTAGTTCCGGATCTGATTTCTTTTTTTTATTGTGCCCTAACTTTTGCCTAGGCCGCCCTTTCGGGTTTTCAACCTAGCGGGTTGGACATACCTTGAAAAAGGAGTTAGGATTGATGAAAGGTTGAAAGGCTTAAGGCTTGAGGTTTTGATGAAGGTTTAATTGGTTTGGCCAATGGAGGATCATGGATTTGGATTATATGGGATAAGGTTTTGATGGGTTGAAGGATTTGAATGAGAGGTACAACTTGTGTGCAAGCCCCCTAGCTTGACTTTTTATTTCTTTGCCTTTAGCTTTTTCTTTTTGCACTTATTCTTTCTCTTTTTGCTTTGTGCGTTTTTCTTTTGCTTTTTTTTTCGCACTATAAACGCATTAGGTTGCGCCTGGCGCAACGTCCCTGCCCCAGACGCATATCCTGCACGCCGCGCGCATCATTTGCGTGACGCGCAGTCTATTCGTCCCATGCTTATTGGTCTTTTGACCTTTGTTCGAGTCTAAAAATAACACATTTGCGTCAATGTTAGTCTGTCAAACTCGATATGGTTAGTGTGTAAGTCTTTGCGTCCTGAGTTTATGCTAAATTTGTCAAAACATCGCCTAAACTGTCATGAAAACGTGTGTGGGATCAATACGCTAAACGCATGAGGATGCGCCTGACGCATTGACCCTGCGCCAGACGCACAACACTGTGCCACACACACCTTTGCTACTTGGTGTGTTGTTTGTGCATCTCGCGTTTTCCGTCACTTTAGACAATGTAGTGGCAAATTCCGTATAATGTTCTTGTCTGCATGCATTAGAGTCATTGACTGTTCAAAACGTCTTGCGTCTATTTTCACCTTAAAAAAAGGAGTCAGTCTTTTCATGCAAGGTTGAGTCTGTCCTAAAAAGTGCATCTAGAAAGCTGGTCATAGTAGAGTTAGAGTCATCATGCATGTCTACCTCTTTCCACCTTCTCCCTTGTTGTTCAACAAATCTTCCCTATCAATCTTACCTTACCATATTCAACCAATTTCAAAAAACATTTACAAATCATAATCATACACGACATTTACAAAAATATTTTCAAAATCAATCCATCATCTTTTCCTAACAAAAGATAAAAAACGGGTTCCCTCCAAAAATGAATTTCGAAAATTCTAAGTCTAGTCCAAACACCTTCAATCCAATCTACTCATCCAAATCCAACCCACTTGCATTCATTTTAGGCCCATATGCATTAGGGTCCATCTTGCATTCATTCTAGGCCCACATGCATTAGGGTCCATTTTGCATTCATATTAGGTCCATCTAAATATTGAGTCCATGCATTCATATTAGGACCGCTAGCATTAGAGTCGATATTAGGCCCATATAAGTCTAGTTCAAATCAAATCTAGGCCCATTTGCATCTATATGTGAACCCTAGTTTATATCAAGCCCAGTCTAAGTCTAATCCCAGTCTATTCCATTTTCAACGTCAAGCCCATGAGCATTTCCAAGTCTAACTTCAAACCACTGTAGGATTAAGTCCAAAATCAGGTTCATATAAGGCCCAACTCATTTCCTAAGTCTAATCCAGTCTATTTCCAAACCCGTATAGGACGAAGTTCAAACCATTAGTCTAGCGAAGCTAGCATCCCTTAAAGACCATCACGGCACCCTTTGACCAAGCGAAGCTAGTCACCCTTAAGTCCATAACGGCACCCTTTAACCTAGCCAAGCTAGTCACCCTTAAGTCCATAACGACACCCTTTGATTTAGCGAAGCTAGTCACCCTTAAGTCCATAACGACACCCTTTGACCTAGCGAAGCTAGTCACCCTTAAGTCCATAACGGCACCCTTTGATCTAGCGAAGCTAGTCACCCTTAAGACCATAACGGCACCCTTTGACCTAGCGAAGCTAGTCACCCTTAAGTCCATAACGGCACCCTTTGACCTAGCGAAGCTAGTCACTCTTAAGTCCATAACGGCACCCTTTAACCTAGCGAAGCTAGTCACCCTTAAGTCCATAACGGCACCCTTTGACCTAGCGAAGCTAGTCACCCTTAAGTCCATAACGGCACCCTTTGACCTAGCAAAACTTTCACCCTTAAGACCATAACAGCACCCTTTGTCCTAGCGAAGCTAGTCACCCTTAAGACTATAACGGCACCCTTTGACCTAGCAAAGCTAGTCATCCTTAAGACCATAACGGCACCCTTTGACCTAGCGAAGCTAGTTACCTTTTAAGACCATAATAGCACCCTTTAGACTTAGCGAAGCTAGTCACCCGTAAGACCATAAAGGCACCCTCCGAGTTTAGCGAAGCTACTCCTACCTTACATCTATAGCATCCCAATTAAGTCAATAATGGCACTAAACCCTTGAGTCTAGCGAAGCTAGCCCATCTTAGATCCATAAAAACCCAATATCATCGAGTCTGGCGAAGCCAATCACCCCTAATCTAGCGAAGCTAGCATTCCCTAAGTTCGCATAAGCAATCCTTTTAAGTCCAGTCTGCTTGCATAGTCCAGTCCAGTCCAGTCAAGTCCATATTTGCATATGCATATAGTTAGGCCCATGTCAGCATCATCGTTAAGCTTATACTAGTCGAAAACCCATAACCATTTCTAATCCTTCATTTCAAAATCATTCCCATTTCCATTTCCCATTTTCATTTCCCATTTCCATTTCCATTTCCATTTTCATTTCTCATTTCCATTTCCTATTTCGAAAATCATTTCATAAAATTTACAAGCAAAATCCACTCGATTCTGTTCATGACCGTTCGAGAGATTACAACTTAGGAGTGCCTAAAGGAGGAACAAAATGTGAGCCTACTCAATGGCTCATCAATCGCACTATCACCACCCCGACTTCATTTAGAGTCATGAAGATTACTTTTTGACCGCCTTCACAAAAGAGGCGCGATCACTTCTATATTTTTGACCGCCTTCACATTAGAGGCGCGATCACTTCTATATTTTTGACTGCCTTCACATTAGAGGCGCGATCACTTCTATAGGGTCTACTCCGAACCCTGCACCTAAAAGAAAATTCAAAAGGTGCAACCTATATTTCTACTGCAAATTCCAACAGAACAATGAACACCTGACATCTAGTGTCGAATACCATCCATCACTGCGCTGCGAAACATAGTCGATAACGACAGACTTCTAATACTTGCTACAATGAGAATCAGCATCATCATCAACCCTTTTCTGCAGTGCGTCAACAATTCATAGGCTTAGTCATTTGTTTCTGGTATCCTAGGATGAGTCAGAGAGTCCTTACCTTAAGCCATTTCTGTCATTTCCCATCGAGTCTATGTCACTTTAGGACTTCATTTATTATAGCCTTTCCATTTCCATTTCATTTATTTTTCTTTTTATTTTCATTGGCTTTCCATCATTTTATTTATGTTTCTAATTCAATGATGAAACTTAAATCACCTAATGATTTTAATAAAAAAAAAAATCTGAAAACAAAAAAAATAAAGAAAAATGAAAAAAGGATATATTTTGGATCATGCGTTATTCCCCTCTTTCCTCCATCATCCTCCACGATACTTAGCCAAATAATCCCTCCATTAGCCAAAGCTGCACAAATATCCTTCAAGCCTTCCAATTCCCTAAACCAAACACGTGTGTAAGCCTTACTACAAAAAAAGTGAAAAAATTGGCGCAATGCTCTGCGGCATGCGTATTGGTAAATTGACGAAGGTTCGGGCGAAAACAACGATTAGTCGTTTTAGACGCAATTTGCATTATTTTTAGGCGCAAAGCATATCAACAAGTTAACAAAATATTAGCAGGCAAAAATTGCAAAACAATAGCCATGCATATGCAAAACAATATATTATTCAAAAATGTACTTATGGTGGCTGAACAATAGCCATGCATATGCAAAACAATATATTATTCAAAGGCATAAAAGGAGAATGAATCGTATTTTTCAAGTTCCACTCACTCATTTCCCCGTCTAGACTCCATAGATGGTCAAAATGAACCAAAGATTGAGTTCGGGGGTGAGGGTACGAATATGGTCATAATGAACCAAGTTCGCCCATTGTTGGCCTTTACTAAATATCGATTTACAACAAATTTTATGCCAAATAATAATCATATAACATTTTGATACACCCTAAAAATATTTAGTCTAGGTTGGTTCAGGAAACACATAAAAAGACTTAATTTTTAGTGACCAGTTATTATGCAATCATATTACAAGGTTCCTAGCAGGTTGTCCAGATTAATCTGATTAATATTAGAACATTTGTTTAGGTCTTGTTTAGCAAAAATAACATGTGGGTGATTGTAGGAGTGTTTTTATTTCGCCTACGCGGTGTGAGCGCGTATTAGATTTGACTACCCCACTGTTAAGGTTTTATTAAAAATTGTTTTGTATTGAAAGAAGTCGCCAACAATTCTTTTTAGGAAGAATCATAAACCTAATTGGATATGGGAAAACCGTAGAGACAAATTATCCAATGTAGATTTTCCCGTCCTGACTCCATAGATGGTCTAAATGAACCAAAGATTGGGTTCGGGGGTGAGGATACGAATATAGTCATAATGAACCACATTCGCCCAGAGTTGGCCTCAACTAAATATCGATTCATTGCAGATTTTATGCCAAAGAATAATCATATAATGTTTTATACACCCTAAAAATATTTAGTCTAAGTGAGTTCAGGAAACACATAAAAAGACTAATTTTAGTGATATGTTAGGCAATCAATATTACAAGGAACCTAGCAAGTTGTCCAAATTAATCTGATTAATATTAGAACAGTTCTTTAGGTCTTTATTAGCAATAAATAACATGTGAGGTGATAAAAGCAATAAGCTAGACAATCATATAATACGCATAGAATGATCAGGCAGTCATATAATATACAAAGGCATGAATAATAATAAAATAAAATAAAAGAAAGTATAGAAAAAAGGTTAGAATATACAGTATAGCGATTTAACATTAAAGATCTACATCAGGAAAGAAACCGTTAGTAACTTCAATATAAAAATATTTTATTTAAGGACCCTCAGGATTATACCGTGGCTTGGGTCTGCAAGATTGACAACCTTCGGGACGAGCAATCGTGAAGCCTGAAAATCTGAATGTCTGAAAGTATGTAGATTGAATGTATTTTGTGTTTGAAAGGTATGAGTTTTGTAGGGAAGTTTTGTAGTTTGTAGAGACATTCGTAAAGTATTCGTCGTGTGTCATGTGAGAAATTCGTTCTTCAATCTGTACAGAAATCAAGCCTATTTATAGGAAAACGGCACTGCGCCTCACGCGCTGGCTGCGCCAGGCGCAGCTGACGTGGCAAGCACATGACGCGGCATGACCAGTAAAAAGCGTACACGTGGCACGCGCTTTTAAAAAAGATAAGAAAGAAAATCCGCGTCTCAAGCAGAGAATTGCGCTTGACGCAGGACTCTACATGAAACGTAAGTCTACGTGGCAGTTCTGGTGCGCTTAGCACAGCCTGTGCGCTTGGCGCAGCCTACGTGGAAGTCCATGTGGCAGGGCACGTGCGCTCAGCACAATCAGCTGCGCTCAACACAGTCAGCTGCGCTCAGCACAGTCAACTGCGCTCAGCGCACCGCCTTGTTTTTTATTGTTTTTTTTTATAAATGCGTTTTAAAGATTTTCTTTTATCTTTTAACTCTGGAAATCTGATTTTACGGGATAAAATCTGATTTTGACTTAAAAAGTATATCTTTTGAAAATATTTATTTATTATAATAAATCAATCAATTATCAATTAATTGAGCTTTTCAAAGAATTGGGCTCAAATACAATTAATTATCATGAATAATTAATTGGGCTTTAAAATAGGACTTTAACACTTTTCGAAATGGTTTTAAATAGCTTTTCAGACTGCTCTGCCCTTGGATCGGACCAATTAAGACCATGATATGTTTTATCATCGGATCCTTAAATGGGGAGACACGATTATGTGTCTACAGAAGCCCCCACTTTGACTGAGGTTCAGGAAACTGATAGTCAAAGTATACGGTGTCGGGATGGAGAACGATTCTAAACGCTCTGCAATATAGAACAGATCTGTAACCGCCGGTTTCTACAAAACAAAGTTAGTATGCAGGACAATAACTACAAGCAATCTGATAACCTGTAGGGAAAGATGTCAGCAGATAGGTGCAAACAACTCACATAAGCACATAGTGATGCAAACGATGCAAATATAGACTCTCTAAGGATGCACAAGACGCAATGCAAGGATTAAGGTTATGCAAAGCTAAAGGGTGACACACCATGCAAGGTCAGGGTTATGCAGGACTAGAATGTATGAAATGCAATGCAAGGTCAGGGTTTTGCAAAGCTACAATGCAAGGTCAGGATTTTGCAAGGCTAGAAGATGTGTAGAATGATAGCATGAGTAGAAATAGATAGAACGATTTTCGAAAATCGTTTTTAGTAAATGGTAGGCGTTTGCCGTGTACGCCTAACCAAAGATAAATTTCTCCTACTCTCATGCACACTAAGCAAGTATAATGGAAGTAGGGATCGTATCCACAGGGAAACAGGGACGAGCTTTATATTTAGCGTGAATCAGTACTTAGATTAAGCTAAGGGCCGAAGAACCTAATAACAAGGGGGGTTTCAAAAGACTTAATGAATAAACTACAACTAACTAGCATATAAATAAAATGAGAAATCAATATGGGAAGATCTTGAATCCGATAAACATCCACTTCAATTCATTATCGATCATTGAACCTCAACTCTAATTATTTCCATAATTATCTATTGTTGAGAATTAATCTCGTATTCTCCTTATTCTTAGTTGAATAGCACGATTAGCGTGACTATAAAACCCTAACTAAAGGATAACCTAGTCCGATCAGCATCTAAGTTCAATCCAATAGCAGCAATAAACACAGAGAACCAATAGACCTGCTAATGTCATACACGCGATAAACATTCAACAGTTGATTTAATTTCCCCATGAAATAACCAAGACGATCTGCATCTAAGTTATTCCCTAGTTTGCTACCAATTGATAAAAGAATAAAACAATCCGATTTTATTCTTAAATCTAGCATTAGATTAATTACACAATTAAACTAGTAACGTTCCTAGCATAATTATGCAAAAATCATAGAACATAATCATAGAAATTAAACCATAATCAAGGAAAATAGATAGAGAGGAATGATCTCACAATAACGGTTGAAACTTCATGTTAATTTTCTTCAAGAACAGTTCAAGCTACAATCCGATAGCATAAACCAAATCCAACATTGAAATCTCTAAGAAAACTAAGAAAACTAAGAAAAATAACAAAAGTGAGGAAGGAGAATTAAGAGAGAAGTGTTTTTTTCTCTCTCCTCCATTTCAGCTCTGCTCCTCCTCCCTACAAAGAAGATAGGTTTTAGGAAGCTTTTAAACCCCGCACAAAACGTGGCCCCAAACCGACTTAAGCTTCGCGAGTCGCGAAGAGTACACTGTCTTCCCGCACAAATTGGCCTGGGCGCGAGGGTCGCGAGTCGCGACATGCATCGCGAGGTACGATGGCAAGCGTCGCGAGTCGCGAGCTACTTCGCGGGTCGCGAGATGCATGGAGCGCTGCTCGCAGTGCGGGTCGCGATTCGCGAGCTTCATCGCGAGGTGCGATCTGCTTGGCTGTGCGCTGCTAGGCATGCTGCTACTGCTTGGCTTGGCGATGATGTTGGGATGTTGCGCGCTGACCATAGCTGCTGGGGTGGTGCCATGGACTGTTGTAGATGACTTGCGATGCTGCTGGGTTAGTGCGGTGTAGGGATGGAGCATTGATGCTAGGATAGCACATTGTCGTCAACTCATAACTTACTTCCGTGCCACCAAGCCATGGTGCTGAACTTTCTTGAACACTCAAGGATAACTTCAATTAAACATCGTTCAATTCCGTTTCTCCTTAAAAGTTCGGAATCTATAACATTAACACTAATTACTCACAAAACTCCGAACTTCTGTTAAGGTTGATTTATATGCAAACGTTAACAATAACGAACAAATCCCTTAGCAAAGTGCACCTAAAATATCACAAAAACATCGTATAACTTGAGCGTATCAGTAAATGATTGGGGAACGTAAACGAGGTCCGCGGATGACAACTCATTGGGAGTTTGATTTGAATTGGAGAAACCACCACACGTAAGAAGCCCCCATTTTGGGTGAGCTTGCCTGAATTAGGCATGAGCCTTAATCGAAATGTACTTGATCTGATATTGAAACGTAGTTGATCTGCCTTGAACGTTGCAAGTTGTCATTGAGGATTGTTTATTGGGAAGTTAATATAGGCAAAGTCAAATATCGCCAGAAACCATGGAATTATCGGATAGTCCTTCAGGGAAAAGGAGAGTTTGGATTGAAAAATAAAATGTTTGAATTTGTGACTTATATAAATGTAGGTAGGAAAAGGCTTTGACAAGGCTAGGTGCAGACTCGAGTCTATGTCGGGATCTAGAAAGAGTATGCTCCTAAATTTTAGAAAATCAAATCATTAGACCATGACTAAATTTTATTTTATTGAAGCGGGTGGACCTCGAGATGAGGATTCCTATGTATCCTTGCGGAATCAGACCATTCGTAGTTCTGGATCTGATTTCTTTTTATTTATCATTTTTTGTGTGCCCTAACTTTTGCCTAGGCCACCCTTTCGGGTTTTCAACCTAGCGGGCTTGGACATTCCTTGAAAACGGAGTTATAGAATGGTTGATGGAAGGTTGAAGGGTTGATTTTGATGAAAAGGATGAAAAGTTTAAGGCCTGAGGTTAGGATGAAGGTTGAATTGGTTGGGCTAATGGAGGATCATGGATTCGAATTGTATGGGTTAAGAGTTTTGATGGATTGAAGGATTTGAATGAGGGGTAGAACTTGTGTGCAAGCCCCCTACCTTGACTTTTATTTCTTTGCCTTTGGCTCTTTCTTTTTTAATATTTTCTTTTTGTCCTGTGCGTTTTCTTTTGCTTTTTTCATTTTTTCGCACTTTGAATTTTTTTCACTCTTTGTTTTTGCCTGGCATTGATATATTTTGTGTAGTAAGGCTTGCACACAAGTTTGGTTATGGGTATTGGAAGGCTTGAAGGCTATTTGTGGAGCTTTGATTTTACTAAAATTATAGGCGTAACAGTGGGCTATTTGTCGAGTTCGAAGTGTATTAATGTGAAAAATGCGCCTTTGGGGTCACTTCCGGGAAACTCCTTGGTTATGTCATCGGTTCTAGAGGGATAGAAATTAACCCTACTAAAATATCAGCCATCATGACCATGCCTCCACCTAAGAATGAAAAACAAATAAGGGGTTTCTTAGGAAAAATCCAGTACATCAGTAGGTTCATCTCTAAACTAACCATGGTGTGTGAGCCCATCTTTAAAAAGCTTAAGAAAAGTGTTGCCGCCGAATGGGATGAGGACTGCCAAAAAGCCTTTGACAAAATCAAAGAATATTTATCCAACCCACCAGTCTTAGCGCCTGCCTTGCCATACATACCTTTAAGGCTTTATTTGACTGTGACTAGGACCGCGGCTGGGGCCATGTTAGCACAAGAGGTTAATGGGAAAGAGTGTGCCATTTACTACCTTAGTAAGAAACTCTTAGATTACGAGTCCCGTTACACCCCCTTAGAGAAGCTTTGCCTTGCACTAGTCTGGGCCACTAAGAAGCTTAGGCATTATATGCTTACTCACACAATCCATATAGTGTCGCGACTAGACCCCCTTAAGTTCTTGTTTGAAAAGCCAGCCCTTAATGGTAGACTTTCCCGCTGGGTAGTAATGTTGGCTGAATTCGACTTAAAATTTATCCCTCATAAATCCATCAAAGGCAACGCTGTTTTCGACTTCTTAGCGGATTTCCCTGTAGATGAATCTCGCGAAGAATATGAATTTCCTGATGAAGACCTTCTCATGACGGAAGACGAAAGTTGGGCACTATACTTCGATGGTGCATCCAACCAAAAGGGATGTGGCGTCGGGGTACTCCTGGTATCGCCTGAAGGCGAACACACTCCTCTTTCTGTTAAACTCGACTTCGATGTTACTAATAATGCAGCCGAGTACGAAGCATGTATCATAGGGCTCCAGACCGCAGTGTCCCTCGACATCAAGAAGCTAAGAGTATATGGTGATTCATCGTTGATCATCAATCAAATCTCTAAAAGATGGAAAGTTAGAAATGAAAGCCTCTTGCAATACCAAACTCATCTAGAAACCATTGCTGAACAAATCCATGAAATACAATATACCTACCTTCCACGAGAAGAAAACCAATTTGCTGACGCTTTGGCCCGCATAGCCTCTATGATTAAAATTCCTCGCGCTATGCCAGAAATGCCCCTTATCATTGAGCGACGGCAAGAGCCTGCTTATGTTCATGCCTTAGACACTGAGCCAGATCCTATTCCTTCTAAACCCTAGTTTATTGATATTCTCAACTATTTAACAAAAACAGAATACCCACCTGTAGCTTCAACAAGAGCCCGGCGTGCCTTAAGGCTCTTGGCCTCCCAATATGTCGAGTATAACGGGACACTGTACAAAAGGACACCACAAGGCGTGCACCTGCTCTGTATTGATAAACCTGATACCACAACAGTCATGGATCAAGTCCATAGTGGAATTTGTGGCACGCATATGAACGGCCGCATGTTAGCTCAAAAGATCATTCGCTTAGGTTATTACTGGACCACAATGGAGAAAGAGTTCTACCTTTATGTCAAAACCTGTCCAAAATGCTAATTATGCGCTAACCTGCAACATGTCCCACCCTCCTTGTTATATACCTTCACTTCACCTTGGCCATTTTCAACCTAGGATATTGACATTATTGGTAAAATAACATCACCTGGCACTAGGGGGCATGAATTCATCCTTGTGGCCATAGATTACTTCACTAAATGGGTAGAAACCGCATCGTATGCTAAATTGACAGCCAAACATGTCGCTGCCTTCTTAGAAAAGACCAAAATTTGCCGCTATGGGGTACCCCACGAGATAATCAGTGACCAAGGTACCCACTTCCAAGCTGAATGTGAACAAGTCCTTGAAAAATATAGCATCAAGCACCATCGTTCTTCCCCATATAGACCCCAGGCCAACGGTGCTGTGGAGGCTGCTAACAAAAATATCAAGGTTATTATCCAGAAAATGACTGAAAATTATAAAGATTGGCCCGATAAGCTACACTTTGCCTTTTGGGGATACCGCACTTCTATCCGAACATCTACCGGAGCTACACCTTATTCTCTTGTCTATGGCATAGAAGCTGTTCAACCTGTTGAACTAAAAATACCACCCTACGCATTGTCCTAGAAAGTCAAATCCCTGTTGAAGCCGATTGGGTCAAAGCTAGATTCGAAGAGCTCATCTTACTCGATGAACGAAGATTAGCTGTCTTGCATCATGTGCAAGTTTATCAAAATCGTATTGCGAGATCTTTCAATAAGAAGGTCAAACCCCGAAATATTAAAGAGGGCGACTTAGTGCTTAAAGCATTAAGGAAAAATGTGTTAGATCCTCGAGGTAAATTCAGACCTACTTGGGTCGGTCCATACATTGTCAAGACAATCCTATCTGGAGGAGCAGCTCAACTCATTGACATGGACGGCACTGAATTTCATAATCTAACAAATCTTGATCAACTCAAGAAATTCTATGTGTAAAACACAACCAATTCTGTGATTTGTAATAGTTATCCAATTTTTATGAAGCATGAACTACGTGCGACCTGATTCCTATTTGGATAAGTATCAACCTTGTACAAGGTTCGGCCCCTTCATTAATCAAAACCTCCTGCGGTTCAAACGATTTATAAAAAAAAAAATAACAGTATTTTATAATGGTTAATCGCGCCAGACGCAACAATTTTGCGCCTAGTGCAGTGCAGTACGCTAGACGCACCTATTCGCGTCCAGCGCACTAACCCGCTTTGCTGTTGGTTCGAACCTTTCCTTTCTGGCATTCGTCAAGATGCTTAAATACGACAATATTTTGCGACATATTTAGGCTCACTTCGGTCTACATAAAAATAAACTTTGTCTTTATTAAAATTACTGAATGAAAATAAAACATGAAACATAAGTTATGACTACACTATAAAATAAATATGTGGCATGAAAGCCTTATTGAAAGCAATAAATTAACATAAAAACAATAACTATGCAGACATTGTTGCAATCAGTCCTTCTTCTCCTTCCCCTTCTCAGCCTTTTCTCCCTGAGTAGAAGTTTCTCCCTTTTCCATCTGTAGCTTTGGTCTAGGTGCCTTCCTTTTCTCCCAATACACCATAGGTTCCTTCCCTTTGCCTATAGGAGTGTCTGTCTGTTGAGTCACCCTTCCTGTGTCAGCCCTTTCCCTGATTACTACGCCCCCTAAGCGTAGTATTCTCTTTGACGGTGGCACCCGTGGCCCAAGTCGTTCCCGCGCTGGTGCTACCTTTGGCCCTAAACGTACCTTCATAGTGGAAGTTTTAGTAACAGGCTTCTGGCTGCTCTTCCCTACAGATGAGTGCCCAACGGGTCTCTTGCCCCTGTTATCCAAAGTCTCTAAAGTTTTCCCCACAGTTCGGGGAGTAAATTTTCGTTTCTTTGTCACTTCGACGGACTCCTTCACCCTCATCTCTTTCCTCACAGCAGGGTCCCTAGTAAGCATCCATACGATATAGCTCTTAGACACCTTCTCAGATTCTATTCTTTCCTGGGTATACCAAAGTGGGCATTCTCCCTAATATTTCTCCCACCTTCTAATTCCACTCCAAGTTAGACCATATATTTTTGGAGCAATAGTGTCTTCAGCAGGGATCAGTTGGCGGTACCCATATTGTCTCAGTACTCTCGACGGAAAATAAAAGATCATGGTATACAGACTACATAACCTCACATAGGGTGAACCATCACGAATCCCTACCATGGACCCAATCCTCTACCATGGCACCACCCATCTAACACTCAGCTCATCATCCCCAAAGAAAAGGGTCCAGTCTTCAAAAGATTTCTTCGTGAAGATTTTCTTCCTACCAATGAAACCCTTCTTATTATATCTCTCCATATTTTCGGGAGGATCAATCAACCTCAAATGTTACATAAGCCAGATCTGCAGCAGCAAATAAAATATATATTATGATTGCTTCCTGACGAGTAATAATACACTATTTCATTATTGCTTCTCCAAGAGTAATAATACGTGCACAACCTTTAACGCTTCATGACGAGTGATAATAAAAACCTTATATTACTTCCTATAGAGTAATAATACGAGTGTCCCCACATCCGCGCCTGACGCACAAAGCTGCGCCAGACGCGCCATATGAGCGACAGACGCATAAACATGCGCCTGACGCAACTATTTGCGCCCAGCGCAAATTCCATCTTCGTTTTTTTTGGATGTAATATCATAATTCCATTATTCAATACAGTCGTCATAACTCGAAAAATTTATTATGTATTATTACTTCGCATAGAGTCATAATATAGTCAAATATAATAAAAAAAAGAAGACGAAAAATTATTTCTTTGGTTCATGACTAAAAAATATATTTTACCTGCAACAGTAGGGGGCTCCCTGAAATATGCCCTTTCGGGTTCTTCTTCACAGCATCCAGACTGGAGATCATCTCCCCTACGCAAAGTGGCATCGGTGTCCTTCCTACCTCCAGTTGCTCTGCTATAGTAATCAAGGAAGCAAAACCAGCACCATTGTCCCCGTTCACAAACAGAAAACGACTAAGCAGGCAAAATACCAATGCTCGCATACGATATGTCTGCCTAGCCCTTTCAGTAGGAGGACTATACAGTTCAGCTAGCCTAGCCAAATTAACCCTCCTACCATACACGATTTCGGACATATTTTCTTCCTTTAAATCCATGAACCTCTCAAAGTCCTTAAAAAAATAATCCTCCAAACTAGGGACACAGGGTAATTGACTACGGGGCCATCCAATTATAGCACCAAATTCCTCAGGCAAAATCGTTAATTCGTGATTCACAAAACAAAAACGATGATTGGTGACATCCCAAAAATTAACAGCTACATAAAGGAAATTATAGTCTAACTGAACAAACCTCAAGGACGCCAATACATCCATATGCCGCCTGCCGAGCTCGTGTTTCTCAGCAATGGTCACTGATGACAACCACCCACTTAGAGTTGGTTCAAAAGCCATGGCAAACTGTTAAAAGTAGCAGCAAAGTATTATAGAGAAAAGTGCAAAGCAAAATATTGAACTCGTAATACTGAAAAAACGTACATATTTGCCTATTTATAACGGCTTCGCATCTCAACTCTAAACGGATTCGGATTTACCGTTCCAAAACGCGTTATACGCTAAATGTGCGCCTAGCGCACAAGAGCGCGCCAGACGCCGCTACATGCGCTCAGGGCACAACTTCGACTCACATAGGTCGACTCGGATTATGATCTCTCACAAGATTTCGGGCCACTCCCCCCTCCACTTCGGATAAAAAAACTTTTTTTATTAAATTAATGTCCATGTTTTCGGCCCATTTTTGTAAAAACCCACCCACCCGCCCCCTTTTAGCTCTCATTTTTTTCTTTTTTTTGTTGGGAGAAGGTCGGCTACGCTCCATTCAAAGTTGCTTAAAACTGAGTCAGTCGCATTGCATTTATACATGGCATTTTAAAATGAGAGTCATTTGTAACAAAATTTCACTAACAAACATGGGAAAGAAACAACACCAATGATTATATAATGTTTGAACAAAAGACGCAAAACATATCAACATACAAAATATACATCATAACAAAAGTGCAGGCCGCAGGTACACAAAATTTAAGTAATGCAGACATCTAAGAGGAAAGGTGATCCTACTCCCCCGAAGAGGAGTCCTCTGGTTCTTCAACCCGGACCCCACTCGACTCGCCCGCGTGATAGCCTATCCCAGGCTGCATGAAAGGAGTCATAGGCGGAGTCGGTCGCAGCTGCTGCATCCCCAACATCTGCTGTTGCTCTGCAACAACTGCATCTGCTGCATCTGTTGCATCCGCATATGCTCCATCCACATTGGAGAAGGTCTAGGGCATGGATCGGGCCTGGCGCCCCCCATAAATTCCATATTGCCGGCTCCGAACTGCCCAGTAAACGGACTCAGCAGAGGCCTCTCAGATGTCGACTCTCGGGGAGTATGAGCCGAAAGTCTAGACTGGGTCGATACCCTCGCCTCGGGACGAGGCCCACTCTCCTGAGGATGACGCTGCACCAAATGTCACAAAGCATTAGCAAAACGAATACAACAAAAAAATACAACCAAAGCACAATATGTCAGTCTACCTGGCTATGTGCGTCGCTGCGACGACAAGACATGCTCCTCTTCAGCTTGGCCATCCCATGCTTCAGCGAGTCAACCACTCGGAGAATCTGAAAGACAGTCTCCCGAGGAACCTGAAAATAAACAGTACATAAGTCACTACAAGCAAGATGAATAATGAAAGTTCCCGACTTTCAACACTTACCGAGCTCACATGGGCTCCAAGATAACACGAACAAGATCTTCGCTCCGCCTCCCGGGGCAACATCAATCATCTCCTCGACAGGCCCAGAATCTCCAGTATACCGGATTCTCACATCCGGAACAAAAGAGATACGAGCCGCAGCAGCCTCCTGACAAAAGCAAAAAGCAATAACATTTAATATTTTGATCATGTCAAAGTAAACAAAAACAAGCAAATGAGCATACCTCGTTGAACTTGACGGGAGGGGCCAAGCGAGGCAAAAGGACACCTTGGTAATCGCGATCACAAAAAACAAAGTCGTGATAGCTCACCCGAAGCGTCGCCCCTCCCTCGATAGCCTGAACAAGAGCAACCCTATCCATCATAGTAACAGGGGGGTCGTGAGGCACCAGTAATTTCCTCGTCCCGTTGTGCTGACATGTCACCCTCTCACCCAGATACCACACAAGGTATGACTCTCCGTAAAAAATGACCCTCTCGCGAGTCAGAATGCAGGCCCTGTGAGCCCAAGCCGGTATCTCCGGAAACGACGCCCAAGGATAAGAGGTAACCTGAAGAGCAAGGAAAAGTTAACATCTGCTACATACACGCAAAGGACAAGATTGATTCATTACGATGACCTTGTCGTCCGTGACTCGCCGGATAGCCTTCCGGACACTCTCCACGGCGCCATAACGCGTCATCCCACGCTCCTCCCTGGACAAGCCGGCAGGAAATGTAGGGTCACGAACCCTTTCCGGGGCCAATCCCGGAAAATTCTCATAAAACCAAATCTGTAACAATAAGATCACCTTAGCACTGGTCAAGATAACGAGACAAAAGATGGACGATGTGTACAGTCATACCTCCAGAAGCCTCCATGGACCAAATTGGGAGACTGGCCCACCATCACCCAACTGCCTGCAAGCGCTACGCATGCAGTACAAGAGACTGCAATAGCCCAGCTCGGCCCAGTCATAGGTCGACACTTGAGACAACTCACTCAAGGGCTGCAGATATCGCGTCGAGACGCGAGATCCCCTATCAGTGTGCAACAGGCCACAGACGGCTAGCCATAGCAGAATGCGCACCTTCTGCTCCTCAGTAGTCCCCTGAAGGGTGAGTCCTCTAGCCACTTTAGACCGGGGAGCATAAGACGCATTCGAAGGAAGCATATCGGCAACCGGGCCTATCAAACCTCGAACCACCGTTGACTTGAACGGCAACGATTCACCTATCGGCACCCGGACGCCGGTAAAAGACAAGCCGAAAATCAAGGAGAAATCTAGTGGAGTGATGGTCAATTCCCCGCGACGCATGTGAAAGGAGTTGATAGTATCCCACCACAACTCTAGCAAACCTCGGACGACAATCTGAGAGGAATGAACCTGTCCCATACTCTCATAAACATCGAGAAAAGAGGACAGACCACTCTGCTCGATGAGGACAACTCGATCTCGGACCTTTCGGACTTTCCTGAGCCAGGCAAAGTCAAAAGTCCCAAAATGACGAGTATTACCCTCGTCCTGCGAAGGTAAGAATAATCAATAAAATGCCTAGGCTATTGTATAAAACGAAGTCGACATAACGTGGAATACTTACAACGCCTGAGAGCGGCCGATGTGAGATGTGATGCTCCGGATCAAAGTACAGCTGGTCGGGAGTCCACCCCTTGGCCTTCCATGCCCTCCTAGATCCTGAGGCTGCCCTACCATTGTCCTCCCCACCCGACTCTTCCGATGACATGCTAATCGGATTGAACATCACAAATGAAACTCAGAATAAAAAAAGAGTTCCCGACTATAAATTACCAGATTTCATGAATCGGTAAAAAACGCTTCAAAGCGTCACCACTACATGAGATTCCCAGAATCCATTTCACACATCAAAATAGATTCATTGCCTAAAACACGATTTCTACCAGCAGAATCATCACACATTCAAAGTTCCCTAAGCATGTTTCTAGGTTCCAAACTTAGAAACTACGCTAATCTTGATTCTGAGATTCATGATCCAAGAATCATCACACAGTCAAAGTTCCCTAAGCATGTTCCTTAGTTCCAAATTTAGAAGCTATGCTAATCTTGATTCTAAGATTCATGATCCAAGAATCATCACACGTTCAAAGTTCCATAAACATATTTCTAAGTGTCGGATTTATAAATTACACCAAATAATGAACAAACTCACATGAAACGAGTATCAAACTCGTGAAGAACAACAAAGCTGCCCGGAAAACTCGCCGGAAACTCGCCGGAAGTTCGCAGGAGCTCGTCGGAAATCGCCGAAGTACGCCGGAAACTCACCGGCAAACGTAGCCTAAACTCGCCGGAAATGGCGCGCTCCGCCTAATAAAAAACCGGCCGTCCAAAAAAAAATTATGAGAAAGAAGAGGGTCAAATCGCCCGAAACAAAAAAAAAAGATGGAAAAAATGAAAACCAAAAAAGCAAGAAATACCTGAATTGCCCGAAAATCGCCAGGAAATTCGCCGGAAAACAGCCCGGAAAAGGGGTCAAAGACTTCGAAAATTTTCGCACCCCAAGCACTTCGAAAATCACTCAAAAACACCCAAAAATACCGTAAAAGTAACAATTAAGCGAGAATAATCACTCCTCCAAAGTAGATCTGAAGAAATACGAGATAAATAAGGAATTTCAAGCTTCGAAATTTTGAAAATATAGTTGGGCTTAGGAGAGAGAGAGAAATGAAAGAAAAACGGCGGAGAAGAAGAGAAATGGGAAGAAAGAGAGTTGCCCGTGTTTTTTTAGGTCATTTAATGACCTGCGCCCAACCCGACACGTGCGCCTGACGCATCATCAAAAACCGCGTCTAACGCGAAGCACTGCGCCCAGCGCAGCCTAGCACGCTAAGCGCAGGCCTGTGCGTCTGGCGCACAGTCTCATACAACGCACTTGGGGGCTTCTTAGCAATGTGGAGCCCACGCACCTAATTCTAAATGATTTCAAATGTTCGTTACGACATTATGCGCGATAATTCGACGAACTTTCGAAAGTTTGCAAAAAATACGATTTTGCCATCCTACAAATTCTCAACGTCTATCATTCAAGAGACAATAAATACTCAGAAAAAAATCAATGACGGCACACAAACCGTCAACAACGACACACAAACTGTTAGGTCTACGGACCACTTTCAATCAACTACAACGACTGCCTTGGAAGAGGACAAACATTCCGCACCAATTGCCTTGGAACAGGACAAACATTCCGCAACAACTGCCTTGGAATAGGACAAACATACCGCAACAATTGCCTTGGAAGAGGACAAACATTTCGCAACAACTGCCTTGGAATAGGACAAACATTCCGCAACAATTGCCTTGGAAGAGGACAAACATTCCGCAACAACTGCCTTGGAATAGAACAAACATTCCGCAACAATTGCCTTGGAAGAGGACAAACATTCCGCAACAACTGCCTTGGAATAGGACAAACATTCTGCAACAATTGCCTTGGAAGAGGACAAACATTCCGCAACAATTGCCTTGGAATAGGACAAACATTCCACAACAATTGCCTTGGAACAGGACAAACATTCCGCAACAATTGCCTTGGAATAGGACAAACAGTCCGCAACAATTGCCTCGGAATAGGCCAAACATTTTGCATCAATTGCTCTACCCATATTGCCTTGGAATAGGCCAAAAACTCTACCCCGACATGAGCCGGATCATAATAGCTCATGATTCTTTTTCCCATATATCATTTCATTTTTGCAAATTTACAATTATTTTGCGAATATGTTTCACCCATGCCTGTTCCTGAAGCTTTTGCTTATTTTGCAAAAATTGTAAACTTTTCATGAAATTGTAAATTGTAAATTTACAAGTCTATTAAGTCTAGGATTCCAAAGTCAATAGAATTGCATATCAATTAGGACATTATTCATAACTGGAGTCCCTCTACATTGCATAGTCCATCGTTCATACACTTCATGCATCACTAGAGTTCTTAGGTGTTTCACTGCATCCATACTCTCCATTTCATCCCTGCTATCCCTATCAATCCTATCTTACCATATTCAATCAATTTCAAAAACTTACACCATATTCTATTCTACCTTGTTCGAAAACATATACTAATCATCATAATACCACGACATTTCAAAAAAATATTTTTTAAAATTAATCCATCATCTTTTCCTAACAAAAGATAAAACAAGGGGTTTCTTTCAAAAATGAATTTTGAAAATTCTAAGCCCAGTCTAAACACCTCCAATCCAATTCAATTCAATCCAATTCAATCCAATTCACTTGCATTCATTTTAGGCCCATATGCATTAGAAGTCCATTTTGCATTCATTTTAAGCCCATGTGCATTTCAGTCTATACATTCACTAGCATTAGAGTCGATCTTAGGCCTATATAAGTCTAGTTCATTTCAAAATCTAGGCCCATCTGCATCTTTATGTGAAGTCTAGTCCAAGTCTATCCCTAATCAATTCCAATCTAAGTCTAAGTCTAGTCCAATCCAAATCTTAGGTCCATTTAGGCCCAATTCATATCCTAGGTCTAGTTTGCATCTCCATGTAGGCCCTAGTCAGTCTTCGGACTATAAAAATCCAGTCTTAGGACTATAAAAGTTCATCCCTTAAAGTCTAGCCTGCTTGCTCACCCGTAAGTTCAAGGTCAAGCATTCCTTAAGTCTATAGGCAATTGTTGTGTCTAGCCTACTTGCTCACCCGTAAGTTCAAAGTCTAGCATTTCATAAGTCCATAGGCAATTTTTTGAGTCTAGCCCGCTTAGTCTAATGTAAGTTCCGAAGTCTAGTTGTCTAGCCTGCTTGCTCACCCGTAAGTTCAAAGTCTAGTTGCCTAGCCTGCTTGCCTTAAGTTAAGAGTCTAGTCTCCCTTATTGTCCAGTCTTCCCTAAAGTCTAGCCTGCTTACTCACCCGTAAGTTCAAAGTCTAGTCTCTCCTAAATCCAATCGTAGAGTCCAATCTGCTTGCACAGTCTAGTCCAGTCCATGTCTGCATTTGCATATAGTTAGGCCCATGTCTCCATCATGGTCAAGTCTATACTAGTCCATAACCCATAACCATTTCCATTTCCATTTCAAAATCTCTTTCCATTTTCATTTCCCATTTTCAATCCCCATTTCCATTTCCACTTCTCATTTTTCATTTCCCATTCCCATTTCTCATTTCCATTTCTTATTTCGAAAATCTTATCTTAAAACTTACAAGCGAGGTCCACTCGATTCTGTTCATGTCCGGTAGAGAGATTACAACTTAGGAGCGCCTAATGGAGAAACAAACAATTGAGCCTACTCTAAAGCTCATCAATCACACTATCACCACCCTGACTTCATTTAGAGTCATGAAGATTACTTTTGACCGCCTTCACAATAGAGGCGCGATCACTTCCATAGGGTCTACCGCCTTCACATTAGAAGCGCGATCACTTCCATATGGTCTACTCTGAACCCTGTACTTGAAAGAAAATTCAAAATGTGCAACCTATATTTCTATTGCAAATTCCAACATAAAAACAAAACATCTTACACCTAGTGTTGGATCCCTCAAATACACTACGAAACATGGTCGATGACAACGGACTACTAATACTTGCTACAACGAGAATCAACATCACCAACAACCCTTTTGTGCAGTACATCAACAATTCAACATGCTTACTCTTTTGTTTCTGGTTTCCTAAGATGAGTCAGAGAGCCCTTACCCTGAGCCATTTCTGTCCTTTCCCATCGAGGCTATGTCACTATAGGACTTCATTTCTCATAGCCTTTCCATTTCCATTTTCATTTCATTTCATATTTTATTTTTATTTTTCATTGGCCTTCCATCATTTTATATATGCTTCTAATTCAATGATGAAACTCGAATCACCTAATGAACTTGACTAATAATTAAAAAAAGAAAGAGAAAAATAAAAAAGGACATACTTTGGATCAGGAATTATTCCCCTCTCCCTTCCATTACCTTTCATAAGCCATCCTCATACAACCAAGGAAAAACAAAAACCCTTTAAACCATCATCTCCATAAACCAAACAATCCCTTCAACATCAAAGCTCCACAAACATCCTTCAAGCCTTTCAGTATCCTAAACCAAACTTGTGTGCAAGCCTCACTACAAAAAAAAAAAAAAAAATCAATGCCAGGCAAAATAAAATAGTGAAAAAAATTCAAAGTGCAAAAAAATGAAAAAAGCAAAAGAAAACGCACAAGAAAATAAAAAGCCAAAGACAAAGATATAAAAGTCAAGGTAGGGGGCTTGCACACAAGTTCTACCCCTCATTCAAATCCTTCAATCCATCAAAACTCTTAACCCATACGATCCGAATTCATGATCCTCCATTAGCCCAACCAATTCAACCTTCATCTAAACCTCAAGCCTTAAACTTTTCAACCTTTTCATCAAAATCAACTCTTTAACCTTCCATCAACCTTTCTATAACTCCTTTTTCAAGTAATGTCCAAGCCCGCTAGGTTGAAAACCCGAAAGGGCGGCCTAGGCAAAAGTTAGGGCACACAAAAAATGATAAATAAAAAGAAATCAGATCCAGAACTACGAATGGTTTGATTCCGCAAGGATACATAGGAATCCTCATCTCGAGGTCCCACCGCTTCAATAGAATAAAATTTAGTCATGGTCTAATGATTTGATTTTCTAGAATTTAGGAGCATACTCTTTCTAGATCCCGACATAGACTCGAGTCTGCACCTAGCCTTGTCAAAGCCTTTTCCTACCTACATTTATATAAGTCACAAATTCAAACATTTTATTCTTCAATCCAAACTCTCCTTTTCCCCGAAGGACTCTCCGATAATTCCATGGTTTCTGGCTATATTTGACTTTGCCTATATTAACTTCCCAATAAACAATCCCCAGTGACAACTTGCAACGTTCAAGGCAGATCAACTACGTTTCAATATCAGATCAAGTACATTTCGATTAAGGCTCATGCCTAATTCAGGCAAGCTCACCCAAAATGGGGGCTTCTTACGTGTGGTGGTTTCTCCAATTCAAATCAAACTCCCGAAGAGTTGTAATCCGCGGACCTCGTTTACGAACCCCAAACATTTACTAAAAAAGATTTTCGAAAATCATTCTATCTATTTCTACTCATGCTATCATTCTACACATCTTCTAGCCTTGCAAAATCCTGACCTTGCATTGTAGCTTTGAAAAACCCTGACCTTGCATTGCATTTCATACATTCTAGTCCTGCATAACCCTGACCTTGCATGGTGTGTCACCCTTTAGCTTTGCATAACCTTAATCCTTGCATTGCGTCTTGTGCATCCTTAGAGAGTCTCACTTTGCATCGTTTGCATCACTATGTGCTTATGTGAGTTGTTTGCACCTATCTACTAACATCTTTCCCTGCAGGTAATCAGATTACTTGTAGTTATTGTTCTGCATACTAACTTTGTTTTGCAGAGACCGGCGGTTACAGATCAGTTCTAAACTGCAAAGCGTTTAGAATCGTTCTCCGTCCCGACACCGTATACTTTGACTATCGGTTTCCTGAACCTCAGTCAAAGTGGGGGCTTCTGTAGACACATAATCGTGTCTCCCCATTTAAGGATCCGATGATGAAACATACTGTGGTCTTAATTGGTCCGATCAAAGGGCAGAGCAGTCTGAAAAGCTATTCAAAACCATTTTGAAAAGTGTTAAAGTCCTATTTTAAAGCCCAATTAATTATTCATGATAATTAATTGTATTTTGAGTCCACTTCTTTGAAAAACCCAATTAATTGATAATTAATTGATTTATTTTAATAAATAAATATTTTCAAAATATATCTTTTATAAGTCAAAATCGAATTTTATCCCGTAAAATCAGATTTTTCGGAGTTAAAAGATAAAAGAAAATCTTTAAAACGCGTTTATATCAAAAAACTATCAAAAACAAGGCGGTGCGGCCGAGCGCACTGATCGTGCTTGAGCTATTGATTGTCTTGGCCTGGTGATTGAGCCGAGCGCACGTGGACTTCCACGTAGGCTGCGCTAAGCGCCACGTGCGTGCTAAGCGCACCGAAGCGCCACGTAGATTTTCGTTTCATGTAGAGTCCTGCGTCAAGCGCAATTCTCTGCTTGAGACGCGAAATTTCTTTCTTATCTTTTCTAAAAGAGCGTACCACGTGTACACTTTTTATTGGTCATGCCGCGTCATGCGCTTGCCACGTTAGCTGCGCCAGACGCAGCCAGCGCGTGAAGCGCAGTGCCGTTTTCCCTATAAAAGCCTCATTTCCGTAGAGATTGAAGAACGAATTTCTCACATAACACTCGACGAATACTTTACGAATCTCTCTACAAACTACAACACTTCCCTACAAAACTCATACCTTTCAAACACAAAATACATTCAATCTACATACTTTTAGACATTCAGATTTTCAGGCTTCACGATTGCTCGTCCCGAAGGTTGGCAATCTTGCAGACCCAAACCACGGTATAATACTGAGGGTCCTTAAATAAGATATTTTGATATTGAAGTTACTAACAGTTTCTTTCCTGATGTAGATCTTTAATGTAAAATCGCTATACTGTATATTCTAACCTTTTTTCTATACTTTCTTTTATTTTATTTTATTATTATTCATGCCTTTGTATATTATATGACTGCCTGATCATTCTATGCCTATTATATGATTGTCCCGCTTATTGTTTTTATCACCTCACATGTTATTTATTGCTAATAAAGACCTAAAGAACTGTTCTGATATTAATCAGATTCATTTGGACAACTTGCTAGGTTCCTTGTAATATTGATTGCCTAAATAACATATCACTAAAATTAGTCATTTTATGTGTTTCCTGAACTCACTTAGACTAAATATTTTTAGGGTGTATAAACATTATATGATTATTCTTTGGCATAAAATCTGCAATGAATCGATATTTAGTAGAGGCCAACTCTGGGCGAATGTGGTTCATTATGACTATATTCGTATCCTTACCCCCGAACTGAATCATTGGTTCATTTTGACCATCTATGGAGTCAAGACGGGGAAATCTACATTGGATTATTTGTCCCTACGATTTTCCCATATCCAGTTAGGTTTATGATTCTTCCTAAAAAGAATTGTTGGCGACTTCTTTCAATATGACTTTCAATAAAACCTTTACATTAGGGTAGTCAAATCTAATTTGCGCTCACACTGCGTTGGCGAAATAAAAACACGCCTACAAGTTGGCGACTTCACTGGGGAACCCCTAACTCCTAATTGCAAATTTAAGTGACCCTAGTGAAGTCGCCAAATTGTAGGCGTGTTTTTATTTCGCCTACGCAGTGTGAGCACGTATTAGATTTGACTACCCCACTGTTAAGGTTTTATTAAAAATTGTTTTGTATTGGAAGAAGTCGCCAATAATTCTTTTTAGGAAGAACATAAACCTAATTGGATATGGGAAAACCGTAGGGATAAATTATCCAATATAGATTTTCCCGTCCTGACTCCATAGATGGTCTAAATGAACCAAAGATTGAGTTCGGGGGTGAGGGTACGAATATAGTCATAATGAACCACATTCGCCCAGAGTTGGCCTCTACTAAATATCGATTCATTGCAGATTTTATGCCAAAGAATAATCATATAATGTTTTATACACCCTAAAAATATTTAGTCTAAGTGAGTTCAGGAAACACATAAAAAGACCAATTTTAGTGATATGTTATTTAGGCAATCAATATTACAAGGAACCTAGCAAGTTGTCCAAATTAATCTGATTCATATCAGAACAGTTATTTAGGTCTTTATTAGCAATAAATAACATGTGAGGTGAAAAAAGCAATAAGCAGAACAATCATATAATAGGCATAGAATGATCAGGCAGTCATATAATATACAAAGGCATGAATAATAATAAAATTAAATAAAAGAAAGTATAGAAAAAGGTTAGAATATACAGTATAGCGATTTTACATTAAAGATCTACATCAGGAAAGAAACTGTTAGTAACTTCAATATAAAAATATTTTATTTAAGGACCCTCAGGATTATACCGTGGCTTGGGTCTGCAAGATTGACAACCTTCGGGACGAGCAATCGTGAAGCCTGAAAATCTGAATGTCTGAAAGTATGTAGATTGAATGTATTTTGTGTTTGAAAGGTATGAGTTTTATAGTGAAGTTTTGTAGTTGTAGAGAGATTCGTAATGTATTCGTCGAGTGTTATGTGAGAAATCCGTTCTTCAATCTGTACGGAAATCAGGCCTATTTATAGGGAAAACGGCACTGCGCCTCACGCGCTGGCTGCGCCGGGCGCAACTGACGTGGCAAGCACATGACGCGGCATGACCAGTAAAAAGAGTACATGTGGCACGCGCTTTTAGAAAAAGATAAGAAAGAAAATCCGAGTCTCAAGTAGAGAATTGCGCTTGGCGCAGGACTCTACATGAAACGTAAGTCTACGTGGCAGTTCTGGTGCGCTTAGCACAGCCTGTGCGCTTGGCGCAGCCTACGTGGAAGTCCATGTGGCAGGACACGTGCGCTCAGCACAATCAGCTGCGCTCAGCACAGTTAGCTGCGCTCAGCACAGTCAACTGCGCTCAGCGCACCGCCTTGTTTTTGATAGTTTTTGTTTTAAACGCGTTTTAAAGATTTTCTTTTATCTTTTAACTCCGGAAATCTGATTTTACGGGCTAAAATCTGATTTTGACTTAAAAAATATATCTTTTGAAAATATTTATTTATTAAAATAAATCAATTAATTATCAATTAATTGGGCTTTTTAAAGAATTGGGCTCAATTACAATTAACGGTTTTTTCACCATATACCCCAGACAAATTAGAATATTCACCATATACCCTCAATGTTTCAGATATTCACCATATACCCCTGACTTTTCAAAACTGTTCACCAAATGCCCTTTTTCTAACTGCCGTTAACTCACCGTTAGAGTTATTTACAGTTTTGCCACAATTAACCCCTAACCCTAACCCATAACTCTAATCCTAAACAATAACCCTAACCCTAACCCACCCCTAACCCTAAATCCCCGCCAAAGACAGCCCCCCACCCCTAACCCTAACTCCCCTTGACCCCTCCCCCCCCCCCCTCCCCTCCACCCCAGCCCCACCCCACCCCCTCCCTCCCCTATACTCCACCACCGCCGCCCCCCACCCGCTCCCCTCCCCTATACTCCACCGCCGCTGCCCCCCACCCCCTCCTCGCCGATTTGCCCACCCTCACCCCCTCCCCTTCCCCAGTCGTTGCTCCCCGTCGATCCTCCACCCCCTCCCCCCGCCCCCCCAAAACAACTCGGCTTGAGGTTTCGCAAACAACTCCAAGCCACCACAAGCACGAGTTTTCACAACTCGAGCGAGATTCGAAGCTTCCTCGACCCGGCCCCCACCCCCAATTTCACAACTCACCCCACGCTTGAGGCGCGCGAGGACGATAGAGAGAGACGCGAAGCATGGGAGGGGGTAATTCGAAGGGGTGGGGGTTACTTCAGCTCGCCGGAAATTTTCAGCACCCCTTCGAAACTAAAAAAGCATAGTAGCATTATTGTCGGGGAGATGCGAAATTGAAGATAAATTGGGGGTTGGGGCTGGGTTCGATGAAGAGCACGAGAGATAGAGCATTATTGTCGGGGAAGAGCGGGGAGCGGCCGGTGGTGCTGCGGTGGTAGGAGGGGTGGGGTGGGGGTGTCCATTATTGTCGGGGAGATGCGCGGGGAGGTGGGCCGGGCGGAGGGAGCATGACGAGGGAATGGGAGGTGGAGGGGGTGGGGAAATCAACGGGGGAAGGGGAAGGGGATGGGGGAGGGGGTGGAGGGGGCAAGCGGTGGAGTAGAGGGGGGGGGGAAGGGGAGGTGGTGGGGGGGTGGGCTAGGGTGGTGGGAGGGGGGGTGGGGTTAGAATTAGGGTTTAGGGGTTAGGATTAGTGTTGGGGTTTAGGGGTTAGGGTTTAGGAGGTTAAGGTGGCAAAATTGTAAATAACTCTAACGACGACTTAACGTCCGTTACCAAAAAGGGCATTTGGTGAACAATTTTGAAAAGTCAGGGGTATATGGTGAACGTTTTCGAAAAGTCAGGGGTATATGATGCATATCTGAAACATTAAGGGTGTATGGTGAATATTCTAATTTATCGGGGGTATATGGTGAAAACACCGTACAATTAATTATCATGAATAATTAATTGGGCTTTAAAATAGGACTTTAACACTTTTCGAAATGGTTTTGAATAGCTTTTCAGACTGCTCTGCCCTTGGATCGGACCAATTAAGACCACGATATGTTTCATCTTCGGATCCTTAAATGGGGAGACACGATTATGTGTCTATAGTGATAAAAGCAATAAAGCAGGATAATCATATAATATGAATAGAGTGATCAGGAAATCATATGATAATATATTAACATGAATATTAATAATATGAATATAACATAAAGTATAGACTAGGGATTAGAATATACAGTAGAACGATTATTACTTAAAGATCTACATCATGAAATAAATTGTTAGTAACTTCTAGGCAACAAATATAATAGAATTATTCAAGGATCCTTAGGAATTATACCTATGCGGCTTAGATTGAAGAGCGCAACGATCTTTAGGCGGAGCAATCGTGGAACCAAGAACGCAGTATGATCTAGAATTGAAATTGATTTGAAAGGATTAAAGTATTTTGAGATTCGTAAGTGTTCGTAAGGATTTTGTGTTCGCAAAAGATAATAAATGAAAAGTCATCCGTAATTCGGGGAATCACAGGTATTTATAGGAAAAAGGAGTGTGCGCCTCACACGGCAACCTGTGCCTGGCGCAGGCCTACGTGTCAAACGCACGTCCACACGTTAGGCGCACATTGGTGTGCCTGACGCGGCCAGCCCAATCAAATCCGTACACGTGTATACGCGTATTAAAAAAGATAATAAAGAAACTTGCGTCTCACACAGCACTTGCGTCAGACGCAGGACTCTGTGTGAGTCACAAGTCCACGTTGTCAGGCGCTCATTGGCGCGCCTGACGTGTTCTGGCCAATGTGCTGGATGCACATGGCACGCTGAGCGCGGCCCCCGCGTCCGGCGTATATTCCAGCATATTCCGGTTCTTTGTCAAACGCGTCTTTTGAAGATAATTCTTTATCGCTAAAATCCGGAGATTGAATTTCACGGAATAAAAATCTGATTTGTATTTAAAATATTTATCAAAGATAATAAAAATATTTATAAAAAATATTTATTACAATAATAAATATTTAATTGAGCTCTAAAATGGACTTAAAACATTTTATGGGCTTAAAATATAATTAATCATCATGAACAATTCATTGGGCGTTAGAATATCATTTCAAAACACAATTTTGGATTGGTTATTTAGATTGCTCTTCCGTTGGGTCGCGCCAACTAATAACGTGGTATGTTTTATCATTGGACCCTTAAATGGGGAGACACAATTATATGTCTACAGGCATGAATTTTTTTATATTAAATTTATACTTAACCGATCCGGTTCTAGTTGAAAACCGGATCAGTTAGCTACACTCACTGATCCGGTTTTTAGCTATAACTGGATCAGTTAAGTCTTATATGATCCGGTTGTGAACTGGATCAGTTAACTTTTCCTATCAGCTCCGCCTCTACCCGCTCCAGCCCACAACCGAATCTGTAGCCCTTATTTTGACCGGATCCTTTCATGTCTTTTCTCCTAGTGAAGGGCCCCACAAATCACAATGTATCACTTCAAATATACGACTTGCTTTATAACTAAGGGGAAAGCTAGGATGGGATTGTTTTGCTTGGGGACAAACAACACAAGCTTTATTTAGACACTTCTTGCTACTAGAATTACTAAAAACAAGAAGAAGCTTGACGACCTTATCCGAAGGATGCCCCTGTCTGCGATGCCACAATTCAAATTCAGTGATTTCAGAAGCGGTCACAGCACCGATGCTCGGAATTGATATCCCACGATAATAATAGAGTCCATCCTTACGTTCACTGGCTCCAATCAGGTTCCCTGAGCGAAGGTCCTCTATAGCACATAAAGAGTAAGTGAATCGAACAACACAATGAGAATCATCAATCAACTACGACACCGATATCAAACTGCAGAGTAAGCAGGGAGCAAATAACACATTTTTAAGAACTAATCCTCCAGCAAGAGGAACATTGCCAGTCATAGTAGCCAGGGCCTGCTGACCATCAGGTAAACCAACACGACATTCGGCAATAGTAAGAGGATCAACCAACAAAGAACAGTTTCTGGTGACATGATAAGAAGCTCCTGTATCAAGAAGCCAAGAAGAGATAACAGACTCACCCATCATAGCTTCATTAGACTTTCCATTTACCAGGTTTAAAAGAACATGCATCTGGGTAGGAGTGAGAGAATCAAGAGGAGTTCCCCCACCCCCACTAGGGGCATCAAATGTCCACGCTGGACTGCTGCTAGGAGGAAGTGCAGCACCACATATGGCATTGGCGCGCTGCTGCAGCAGGTTGACGGCGCTCAGGCGCGGTTTCGGTAGTCAAGCGGGGTTTAACCTCCACGACAGACGAGGAGGAAGGGCTGGAACCTTTATCAAACTTCACCTCCCACCACGCGGAACAACCATAAATCTTGAACCAAGAAGAAATCTCATGCCCATGTTTTTTTACAATGTAAACAAACAAGTTTAGTTTTATCAGGGTGATCAAAGGAGCCCTTCACAGCCAACACATGAGCATCCTCAGTCAAGGTTTTGTCCCGAGTCATACCTCTGACACGGTCCTCTTGAAGAAACACTTGGTATGCGCGGGTGAGATCAGGTGGAGGTTGTTGAGAGAGAAGATTAGAGCGAACAATACAAAATAAGGAGACATCCACACTAATGAAAAATTAGTGCAATTTCTCTTCCTCTCGATCGGCGGCAAATTACATCACACGTACAGTGACCACACGTGCATCCATGAAGAGGTTTCACTCGGGCTAAGTCATCATATAATCCCATTAAAGTGTTGTAATAGTCCTCCATATTATAGTTTTGGTTTGTCTACAAGTAGCAATGTTAGCGCGAAGCTGTTCAAGGCGTGGGCCATCGGCGACACAAAATCGAGTCTCTTTGTATAGCCACAAGGGCCGAGCCTCATCATGATAAGGGAAAGAGGCAGCAAGTTTGGGGTCCATGCTTCAGAGCATCCATGAAAAAAGCATAGAATTCACTGTATCCTAGTCAAGTAACTTCTTCTGTTCAGTAGGTTTGGTTATAGTACCATCAATAAATACATATTTTCGGCGAGCCTTGAGGGACAACGTGATTGCCCGATCCTAAGATAAATAATTATCTCCCTTGAGAATCACGTGAGTGATTAAGTTACCGGGTTGGTCACTGGAACCCAAGTAGAAAGGAGTGGAAGAATCATGTTTGGAGTCTTCTGTCACATGAGTAGGGCTATTGCTGCCGTGAGGAAGCATGGGATAGGGTTGAGAAAAAAAGGGCAGGGGGTAGGGTTATTAGGCTATGGCTGTGATACCATGTTGGGAATAGTTTTCCTTGGTTGTATTGCTTTCCACTAGTACAAAAAAGTTAATTTGCGTCTCCTGATTTGTGTCGGACAGTAGTACAGACGATGCAGATAGGAAAATTGTGTCGTGTTCACGCGACGCAAATTAATTATAGCAAGAAACCAAAATACAAATTTGCGTCGGATCGTGCCTTCCAACCGGCACAAATTAGTGATATACATCGAATGTAAAATAAGGAGCGATGCAAATCATAAAATAATTATGTGCGTCGCATGTAACATAAGGTGCGATGCAAATCACCTTATAATATATACACAGTACACCCCACTTCTCCAATTCATATTCCTCACACCTAATTTCACCAACCGTCTCTCTCTCATCTCATCTCTCTCACCTACCTTCATCTCTCTCATCTCTCTTTCGCATCTCATCTCACTCACCTACCTTCATCTCTCTCATCTCTCTTTTGGATCTCAATTCGACGGAGGATCAGCGAGCGACAATTCGACGGAGTGTTATGACTTGCATCAGCTTCAGTATTAACCAGAGCAACAAGTTCTCGGTGAGACGGAGGAGGAGAAGGAGGAGACACGAGTGCAACGAAATTAGAACCTTGCCGGTGAGTGCAACTGGTTGAAGCAGCGAGCAGTTATCAAAATTTTGCACCGTAAATGATTTGTTTCGATATTTGCGATATATAGACCTCCAGTGGTAAGTTTCATGATAAAATTTCTCTTTTATTTAAGACCATATATATCAAGTTACCTTTGATTACTAATTTTGAATTTTCAGATTCAATTTCTACCAATTTTAGAATTTAATTCGTTTGAGTTGAAGTTTCAATTGATTTATCTCAGGTTATCAAAAGGATTGAAGCGTAAGCCTATGTCACTTCTCAAGATCTGAGTAGTTTATTTGTTTTTTTTAATTAGGCTTCCATCCTTGTTCTCAAGATCTGAGTAGTAATTTTCTCTTTTTAATTTTTTGTAATTTATGTATTTTTTTGTGTAATTAGTGTTTGTAAAAACACCATTTCTACTCAATGTGAAAATTCAATCTCTTTTGCAGTTTAGAATATGAATTGCAGATCCGAAATCAATTATTTTGAGTGTTTTTGTTAATGGTTGTGACCTATTGATGGTTCATGAAATTAATTTTTTTTAATAAAAAGTAACCATTTGCGTCAGATGAGGACTTATGTCCGACGCAAATTTCTTTTTTAGGTGAAAAAGAAGGCCTAAGTCATGGGCAGCAGGTGGGGTGACATTTGTGTCGGACAAGACACAAGATCTGACGCAGATTGTCTAAGCATGAGCATGCTGATGGCAGCATTTGCGTCGAACAGGACAAAACGTTCGACGCAAATGGTCTATGAATTACGTCATGTTCTGATCCGACGCAGATCTTCTACAGCAAATTTGCGTCGAGGCCTCTAGCGTCGGACCGATATCCGACGCAAATGACCGTCTGGCATCCGACGCAAATCGTAGATTCTATACTAGTGCCTCTAACATGTTCCTCTTGAAGAAACACTTGGTAGGCGCGGGTGAGATCAGGTGGAGGTTGTTGAGAGAGAAGATTGGAGCGAACAATAGAATATAAGGAGTCATCTACACCAATGAAAAATTGGTGCATTTTCTCTTCCTCTCGATCGGCGGCAAATTACATCACACGTACAGTGACCACACGTGCAACCATGAAGAGGTTTCACTCTGGCTAAGGGTGCGTTCTCTTCACCTGAATAACCCTGAACTGAACTGAACTGAACTTATTGGACCTGATTGGACCTGATTACTTATTGGACCTGATTGAACCTGATTGGAACTTATTGGACTTGATTGAAACTTATTGACCTGATTGGAACTTGTTAGACCTGATTGGACCTGATTGAAACCTATTAGACCCTATTGGATCTGATTGGAACTTATTTGACCTTATTTGACAAAAAATTTGATGAGTAATAACATAATATTACCCCTAACATAAATACTATTCCGCAAAATTTATTATGACAAATAGTTATTAAAATTTATCCTTCGAAAAAATAGTAATTATTAATTATCTCTTATAATTAACATTTTAACAAAAAAAATACAATATATATGCTTGACTATACACAACTTTCACAACTAATAGTATTTAATAGTCTTGCTTTGATTTCATAAAGCAGTAGTAGGAATTCATTTAATAACATTTATATCTTTCATTGTTATTAGTAACGAAAACATGTCATCTCTAATTATTTAAAGACGAATTGCAAAATATTATAATTATGATGATTATTATTGTTAACCTTATTTGACCATGATTATAATATTTTTTTTTGGCAATTCAAAGTTTTTATTGAAAACCAAAAAAATGATGATACAACCTAGCACACCCAAGGTAAAACAGGCAAAGATCCATAGCCCCCCACCTTCTAGGAAGGGTTTGGACTAAGAACCAAAACCAGAAAATACCAATCTACTCCTGGACCCAGGATTACATCAACACCTAAAATTAAATCAACAAAAGATCTCTAAGGGAAGCATCAACTCTACTAGCAACTGAGAAACTTATAAGCTTCAAGGTTTGCTGTGGAGAAAGCAGTCTATGATTGAACACTTTTTTATTCCTCTGAAGCCACATATGATAGACAGATTCAACAAATAACATGTTGTACAGTTGTTTAGTTCCATACTTCTTGCTACTGACTTTGCTCACCAACTGCACTTCAGTACTCCAAGGCAGAATACATCTATTTAGATTCATCATTTGTAGACATCTCTTCCATATTTGAGCACTATAAGTGCATCTAAAAAACAAGTGCTCAACAGTTTCCTCATCAGTGTTACAGAGAACACAAATCTTGTCTGCAACCATGTTCCATTGAAACAGTCTAGTTTTAGTGCTCAGTCTATCATGTAAACACAACCAAGTGATGACAATAACCTTAGGAGTGGCTTTACTATTGCAGGTAACTCGTCTCCAAGGCATTTTTGCACTATCACCTTGCATCTGTTTATAAAGATGCTTAATAGAAAACTTCTCATTTGGTCTCACAAACCCATATTGACCAACAAGATGCTCCCTTGAAGCAAAAATTTTCCTAATAGCCCATGAAAGCCTTGAGGGGGGAGACATCTGCCAAATATCATGCTGTCTAATATAGTAAGCATGGAGCCATTTAATCCACAGCCTGTCTTGCTTTTCTGACAAAGCCCAAAAGAGCTTAGCCACAACAGCCCTATTCCAAATGAAAAGGTCTTTGAAGTTTAAACCCCCACAAACTTTAGGCATACAAAGGGTATCCCAAGCAATAAGAGCTTTCCTAGAAGCTGAGTCAGCACCAGTCCAAAGGAAGATTCTACAATATATACTTCTGAATTTCCTTCAGCACCTTCTTAGGCAAGATGAAAATTTGACTCCAGTAGAGTTGAATACCCTGAATGACAGAAGCAACAAGCTGCACACGACCAGCATAAGAGAGCTTTTTACCAGTCCAACTCTTGATTCTAGCCACCACCTTCTCAATAAGAGGCTTGCATTCATTATAAAACAGCTTCCTGGAAGCCAGAGGGACTCCCAGGTATTTAAATGGAATAGTTCCAAAAAGAACCTGAATCATAGCTTGTAATCTTGCAGCCTCAGTAGCATAAACTCCAGCAATAAAAAAATTGCTTTTAATCAATATTTGCCTCAAGACCAGAAGCACCAGAGAACTTCTGTAAAGCATAAAAAAGAAGCTGAATTGAACTTTCATCAGCTCTAGCAAAAAGAAGCAGATCATCTGCAAACATTAGGTGGGTAATACCCAACCTCTCACATCTTGGATGAAAATTGAATGCAGGAATGTCTGTCAATTTTCCCAAGCATCTGGATAAATATTCCATGCAGATGGCAAATAAGAATAGAGACATGGGGTCCCCCTGTCTGAGGCCCTTTTTTGCTGAAAAAGGAGGACTAGGGAGCCCATTTATCAAGATAGAATAAGATACAAAAGTCACACACATCATGATCCATTCAACAAACTTAGGAGGAAAACCTAGTTCATCAAGAACAACTCTAAGGAAGGGCCATTCAACAAAGTCATAAGCCTTCCTTAGATCAACTTTGAGCATACACCTAGGACTGACATGTTTAGTATTATATACCTTAATAAGCTCAGTAGCTAATAGAATATTATCAGAGATATTTCTATTAGGCATAAATCCAACTTGAGCAAGATCAATAATGCTGCCAATCATTAACTGCATTCTTTGTGTAAGAATTTTAGCAATTAACTTAAAAAGCACAGAACAGCAAGCAATGGGCCTAAAATCCTTGATATAAGTAGGATTAGGAATTTTAGGCACCAAAGTTATCATAGTACAATTCACCTCAGCTGGCAGAATACCATGATTAAAGAAATCTTGAATAGCAGCATACACATGAGCTTTAATCACAGGCCAAGCTTTCTTAAAGAAGAAGTTGTTGAAGCCATCAATTCCAGGAGCTTTACAATCATTGATAGAAGCAAGAGCATCATCAATTTCTTTGTGAGACACAGGCTGAATAAGCATAAAGATATCTTCAATCCTCACCTGAGCACCAGCTCTGAGAAAAGAAACATCAGGACAAGGCAGGCAAGTAGCAGCAGAGCCCATCAACTTTTTATAGAAGCCTAAAACTTCCTTTTGAATATCATGAGCAATAGTAAGTTGATTACCTTGATCATCATAGAGCAATTCAATACTATTTCTAGCATACCTGTCTTTCATAGCCTGAAAAAAGAAATGGTTGTTAGAATCACCCAACTGCAGCCACTGAATTCTGGACTTTTGTCTTAGAGCACTCTCTTCAATGTCATAAAATTTATTCAGTAAAGCAATATAAGCAGTCTCTTGCTGCTGCAGATTCTGGTTGTTAACATCCCTTCCCAACTAAGTCTGAACAATACTCAACTGCTCTCTAATTTGATCAAATCTCGTGTCAAGTTTAGCAAAATCTCTCTGATGAAGGTGCTTAAATATGTCTTTAAGGACTTGAAGCTTTTTCCACACTTGTTTCATAATAGTCCCAAAATAATCAAGCTCCCAGACAGAAGATAAAATATAATCAAAATCCCCATGATCAGCCATGTAGTTGAAGAATTTGAATGGTCTCCCTCCTTTATGAAGATGAGATGAACACTTCAATAAAAGAGGACTATGATCTGAAATCCCTGAGTTTTTAAATTCCACAACAACATGAGAGTAATCCATCCTCTAGTGAGAGTTAACCAAACATCTATCAATCCTACTATAAATCCTAGCATCTCCTTCACTCTTATTAGTCCATGAGTAGTAGCACCCATAACTTCTAAGCTCACTTAAATCACTATTTTGCAGCAAGTCCTCAAAATCCTGTGTTTCATGAGTAGTAATAGCCCTGCCATTGAGCCTATCATCACTAGTTAACACAACATTAAAATCACCAAGAACACACCAAGCACCCAGCATAGTACCATTGAGATGATGCAAACTATCCCAAAGAGGCTTCCTAGATTCAATAGTATGCAACCCATAAACAAAACAAACATGCTCCTGCCATTTGTTTTATCAGTGAAACAGCCATGAATCAACTGATCAGTATTGAAAACAACTTGATATGTAAGAGTTGTTGTGTTCCAAGCAACCCATATTCTCCCTCTGTGAGAGTATTCATAATTATCAACCTAGTTCCAGGTAGTGCCAAACTTCCTCCTAATCCTCAACTTATTAGCATCTTTAACTTTGGTTTTTAGCAAAGCAAACCCAGTTATATTTATATATTTTTTTACTTCTACTACTGTTGCAGGACCATTCAGTCCTCTCACATTCCATGAACTCATAATCATGTTATGTTATAGTGGAAAGAACTTGTCCCCTCCTCCCCAACTGTGTGCACAATAGACCCAGGTCTAGGCTTTTCATTACCATTTCCATTGTTGCTTCTTCCAGGAACCACTGACCACTCAATGTCTCCCACTCTAACCTGGCAAGCAGAGCTAGAAGCCTTCTCATTACTAGCTCCCTGAGTTTGCACAATAGCAGGGGCCTCTTGCTGTTTACTAGTATCTACATCTGCAATCACCTCCCTAGGAGCTTCACTCCTAGGGTCTTGATGTGTAACCAACCCTGACTGAGTAGCCTTAGGTACCCACTTTTGTTTAGTGGTTACTCCAGATGCCTTGACTTTAGCACAATCATGGCCAGCTGTTTGGCACAACTAGCAGAAAGGTGGGACCCATTCATACAGAACTCTCTGCTCAACCACTTCTCCATCATCACCTTCAATAGCCACAGATCTAGGTAGGGATTTTGTAACATCAACTTCAATCAGCAATCTTGCAAAAGACTCCCTCATTTGTCTAGTTGTACACTCATCTGCATAAAGAGGGACCCCAATCATGCTTCCAATCCTGCTTAATGTTTCTAGTCCCCAACAGTTCAGGGGTAGATTAGGAAACCTAATCCATAGTGGGACAACTCTCATAATTTCCTCATGGAAATTGAAATCTGGAGTCCAGACCTTATCGATTAAAGGTCTACTATTGAGGGTATAAGGGCCAGAATACAGAATTTCATTCCTATCTTCCATTGTTTCAAATTGCACAATGAAATAACCATCCTCATGTAGGAAAATCTTAGGCTTACTAACATGGTTCCAATTAACAGCAATAAATCTAACAATAGCTCCAATAGAAGGCTTATGCCCCACAACATACAAAACAACATCATTTGCCCAAATATCTGTCAACTTGACAACTTCATTTTTATCTAATTGAGCAAATATTTTACCATTTTTCACAGTAGGAGCAACAAATTTCAAGGACATACCCTTAGAGGTCATCTTCTTCTCTACAGTCACAGCTGACCACGACTGTGGTGGTTGTCGCACTTCTGCTTCTGGAACTTCAATAACATTACCCACCTGACCCTCTTCTTCCACATTCACATCTAAATCTTCAACTTCTATATCATTATCAATCGAAATTTCATTCATCGCATCAACAAAAATCAATGGAACAGTGACGTCAGCCAATGGAACAGTAGCTTCAACATTTAAACTCTTCTGAGCTCCACTCCCAGCTTGCTTCTGCCTATTAGTGGTAAAAATGTGAGTCATAGCTTCTATGACATCTTGAACCTCCATTGTCACCTCTCGTGAAGTGGATTGAGGTGTGACACCACTAGTACTACTTATCGAGGATTTAGATCCTTGAAGAACTTGCTTTGCTAGTAAACTTTGAGCTTGCCTTGTCATTGGGGGATTAGAAGACTGTGCTTTCTTTTTACGACCCATGATAATCACAGATTGATAGAAAAACCCTATGCAATCTACAGATCCACCATGGAAGAGAAAACCCTAAACCCTCTCTTAGGAAAACCACGACACCTTTTTCCCGTATTATAATATTTTTTAATAATAACATATTCAGCTAATAGTAATATGAATAATAAAATAATAAATAATAATGCAAATATAATACTATATCATCATAGTGGTACTTTAATTAAAAAATTTAATAATAACATAATAATCTAATAGTAATATGAATAATATAATAATAGACAATATTACAAATATAATACTATATAATAATCATAGTGGTACTTTAATTAAATTTTTAATTTAAATTAATTTATCATTGACTATTTGGACCTTATTGGAACTTATTGGACCTGATTAGACCTGATTCGACCTGATTCGAACTTATTGCACCTTATTTTAACTTATCGGACCTTATTTGAACTTATTGACCTGATTGGACCTGATTGAAACTTATCAAAACTGAACTGAACTGAACTGATTAGACCTGAAACTTAATTTATTACGGTGAAGAGAACGCACCCTAAGTCATCATATAATCCCATTAAAGTGTTGTAATAGTCCTCCATATCATAGTTTTGGTTTGCCTACAAGTAGCAATGTTAGCGCGAAGCTGTTCAAGGTGTGGGCCATCGGCGACGCAAAACTGAGTCTCTAAGTACGTATAGCCACAAGGGCCGAACCTCATCATGATAAGGGATAGAGGCAACAAGTTTGGGGTCCATGCTTCGGAGCATCCATGAAACAAGCATAGAATTCACTGTATCCCAGTCAAGTAACTTCTTCTTTTTAGTAGGTTTGGTTATAATACCATCAACAAATACGTATTTCCGGCGAGCCTTGAGGGACAACGTGATTGCCCGAGCCCACGATAAATAATTATCTCGCTTGAGAATCATGTGAGTGATTAAGTTGCCAGGTTGGTCACCGGAACCCAAGTAGAAAGGAGAGGAAGAATCAAGTTTGGAGTCTTCTGTCACGTGAGTAGGGTTATTGCTTCCGTGAGGAAGCAGGGGATAGGGTAGAGAAAAAAGGGCAGGGGTAGGGTTATTAGGCTATGGCTGTGAATGTGATACCATGTTGGGAATAATTTTCCTTGGTTGTATTGCTTTCCATGATCAACATTAATTACAACCTAATAACAAGCTAATGGGCTTTACATATTAATACATCCTAAAATAATAAATAAATTATACACAAAGAGAGGCCCAAGGTGCCTAACAGTCTGGCATTAGTAAGTAGTAACTACAGAAATTCATGTTTTTGACTAAATATTGTGTATCAGAATCGTCAGTGGCTTGAGGATTCCTTTTCTTTTATTTGAAAGTTTCAGAATACGTTTGTTACCTCAGTTCACCAAATTTTCAGCCTTCTCACACGAGGCTAAGGGCGTCTGTACTCTGATAAACTAAAAGCAGGATGCATAGTGGCAATGACTGAGAAACGAATAGAAACACTGCAGGTGGTTATGCATACTTTGGGCATTTGCTCAACTAATCTGTTTTTGTGTACTTCACCTGAAATAGTCGTGTACATGGGTGGGAACTCATGTCATTGTGTTGTCTGAACAGGATGAAAGACTTGGTTGAAATAATTAAATATCATGTCCATTCTGATAGAAGTTGACGAAGTCAACTCTTGTAGGTTGTTACAACAACCACCTCATTGTACTCTAATGTAATCTTTCTGATAATTATTCTCTCGTATATTCTCATGAATATCCTCTCATATCTAGGATATTATTGTTAGTGCTTTACTTTATCTTTTGTATACTTATCTCATGTAACTGACATGCTAGCCGTAGGTTGTATTTAAGTCAATGCTTTGGCTCATTAATCACATAACTTTATACTTCCTTTCATGGTATCCAGAGCCTGAGTCTTACACTCCCAAGTTTTTTTCTCTTCTGCCGCATTATCATGACTACTGATACTGCTCTTATTCCCAATACCACCGATCCCTCTAAACCTCTTGTGATGGTCAACGTACAGTCCGTCCAAAAATTAACCCCCTCCATCTATCTAATCTGGAAGGCGCAAGTCTCCGCCCTCCTCATAGGCTATGATCTTCATAAATTTATTGATGGTTCCACTACTTGCCCTCCTCCCAAACTTCTTATTGATGGTGAATGTACCCTTAACCCCGCTCATGTTACTTGGATTCGCCAAGATAAACTACTCTTTGGTGCTCTTGCTGGCACCCTATCCCCTTCTCTTGGCCCTCTTATCACCCGTGCTTCCACCTCTAAGGACGTTTGGGACATTTTAGCCAAGACATATGCTCTTCCCTCCCGTGGTCATATCAAACAACTTAAATACAAATTTAAAAATCTCAATCAAGGCTCCCTTCCTGTTGATGACTATATGCAATCTGTGAAACGTGTTGTTGATGAACTTGCCCTCCTTGGTACCATCCTTGATCCTGAAGACATCACTGATCAAATAATCATCGGTCTCAATCCTGATTTTAAATCCCTCACTGATGCTATTTCCGCCCGTGACACACCCATCCCCTTTGAAGAGTTTCATGAGAAACTCATCCAACTTGAACTTGCCAACGACACCTCTCCTACTGCTCCCAACCATCTATGGCTTTCCCTGCCACGGCTAACCCCACCAACACCCGCCACAACCCCCCCTCCTACCACCATGCTGCCGCCAAATCCACCCCCAACCAAAATCCTAGAAATCCCTTCAAAGGCCGCTGTCAATGGTGCAATGTTCAAGGTCACACCCTATCCTATTGTCCTACATTTAAGGACCTTCATCCCACCGTTCGCATTCCTCCACGCCCCCCTCGCCAACCCAACTCCACTCCTCAAGCCAACACGGCTGTTGCTCCCGTTCACCAACCCACGACCTCCCCCTCCTCCTCTCCTTGGCTACTTGATAGTGGTGCTTCCCACCACGTCACCTCCGACTTAGCTAATCTCTCTCTCCATCAACCTTATGATGGTACTGATGAACTTGTCATTGGTGATGGTTCCGGACTCTCCATCTCTCATACTGGTTCAGTTCATCTCCCTTCCTCCTCTAATACTTTTTCTTTATCTAATGTCTTATGTGTCCCATCTATGCATAAAAATATCATTTCTATCTCTCAATTTTGTAAAGATAATAATGTTGTAATCCAATTCTCATCCTCTTCCTTTTGTGTCAAGGATTCCAGCCTCGGGACGACTCTCCTAACCGGCCCAACTAGAGATGGTGTGTATGAGTGGCCGATTCTCAATCTCCAACCTCAAGTTCACGCCACCACCACAAAGTCTCTCGACCTTCACCATCGTTTTGGTCATCCTTCATCTTCCATTATGCAGCAATTATTATCTACTTTAGCTATTTCTAGTTGTTCTACTGATCCATGTAATTCTTGTTTCATTAATAAAAGTCACAAACTCCCATTTGGCAAATCCTCTCTCACTACAAATTTTCCTTTGGAAGTCATTTTTAGTGATTTATGGACTTCTCCAGTCCACTCCTTTGATGGTTATAAATATTATGTTATCTTTGTCGATCACTTCACTAAATTTATATGGCTCTATCCTATTAAACGCATATCTGATACTCCTGATGTTTTTATTCGGTTTCGTGCCCTTGTTGAAAAACATTTCAGTCGCCCCATCCTCACTTTATATTCTGACAATGGTGGTGAATTTGTGAAATTCACCTCCTATCTTTCTTTAAACGACATCTCTCACTATACTTCTCCACCTCACACTCCCGAACACAATGGCTATGCCGAACGTGGACATCGTCATGTTGTGGAAACTGGTCTAGCTCTTCTTCACCATGCCTCCATGCCTCTCATTTATTGGTCTCATGCATTTCTTGTTGATGCGTATCTCATTAATCGCATGCCCACACCTACACTTCAAAATTTTACTCCCTACTACAAACTTTTCGGCAAAACCCCAAACTATGATTATTTCCATAATTTTGGGTGCCTTTGCTATCCCTGGCTTAGGCCTTATTCTACTCATAAATTAGATCCTAAGTCTACTGCCTGTGTGTTCTTAGGATACTCTCCTAGTCAACATGCGTATTGGTGTCTAGACCCCACCACTCACCGCATATACACATCCCGCCATGTAAGGTTTGTTGACCATATTTATCCCTTTGCAACCTCCCCCTCTCTCACTCATTCCACGCATCACCCCACCCCTGATGCATGGTGTACTTTTTCGGTCCCCCTCCTCCATACTGGATCATCTCTTCCTCTCACTTCTACTACAATCTCCCACCCACCTCCCCATCACAACCCCCTCCCTCCACCTCCTCCTCACTCACGCCTCCCTCTTCCCCCCACGGTGCCCTCCCCTACGGCTTCCCCCTCCCCGCCTACTGTTGATAAGTGGCTTTTAAGGCCGCTTTTATGGCCTCTCTCCACCCTAATTAAGCCCTTGTTTAGTCCAATTTTATGCTTATTTAGCTTAGCTTTGTTCAATGTTAGTGATTCTATTAGCTCTATGCACTTTGAGTCTTTTTTGGGAGTTGTAGGTTGTTTTCTCTTCATGCGAAGATTGAATGTTGTGAACACCCTATGCTATGACTTGTTCTTGTCTTCTTTTAGGTTCCGTAGCGGCCTAATCGAGATTGTCGAAGCTTGGAATGGCAAAAGGAAACCTTTGGATGGAGAAATAGAGCTTCAAATAGCAAAGGAGGGTAGAAGCAGAGCCAGAGTTGGCGCTCCACCATTCGGAGCGGGAGCTCCGAGGTTCCCCGTATACAAGCAATTTTGCGAGAATTTGAAGCCGGCGCTCCAACCTCGTGGAGCGGGAGCTTCGACATCTTGCTAAACTATCTCCCATTATGCTCGAGCGGGCGCTCCAAACATGGAGCGGGAGCTTCAAGCGCTCGAGCACGCGCTCCACGCATGGAGCGGGAGCTTCGACTCCTCGCTGAAATTTCTCTCATTACGATTCAAAGCTCGCGCTCCACACATGGAGCGGGAGCTGCAAATGGTTCAACTCCCAATTTATTTCGCTGTTTGCCCCTACTTTAAGTTGTATTTGTGAGGGGTATAAATACCCTCTCTTAAGACACTTTAGGGTAAGCTTTTAATTCCAGAAAGGAGGATTCAAAAAAGAAGAACACACTATTCTAGGTTAATTAGAGAGAAAAACACATTTTTAGGGAGAGAAAGTTGTAACTCAACATTTGTTCTTCATTTTATTCAATCAAAGCATCAATCTTTTGGTAATTTCTAGTCCCTAATCCTTATTTCTTAGTTTATTTTTGGTTATTTGTTTAGTTTTATGCTTGTTTAAATTAGTTTATGCTTGCCTTGACTAGTCTTAGTAGTCTATTGCTCAAAGGTTCAATCTTTCTCGTTTTCACTAATCATGCTTAGTAGTTTTAGTATGTTTGCTCCTTTTATTGTTGCTTTTATTAGTCTTACTATGTTCTCCTCCTTCCTAGGCTAGATTTCTAGCTAGGGAAGGGGGATAATGGGACTTTGTGATGGTTTTGAATGATGTTTGGTTGGCTTTGGTGATCGTTCTTTTGATGCTCGAATCAAGGTATTTTATTGTTAAAGCATGAAACTTGATCACCTTTATGTTTAAATCTTGTGCTAATGTTGGGTTATGTGAGAGCAAGCTTGATATTGGTGATGACTTGATGATGGGTAGACCAAGACCTCAAAGGCGGGCTTGGGTAGGCGGTGTTAAGGGGTGTGCGAGAGTGACCTCTTGATGTTGGACCAAGACCCTCAATAGATTTGATCCATTGCCCACCAAATGTTGTCGAAATCGTTGTTGTGAGTTCCATGATTCCCCCTCTCCCTAGTGTTTGTCTTATTGATTAATCACTCTTATTTTATCTTCCTTAGGTAGTCTAGTTAATAACTCAAACCCCTTTTCTTTTACTCCCGTCAATTGATTGCATCTCGAACTAAGTGTAAAACTCCTTGCTTCTCCGTGGATACGACCCCTTACTACGCTATACTACCTTATTAGGCTAGTTAGTTAGACTAGGGAGATTTTATTCTTGACCGGAACCATAGGAAGTAACGACACCTAGGGGACCGATCAAGTTTTGGCGCCGTTACTTGGGAAGCAACGTGTTGTTTGAACTTAGTTTATTGCCCATCAATTGCTTTTTATTTTCATTTTTGTTATTGTGTTGTCAATTTTAACCGTGTGCTTAGCTTTGTTGAATGATAAGGAGATCTCAAGGTATTCCTACCACTCCTCTTGACCGGAAATCGACCGTACTTTGAGGCAAGTTCGGAGGTTATTTGAACATCAAACCGAGGATGAGGAAATATTTTTTGACTCTTCAAGTGAGGCAAGTGAAGCCATGGCCGAAGATGACAACCCTCTATTTCAAGACTTTGGTAATCCGGAAGGCGTGAGCTCACGGTGGCATTTTGCTCCCCACCACCACTACGAACTTCACTATTCATCCACAATATACACAAATGGTGCTTAGGGAGCAATTTTCCGGAGCCGCACATGAGAATCCCATTGAGCATCTTGATAGATTCCTTGAGTTGTGCGCCATGGTCCAAACGAATCAAGTCACTCAAGAATACATCCGCATGCATCTCTTCCGGCAATCCTTAGCGGGAAAAGCTTATAGGTGGCTTAAGAATCTCAAACCAAACTCCTTGACTACTTGGAGGGCGGTGGCCAAAGCCTTCCTAAAGAAGTTTATATCGGAGGAGAAGACTGCGGAAATGAGAAGGAAGATATCCAACTTCCAACAAGAAGCGCATGAGTCTCTAGGTGAAGCTTGGGAACGATTCAACGAGTATGTTAGAGCTTGCCCCCATCATGAGTATAGCGAGCCTCTACTTATTTGATTCTTCTATGATGCTCTTGATCCCATTAGTAGAGCCAATCTTGATGCGGGAGCCGGAGGCCAATTAAGGAAAGTTCCCCAAGCTCAACTTAAAGATACAATTGAGGATGTGGTTCGCAACTATTCATGGGGTGGTAAGAGAAGAAGTCAAGGAAAAGCTAATGGAAAATTCGAGCTTGACCAAGAGTCACTCAAGGCATTCATGGAGCAACTTCTTGACAAGAAGCTAGGGAGAGAACAAGCTTCTTCTTCCTCATCTCGGCAAGTAAACTCATTCTCATGTGAAATTTGTGGGGGTACCAACCACGACACCTCTTATTGTGGTGGTAAGGACCCCGAGCATGTAGCGGCTATGGGTTATCTCAATAATCAAAGGGATCAAAGGGATAATTGGAGAGGCCCTAACTCCAATGTTAATCCGAGGTTCAATGACTATGGTGGACCAACCAATTTCCAAAATCAAGCAAACCAAGGAGCTCCCTATTTACATCCAAATTCTAGAAACAACTTCAACAAGCCCCATCCACAACATCAATTCTCAAACCAACCCCCAACCACCTTCCCAAACACTTCAAACCCCCAAGGTGGCCCATCTCCGGACACCCTTATCCTAGACAACATCAAAAATATTTCTCAACAATTTGAACAAAAGTTGAGTAACCTTGATCGAAAGGTTGACCAAAAATTCCAAGAAACCACTTCTCACCAAAAGATCCTTGACAATCAAGTTGGCCAACTAGCCTAGAGAGTTTCTCAACTCTCAAATGAGAAGCTTCCCGGTCAACCTACTCCGAACCCTGCAAATTCCCACCATGTGAAGGCGATCTCCCTAAGATCTGGAAGATCTTACCAAGTACCTAAAGCGGTGCAACAAGAGGATGATAAGGAGCAAGAAGAACAAGTGGTTGAAAAAGGAGAAAATGAAACCGAAGAGGGTGTTGAGAAGGATAAAGAGGTTGAGGTAGAAAAGTAAACATCAACAAATGTCCTACCATCAAGATTCGATCCTCCCCCACCATTTCCGAAAAGGATAGTTGAGAGAAAGTTGAATGACAAGTACAACAAGTTCATGAGTATATTGAAAGGTCTTGAAATCAACATTCCCTTCCTTGAGGCCATGTCACAAATGCCATCCTATGTAAAGTTCCTCAAAGAACTTCTCTCCAACAAGAAAAAGCTCAATGAACAATGCATCACTCTTCCACATCAAGTGAGTGCGCTTGTGCAACGCCAAATGCCACCCAAGCAACGAGATCCGGGTAGTTTCACTCTCCCGGTGAAATTGGGAGATCTTGAGACCAAGGGAGCATTGGCCGACTTGGGTGCAAGTGTGAGCTTGATGCCCTTGTCCATTGCAAAGTTGCTCAAGTTTGAGATGGTGCCTTCAAGGAAAACAATTCAATTGGCCGACCGCTCGATTAAGCTACCTTGTGGAGAACTTGAAGATATACCACCCGAGTTGGTAATATCTTTGTGCCTTGTGATTTTGTTGTAATGGATATGGAGGAGGACCCTCATACTCCTCTTATCCTTGGTAGAGAGGCTCTTAAAACAATGGGAGCCGTGATTAATTGCATGAACAACACGATCACTTGTGAGGTGGCCGATGAAAGAGTTGTGTTTGAGTTTTCGAAAACCTTGAAGCAACCTATGGTGGAGAAGGTGTGGCGAGTAGACTTGGTGGAGTCGGAGATAGCTATTTATGAGAGGGTACAAAGCATGAGACATGATATGCTTTATGAAGCCCTCCAAGATAATGAGGGGATGGAAAAATCAAGAGAAGCCATGAAGATTGAGGCCCAACTTAATGAAGCTCATACGGATGCCCAAGAAAGCAAAGATGAGCTCCCATTGATCCAAACCGTGGCCAAGGGGGAGAGTTCTAAGCCTCCTCCCAAGGTAGACTTGAAACTCCTTCCCTCCTCTCTCAAATATGCTTTTCTTGAGAATGATAGCGAATATCCTTTTATTGTCAATGCTAACCTTGATGACATCTCCTTGCAAAAATTGATTGAGTTGTTGAGAAAATATAAGGGTGTCATAGGATATAGTATTGATGATATCAAGGGTATTAGCCCTAGCTTGTGTATGCATTGCATCCACCTTGAGGATGATCATGCCACCTCTATTGAGCCTCAAAGGCGGTTGAATCCGACTTTGAAGGAAGTTGTGAAACAAGAGGTTTTTAAGCTCCGTGAAGCGGGAATCATCTATGCTATCTCGGATAGCAAATGGGTGAGTCCGGTTCATGTGGTGCCTAAGAAAGGTGGCATGACTATTGTCAAGGATGACAAGGGAAATGACATCTCCACCCGTACCGTGACGGGGTGGAGGATGTGCATTGACTATAGGCGGCTAAACAAAGCCACTAGGAAGGATCATTTCCCTTTGCCATTCATTGACCAAATGTTGGAGAGGTTGGTAAAGCATTCTCATTATTGTTTTCTTGATGGTTACTCCGGATTCTTCCAAATTCCTATTCATTCGGATGACCAACATAAAACATCCTTTACATGCCCTTATGGAACATTTGCATACCGAAGAATGCCCTTCGGTTTATGCAATGCTCCATCTACCTTCCAAAGGTGCATGACCTCCACCTTTTCCGACATGCTTGAAGATGTCATTGAAGTTTTCATGGATGATTTTAGTGTTTGCGGTTCGTCTTTTGACAAGTGTTTAAAAAATCTCGAGAAAGTCTTAAAAAGATGTCAAGAGACGAACCTTGTATTAAATTGGGAAAAGTGTCATTTTATGGTTGAGGAGGGCATTGTCCTTGGCCATAAGATTTCAAAGAATGGAATTGAAGTTGACCCGGCAAAGGTCGCGGTGATTGAAAAGCTACCTCCACCCACTTCGGTGACCGGGGTGCGTGCCTTCTTGGGCTATGTCGGCTTTTATCGCCGTTTCATCAAAGATTTTTCACAAATTGCAAGACCTTTGACGAGGCTACTTCAAAAAGAAGTGGAGTTCCGATTTGATGAAGCTTGCACAAATGCATTTCAGACCTTGAAAAATGCTTTAGTGAATGCACCCATTGTGCAAGCTCCGGATTGGGAGCTCCCATTTGAACTAATGTGTGATGCGAGTGACTATGCAGTTGGTGTTGTGCTTGGACAAAGGAAAGATAAGAAAATGAATGTGCTCTCATATGCAAGCCGCACTCTCGATGATGCACAAAAGAATTACTCGACCACGGAGAAGGAGATGTTGGCGGTGGTGTTTGCATTTGACAAATTTCGGCCCTATCTCGTTTGCAACAAGGCCATCGTCTACACCGATCATGCCGCGGTCAAGTACTTAATGAGCAAGAAAGATGCCAAGCCACGATTAATTCGATGGGTTCTCCTCCTTCAAGAATTCGACATGGAAATTCTTGATAAGAAGGAGAGTGAAAAGCTAGTGGCGGACCACCTCTCTCGGTTGCCATTAGACCATCCTTCCTATGGTGAGGCGGAGAAACCAATCAATGATGAGCTTCGTGATGACACTCTCATGGCAATCATTTCCAACACAATCCCTTGGTACGCCGATATTGCTAATTATTTGGCGAGCAAAGTAGTGCCTCATGACTACAATTCTCATCAAAGAAAAAGGTTTTTCAAGGAGGTCAAGAGGTATTTTTGGGATGATCCGCATTTGTACAAGAGGTGTAGTGATAGGGTATTTCGAAAATGTGTGCCTACTCACGAGATTGAAGGAGTTTTGGAGCATTGTCACTCACTTGCATGTGGAGGCCATGGTGGTGTTGGTAAAACAGTGGCAAAGATCCTAGATTGTCTCCTTTGGTGGCCAACATTGCATAAAGACGCTCACACATTCATCCTTCGTTGTGATCGATGCCAAAGAATGGGACGAATAACCAAACGGAATGAAATGCCCCAACAATTTATTCTTGAAGTTGAGCCTTTTGACGTATGGGGTGTGGACTTTATGGGTCCTTTCGTTTCTTCTTGTGGAAACCAATATATTTTGGTGGCCGTGGACTATGTGACCAAGTGGATAGAAGCCATCCCTTCACCTACCAATGACCATAAGGTAGTGATGAAGTTGCTCAAAAAGATCATCTTTCCTCGATTTGGAGTGCCACGATGTCTCATTAGTGATTGAGGGTCTCATTTCGCTAAGAAGCAATTTGAAGCCCTCTTGAAAAAGTATGATGTGCACCATAAGGTCGGTTTGCCCTACCATCCTCAAACTCAAGGGCAAGTGGAAGTTTCAAATCGCGAAATCAAGAATTTGCTCGAAAGGATGGTAAATAAATCAAGGAAAGATTGGTCTCTTCGTTTGGATGACACTCTTTGGGCTCTCAGGACCGCTTACAAGACTCCGATTGGCACTACTCCTTATCGACTTGTGTACGGAAAGGGGTGTCATCTACCGGTTGAGCTTGAGTACAAAGCATGGTGGGCGGTGAAAATGCTCAATATGGACCTCGACTTGGCCGGGAAGAAGAGGTTGCTCAAACTTAATGAGTTGGAAGAACTAAGGTTCGATGCATATGAGATCTAGGCTTTACAAAGAGCAAACCAAGAAGTGGCATGACAAAAGAATCAAAGATCGTGACTTCAAGGTCGGTGACAAAGTTCTCCTATTCAACTCACGGCTCCGTCTTTTCCCCGGAAAGTTGAAGCCTAAGTGGTTCGGTCCATTCTCTATCACCAAGGTCACTCCCTATGGCTCGTTTGAATTGGAAGGTGATGATGGAGCTAGGTTCATGGTAAATGGCCAAAGAATCAAGAAGTATTTCGATAAGGAACAAATTGGAAAACTTGGTTGTTTGATGCTCGAGTCGGTCCCAACCGACTCATCTCCCGAAGCCATTTGAGAAGGATGAAGAGGTCTAGCTTAAGACCATAAATCAAACACCTTTGTATATATTGTTTATATTTTGTTATTGTTGAACTTTGATTTTGATTTTATTTTGGTGGATTGTAAAATCCGGAGGATTTTTCCCACGGGAGGGGGTGGATATTAGTTTGATTGAGAAATACGAGGCACGGCTTCTCGGCTCATCTAACCAATAGTTGAGTTGAGTTTTAAGCTAAGTCTTACATCTCACTTTGGGCTACTTTAAACCCCCATAGGGTGTGGTTTGTTGTGTATGTGTGCAGGAAAAGAAAAAAAGAAATCGGCTAAGTAGTGGGATCAGAGCTCCCGCTCCAATATTTTGGAGCGCCCGCTCTAAATGATGAAGAATGCCGAAAATTTGGAGCCCCCGCTCCAACATCATGGAGCGCCCGCTCTATCGGAAAGGGAAAAAAATTGGTTAAGGGTTGGATTCAGAGCTCCCGCTCCAAACATTTGGAGCGCCCGCTCAGATGCTGCAAACAAAATGCCGAAAATTTAGAGCTCCCGCTCCAAGAGGTTGGAGCGCCCGCTCTATCGGAAAGAAAAAAAAATGGTTAAGGGGTGGATTCAGAGCTCCCGCTCCAAACATTTGGAGCGCCCGCTCAGATTCTGCACATAAAATGCCGAGAATTTAGAGCTCCCGCTCCAAACCTTGGAGCGCCCGCTCTATCGGAAAGAAAAAAAAAGTGCTCAAGTGTGGGATTCAGAGCTCCCGCTCCACACAATTGGAGCGCCCGCTCTGGTCAAAGCGCCCGCTCTGAATGGTGGAGCGGGAGCTTCGAGCGATTTTTTTGAAAAAAAAAATCCTCAGCGCCTGTCAGAGCGCCCGCTTTGGGGTTGGAGCGGGAGCTTCGAGCGTTTGTTCTGAAATCAATAAGCACGCCCAAACCTACTTTTTCTCTCATTCTCTCACTCAAACCCTCAAACCCCCCCTCTCTCTCTCTTCAAACCACCCACATTCCACACAAAGCCTCCAAAAATTACCACTTTTACTCATCAATACTACTCAAATCCCTCTCAAAAACACCCAACTACTCAACATTCTCACTTCTATTCCAAATTTCCCACTCCAAGTTCAACTCTTAGCATCAATTCGGGTTTTTGCTTGGGCCACTTCGGATTTCACTCGAGTTTACTCTACTTTGCACAACAAGAAGAAGGATTTGGTTCTAATTGTGGTAAAATCTCTCCTAATTAAGTTCATATTGCTTATTTTCGAGTATTTGTGCTTAATTCTGTTAGGGTTTCCATTGGAATTTTTGTGTTTAGATGAAATTAGGTGTTTTGGTTTGGGTTTGTGCTTGAAATTGATTAATTGGTGATTGTGGTGGTGTTATTGTTGATTATTTGTGCAAATTTTTGGAGACACTGTGGAGTTTTTGTGGTTGTAGGAAAATCCTTGGATTCTACAACCCTTGGGTATTGTTGGTCATTTTTGTTGGTTGATATTGTTGTTGTTGGTGATTATTGATACTGTTGTAATGGGTTCAAAGAGACCTCGCACTAGCACCTCACCTTCCTACAGTGTCAACCTTACCAAACCTGAACACAAAGCCAAGTTTCGTGAGCTTGAGAAGAGGGAGGTGAAACAAACCCTTTTCTATGTTCATATAACTTGTTTCCACCTTGGGATTGATGATAAAGTGTGCGACCTTGCCCGTACACTCAGTTTTGCCCCGTTCCTTAAAAACCAAATCCCAAATGATTGAATTACCACAGATAAGACCTACAACCACCCCGCACAACCTCCCCTCACCTACCGCACTCTAACTCTAGAATTCTTAGCTAGCTTTGAATTCAAGAGAACATCTACGGAGCGGGGATGCCTTTGAGATTAAATTCGGGTTGTTCAACCACCAACACACCATGAGCCTCGCAGAGTTTAATGAGTGTTTTTGTTGGGATCCAAGAGCAGAGGTGTATGATTGTTCTGGGGATGGTATTGAAGGCTATGATATGCAAGCCTGGTGGAAGAGGATAACCGATGAGTCTAGGGACTTCCTCTCTAACTCATCCAAAGCCTCAGAAATCCATCATGGCGCATTGAGGTATTTCCATAGGATGTTGGTGTATTGTTTCTTCTCCCGGCAAGATCTTGGAAAAATGAGCGACCAAGAACTTCATTTGCTATGGAGAGCAAGTGAAGGAAGAAGGTTGCTAGATCAAAATAACCCGGCCGATAAAGTTAACTTGGGTTTCTTGCTTGCCACAAGGATGCTCACCATCAAGCAAGATACAAGAATGAAAGGGCCCATCCAATTGGGAGGGATGGTGACATGGATTGCTTATAGGCTCGGGTACAAAGAGCAACTTGTCAAGATGGAGCCGGAGAGCTATGGGTCGGTTCTAAACCTTGATCACCTCAAGAACATGAAATTCACCAAAGAGACATCTAGAGCCACCTTTTGGTTGATCAAGGGTGCAATATGGTGCAAGATCCCAAATAGATTCATGACCGAACCCCCAGCAAACACCCCAAATCCATGGAGAGTCCCATTTGAGGAGATTGATGCTTCGGAGCTTGATCCGAATGAGATTGAAAGAAGAAACCGAGCAAGGCAACAGCATCAGCAGCAACATCAACAACAACAACAACACCAACCAAGGCCGCAACGAGTGTTGCACGAACGTCACCTCTCCCTTGAGGAGGGAGGTATGAGCCACTCTCACCCTTCTAGTTTTAACATCGAACATGCTTTTCATAACTTAAGTTTGCAAGTGGGCCAATTGGAGGCCAACAACCAGGGGATGGCGCTCCAAAATTCTTTGCTTTTCAACCATTTTGTGGAGCAAGGGCAAATCGCCCCGCCAGTTAACCATCCCTATTGGCTTCCACAGCTAGAGCCAGTGCCAAGTTGGGGAGAGGAGCACATTGATGGCACTCCTCGTGAGCCAGTCTACCCCTATTGGCAGGGTCCATCCTCCCAAATTAGGGAGCGGCACACTTTTCCCCCATATGATTATACCCAGCCCGGGGGGTGTGACTATTTCGGCGACCCCGCCTATAGATACATCCCACCGGAACATAGCCATGACCCATCCTTTACGAGTACTCGGGTTTCCCTCCTAACTTTAACGGCGGTTGGGAACCCCATGGTCCCCCCTTGCGTGAGGATGGGACCCCGATCGATCTTGCTTATGATTAGCGCCGCCCCGATGAGGGCGGGCCAAGTGGATCTTAGATCGCCCCATGAATCGCCCCTCATCCCCTTTTTTGCTCTATTCCTTGGTCTCACCGAGGTCGGTTTTCCATTCAAGTTGGGGGGGTGTACTTTGCATTGTTTTTGATGTAGGGGCGCAATTTTAGGGGTCATGGCTCGGGGAATTGCAATCTTAAGGAATTGTTGAGCTATGTGTTAAGCTAGATTTGTTTTTCTTTGCCCTTTGTATATACTTTTGTTGGAACTAATCTTTCTTTTGAGTTGATGACCTTTCATAGCAAGCATCCGGGGATGAAGTCAAGGTGAGAAGAGCATTTGCTTCGGATATTGCATTTGGCCTTTATTGCTTCAATGATGGGTGAGATCGTTCCAACTCCCTTTTAGTTACTTATTTACTTAGTTTTAGGATAGTTTAGGAAAGAAGATGATCGTTCGAGGTTGCTTGGCTTTAATTTTACATTGGTGGTTATGAACACCACCTGGGTTTAAGTGCTAAATTTTTGTGATTGTGTTGATTATGTGCCACTACCTACTTGCTTTCATCTCTTGCTATAAAATAAATAAATAATAATAAAAAAAAAACGTACGAATCAAGGCAAATTTTTCTTTTAATTATTTATTTTGCTCTTGAGTTGAGAACAATATCATTGAAGCTCCACTCTTTTGAATGCTTTTATTCCTAGATGTTAGAAGTCCGCATGCTTTGAGATGTTTATGGTTGATTTTAGGATACTCTATGTTAAGGTAGCGGTTAGAACTTTTTGAGAGCACAAAACCTTAATTCATGGATTGTGGTATGATGGTGTTGCTCTCTCTAGTGATTTGAAACCTTAAAGGTAGCATTTGCTTGATAACCCCATGTGAGGACTTTCAAAAAAGCCCCAACATCTATTTTGAGTGCATGGATCCTCGACATCGCATACTTTTACCGAGAACTTGACTCTAATCTATCTTAGATCGCGACCGAGCCACTCTAGGGAAAGATAAAGACGTTCATTTCGGTAACTATTTTTACTTTTATAGTTTTAGGCTTTTTATTCTTGTTTTTCTTTTCTCTTTTTCTTGGTTTTGTTTTTATTTGCATATGCCCTTCCTCTCAACCCTTTGAGCCTTATCCTTTCTTTGATTACCTCAATACAAGCCAATCGCCTCCTTGTTTTATTTTTCACCCTTGTAGTGAATAGTGAAGTTAGAGCGATTGTCTTGAGTGATATTTGAAACAAATAAGGGGAAAGGAAAATGATGAGATTCTTGTGGTATAGTGGAGATTTTGTGTATATTCTTGAATGAATGCAATTGCAACTTCATAGAAAAAGCCACCCAAAGTCAAAGAAGGTGGGAAGAAAAAAAATAATAAAAAAAAAGAAACAAAAGAAAAAAAGGGGAGAAAAAGAAAGAAAATCCAAAATAGTTCTTTTATTGTTATGTTTTCAAATAAGTTTGGGGGAAACTTATCCCTAAATGGTTGAATATGATTTGTGATTCATGGTTATTTAGCTCTTTCGCTCCTACTAAGGCTTCACTTTATTAGAATTGAGCACCACTATCCAAATTTATTCACACCCTTTACCCCTAGCCTACGTTTCCACCCTAAAAGTCCTTTTGACCTTAGAGGGTTGAGTCATTGTCGGTGTTGGAAGATTGGAATCAAGCCTATTGATCGAGTGTGCTATGTCGAGATGTCGAGTAACCTTCTCCTATTCTATTTCTTATTACATTTATCGGCTCCATTCTCCGGAGTTTAGAGAAGCTACCTTGAATGGCGAATTTGAAACTAGTTGAGAGAACGCGGTATGTATGGTTGTAGAATTTGAGGAAATGTGCTCTGTTTAGTTCTCTATGCTTAGTGTATGGTATGTTTTAATCAACCTATGGACATCTTTGAGCATGCTTACTTTTAATGTCTAGAAATTCTTGCATCCATTTGCGCTTGCTTCTCATCAAAATCTCACTTAAGAGCACCATTTTATTTTCTTTGGTTTATTTATTTTTGCTTTGCCTTGGATTCTAAGATCTAGAGTTATGGGTCAAACTCTTAGAAAACCCTTACGAGAGCACACTCGTCCTCCTTGGCGACTTTGAGGTTTAAAGGGCTTGTCATTTAAGCTAAAATTGACCGTGATTCCTACGAAAGTGAGTTAGTGTACAGACTTTACCGCTTTCTCTTTATTCGAGGACGAACAAAGGACTTAGTATGGGAGAGTTTGATAAGTGGCTTTTAAGGCCGCTTTTATGGCCTCTCTCCACCCTAATTAAGCCCTTGTTTAGTCCATTTTTATGCTTATTTAGCTTAGCTTTGTTCAATGTTAGTGATTCTATTAACTCTATGCACTTTGAGTCTTTTTTGGGAGTTGTAGGTTGTTTTCTCTTCATGCGAAGATTGAATGTTGTGAACACCCTATGCTATGACTTGTTCTTGTCTTCTTTTAGGTTCCGTAGCGGCCTACTGGAGATTGTCTAAGCTTGGAATGGCAAAAGGGAACCTTTGGATGGAGAAATAGAGCTTCAAATAGCAAAGGAGGGTAGAAGCAGAGCCAGAGCTGGCGCTCCACCATTCAGAGCGGGAGCTCCGAGTTCCCCTGTATACAAGCAATTTTGCCGAGAATTTGAAGCTGGCGCTCCAACCTCGTGGAGCGGGAGCTTCGACATGCTGCTAAACTATCTCCCATTATGCTCAGAGCTGGCGCTCCAAACATGGAGCGGGAGCTTCAACTGCTCAGAGCTCGCGCTCCACGCATGGAGCGGGAGCTTCGACCTGCTGCTGAAATTTCTCTCATTACGATTCAAAGCTCGCGCTCCACACATGGAGCGGGAGCTCTGAATGGTTTAGCTCCCAATTTATTTTGCTGTTTGCCCCTACTTTAAGTTGTATTTGTGAGGGGTATAAATACCCTCTCTTAAGACACTTTAGGGTAAGCTTTTAATTCCAGAAAGGAGGATTCAAAAAAGAAGAACACACTATTCTAGGTTAATTAGAGAGAGAAAAACACATTTTTAGGAGAGAGAAAGTTGTAACTCAACATTTGTTCTTCATTTTATTCAATCAAAGCATCAATCTTTTGGTAATTTCTAGTCCCTAATCCTTATTTCTTAGTTTATTTTTGGTTATTTGTTTAGTTTTATGCTTGTTTAAATTAGTTTATGCTTGCCTTGACTAGTCTTAGTAGTCTATTGCTCAAAGGTTCAATCTTTCTCGTTTTCACTAATCATGCTTAGTAGTTTTAGTATGTTTGCTCCTTTTATTGTTGCTTTTATTAGTCTTACTATGTTCTCCTCCTTCCTAGGCTAGATTTCTAGCTAGGGAAGGGGGATAATGGGACTTTGTGATGGTTTTGAATGATGTTTGGTTGGCTTTGGTGATCGTTCTTTTGATGCTCGAATCAAGGTATTTTATTGTTAAAGCATGAAACTTGATCACCTTTATGTTTAAATCTTGTGCTAATGTTGGGTTATGTGAGAGCAAGCTTGATATTGGTGATGACTTGATGATGGGTAGACCACGACCTCAAAGGCGGGGTTGGGTAGGCGGTGTTAAGGGGTGTGCGAGAGTGACCTCTTGATGTTGGACCAAGACCCTCAATAGATTTGATCCATTGCCCACCAAATGTTGTTGAAATCGTTGTTGTGAGTTCCATGATTCCCCCTCTCCCTAGTGTTTGTCTTATTGATTAATCACTCTTATTTTATCTTCCTTAGGTAGTCTGGTTGATAACTCAAACCCCTTTTCTTTTACTCCCGTCAATTGATTGCATCTCGAACTAAGTGTAAAACTCCTTGCTTCTCCGTGGATACGACCCCTTACTACGCTATACTACCTTATTAGGCTAGTTAGTTAGACTAGGGAGATTTTATTCTTGACCCGGAACCATAGGAAGTAACGACACCTAGGGGACCGATCAAGTGCCCAGCTATCCCCCTCCCCCACTCCTCCAGCTTCCGCCTCCCTCTCTCACTCCACCTCCCCTCCAGCTTCTCCCTCCACAACTCACGCACCTTTCCCTCCCAAACAGCTCACCCACCCTTACCAAACTCGTGCCGCAAACAACATATTTAAACCTCTCACCAAACTAAATCTCTCGGCCCAACTCATCTCTCCTGAACCCACCTCCGTCAAAGCCGCCGCCCAACTCATCTCTCCCGAACCCACCTCCGTCAAAGCCGCCCTTGTTGTCCCTGTGTGGCACCAAGCCATGACCACCCAATACCAAGCCCTCCTCGCCAACCATACTTGGGAACTTGTTCCCCGCAACCCTTCCCAAAATGTTGTAGGTTGCAAATGGGTGTTCCGCACCAAATATAAACCAGATGGTACCATTGATAGATATAAAGGTTCGAGCTCGTCTACTGTGTCCTCATTTATTCACAAGTTGGCTCAAAGGTTCTCATTAAAAGACCTTGGTCCTCTTGCTTATTTTTTGGGTGTCGAGGTCCAACCATGCTCTCAAGGGCTCTTTCTCAACCAAAGAAAGTACACTATTAATTTACTTGAACGTGCTTCTATAAGTGATGCCAAGCCTGCTTCTACACCTATGGAAGCTCATAGTCATCTAACGTTGGGTTCCGGTATTGCATTGGATAACCCTACTAAGTATAGAACATTGGTTGGTGGCCTACAATACCTTGCATTAACTCGCCCGGATATCTCATTTGCCACGAACCGACTCTCTCAGTTCATGCATCGTCCGACTTCGGTTCACTGGCAGGCCCTTAAAAGATTACTTCGGTATCTCAATGGAACTCTTGATTGTGGTCTCACCTTGTATCGTGAGTCACCTCTTCATCTTCATGCCTTTTCGGATGCCGATTGGGCCGGTGACCGAGAGCTTAAAGTTATAATTCACACTTCACCGAACTTATCAACGTTGTAAAAACATATTCTGCTGTATTTATTACTTGCTTGACTCGAAAAGGTTTCCGGTTTATTCAGGACACATGCTATATGCATTCCCTTGGCTGTATATTGAGTGGACAAGCATGTCTTCCTGCAGAAAGCATGTAAATTGACATTCTGCCTTTTTACTCTTCCCATTTTTTCTAGTGCAGTCTGAGACTGATATGATAACCAAACATTCAAGCAATAACTATATGTAGGAACATATAGATGCATATAGAGGAATTTCAGGAAACAATTTCCTAACATCTATCATAGGAACGCAAACATTAATAAAAAACATGAATCATGCAATAAGGATTAGATGTAAAACCTTTGTAGCGTGATTTCCCTTTTGTATGCAAGCTTTGATGATCCGAGAGCCCCAAGTGTTGCTCCTCTAATCAGTCCACGAGCACCAGTTGAACACCAACATTTGCTAGAACGGAAGAGAAGAAATTCCCTTGCTTTTGATGGTATAGGTGCCGGTTTAAGGGAGTGTAAATTAGGGTTTCTCAAGCTCTCTCTTTTGTGAAAAGAAACTGCTTAATGAATTAATTACCTAAACCCTAATATTATATCATATATATAATAGAAGAGTCATAGGCTAGTTAGGAGAACTAATTCTCCTCCTATCCCCCTTATGACCGGCCCAACCCTAATCCTAAATATAATGGATTTGGATTGCTTTGTCCAACTTGTGCTACAATGTGTGACCTCATAGGATTAATCTATTTTAGTTATAGGCCCAATCAATATTGTCCTATTAATCATATTTATTCTCTAGCAAGTAATTAAAATACGATTACTAAAATAATTAACACTAGTAGAATAATTCACTAGTTGAAAAAACATCTTGTGCTACTTGTCAAGTGCTCCGGTTGACTAATCAACCCAAGCACTTGTGAAAATTTTAATAAAAAAAATTCACAAGTGCTTGGGTTGATTAGTCAATCGGAGCACTTGATTTCAAGTGCTCCGGTTGACTAATCAACCCAAGCACTTGTGAATAAGGGCTCCGGTTTGTCAACCCGGGCACTTGGTCTCTCTCATATCAATTTTTTTTCTCGCTCCCTCTCTGTCAATTTTAATTAATCACTGTCCCCCATTTTCTCTCGGCTCTCTGTTCTATCTCTCTCCGTGAATAAGGGTTCTCTCTCTATCTCTTCCCCCTTTTCACTGTCGATCTCTATTTCTCTACACTTGCTTCATGGTTTCTCTCTCTTCACATATGGCCATAGCCACCACCACCCTCACCACCACCCTCGAACTCCTACACCATCATATTCATCTTCTCCGAACCCTTCATTACTCCCACTCTCTCTCCTCCGTCCACCACGCCATCGGCAACTCTGCTTCATTTACGCGACTTCACTACTCTCGGTCTTTCGTCTCCTTCCTCCGTTCTCGCGATTGGGCCCTGCTCCATTAATGTTCCATTTAAAGGTAATATTAACGTTCCTCCGTTCTTCGTTTACAATATTATATGTTGATCTGAATTTTTGTTTAATTTTTTGGCATTTATGTAATATGTTAGTCTAGGGTTCCGTTGCCATTTGGATCTGGAGTGTTGTGATCTTTGCTTTTGTTTTCAAAACTGTTATAGGGTTTGTTGTTTTCTTCACTTTTTAGATCTGATGCCTTGATGTTGTTTTCGTTACTTATTATCAAAATTCGTTTAAGTTTTGTTGTTTTCGTTGGTAGGAGAAGAACTCTTAACTAGATGACTTAGGTGATTTATATTTGCAAAAGGAATAATTCGGTGAACTCTTTGTTTCTCGAAGATTGACATGCCGTAGATAATCTTGCTTGAAGGTTTCTTTGCCTTTAGATTAGCATTGGCTAATTTGGCCCCCCGAAAAACATGCCTTGTTCGATCTTTTGAATCATCCCGTTTCGGCAAGAAGGTAATGAGAACTTTTGACCATAGTCAATTTATCATTAGTCTTGTACATGGGACTTGCTTTTGTTGTTTCTTTTTGAAGTGTATGAATCGGGATTTTTTACTATGGTATTGCTTTACAGGTCCTTTTGAAGGGTGGTCCTTATGGTTCTTATGTGCAGCTTGGTGAAGATAGGAAAGGATATTTTCCCAGACGAGCATATGATATACAACTTGGAGATGATATAAGTTGGTATTGTTGTTTTCATGAATTATTAGAACATGCATTACTACTTGAGGATAAATTCACTTGATGATCTTCGAGTTTGCTACCTCTGATCATGAGCCATCTACCACATATAACAAAGGTGGATTTTGTGTTCCCACTTCATTCTATCTTTGGCATCTGAAAGTATGCTAGTGGGATTGATGGTTTTCTTCCATCATAAAGTAGTCAACTAGTCATTATATAGTAGGATACCTGTAATTTTGTAAGAAACTATTTATTTTCCCTAGTGTGTTTCACATGACTATTTTTTACATCCACTCGGTGTGCTCTTCCAGTCATGAATAGTAGTACCTTTTATTCTTGGGTGAGGGTGAGCAGGATTAAGTAACTATTTACACAGTCAATGGAAAGACAAGGTGAATTTTGCATCCCACAATCTGATTTTCCTATTTATTAGTTAAAACTCAAAGAGTCATTCTCTATCGAGAGGAATATATCTGTCCACTGTCTGTCTCCATTATGCGAATTTAATCTATTGCTTTCCATTTACCAGGTTAATGCTGCTATCTCTGCGACCTGGCCACCTGTATTTGAGCAACACCGACAGAAAACCAATGACTTAGACCGTTTCGATTGGCTGAAAGCTATGTTTGGATTTCAGGCATATTCTTATTTCTCAGGTTAGTTCATTTAATCAGTAATCTTTTTATTTGGATGTTGTTCTTTTCTTAACATGGTAATTTTCCCGGATCTTAGAAGATAACCAACTAGGAGGACCTTTCCCGAAGAGCCTTGGAAATTTGAAAAACTTGAGAAGATTGTAAGTCCAATTTTCCTTTTTAAGAAACTTTTTCATCATAAACAAGATTTTTAGGTGATCCCAAGGATAAACGAAAATAATAAAGAAAGTGACACTTTTGTAATAAAGACCAAATATATGCATTGCAATTGAATATTGAGTCTATAACTTAGAGATTATCCATTATTTTGTATATATCTAGGAGATTATCCGAGAATTTCCCCTAAATTTTATGTATGCTGAAAGCCTGAAACTTCAATATGATGAATAATAGTTCTAATTGTAGTTGAACATAAGATGATACAAGCTGCTAATCAGTTTAGTAGTTTTTGTAGTATGCATACTTCAAAAACTACTTTGATTGCATAATCTGAACTCGCTATGTGACAATTAAATCTGAATGGAGATAGTAGTTTCATTTTGGGGGTACTATAGTGCATAGAGCTGTGTATTATGAATCATTTCCTAGCTTTTAGAGTTGTGTATTATGAATCTCTCCTAGTTTTTGTGGTCTACATACTTTCTACAAGGCCCTCAGGACACCAAATCCCTATAGTCTGCACCACGAGAAAATATTTACTAATAAGAACGTTTGTTTCACTATATTTCCGAATTGTGCTCATTTAGGAATTTGCAAATATGCATTAGTCACTTGCATTCCATAGATATGACAAACTCTGGATCTGATACTGCAGAAAGTGCTCTTTTTCCTTTTCCTTTTCCTTTTGGTGCTTTGGTTGTTACCACTCATACGCTTGTACATTTGTTTCCCATTTTTGTGAGAGTAATGTGTATCATGTTAGGCATCTTACAACGAATAAGCTTATGAAGTTGTGAGTTTTCTACCCCCTGACCCTATCTTGGCCTTTGCTTTACTTGTAAAGGTCATTTTGGTCAATTTTGTTTGGTGTTGTTTATCCAACGTATTACATGGATGGTGTTTTTCTTTCAAGCAAGACAGGGTCCAAAAGGCTCAAATGCTTAAACTATTAGCTTATTTGTGATGCGTCATGGTATGTGCATAATTCAGATGCTTGCTTATCTTAATGTAGGTACTCAAAAGAGAAGCAAGATTGGGTTAATGCCTGTCGAAACTATTGGTTCATCAAATTTATCAATACAAGTGGCTGCAACCGTTCAAGAAAGACAAGTGGAATTTCCTGGCGCTCTCTTGCATCTTTCGCATCTGCTTGGTGATACTCTTGTTGGGTCATATAATACTAAGCCATCTCCCACTTTTCTGCTTTGGATGGATCTCCGCTGCGAAAACCCAATTTTCTCTGTCTAGATCGGGAACTTCTTCTCTTGATGCCTTTCGGATAAATCAAGGGTAATTTTCTTATCCATTTGATTTCTTGTTTTTCTTAGTCCACTTGTTATGTTCATTTCTTTTGTTATAAACTTTTATGATGGTTTTACTAGTTTTCGATGAATAAAGTAGGATCGCATGTTTTGCCCTATTTCTCATACTGCTTATCCATTGCATAGCGGTTCTAGCGAAAAGCGTGCATAAATCATTTTCTTGTGTTGTAGCTCTCGATGATTTCTATGTGCCAACATTAATTTATTTGATATCCTGACATTTAATATGGCTTGTTGTGTGACATGATGGTAGAAATTTTAGGTATTACCGACAAGGCCATTATATTTATTGAGTGTGTTTGGTCTATAGTTTCAATCATAAAACGAAGTTGATGTGATACCATTAGTAGGGCCATTAGTTGCTTGGTTGAGGTAACTTGGGTATTTGATCAAAGTTTTGTGTTTGTCAATTCAATTACCATTTGGTTTATTCTTGCGTTTAGTACTTTTCCCTTGTTCGAGTCTCTAAGCTTGTCATGGGCGGTTCATAGAGTCTCGTGATGGTTGCTTGCGAGAGGAAGGTCCATAGAGTACGTGGGTTAGTGGTAGGGATGGTGGGCAAGGGACGTTATGGAGGTAGCAGGTTCATGGGTGGCCGGAGATGGTGATGAGAGGGGAAGTCAGTTATGGGGGTACTTTAATCCAATATTTGACGGAATGGATTTTTAACATGGCATAGAATGGAGTGTTCGGATGAATGCTGAACTTTTCAAGCAAGTGATATATATGGATGTTTATGTATTCATCCATTCAAGTAACCATGTTTAGCTCTCCTTATAGAGCATTTAAGGGTCTTCAATTGAGTGAGATTTGTGTTTTTTCAGAAGCAATGGATTCGAAGTACTTAGTTCGATGTATTCCACTAATCTTTGCATTAACGTTGTTTTCTGGTTTAGGCTTACAAGATGTCTAGAGAACTGTTATGCTGCTTATTCATAAATAAACATATTTTGCTGGTTTGTGCTTCCATAACACTTCAGTTTATGCAAATGTTAAGCAGGATGCCTCAACCGTACTCCACAGAGCTCGAATATTTATGTTGTTACTATATGTTTGCTGTTGTTAGTAACTGCAACGTTTTTTTTTAAAAAAAAATTACGTCAAGTGCTCCGGTTGTTAAGAAAAAACCGGAGCACTTGATTCTCAAGTGCGCCGGTTTTTTCTTAACAACCGGAGCACTTGACATAATTTGAGCTTATAAAATTCACAAGTGCTTCGGTTTTTAACACAACCGGAGAACTTGTGAATCTAAGTGCTTCGATTATCAACTGGAGCACTTGATAAATGCTCAAGTGCTCGTATGACGTCTGCTACGGTTCAAATTCGGAGCACTTGTACGGTTTTTAACTGGAGCACTTGATGTTTTTTCAACTAGTGATTGCTTATTGCGGCGGTCATTAAGTGGCCTATTGCTGCGGTTTTAGCCGCGCCGCAATAAAGGCCCAGCAATAGGTAATTACCTGTTGCTGCGGTTTTTAACCGCAACAATAAGTTGACATATTGCTGCGGTTTCTTCCCTAAACCGCAGCAATATGTCTTTTTTTAATATTAACAAAGTGCACCTATTGATGCGGTGTTGGGCCAAAACCGCAGCAATAGGGGCATTTTTAAAAAAAAATTGAAATTAAATCTTCATACTATTTTCAATGTTAAAATGCAATAAAAACTTAAAAGTAACTAAAACCCACTATTACTACACATTGAATCCATCCATTAAGTATAAAATCATAAATAATGAAAATAAAATAATTACAATATACAAAAGATAAAATAAAAGAAATCAAAAAAGAGAATGAGGAAATGAAACTAAGTAAAGAACAAATTGGAACTAAATAAAAAAGTTATTGGAGGTCAGCCACAATTTAGGTCAGATCTAAACTTAAAAAAAAAACTAAGAAAAAAAAAATACAGAATTCTTGAATTACAATTAGTTTTCATTCATTTCTCTCATTCCTCAAAAATCAAAAGGTAATTATACTTAGAAAACGAACCAAATGTTCAAGTTCAACGGCAAACTTCTGCGTTTTCAGCAACTTCCCTAATCACATGGCAAAATCCAAATACTAATAAAACAACGCCATTACAGAGTAGAACACAAGCAATTTCAGAAGCATATCTAGATTAACAAAGAATTAGACATTTCAAGAAAATGCAAATCGAGCTAAATGCGATTGAAATAGGATTCGAAACATTAAATATCGACATTACATAAATTTGATACAAGAAAATTCAAGAGATTAAGGTGAGAAATCTGATTACCCGAAAGAAGCCTCCCGACATTTTCTAGGATTTGACGAGGACTGGTCGAGCGAAGAACGATGATGATGAAGGAGAAGAACGGCCGAACGAAGACTGGAGTAACGAGGACGAAAAGGAAGCTCGAGGTTGACGAAAGAGAAGGCCGACGAAGGAGAAAAACAGCGAGAATCGGCCGACGATGACGAGGACTCGAGTAAGGAGGGTGAAGGGTGAGCGTGATATAGGAGGAAGGAGATCTAGAGAGGAGTGAGAAAGAGGAGTGTGAAAGGTGAGTGAGAGAGGCGGTGAGGGTGAACTGATGAAAATGAAAAATGAAACAGTGCCTACTAACTATTGCTAAAAGGATAAAAAACCCTAATGACCCTATTGCCGCGGTTTCTTCTAGAAACCGCAGCAATAGACTAAAATATTATTTTTTTTAATAATATTTTAATCTATTGCTGCGATTCTGGGTGGGAACTGCAGCAATAGATCTGGTCAAACCAGTCAACAAATTTTGAAAAAATTCCAGTTGATATCTAGTGCTGAGGTTTCCGCCCAGAACCGCAGCAATTGGTTAATTTTCGATTTTTCCTTTTCTTTTGACGTGGTTTATTGCTGCATATGGGTAAAACCACAACAATTCAGCCGCAACAATAAGCAATTATTCTACTAGTGTAACTTTATTATCTTCATAATATAGTTCCTATTTATATTTAGTAATTGCTTGGATGTCTAAGGACATATTCCTTCAATCTCCCACTTGTCCGAAGACAAGAGTGCAATGTTAAATTCCTTAAGTCACTTAATGCCAAATTTGATAATACTATGTTATTCTCAAATTTTTGTTCCTTGATCGCTGAGTTCAAACTGCTCAAATAAGGATTAACTCTTTAATGTCTCAATGTATCAAATATACATCCATATAATCAATTAGACATCTCTATGTCTCCATAGCCCATGGAAATGCGCAATCAATTAATTATATACTAGTCTTTTAAATAAATCACTTATGTCCAATTTAGTGATTTAGACTAGGGACTTTAAATAAATTGTGATTTCAGTTCACTTTATAGGGTTCCATTATCAAAACGTTTTCGATAATCCTATTTGAAAACATAAATTATTTGGACATTTTATTTCACTAGGAGAAAAAAAAGGAAGGGCTGCGCTGGAAGGGCTGCGGTTTTCAAGGAAACCGCAACCCTTTTAGTGAAGGGCTGCGGTTAGCCCAAAAACGCAGCCCTTCATACAGTATGAAGGGCTGCGGTTTTGAGGCTAACCGCAGCCCTATTAGTGTAGGGCTGCGGTTAGCCCAAAAATCCGCAGCCCTTCATAAACGAAGGGCTGCGTTTTCTGGACTAACCGCAGCCCTTCACACCATATTTCGAGTTTTGCGCGCACATACACACAGTAGCTAGACATCTTTTCTAAATTTCCCTCTCTTAGACGCATTTGACGAGCGAAAAACCCCTCCCTCCCTCTCACTCACTCGCACATTAACCCTAACGCCCCATTACCGGAGCCCTGACGCCGGAGCACCCACATTGCGCAGCAGCGACCTCCACCACCAACTTAGTGCGCAGCAGCGACCTCCACCACCACCACAACCCTTCTCTTTCTTCACTTCTCTTCTCTTCTCTTCTCTTCTCTTCTCTTCTCTTCTCTTCTCCACCATTTGAGTGGGTTTAGGGTGTGGAGCGCCACCACTACGCAGCGCCACCACCCAAGCGGCGCAGAACAACTACCACCACCACTTTGCCCTACTCTTTCTTCATTGCTCTTGGGTTTAGCCAATTTTTGGCTTAGTTAAGTATTAATTAATCTTGTTTTTAAGTTAGTTTTGTTTTTCTTAATTGAATTACATGATTAATGTGCAATGTGGGTTTTATTAATTGTAGGAAGAAGAGGCTTAGGAAGGCAAATAAAGTTCCAACTATCTCTTCTCTCTTCATTGCTTATCATAGGTGTTAAGAGGTAACTAGTTTAATTTCGTTGTCTTTTTTGTTTGATTTAATTTGTTGATGAGACAAAGTTGTCATGTGATTCAATTTGATTAAGTTATGATAATTTATTGATATATATATATATATATATATATATATATATATATATATATATATATATATATATATATATATATATATATGTATTTCTTATAATGTATGTATATTTCTTGATATGAGATTGTATGAAAACGCAATGTAATTTAGCTATGAAATCTACAAGTTGTTTGAATTGTCATCATATGCCTAGATACCCGTTCAAGACTTACTCATTAGGAGTAAGTCTTGAATAGTCCCCGGTTTAGGACTGTTCTTGGACGTTTGATCTCAGTTAGGTGGTGAATGTGTGTCTTCTTTTTAATTCTGAGGAAATTCTTGGCTCATCGTTTCTCTACATTGTTCTCTGGGTACATATGTAGATAAGCAATTATTTATATTGTGTACTTGGAGAACTGTAGGGAAATGCTGCCGGATTTTCCTTAGAATTGAAAAGTTGGCATATATTCACTAGTGAGATTAGACGTCCAAGGATGGGTTAGGTTGGAGTGATAAGGACCTTCGGCTGCATGCATACAATTGAACATGTCACTATCTTAGATTGCTCTATACGTGCGTGATATGAATATGTGAGTGTATGTACTTAAATAATGATTGATGCATTATAATGAATGGTTGTGTTTAATTATTAGAGGTCTTCTTGAATGAGATGGATCGTACTTGGATGTATGGTAGTCGTGAATCGATTGAGTTTGTGAAAGGGGTCTCGGAATTCTGTACAACTGCATTACAATATCAAGCATCCTCTGGAGCAGTCGACTTTTATTGTTCTTGTTTCGATTGTAGAAATGTGAGCAAGGTTAGTTGTATACATGTTGTTAGGGAGCATGTCTTTCGCCGTGGGTTTAGGCCTCAATACCACGTATGGGTTTGGCATGGTGAGCAGGGGAAGTATATAGGAAGCTCTAGAGTAATGAACGATGTATGTGAAGAAAAGAAGGATGATGAGTTCGGGGATGAGAATTTCGATGATGAGTTTGCAGATGATGATAGGGATCGGGTACACGAGATGATACACGAGGTTGAAGATCAGTCGTGTAAACGACCTCGTATTTTTGAGTCTATGTCTGAGGCTGCTGAAAAGCCGTTGTATCTAGGTTGTACAAAGTACACCAAACTTTCCGCGGTGATAACACTGTTCAACATTAAGTCGAAAGCTGGTTGGACGGACTCTAGTTTCACATCGTTGTTGGAAGTTTTAGCTGATATGCTCCCTGATGGAAATGAACTGCGAAAGTCGTACTATTATGCGAAGAAACTGATGTGTCCTTTCGGTTTAGAGTACGAGCGGATACATGCTTGTCCTAACGATTGTGTGCTTTATCGTAATGAGTATGAGCATTTACATGAGTGTCCACGTTGTGGATTGTCGAGGTACAGCGTGAAGGAGTTGGAGGTAGTGAAGGACCACCAGCCTAAGGTGTTGTGGTATTTACCCATAATACCTAGATTTAAGCTCATGTTCTCAATTAAAGGAGATGCGAAGAATTTGAGGTGGCATGCGGATCATAGGAAGAAAGACGGTGCGCTCAAGCATCCAGGCCGATTCGCCCGAGTGGAAAAGTATCAACGGGGGTGCATAAGGCATTTGGTAATGAGGATAGGAATCTGAGGCTTGGATTATGTACGGATGGCATGAACCCTTTTGGCAATCTCAGTTCGCAGCATAGTACATGGCCAGTAGTCTTAGTGGTTTATAACTTGCCTCCTTGGTTGTGCATGAAACGCAAGTACATGATGCTGTCGCTTCTTATATCGTGGCCCAAACAACCTTGAAATGACATTGATGTATACCTCCAGCCGCTTGTTGAAGATTTACAGAAGATGTGGAATGAAGGAGTGTTAGTATTTGATGCGTATGCTAATGAGATGTTCACTCTGCGTGCCATGCTTTTTTGTACTATGAACGATTATCCAGCTTACGGGAACTTATCTGGGTATAAGACGAGAGGAAAACAACCCTGCCCGATTTGTGTAGATGACATGAAATCTACACACCTTAAGGGATGCAAACATGTGTATATGCGCACACGAAGGCTCCTTAGATGCGACCATCCCTATCGGTTTAAGAAGAAGGCATTCGATGAGACGGTTGAAGAAGAAGTTGCTCATAGACCATTAACTGGTACTGAAGTTTATAATCAGGTGAAGGGCATTGAAACAATCTTTGGTAAACCTACTAGTGATGTTGATCGACCTACGGGATTATGGAAAAGGGAGTCCATTTTTTGGAAACTCCCATATTGGAAAGATCCAGACATTGTTTGGATGTCATGCACATAGATAAGAATGTTTGTGAAGCTATTCTTGCGACACTTATGAATATTCCGGGCAAGACAAAAGATGTTAAGGCGTCACGACTTTACATGGAAAAACAGGGGCTTCGACCAGAGTTGTGGGCTCAGAAAAGGGACGGAAGGAAGAAAAGTAGTGGAGGAAAGGGTTGATGAAAAACAGGGGCTTCGACCAGCTTGCTACACAATGTCACGTGCAGAGAAACGAATTTTTTGCGAGTCATTGTATGGCATTAAGGTCCCAACTGGCTACTCATCGAATATGAAGCGGTTTGTTACCTTAAATGGTGAATTGAAGTTATCGAGTATGAAATCTCACGATTGTCATGTCATGATGCAAGTATTCCTACCGATTGCAATTCGTGGGATACTTCCAAAGCATGTGAGGCATACCATTACAGAACTTTGTTCATTTTTCCATACAATATGCAGCAAAGTCCTAGAACCGTCGACCCTCGATTCCTTGCAGACCAGAGTAGTTGAAACTCTATGCAAATTTGAGATGTTTTTCCCCCCGCATTCTTTAACATTATGGTCCATCTCATTGTCCATCTAGTTCGAGAAATTAAGCTGTGTGGTCCAGTGTTTTTGAGGTGGTGCTATCCTTTTGAGAGATATATGGGCACTTTGAAGGATAAAGTTCGGAATCCTACACAACCAGAAGGTAGTATAATTCAAGGGGTTGTGGGTGAAGAGATCAGTAATTTTGTGGCTGAGTATTTTGCTAGTGTTGATCCCGTTGGACTTCCGACATCCCGACACGAGGGCAGACTTGAGGGCAAGGGCACAATTTGTTCAAAATTGATCACACCTTCCGTAGAAAAGCGTAAACAAGCTCACTTATTTGTATTGCATCACGTAGCAGCTGTCCATCCTTATTTAAATGAACATATGGAGGAATTACGTGTTAGCAATCCTGGAAAAGGAGTTAGGGCATTGACGCAAATGCATAACAAGACTTTCATTGATTGGTTTCATAAACGAGTAGTGAATGATTTGGATGAAAGTGTTCCTGAAACAGTCAAGTGGTTAGCATTTGGTCCTCGTGAAGCTGTACGCTTTTATGAGGGTTATGATATTAATGGGTATACGTTTTGGACTGAACGTCAAGATCTGAAGTCAACATCGCAACAAAATAGTGGTGTTTCACTTGTGGCGTCATCTACACAATACGCAAGCTCGAAAGATAAGTCGCCTATACATGCTGAAAGCAATTATTATGGGCGAATAGAAGAAATATGGGAGCTGGACTACTGTACTTTTAATATTTGCCTCTTGTGTTGCAAGTGGGTTGACGATAATCGACGTTGCGTAAGAAAAGATGATCCTTGCGGATTCACTCTTGTTGACCTTAGTCGTCTACGTTAAAGTGAGGAGCCATTTGTAATTGCATCATAAGTTAAGCAAGTTTTTTTTGTAACTGATCCTGCTGATAATAAGTGGTCAATTGTTGTACCTGGTAAAAGGAGTATCCTCGGTATTGGTGATGTTGATAATGAGGAAGAATATGATGCATTTGAGGACCTTTCCCCTTTTACCTATCCTGAAAATAGTGTGGAAGATGATGTGAATATGTCGGAGAACTATATGCGTGTAGATCACACGGAAGGGATACATGTACTTGAGGATCCTAAGAAACGGCGGAAGGTCAATAAATCATGAGACATAAACTCAGGTCTGTGTAATTTCTCCAATTTGTAATTCTTTTTTAACATGATTATATGAGGTATAATGTACCTATTGTGTAGAGTTTTAGGCTTGCATTTGTTGTTGATTGCATTTCGGGAACGAAAAGGTCAATTTAGGCCTAGTTTTGCCTTTTCGCTTCCAAATCGTACTTATCGAGTCATTTAACCCCAAATGCATTTTGAACATGATAATATGAGGCATAATGTAACTATTGTGTAGATTTTTAGGTTTGCAATTGTTGTAGGTTGAATTTTGGGAACGAAAAGGGCATTTTAGCCCTATTTTTGCCTTTTCGCGTCCAATTCGTATTATCGCTTCATTTAACTCCAATTTCATTTTGAACATGATAATATGAGGTATAATGTAACTATTATGTAGATTCTTAGGCTTGCATTTGTTGTTGGTTGTATATCGGGAACATAAATGTGATTTTAGCCCTATTTTTGCCTTTTCGCCTCCAATTCATGTTTCTCGAGTCATTTAACTCCATTTTCTTTTTGAATATGATAATATAAGGTATAATATAACTAGTGTGTAGAGTTTTAGGCTTGCATTTGTTTTTGATTGAATTTCGGGAAGGTATATGTCATTTTTAGAACTACTAACTACGGTAAATGATTGAATTCTTATATTATGTGTTTATTCCTTGGTTGTTTTGCAAGGTTTATATGAATAACACACCACGTTTGAGGGCCTTCACCACAGACGAATTACATGAAGTTCGGGATAAGTTGGCGTCCCACATTTGTGCTGATTGCTTATGATACATTTGCTAGTTTGTATCAATTCTATGTACCCTTTTTACATTATTAAATATATACATATTTAAAGTTAATTATTACGTTCAAAACTTGTCATATATTATTGCAATTTGATCGGTCTTTTTTTGTGTCGAAGGGAGGTTTTGGGTGGGGGATGGGGTGGTGGGCGCCATGGGGTGGGGGGTGCAGGGGGTGACGGGGGGTGGGGGTGCGGGGGCCTGGCGGGGGTGGGGGGGTGTGGTGGGCGGGGGTGGGGGGCAGGGGGTGAGGGGGTGGGGGTGGCGGGGGTGCGGGGGGGTGGGGGGTCTTTGGGGTGGGCGGGGGGTGCGGGGGTAGGGGGTGAGGGGGCCGCGGGGAGGTGGCGGGGGGGTGGGGGTGCGGGGGGCGCAGAGGGTGGGCAGGGGGGGTGGGGGTAGTCTTGGGGTGGGCGGGGAGTGTCTTTGGGCGGGGTGGGGTGGGGTGGGGGGGGGTGGGGTGGGGGGGGGGGGTGGCGGTGCGGGGGTGGGCGGGGGGTGCGGGGGCCGGGGTGAGGGGTGGGCGGGGGTGGGGTGGGCGGGGGTGGCGGGGATGGGGGCGCTGGGGTGGGGGTGATGGGGGGCTAGGGGCGGATTTAATTTTTTTTTTTAAGAAAAAAAAAATTAAATTTGAAGGGTCATGGTTTTAAGCCTAAACCGGACCCCTTCACTTAAAAAGGGCTGCGGTTTAGGCTTAAAACCGCAGCCCTTCATTTAAAGAAGGGCTGCGGTTTATGCCGAAAACGCAGCTGTTCAAGCTTAGAAGGGCTGCGTTTTTTGCCTGTACCGCAACCCTTCGTTGTGAAGGGCTGCGGTTAAAAACCGCAGCCCTTCTTATCTATTGAAGGGCTGCTGGCCAAAAACGCAGCCCTTAGGGCTGTTTTGACCGTAGCCCTTCCTTATTTTTCCACTAGTGTTTAATACTAAACCAAACAATTAAATAAGAAACGAATCTTTATTGATTAACATTAAAAGCATAATTAATGTATTTACAATTGTAAACATGAAGTAAACAACCTAAAGCCATTCTCCCATATGCTTAAACCCCATAGACCTAGTATGACACTCATTATTAGGTTGAGCAAGCGGTTTAGTCAGAGGATCTGCTACATTATCCTCAGTATGAACCTTGCTTACTTTCACATCCTCTCTTCCAACAATCTCTCGAATAAGATGGAATTTCCTGAGCACATGTTTAGACCTTTGATGCGATCTGGGTTCCTTAGACTGAGTAATGGCACCATTGTTGTCACAATACAACTCAATGCCATTCTCGATGCTAGGAACTACACCAAGCTCACTAATGAACTTTTTGATCTAAACAGCTTCCTTTGCTGCATCTACTGCTGCAATGTACTCAGCCTCTGTTGTAGAATCCGCGATGGTACTCTGCTTAGAGCTCTTCCATCTCACAACTCTTCCATTGAGACAAAATATGTAACCAGATTGAGATAAGAAATCATCTTTGTCACTCTGGAAGCTTACATCGGTGTATCCAGTAACAACCAACTCATCATCTCCCCCTTAAACCAAAAAATTATCCTTAGTCCTTCGCAAGTACTTAAGGATGTTTTTCGCTGTAATCCAGTGCGCATCTCCTGGATTTGACTAGCAACTGTTGCATATACTCAAAGCAAATGCAACATCCGGTCGAGTGCATATCATGACATACATAATGGATCCAATTACAGAAGCATAGGGAACATTACTCATACGCTTGACCTCATCAAGACTCGAAGGACACTGAGTTTTGCCAAGTGTTATGCCATGTTGCATGGGAATGAAACCTCTTTTGGAGTTTTCTAGCTTGAACCTAGCAAGAACCTTATCAATATAAGTTTCTTGACTAAGTCCGATAAGCCTTTTCGATCTATCTCTATAGATCTTTATTCTCAATATATACTCTGCCTCTCCTAGATTTTTTATAGAGAAACAATTTTTAAGCCATTCCTTGACTGACTCAAGCATGTTTTTATCATTTCCTATGAGAAGTATGACATCCACGTACAAGACCAGAAAAGTAATACTACGCCCACTTAACTTCTTATATACACAAGATTCCTCTTCAATTCTAAGAAAGCCAAATTTCTTGACTGCCTCATCAAATCTGAGGTTCCAACTCCTTGATGCTTGCTTTAGTCCATAAATGGACTCCTTAAGCTTGCATACCCTCCCTGGATTTTCCGGATCTTCAAAACCTTGAGGTTGTGTGATGTACACATCCTCTTTCAGGAACCCATTCAAGAAAGCGGTTTTGACATCCATCTGTCATATTTCATAGTCATGAAATGCATTAATCGCAAGGATTATCCTAATGGACTTCAGCATGGTTACTGGTAAGAAGGTTTCATCATAGTCAATACCATGAATTTGCTTGAAACCTTTCGCCACCAACCTTACTTTGAAAACACTAATGTTTCCATACTTGTCTGTTTTCAACATGAAAATCCATTTGCATCCAATGGGTTTTTCCCCATCAGGCAAATCAACCAAGTCTCATACTTGATTTTTGGATATGGAATCCGTTTCAGATTTCATGCCTTCAAGCCATCTATCGGAGTCTTGACTATCCAAAGCATCTTTGTAGCTAGTAGGTTCTTTCGATTCTAAAATCCTTAGTTCCGAACTTTCAGTCAAAAGGAAATCTATATATCTCTTTGATGGAATAATGGTCCTACTAGACCTACGTTGGGGCACAACAGAAGAAGTTTCTACCTCATTAGGTTGAGTGACTTCGCATGGAGTATCTCCAAGTGGGACGGTAGGAGGTACGTGAATTGAATGCACCGCCTCCTGAGCATTTTCATGCCGGGCCGTCTCTAACGAGGTGTTAAACTCATCCATTTGTTGCTCATCTCGAATTTCTTCGAGATATACATTACTACCACTTGTTTTCTGGAAATAAACTCCTTTTTCCAGAAAGACACCATTACGAGCAATAAACACTTTGTTTTCGCTTTGGTTGTAGAATTAGTATCCCTTAGTCTCTTTTTGGTAGCCCACAAAGAGACATTTATCGGATTTGGGTGAAATCTTATCAGAGAGTAAACATTTTACATAGGCTTCACAACCCCATATCCTTAGAAAAGACAATTTTGGAATGTTTCCAGTCCACATTTTATATGGTGTCTTTTCCACTGCTTTGGATGGTGCTATGTTCAGTGTGAATGCTGCTGTTTCAAGCGCACATCCCCAGAATGAAATAAGACGATCATCAAGACTCATCATGGATGGAACCATATCAAGTAGAGTTTCATTCCTTCTTTAAGAAACGACATTTAACTGTGGTGTTCCTGTGGAGTCCATTGTGAAAGTATTCCACAATCTTTCAAATGATCACCAAATTCTTGAGATAAGTATTCACCACCACGATCGGATCGCAATGCCTTAATTTTCTTCCCAAGTTGTTTTTGTACTTCATTTTAGAACTCCTTGAATTTTTCAAAGGATTCCGACTTATGCCGCATGAGGTAAACATATCCAAATCTGCTTACATCATCGGTAAAAGTTATGAAGTAACCATACCCTCCCGCCCCTAACCAACGTACTCATAGGTCCGCACACATCCGTATGTATGAGGGCTAAAAGGTCATTGGCCCTTTCACTTGAACCTGTGAAAGGAGACTTTGTCATTTTCCCTATCAAGAAAAACTCACAAGTATCAAATGATTCGAAATCAAATGATTTGAGAATTCCATCTTTATGAAGCTTCTCAATACGCTTTGAGCTTATGTGGCCTAATCGACAATGCCATAGGTATGTAGGGTTTGAATCATTCGTTTTATGTTTCTTACTGTCTATGTTATAGATGTGGGTTTCTAAGTCTAGCACATATAAACCATTTGAAAACTTGGCTGAGACATAGAATAAATCATTTTAATAAGCAGAACAACAATTATTCTTGATTTGAAATGAAAAACCTTCCGAATTCAAAACCGGAATCGAAACAATAGTCTTGGTAATAGTTTGAACATAATAACAATTATGAAGTTTTAATACTAAAACAAAAGGCAAAAGTAGACTACTGTCTCCCACATCCAAAGTAGCAACTCGTGCTCCATTGCCCATGCGGAGGTCCACTTCTCCTTTGCTCAACGTTCTACTTCTTCTTAGTGCTTGCACATTACAAATAATGTGAGATCCACATGCAGTATCAAATATCCTTATGAAGTAGAAGTAGATATGTTAATCTCTATAACATAAATACCTAAATTTGAAGCGCCAGTCTTCTTATCCTCCAGATACTTGGGGCAGTTCCTCTTCCAGTGGCCAATCTTATGGCAGTGGAAGCACTCATGTAGTGCTGCTACTTTTGCCTTAGGAGTGGCTTTTGGCTTAGAATTATCATCAGTGGCAACAACCTTGCCCTTGTTCTTCTTCTTCGGAGCCCCTTTCTTCTTGAATTGCTTGCCCTTCCTAACCATAAGAACATCCTTATGTTCAGGTTCAGCAGGCAAGCTCCTTTCATCCTGAGTTAGCATACCATGCAGCTCTTGCAAGGTAGCCTCCCCTCCTTGCATGTAAAAATTCAACCGAAAGTTTTGAAAAGTTTCAGGTAAGGATTTGATCACAATATCAGTTGCCAGTTCTGGAGGGGTAAGGGAACCCTAATTTTTCCATGATCTGAAAATGTCCAATCATATTGAACACATGCGGACCAATGGATTTTCCTTTCCCAATTTGCACTCCAACAACTTACAGTGAGCTTCAAACCTCTCCAATCTAGCATTCTTTTGAAACATAGTTTTCAGCTGCTGAAGGATGGAGTAGGCATCCGGACCATTAAAATGCTAGTCTGATTCCATGCAAGCAAGCATCAAACATGTTACTTGCACATAATTAGCTTCTAGGGTTTGCCTTGTTCTCCATTCAGCTGCAGTAGCATTTTCTGGCAGGGGTTCAGGGAGAGGATTGTAAATAACATTTTCCTTTCCTTCGGCTCTGAGAACGATTCTCACAGCCATTTCCCATTCTAGGAAGTTTTGTGCATTCAGTTTGTCCTTTTCGAGTAAATAGCGCAAATTAAAACCGGGGGTGTTGTTGTTGTTTGAACCAGACATGATAACTACAACAAAAGAATAATAAAGCAAGATTCAATCAATGTTTTTCAAGAAAGCAGCAATTAAACAAATTTTTATTTAACTACTACCCTTTATTTAAAATGAAAATCCCCTAATGAATAAAGGAATAACCAAGATCCCTTACCACTACAATCAAACGGACTTTGGCTTTGCCTTCAATTTATAGTAGTTGAGGTAAGTAAACATTTTACTAATTATAACTAATTATAATTCTTGGTAGACAGGCTTGCAACTCTTGTTTACTCCTATCTCTTAGCTTTAAAACCCAAAACTTTATCATTTGATGATTTTGTTGAGTTATACCAAACATTAACATGTGAGTTTCAAAAAACCTACCATATTATCCCCGGATAAAATGAGCAACACCCTACTTTAACAGAACCTTTATGAATCTTCCCTTGAATCTCCATGGATCACCATCCTTTAAACTCCTTGGATCCTCATGCTTGATTATAACGAAAATTTAAAGTTACAAAAATACAAACGATTCCCATATCGTATTTAATTTACATTCAAATATAACGATTCACATATCGTATTTACTATCCTAATTTGGGCCATACTAGTCAAAACATGCAAAATATGATATCATTCATATTACATTAAACATGCACACATTTATAATATTAACATAAAATAACTTACAAACCATTTACTTATTACTCCCTCCGTCCCAGAATACTCTTTACACTTTCCTTTTTCATCTGTCCCAGAATACTCTTTACACTTCTATTTTTGGATATGACTCACTATTATTTTAATCTTTCTACCTTTTAAACATTATCCCACACTCTCTCTCCTCCAAATAAAATAATACCACTCCTATTACATACTAACTCTAACCTTGGCCCACATTCTCTCTCCTTAAAATAAAATAATACTACTTTTACTAACTACTAACTCCTATCACATCTACTTTTTAATAAAATAACAATTGATAACCAAACAACAACTTATCATCTAAAACTACGTGCCTTGATAAGTGTCAAGAGTATTCTGGGACGGAGGGAGTAACAATTAATAAAAAAAATAAAACTTTCCATAATAATTATAAAACTTAACAAATTTAAGCTAGAAATTATTTAGGAAACTTTATTATTTTAATTTAATTACTTATTAATAATCTTTATGAATTAGTTAATTTGAATTATTGGAATGTTTTGGATTTATGCTCAACTTTGAAAACCAGATTTTCCCAAAGGAATAATTTTTTTTTGAATTTTAAAACATTGACCTTTGACCGTTGACCAGCAGCACAAGGCTGCCAGTCAACAGCCAAAAGGACCAAAAATTTCACGCTTTCCCTCGCTGGAAAACCACCAGTCATCACACCATCACCACACCAAGACAGCAGGACGCCAGCCAGCGCGCCGCTGGTAGTCGCATCCTGCACCCCCTCTGTCGGCCTCGCCGGCCAACCAGTCACTAGCAGGCGCCAGCAGCGAAGCCGCCAGCACCCGTAACATCTCATGGCTGCACAAGCCGTTGCGAGTGCTGCCGCCCCTACCCCTCCTTTTCCGGTTCCTCCCACCACCACCGTGTCTTCACCTCTTCTTGGTGGTGCAATAACCCAGTCGTGGTGGGGTTCCTTTTTAATTTATGTAACAATTTACATTAAAATTAAACTAATCTTTATCCAACAATTGTTTAATGATTAAGGATTTAATTAGGTTTTAATAATCCGAAATTAGGGCAGAAAATTTTGAATCACTTATCAAATTCCAACAAAATATTAGGTTTGTTAAGATTAGATTTTCAATGCTTAATCTTTGTTAAACATTAAATCTAACAAAAATTCAAAATTAGGTCAAAAATTCAATTATCATCCAAAAAATTCAGAAAATTAACAATTAAATTCTGAAAAAATTCGATAATTATTTTTAGGGTGATCTACTGAATTATCACAACAAATAAAATTAAATATTTTAATTGTTATCCTTAAATGCTATGAATAATCAAATTAAACATAAAATAACGAAAATTCACAAATAATATGATAAAAATCTGAAATTTAGTGGGAAAAATTCAAAAATTATTTGCAGCTATCATATTATTATAGATCTATGTTGGTGATGAACATTAGATTAATTTAACAAATTAAAAATTAAATCTTTAATTGTTAACAAATTATTTCAATGATTAATCAAATTACACATTAAATAATTTTAAATCTAACAAATATAGTTATAAAAATCCTAAAATTTTGGAGTGAATTAACTAGAGGTGTCAAAAACTAGGCCGACCCACGGGTGAACCCGCATGCGACCCAGACCCAACCTGTTCCGAGCCGACCCATTCCGACCCAGCGTCCACCCGAGCCCAGTTGAACTCGTGGAATTGCTAACCCAACCTGAACTAGGCCGACCCCGGTTGGGCCCGTGCCCAGTTGCACCCGTGAAGAACGGCCCATACCCAACCTGTTTCCGACCCAAAACTAACCCGCACCCAACTTCACCCGCCAATGACCTAGTTAAACCCACCCAGTTACCACCCGACCCAGTTGTCACCCGACCTAGTTACCACCCGACCCAGTTACCACCTGACCCAATTGTCATCTGACCAAGTTACCACCCGACCCAGTTATCACCCGACCCAGTTACTCCCAACACAAATACTAGGGGTGTTCATGGGTGGTTAACCGTCCCAAAACAACATTTCGGTTTGGTAACCGAAAGTTTCGGTACGCTCTTTTTGCGAACCGTAACCGTAATCGTTTAAACCGGTTACTGCCTATGCGGTCAACCGTTTTTTCGGTACGGTTTTTCGGTTAACCATAACCGTTATTCAATTTATACTATTATATTTTACTTAATGTAAATATAATTTTTCTATTTTTTTGTGCATATACTTTAATATTATATATACTCTAATATAAAATGTATTATAAAGTGGATAATAAATCCATTGAGAACATAGTAACACTAAGAATTTACTCCATTTCCTAATTATAGTGTTTAAAGTACTAACGTTTTCAAACAATCACATACTTCTTCTAATTGTTGTACTTAGTAACAAATATTAGAATTAATGTAGATGTTGGAAAATGTTTCACAATAATTAAATAAAGGAAAAAAAAATTCGGTTTTTCGGTTAACCATTCACTCAAAAATCATAACCGTAACCGTACCGTTTAACCGTTAATTTTACCGGTTCGATAACCGTATCGTTAAAACTTTTTTTTATCGGTATGGTTACCACCCATTTGGACCGGTTTTTTCGGTACGGTTTTTCGGTTCTGCTTTTTTATGAACACCCCTACCAGTTAGCACCCGACCCAGCTAAACCCGACCCAAATCCATTACGACCCAATACAACCCAACCCGAAACCTTTCTGACCCAACCTTGCCCTACCCAACCATAACATGTTATTTTTATTTTGTATAATACATTAATACTTATATACTATAATTACATTTTTTTTCCCGATGACTTATCCTTTATGTTTTTTTAAATTGAGTTTTGACTTTTGATAATACACAAGTTGTAAATTAAAATGCCAACTTGTTAGATGCTTATGGTACTCTCTCTATAGTCTATCCTAGATACTAGCTAACTTTGAAATTTATAATTAGCATTATGGGTGAAATTAATTTGTGATGGAGGGAGTGGCTTGATTATAGTTAGTTGTAATAATTCTTCCTCCATAATAAGAAAGATTGAAGGACAAGTCCATAAGTTTAATGATTAATCCCATTTTTCTTCAATATTTCACTTGTGACTTGTGAACCTTGATATTTGAATTGAAAAGTACATTGAATTTGAAGGGATTAATGGAAGAAAGAGAAAGTAATAACTAAATTGCATTGGGATCTTGGAAACACCGAAAGAGTAAGACAAGTAAATTAGGAAAAATAGAAAACTCTTCTATTCATATACTTTAATGTTTACAAAATATCAAGTACTTACAAATGAATAATTTAAATATCAAAATGAGCAACTAAAGTCTAAAGAATAAAATTATAAAATGAATGAAAATATATGCAAGTATTGAACTAAAAGTCTAATTATTAGACGTGACAGCCATGATAGCGACGACAGACCACCGGCAGGCCTGCCGGCGGTAGCAACGAGACCAACACGAGCACCAGCACCAGCAACACTAGCAGATCTGGGCAACATACCACCATGAAGTAATGTTACACCTGATTATGAAGAACTCTATTAATTTCTCCCAACTAAAGAACTAGTCTTCCTCCTCAAAGGTCTTCGGTAATTCCTCCCAACTACACAGGAAAGGCAAAAAAATTCTTGCAGTAATTCTCACCACTAGTCTTCAGAGGTCACACAAAAATTCGCAAGTGCTCTGTAGGGTAAATTCATCACACTGTAACCACACCATAGGACTGGTTTCATAGAAGGGATGCCTAGTTGTCACGTGCAAACTCCTCCAAAATGTCTAAAGGTAACCCCTTAAGCAATTGATGTCGAGAAGCTCATATATTTATGAATGAGAAGGTGACCCCTCTCTGTCAAGCTCACTCAACTAACCCGACTAGACTGAGTTACACTCCTTTACTTGGTACTTACTTATGCCCAACGAGACTCAACATAAGCATGCCCTTTAAGCTTACACTAGGTATAAATAACATTGCAGAATTAAATTCTCCTCTTTTTTTAAAAACTCGCATACTAGAGTTCTCTATAGCATTAGACAAGCCCAATACACATTACAATCAACTTACTATAACTCGCTTTTGAGGTATCAAAGATGATTGCCATTATCACAAAACAGGGACAACGTGGAATAAGGGAGGAGATGAGGACAGAAATTGCCAAAGGGCCGAGTGATATTTCTACTACAGCAAGAAAATCACATTCATACATACCAGACACATATGATTTAAATGAGGTCATACAAATACTGACAAAATTATAACAGGATTCGCCACAAAAGGAAGATCCCTAACGAGCCAATATCACATTACTTAAACAAAATTTCACAGGTAACAATCAACCTTCTTAAATAAGAAAAGATCATTCCCATTGTGAAAAGTTAATATTCTACTAATGCTTTTAACTAATTTTACTTTCCATAATATCAACCAATATTAACCAACTAAACCTAGCTTCTATCACTCGTAAAATTTCATAGATTACATCAGAAGTTAACAACGGAAACAAACTTTAACAATGCAAACATACCGGAATCAAAGTAGACTGAGATTAAACAAATTCATTGCACATTTTTAAATTATCAACATAGATTATACAATTGAAGTGCAAATTCCATACACTGAAATTTCCGTAGTAGAAACTATTTTCTCCTTTTTTTCGTCACTGATTTTAGGTCAAATGAAAATTAGGGAAAAATCAATGAAACTTCATAATAGAAATAGTTAAGAGTGAGAGAGTACACTGCGAGAAATCTCATCAGCGGTAAACGCAACAGCTTTTTGAAGATCTGATAGGTACGACAATGGAGAAAACTCCCATCCTCCCCATCCTCCTCCTCCATTGTTATCGTCTTTCTTGGTTTCTGGTGCAGTCTTCGTCTCATTTTCTCTCTCCTCATCCGCCATTGATGAATTCTTATTAGCTTCCTCCATTAATCAGAAATTAAGAATTCGACTCTTCGAAGAAAAATTTGCAGAAACTAAATTTGTAGAAAATTAGTGTTTTCTTCAGATCTTAAGTTTTTTGAGAGAGTGTGAGAATTTCAGAGAGAAAACAAGTCAGTGAGAATGTGAGATGAGACTTTCAGAGAGAGAGAGGGGCTGAGAATATTAGGGTTTTGATCGGAAAAAATGAGAGAGAAACTGAGAATTTTAGGGTTTGTTTTTAGGTTTTCGCAGATAGAGAGATTGATCTGAGGAGTGAGGACAGATAGAGATGAGAGAATGGGAGAAACTGAGATTAGGGTTCAGAAATTGGTGAAATGAGGGGGGAATTAAAAAGGGGGTTTATATAGTAGGGACTGTAGGGTTAGATTTTAGGGTTTTAAAGTTAATCTCAACCGTTGGATGATATATGTGAAGGGCTGAGATTTAGTGATTTACAAGAGTGAAGAGTCTAGATAGTTCTAAGTTTAGAGAGTAAAGAAATGAAGGGATGAGATTTAATATTCTCTAATCAATGGTCTTAATTCATGATCCTTGCATTATTTTTTTTGACCAATGAGCATTAAGAGTGACTAAGCACATGGATTTCAAAATATCAATGGTTGAATTTTAATCTTTCTCAAATCAATGGTTAAGTATTCTATTTTCTAATTTCTAAATTTATAATTCTAGACTTCTAGTATTGATTTGTTTAGTAATTAGTAATCTACTTAAATTCCTAAACTAGTATTATTATTAGAAATTAATAAAAAATTATAAACTTTAGAAGTTTAATTAGTATTATTAATTTTAACAAGTTGAAAGATTCATGTAAAGATGATTATGAATGATGTGAAATTGTTAAGGCAAAGTTGTAATAGCGTAATTACCGTAATACCGATACGACGATACGTATAGGAACTCAAAGAGACGGAGAATCAAATAGACTCGATCCTTATATGGACCGTATAATAAGATAAATAACATCGAGTCCTATTTTTTAAATAAATAACCGTAATGTGGTTTTCCTAATATGGACCGTTTATTAAGATCGCCTCCTATGTTACTATCTTTTAAGCTCAACAACCGAAACATCAACGATCTTGATCCTCCACTATCATACATGAGGAAGGATATGATTGGTATTTGGTATTAACAATGATGAATGATCTACTTCGATCCTCCACTGATTTGATTGGCATTAACTATGATCTACTTTCATAGTTTCATCCTCTACTGATATGATTATGTATCATCTTGATCACATTTATCATCTCCATATTCGATTAATGTTAATCATTGTTGTTCCATGAACGATGAAAGTTGAACAATTTTATAAGTACGATGCTTTCATTAATGTCAACCTAATAAGATATTAATGACAACATAGTAACTTCATCACTTCATGTCTCCATCTTCGTACGATCATACTTTAGTCTTCAACTCTACATATTATTAACTTATTATATCTAATATTATAATCTCATATTTCCATTTCTTAATTTCTAATTCTTTAATTCAACTCATCTTTTAACTCTTTTTGTTGTTATATAGTGACTCAGTGAGAGTGAGTAAGTCACTAACTAACTAAATGTTTAAGTTTAATAGTTTATTGACTCTAATCAATAATCGGTATGGACTTATGCCTTAGCCCTTATAGTTGTTACTTGAATTCTTGTTAGACATGTTAGTTGTCACAAATGACAAATCCAAACTAGTAGTACCAACTCTAAGTATTAATCATGTGATCATTTGATGATTGATATTTGAATATTTGATCATTATTCTTTAATGATTAATTCAATAACTTTAAATCTTTAATGTGTATTTAATAATGCAATTATGCAAATATGCAATCATGAATAACCCGATGGGCAATAGCCAATAATATAAGTCTTAGTTTAGTAACTTTTTAAATTAGTAATATAAGTATCAACTTTTTAAACGACAATTGTAAACATTAGACTCTCCAAGAGTCCAAGTCCGCCCGAAAGACGGCAAGAGCCAAACAAACTCCACCTAAGTTATTCTGAAAGCCAGCTTAAGCCGACCCAATCGCACCGATGTCGCCTTGTTCCGAGAGCCGATTTATTCCGACCCAAGTCATTCCGAGAGCCGATTTGTTCTGACCCAAGCCAATACGGCGCCGGCTTGAGGCTTCAGCCGACCCAAGTCCTATCGAGGCTAGGTTTATTCCGACCCAAGTCATTCGAAAGCCGATTTCTTAGGCGACCGATTTCTTCCGACCCAAGTCATTCAGATCGATTTCTTCCGACCGAGTCATTCCGAAAGCTGATTTCTTCCGACCCAAGTCATTCCGAAAGCCGATTTCTTCCGACCCAAGTTATTCCGAAAGCCGATTTGGGCCGACTTCACCTTATTCCATTCCGACCCAAATTCACCCAACCCAGACACCGGCCGACCCAGATCCGAGATCCCCCTCACCCAGTTGAACCCGACCCAAGTTCACCCAGACCCACCCAGTTTCGATCCATGGCACACTCTCACCCAGATTATTCCGACCCAAATCATTCCGACCCAGGTTGGGTCAACCCAAACCAACCCAGTGACCCAGATTGACACCAATTCGGACCTTTATAAAATTATTTGAGCATAAATCACAAATAAATCAATTATTTACAATTTCCAATCAATTAATGTCAAATATCAATTATGCAAATTAAAGCCATAAATAAATCCTTCCTTATAAAATAATAACTTTGCATAAAATTACATGATCATATGAAATTGTGAATTAGGCAAAACTAATACCACTGTAGGAACATATAGATGCATATAGCAGAATTTCCTAATATCTATCATAGGATCGCAAACATAATCAAACACATGAATCATTCAATAGGGATTATATGCAAAACCTTTGTAGCGTCATTTCCCTTTTGTATGCAAGCTTTGAAGATCCAAGAGCCCCAAGTATTGCTCCTCTAATCAGTCCACGAGCACCAATTGAACACCAACGTTTGCTAGAACAGAAGAGAAGAAATTTCCCTTCTTTTGATGGTATATGCGCCGGTTTAGGGGAGAGTAAATTAGGGTTTCTCAAGCTCTCTCTTTTTGTGAAAAGAAACTGCATAATGAATTAATTACCTAAACCCTAATATTATATCCTATATATAATAGAAGAGTCATAGGCTAGTTAGGAGAACTAATTCTCCTCCTATTCCCCTTATGACCGGCCCAACCCTAATCCTAAATGGATTTGGATTGCTTTGTCCAACTTGTGCTACAATGTGTGACCTCATAGGATTAATCTATTTTAGTTATAGGCCAAATACATATTGTCCTATTAATCATATTTATTCTCTAGCAAGAAAATAAGATTACTAAAATAATTAACACTAGGGGAAAAAAAAGGAAGGGTTGCGCTGGAAGGGCTGCGTTTTTTTAAAAACGCAGCCCTTCTTGTATGAAGGGCTGCAGTTTTAAAGGAAACGCGGCCCTTTTTCTGAAGGGCTGCGGTTAACAAGAAATCGTGACCCTTCATGCGTATGAAGGGCTTCGGTTTTGAGGCTAACCGCAGCCCTATTAGTGAAGGGCTGCGATTATCCCAAAAACCGCAGCCCTTCACTTCCATTTTTTTTTGATATGCATTTTGCGCGCATACACAGTGCCCTCATTTCTATTTTCCTCCCTTAGCCAAATTCACGAGCGAACTTCCCCTCTTTTATACATTTCTCACCACCAGCGCGAAACCCTATCTCCACCACCAGTGCGCCACCACCACTCATTTCACGCACCACCAGCGCGCACCGCCACGATGACGCACCAACTGCATTGACGCCACCAACAGTGCCCTGCCCTCCACTGCATTGACGCCACCACCACGCACAGTTGCACCACCTTGCGCACCACCTTACGCTCCGCTTCTCTTATCTCCTCCACTTTTGCATTGTTTGTGGATCATCCCTTCTCTCACTCTCTTTCGGTAAATCCCCTCTCACTCTCTCTCCTCTTTTACATTTCTCTAATTTTTGTTTAATTTCATTGGATTTTGAAATCAACTTCTATTTTTGTGGTAAAATGTGCTTGTATTAGGCTGAATATGTGATTGTAGGGGGTGGGGGTCTTTGGGCGAGTGGTGGGGGAGGGCTGGCGGGGGTGGGGAGGGGCGACAGGGGGGGGGGAGGGTTGAGGAGGCTAGAGCGGGGGTGGGGGAGGGGTTGGCAATGGGTGGGGGAGGGGCTGTCGGGGGTGGGGGAAGGCTGGGGATCTTTGGGCGGGGGTGGGAAGGGCTGTGGAAGGCGGCCGGGGGTGGGGGAGGGCGCGGGGGGTGGGGGAGGGTTAGGGAGGCTACACGGGGGGGTGGGGAGGGGGCGAGGGGGGTGGGGGAGGGCTTAGGTATAATGTAACTATTGTGTAGATTTTTAGGCTTCCATCTGTTGTTGGTTGAATTTCGGAAACGAAAATTAAAGGTCATTTTACGCCTACATGGCAATAAGGGAGTGCAGTGGGGGGCAGTAGTGGCGGTGGTGGTGAGGCTGTTGTAAATGTGGAGAGTCGGGTCACATGGCAATCGAAAGCCCATCTGGTGCTCTCCGCATTTATAAGAGTTTCAACTCCGCCGCTACCAGCTGATGGGCATTCCATTGCCATGTGACCTGATTCTCGGGTCATTTTAGGCCTATTTTCGCCTTTCGTGTCCAATTCGTACCAGCTGATGGGAATTTCGGAGGGTTTGTGTAGTGTATGTATATTTCTTGATATGAGATTGTATGAAAACGCAATGTAATTTAGCTATGAAACCTATAAGTTGTTTGAATCGTCATCATATGCCTACATACCCGTTCAAGACTTACTCATTAGGAGTAAGTCTTGAATAATCCCGGCTTGGGACTGTTCTTGGACGTTTGATCTCACTTAGGTGGTGAATGTGTGTCTTCTTTTCAATTCGGAGGAAATTCTTGTCTTATCGTTTCTCTACATTGTTCTCTGGGTACATATGTAGATAAGCAATTATCTATATTGTGTACTTGGAGAACTGTAGGGAAATGCTGCCGGATTTTCCTTAAAATTGAAAAGTTGGCATATATTCACTAGTGAGATTAGACGTCCAAGGATGGGTTAGGTTGGAGTGATAAGGACCTTCGGCTGCATGCATACAATTGAACATGTCACTATCTTAGATTGCTCTATACGTGTGTGATTTGAATATGTGAGTGTATGTACTTGAATAATGATTGATGCATTATAATGAATGGTTGTGTTTAATTATTAGAGGTCTTCTTAAATGAGATGGATCGTACTTGGATGTATGCTGCCCCTTCCCCCACTGCTGCCCCTCCCCTCCCCGCACTCCCCTCCCTGCGCCCCCCCTCCCCTCCCCCGCACACCCCCTCCCCTGCTGCCCCCCCTCCCCTCCCCGCACACCCCCCCCCTCTTGCCCCCCCTCCCCACCGCTTGCCCCCTTACACACAGAACCCCTCCCCCCCCACCTTGCCCCTCCCCTCCCCTCCCCTCCCCGCACTCCCCTCCCTTGCTGCCCCCCTCCTCCACCGCCCTCCCCTCCCCCCGCACTCCCTCCCCTGCTTGCCCCCCCCCCCCACTGCTTGCCCCTTGCACACGAGAACCCCCCTCCCCTGCTGCCCCTCCCCTCCCCCCACTGCGCCCCTCCCCTCCGCCCACTGCTGCCCCTTGCACCAGAGAACCCCCCTCCCCACCCCCTTAGTGGCAATGTTAATTTTAATTTTTTGTTATATTAATGCATATATTTGTACAATTTCAGGGAGATGGCGGAGGTGCATACGAATAACAGCACGAGTGCTGCTAAACACACTACCGAGGATGAGTCTTTCGATGCGAGAAAGGAACAGGGTAAATTGGCTCGATCTCGCCGTGAAGAAATAAATACACAAATGCCTAGGAAGTCATTGGCGACGAAAAAGAGAAAAGGAAGGGGACCTACAAAGTCACTAGGGAAACACACAAATATGACTTTGGAGTACGATAATATGGGTCAACCTTGTGGAAAGTGGCGTCAAAAGTATGGCATGCAAGTTGGCATTTGCATGCATAAACTCTCCATTCTGCACTCATGGAAAGAGGTGCCCGAGGGATTGAACCGGTGTCTATGGGAAGATACTATGGTAAGCTTCACGTACAATAACGTTTAGTTTCTTAATTATTTAGTTAAATATATGTGTAATATTACTTATAGCATATAAATTACAACATTTGCGAAAACTAATTTTTGAACTGCATTTTTTGTAGAATCAATTCAATATCGAAGATGATGAAGCCAAGAAGAATGTATTTCTATCCGCGGTTGCCCAGATATTCAGAGATTTCAAGGCTAAGTTAGTGTCTGGGTGGATCACTAAGCGGAGGAAAGTAGTAGGTACAAAGAAGAAGAACATCTACGGCGGAGAAACACAAGCCGGTCCTGAAGCTTCACTGGAAACATCATCTGGACCATCCAAATTACCATTTCAAATATGGAGAACTATCAAACCTGAAGAGTGGGAATCATTTGTTGCCAAAAAACAACCCCAAAAGCTATTGTAAGAATATTTTATTAAGATTTAATACACTTGGATCCAGTATTATTGTATAACACCGTACTTAACCTTTGTTTATAATTGTGTGTTTTAGGCGAGTCGTGAGAAAAGTAGTGCGAGTGCAAAAGCTAGGAAGTATTATCATCATTTGGGTGCTCATTCGTACAATGAGGCGAGAGAGAAGTGGATGTTTAGCCATTACCCCACAATAGGGTCGACAACGGCAACGGGGACTAGCAAACGACGACAGTTGCACAGCCTCGGCAACCAGATAGAGTCCTCGATTGGTGGTGTTCGATGCATGGGGTTGATGCAAAGGGAAAAAGAGTCTTGCCTGATCCCGGAACACAACAGATAGCCAACGCCATTGTAAGTACAGATTATATGGTTATATAAGGTATATATATAATAACTTTTGCGCTCACGAGCATTTCTCTCTTATACTTATGTAGATTGGCTTGAAGGAAAAAGAGGCAACTGGTGAGTTCACTCCTAAAGGACACATTGATGCATTGCACGAAACTTTAGGAAAGGACCACAGTGGACGCGTGAGGGGCGTAGGAGGTGTCCGCCTCGGTTTGAGAAAGGTATATGGTGATCAATACACTACAGCGACAAAATTAAGTGTAAGTAGTGTGAATTCGGTAGCATCAGTAGATGTGGAGGCTATGAAAGCTGCAATTCGGGAGGAGCTAAGGGAGGAGATGACACATAACTTCAACGCCATTTTGGAGCAAATGGGTTTACCGACTTTTGCTGCAATCAAGAAGGGTAGTGATATTACACCTAGCCAGCCGATCAGTGATCCACGAAAATCTATTGATCAGATGATACCTTTACCTGATCCACCTGTAGTACCCGAGTTGAAGGTAATCACTTAATCCCTTTGCTTTGTTAAACAACTATTGTTCTTAAATGCATGAAATTCTTACTATATGTTGTTTCATAGACTAACTATAAATGGAATTTTTTTTTAAAGGAAGAGACACCATGTGAACTATTAGCTCGAGGAGATGGTTATGATAGTTTCATTCTCGTAGCTTATGGCCATGCACAACCCCCTAGTGACCGAGTACGATTGCATAACCAGTTAGTAAATGATAATCACTATGTGGTCACCCTCAATGAAATTATGTCTGGTTTCGAAGAATTACCTCTTCCGCTGCCGAAGCCAGAAGATGGTCTACAGTTACTGAATGATGCCCTTGGCAGTTATGTCCTATGGCCGCGTGCATTGGTGCGGTTTTCAGATGAGGTACAATGATTAACATACACATATATATATGCGTGTTTTCTTTTATAGTTCCTATGATAGTCAGTAATATCTTTACTTTTAACTAATTACTATGTTTGGGGGAAGGGAGACTCACATGACAGGAAGGGAAAGAAGGCATGTTCACCTGATAAGAAAGCAAGTTTACGTGATGAAGGTGAACGAAATGTGGTGAAGGGAAATGTTTCTAGGACAATGAATCCACTTATTATCGAGCCAGAGGTGGTGCGAGGCCTTAGTATTCCATGCTTTTGGTTACATAAGTGCGCTAGCGATTTACCCGATCATAGTACAATTGAGGTTCCTTTGGGGGAGCAACAATTCCACTACTTTGAGGAGTCATCGACATTCATTTCTAAGGTGGATATTAAAGAATTCTTATGTGGGGTAGAGTTGAATGTTTCCATGATACAAACATTCATGAGGTAATACATAAGTATATAAATTAAATATACATATACATAGGCCTTAAGTAGTTTTCAATTCAACATCCATAATAAGTAAGTTTACTTTCAATCAATATGTGATTTGTCAGGTTATTATACAATGAATTGATTGCAACATCTAGTCATGAGTCAATGTTTGGTTGGTTATGTCCAAACATAATACGAGATGACAATTGCTTACAAAACAAAGCCGAAGTGAAAGAGTATCTCGAAATGAGTTTCAAAGCATCATCTCGTTTTGGATATCATCATATCATTCTTGTTCCTTATATTGAAAAGTATGCATGTTAAACTCGCTTTACTTTTATCATTCGATAATTAAATTGACCTATTAATTGTTCTACGATTAATAATCACTATATTTTCTTGTTGTAGGGCTCATTGGACACTGCTTGTGATATGTTTGTCACGTAACGAAGTCGACCACTTTGATTCTTTGCATCGACAACCACCACGGTCCTTACTAATCAAATCATTGTTAAATTGGTAGCCTAATCGAAACTCAATATATGCGCACTTATTAATATTACACATTATCCATCATCTTTATATATATAAATAGTTAGTACATCTAATCTTATAATAATGTATTGATGTAGTGTGATGAAGCATATTAGTGCAACAGGACTTCGAGCACCAAAAGCTCCTGTTTGGATATCAGTCGAGGTAACATGACTAATTTATTTGTCCTTATATAGAAACACTTTTAGCCACATACTACACATCTAACATTGGATGCATCCTTTGGTGAACATTTAGTGTCCGCAACAAGATGATGGACTTGCATGTGGCAATTACATGCTGAGGTACATGTTAGATATCGTCAACCATTGCACTAACGTCGATGATCTCTAAAAGGTATGTAACTTATTAGTATATGTTAGTTTAGAGTAGATCGATTGGTAATAGGTATTAATTGGTTTAGAAACCAAAGTAGCACATGCATATATTTGGGAACGAAAATGTCATTTTTAGGCCTATTTTTGCCTTTTACGCTTCCAAATCATATTTATTGAGTCATTTAACCCCAAATTCATTTTGAAAATGATAATATGAGGCATAATGTAACTATTGTGTAGATTTTTAGGTTTGCAATTGTTGTAGGTTGAATTTTGGGAACGAAAAGGGCATTTTAGGCCTATTTTTGCCTTTTCGCGTCCTATTCGTACTTATCGTGTCATTTAACCCCAATTTCATTTTGAGCATGATAATATGAGGTATAATGTAACTATTATGTAGATTCTTAGGCTTGCATTTGTTGTAGGTTGTATATCGGGAACATAAATGTGATTTTAGGCCGATTTTTGCCTTTTCGCGTCCAATTCTTGTTTCTCGAGTCATTTAACTCCATTTTCTTTTTCAATATGATAATATAAGGTATAATATAACTAGTGTGTAGATTTTTAGGCTTGCATTTGTTTTTGATTTAATTTCGGGAAGGTATATGTCATTTTTAGAACTACTAACTACGGTAAATGATTGAATTCTTATATTTTGTGTTTATTCCTTGGTTGTTTTGCAAGGTTTATATGAATAACACACCACGTTTGAGGGCCTTCACCACAGACGAATTACATGAAGTTTGGGATAAGTTGGCTTCCCACATTTGTGATGATTGCTTATGATACATTTTGGTGGAATTCGTGATATAATTAGCTACATCTACTAGTTTGTATCAATTCTATATGTACACTTTTTACATTATTAAATATACATATTTAAAGTTAATTATTACGTTCAAAAACTTGTCATATATTATTGCAATTTGATCGTTTTTTTTGTGTCGAAGGGAGGTTTTGGGTGGGAGTGGGGTGGGGGTGCCATGGTGGGTTGTTGGGTTTGGCTATGGGGCTGGTTGGGTCTTTGGGGTGGTGGGCAGCAATGGGTGGAGGGGCGCGGAGGGTGGGGTGGGGTGGGGGTGCGGGGAGTGAAGAGGGTGGGTTGGGGTGGGGGCGGGGGCGGGGGCGGGGGGGGAGTGCGGGGGTGGATTGGGGTGGGCGGGACTTGGGGGAGTGCGGGGGGTGGGCTGGGGTGGTCGGGGCTTGGGGGGAGTGCGGGGGTAGGTGGCAGGTGGGCGGGGGGTGGGCTGGGGGTGGGAGGGGAGTGGGGGCAGGTGTGGGTTGGTGGTGGGGGGCGGGCGGGTGGGAGTGCGGGCGGGGGCGGGGGTGGGCTAGGGGGTGGGGGGCTAGGCGGTGGGAGTGTAGGGGGCGGGCGGGGCTGGTGGGAGTGTGGGGGTGGGCGGGGGGTGGGGTGGGGAGTGGGGGGCGGGTGTGGGTTGGTGGTGGGGGCGGGGCGGAGGTGGGAGTGCGGGGGCAGGGCGGGGGTGGGCTAGGGGTGGGGGGCTGGGCTGGTGGGAGTGCGGGGGCGGGGCGGGGGTGGGGGGGCTGGGCTGGTGGGAGTGCGGGAGGCGGGCGGGGGTGGTGGGAGTGTAGGGGGGTGGGTAGGTGGGCGGGGGGGTGGGCTAGGGGTGGGGTGGGGTGGTGGGGGCGGGGGCGGGTGGGAGTGCAGGGGGCGGGGCGGGGGGGTGGGAGTGCGGGGGCGGGCGGGGCGGGTGGCAGTGCGGGGGGTGGGCGGGTGTGGGGCGGGGGTGCGGGAGGTGCGGGGATGGCGGGGTGGGGGTGTAGGGCGCGGGGGTGGGGTGTTGGGGGCGGGGGTTGGGGTGGGGGTACGGGGCGCGGGGGGTGGGGGTCTTTGGGGTGGGCGGGCGATTTAATTTATTTTTTAGAAAAAAAAAATATGAATTTGAAGGGCTGCGGTTTTAAGCCTAAACTGCATCCCTTCACTTAAAAAGGGCTGCGGTTTAGGCTTAAAACCGCAGCCCTTCATTTAAAGAAGGGCTGCGGTTTAAGCCGAAAACGCAGCCCTTCAAGCTTAGAAGGGCTGCGTTTTGGCCGAGCCCTGAGCCCTTCTTCTTTTTCTAATGAAGGGTGCTATAGAAAGGGTCTTTGGCAAAACGCACCCTTAGGGACTTTTGACCGCAACCCTTCCTTATTTTTCCACTAGTGTAACTTTATTATCTTCATAAAATAAATCTTATTTATATATAGTAATTGCCTGGATGTTTAAGGACATATTCCCTTACTATATTCGTACGGTGGTGATTGGTAAAATCTGCTAGGCTATTCAATTTAACAATTCCAGATACTTGGTTGTATACTGAAAGGTAACGAAAACAGATGAATAACAAGTCTGGAAAGAAGAAACTTGAATTTTAGGATCCTCTGTGGTTAATCTCGATCTAGATATAGAGTATAGATATACATACGAGCACATCTGAACAAGGAGATTTCAATCTCGCCTATTTATTGCTTGTTGCTAGCTGTCAAATAATAAAAACAAAAAACATTACTTTTTGACTTTTTAGCCAAAAATTACGTAAACTCTTCATCATCTTCTAACAAAACTCTTCATCTTCTTCCTTAGTCACTTCACCATTATTGAGTTGTCTGAGTATTATCTCCAAGACTCCAAATTCTCCAAATTCTCCAAATTCCATTATACAACATTAAATTAATATCAAGTTTTAATATTTGTCTGCAAATCACGGTTTCGGTCTTGCGGTTGCGGAGGGCAATTGGCGAAGACGCAAAGTGGCATAATTAAGAAGGGTATGATTGTTTCTCCTTCTCCTCTCCTATTTTTTTTTAATTATTGAAACAAAATTTATAAATTATAATAAATATATTCTGATTTCTGCCTAATTAATATCATTATGTTAACAGTGTCAATTATCAAATTGGGCTACTATACTATATTACTATCTTATTGGAATGAATCTTGTCATATTGGAATGTGGAATTCAAACTCACAATTCTTCTTGAAAAATCCAGGTGCAATTGTTCTTTTCTTAAAGTAGTATTACCTATTTGGCTACTTATTTGAATTGTTTGTGTTGCTCTGTTGAACTATTTGAATTTGATGAGATGTTCCCTAAAACACTTGTCTGGAAGTGAAAAAAAGAAAAAAAAGAAAACGAGAAGAAGAGTTAAAGAAATCACAAAAAGGTGCTCTTGATAAATTTGTGCTTATAAAGGTAGATTCTCATGAAAAATTGCACGTTGAAAATTCTAAAAATGTACTCTTGATAAATTTCGTGAATGCACTCTCAAGTTTTGAGTTTTTGCTTGGTGTGGTAATTTGGTACGATATTCTATTTGCTATTAATATGGTGAGCAAGAAATTACAATCTAAGTCTATGTGCATTGATACTACCATAAAACAATTAGAAGGTGTAATGTCATACTTTGAAAAGTATAGAGATGACGGCTTTACAACTAGTATGGATGTTGCTAAAAATCATGCATTGGAAATGGATGTGGAGCCTATCTTTCCCACAAAACGTCGTGCGATTAGGAAAAAATATTTTGGAGAATGAGAATGAAGAAGTTGAATCCCCCAAAGAGTCATTTAAAGTTAATTATCTTTTGGTTGTGGTAGATATGGCAATTACTTCTTTGAAGAATAGGTCTGAGCAATTGAAAACATTTGAAAGTATTTTTAGATTTTTATATGATTCAAAAAAAGTTAAAGTCATTAGAAGATAGTGAGTTGTAAGAATGTTGTGCTCATTTTCACTCTATCTTTTCTCATGGCAATTCATCAGATGTTGACTTAGATGATCTTTTTTCTGAATTGAAAGTCTTGCAAATGACTTTGCCTATAGAATTTTTATCCGCCACTGAAATTTTAAAATTCGTCAAATCTGCAGATTGTTATCCAAATGTTTCAATTGCTTATAGGATTTTATTAACCGTTCTTGTGACTGTAGCTTCGGCAGAAAGAAGTTTTTCAAAGCTTAAATTAATAAAAACATACTTACGGTCATCCATGTCACAAGAAAGGTTGAATGGTTTGGCAATGTTAGCTATTGAGAAAGATATGATAGGAAATATTGATGTTGATGTTATTATTGATGATTTCGCATCTCAAAATGCTAGAAGAAACCGCTTTTTATGAGATTTTGTGGTGTGTTGTGTTATAGGTGAGAGGCGACAATTTCGAATCAGAGAAAAGATTATAACAAAAGATTATAGGTGAGAGGCGACAATTTTGTTTATCGTTTATCGAAATCTATTTTTGAATTTTAAGTAAATTTTTTTTAAGGGGCCCTGGTTTCATGTTTCGCCTAGGGCCCATAAAATGCCAAGACCGGCCCTGCTGCTGAATGGTTTCATGCTAGTTATATAAGGTGATTTTAGTTATCTTAACTCAATCAAGAAGATCCTACTGCTTCCCTATTTTCGGAAGAAAAGGAGGATTCGGACAAAATCAAAATCGATGAAATGGAAAAGATCCTTTTGGACTTTAAAGAAGCATGCTATAAAAATAGCCCAACTTCTTATTCTGCGAATCAAATTTTTGCGAAGTTAGAAAGACGTAAAAGAAGAAAATAAAAACTTCTTCTGGTTTGAAAACCCCCTTCATTTTCTTCTTTCGACTATAAACGTTGGAATCGTCCAATGCGATATATAAAAAACAATCGATTTGAAAATGTGGTAAGAAATGAAATGTCACGATATTTTTTTTACGGTTTTTTCACCAAATACCCCTGACAAATCAAGAAATTCACCATATACCCTCAATGTTTCAAAAAATCACCATATACCCCTGACTTTTCCAAACTGTTCACAACATACCCTTTTTTTAACGTCCGTTAAGTGGTTGTTTGCCCTATATTTACAAGTTTGCCCTTACTTAGCATTAAGTGTTTTGGCGGCAATTTGTCAGTTCCTCTACAGTTGCTTTACTTAATATGAGAGAGAAAAAATTAGGGCCCCTTCATCTTCTTCTCTCCTGAACTAACTTCACCCAAAATAGCGAAACAAAATACCCTAGTAAATTTCGACTGTAACAAAGTTTATGAGTGATTCATGTTTGATTACTTAACTCGAAGACACAATTGTTGCTGCTGTTGAAGATTAACGAAGCAGAGGAAGCCATTTCGGAAGTTCGAGGAGGGCGAAATTCAAATTTTTGAACAAAATTTGAAATCAGGTTATTTAAACTTGGATCGCTTTATGTTTAGGGTAGATTTCTTTTTTTTGTGTCTGTTAGATATGCTTTGAGTTGTGAAATGTGCTAAATTTTCAAATTTTTTTGTTCTGTGCTTTTGTTTGCATGTGTTAGGATGGGAGAATTTTGGTTGTTATTACACTATGGGCCTCATGACTATGATGTTAGGGTTAGTGACACTGACTTGTGTCATTTGATTGGGTTGTATGATGAGTCACTGAGTCTGAGAAACAAAATTTGTACTTACCCAAAGCATTTAGGTTGTTATTCAGAGGGCCTAGGACTAATAGGAAAACAGAGCTTGCATCTGACCTGGATTTGACAAAGTTGTGGGATATGTATGCGCGTAGTGACACTATAGAACTGTGGGTTGAGGAAACAGACAGTCCTGGGGTTGTGTTTAGGTCATATTTAGAGTTGAAGGAACAAGCTGAGAGGGAGGTACTTGAACAGAGGAGGCTTTTTGATGAAAGGTTAAGGAAGGAGAGGGAAGAGGAACTCAAAAAACAGGCTGAAGAGGAAGAAAGATTGAGAAAACAGGAGGAGGAGGAAAGGGAAGAATATGTGTTGAGGAGGCTCCTAGTGGCTATGGAGGTCCCAATTAGGAATGTAGATCAACCTGAGGTAGTTTGTGAGTACATGAGGGTGTACTCTTCACAAGAACAAACTGAGACCTTTCCAGGGGTATCACAGCCCCCACCTTCACAAGATCAACAACACCAAACTTCACCACCACCTGCCACACCACCTGATTCTCCACACCCATCAGCACCACCTGCCACACCACCTGCCACACCACCTCCTTCACCTTCACCTCCTTCACCTCCACCTCCTTCACCTCCCCCTGTGACACCCTCACAACACCACTCCACACAACCACCCTCAACACAACCTCAAACAATAGAGACTACCTGTACACCACCTCACTCACCACACCACTCCTCACAACCCCCCTCAGCACAACCTTCCTCAACACAGCCTTCCCAACCTCCTTCACAGCCCCCCTCAAAAGTTCCTTCTAGGACTAGGGCTGATGGGTTTAGGATACCAAAGAGTACTGCAGTAAAATTTGGGATCCCAAGATCTAAGGGGAAATCTGTTGTAAGGAAGAGTAGGGGGAGGGGGAAGCACACTGAAAGCCAACCTCAGGTGAGTGAGGATGAGAGTGATGATGAGAGTGATGATGATTTTGACTGTCTAGATGATGTTGAATCTAGTGGGGATAAGATTTTTAAAACTGATTTCATTGAGGATGAAATCAGTATTGATGTTGAGGATGAGATAGCTAACAAATCATTTGAGGATCACCTTGATGGGAGTGCATCAACAGAAAAATTATATAAAAATGGGATAATGTGGAGTGATGCATACGAGCACTCCAAATGCAATTTGAAGGTGGTTTTCCAGCAAGACGGATGTAACAGGAGTGATTGGACCTTCATCAGTGATAGGATGAGGGTAAGATCATCAACTTATTGTATTAATTGGATCATTTTCATTTATAAACCAATTAAATGTGTTAACCATAACTTGTTTTGTTGTTTAAAGGGTGTGGAGTCAGCATTGCTTGATGTATTCCCTCAGGTAACAAGGAGAATTTGTTGCCAACACCTCTACATCAACTGCAAGAATGAAGGCTACAGTGGGACAGCCTTCCACAAACTCTTCTGGACTGCAGATGATGCCTACAACCACTATGTCTACACTAAGTCCATGGAGAAGATAGCCAAGTACAATCCAAATGCAGTTGAGTATTTGGAGAAATGTACAGAGCAATGGAGCAGGATATTCTTTGACCCTACTGTTTGTTGTGACCACTGACCACAACACCACAAATTTTGTGGAATCCTTCAATGCATGCACTAAGCCCTATAGGGAATCCTCTTCTCATGAACTTCGAATGCTAAATCTTCTTCTACAACTACAGTAAGAGTTAGGGACCTTAACATATGAAAATTCATGAGAAGAGGAGGAGCTTTTAGTATGTGAACTCATGATATTAAAGTGAAGCAATTGCTGTTAAAAAAAAGGGGTGTTAAACACTCCAAAAGCCTGCTGTATTTATAGCCTAAAACCCAACGGCTAGTTTTTCAAATCTGAAAAACTAGCCGTTACACATTAAGGCGTATATGATGCAATAAGTTTACAGGAAAGGGTATATGGTGCATTAAGTTTTCCACTAACGTCGACTTAACGACCGTTACCAAAAAGGGTATGTGGTGAACAATTTGAAAAAGTCAGGGGTATATGGTGAATTTTTGAAACATTGAGGGTATATAATGAATTTCTTGATTTGTCAGGGGTATATGGTGAAAAAACCGTTTTTTTTATACATGTCAAAATGTTGGAAAACAAAGAATTTATTTTACATGTCCACCTAGTTTAGCAATTTTCAGGGAAATGATACAAAGAAAGATTTCTTTGGATACAACAGAAAAATTCTTATATGACGAGGAACTACACAATTATTGGATTCATACCAATGAACAAAAAAACAGCTTAAGCAATAAATTTACTAATAGAATTATAGTTCTAGACAAAGGACTTTTTTATATAGATGTACTTGATAAAAAAAACTATATTATGCAATGATAAAACTAAAAAGGAGCTCCACCCTATGGGTGGATGGTACTAAACTCAGATGGAGCTGCAAAGGGCGCACCTGGCCCTGCCCGTGGAGGTGGTTTAATAAGAGATCACACAGGGGAATTACACATTGCATATTCTGTTAACTATGGCTCATGCAGGTCATTTAAAACTGAAGTTAGAGCAGTTGAATTTGGTTTAGAATTGGCAAAAAGAATGGGTATTTCAAAGCTACAAATTCAAATGGACAACCTAGTTGCGGTTTGGGCTCTCAAAGGTACAGAGGAATATGGTGGAGAGTGTACGCATGTAATCCACCATTGTAGAAAAATAATTGCTGAAGAAGGATGGGAAGTGGAATTTTTACATTGTTATCGAGAAGGTAATAGAGTTACATATTGGTTGGCGAATTAAGGTGTCAACCAAAACAACAAAATAGAGTTGATTCAAGTCCCCCCTTTAAACCTAGGTAGAATTTTATTTGAGGACATTGTAGGCGTGGCTTTGCCACGTTATGTCCCCCCTAGTTTGTTCTTTTTTTTTGTTTTTGTTATTTTTGTTTCCTGAGGTTGTTTCCTCTCATTTTGCATCCAAAAAATACTAAAAAATAATATTTGCAAAAGACACACATGATCCTTTATTAGATGGACCCTATCGTAGTATAATAAAAAATGTTTTCACCTCATACTACAGTAAAAAATCTAAATATTAATGAACTTTTTATAAATAGAATTCATAATATTCTAATTAATAATTATAATCCCTTCAAACAAAAAAAATGATTATAATTACCAAGAATGTGAACATAAAAAGATACATTTAGTAACAAATAAATATCAATAGAACAGGGTTATGTGACGTTCAATACTTGCATCTCTTCCGCAAATGAACATTACTTGCAGTCTACAGATTGAATATTCACAAGGTTGATTATAGGCTCTTAGTGTTGTTGCCCAAATGTTCATAGCATGTTACTTCATTAATTAGTTGATTTTGCATTTTCTAATGATTCATTAGTTTTAGTATTAAAAGGATTAGACTAGTGAAAAGAAATAAATGTCTCAAATCTCAACTATCTCTCTCTACCTCCTAGTTATATATTGAGAAGCAGAAGCAACTGATAATAAATTCTGCCACTAGGAGAAGCCTCATGTACTGGGTATAACATTCAAAACATGATATAGTGAATTAGTGGAAGCTAGGTGCCGTTAGTCTCTTCAATTTACCTCAAATACCCTCGTGTGTCTTGAATCGTACATCACTATGGATATACTTGACTCTTCATTCTACGTTGAAATTAAACAAAAGTTCAAAAAGGCAGAGTTTATATAGCTCTTGAATACATGTCCATGTTGGATACTTTGTAATTGAGTCCAAATAACACCGGTCAATCACTTGGATCACCACTCTTCCTCTCTCTAGCTAGCTTCGTTCCTCTCTATTTATCTACTAACTTCAGATTCGGAGAGGACTAAAGGCATCCTTTGTTTGAGGTTTGGAGCGGTAGATGTCTTAAAAAATATTATTTCATACTAAAAATGATTAGCAATGAACCAGCTTTTAACTCACATGTATTCTATTTGGTTCTGCTATTTTTGTCTTTTATTAACTATACTAGGGATGCTTATCGCACGAGCCGAGCTCGAACTGTACTGGTTCGGCTGGTTTATCATTTAGCTCAGTTCGGCTCGGCTCGTTAGCTCGATAAGTGGAGCTCGGCTCGAGCTCGTGAGCTTCTCAAGGCTCGAGCTCGGCTCAAGAACTCAGCTCGGCTCGAGCTCGAGTTCGATTTGAGACAAATTAGGAATAAACAAAACAACATTAAACCAAACATAATATTCATATTTGACATTTAAAAAAATTGATGACAGATCTTGTAGAATTATAGACTAAATTCAAAAAGTACCACGAATAAACATATTTTATTTCATTTTTACATGCTAATCAAATAGATTACTTACTAGTATACATTAAAAAATCGACAAACTAGATCTAAAAGATTACAAAAAGAAAAAGGGATATTATCTCAGGTAACCCTGACATATAGGCCTTTTTTCAATATAACCCCGACTTTGACAGCCCTGTCTCCGATAACCCTGAACTTGGTTTTTGTCATTAAATTGAACGGAATTAGAGACGGCGTTAAGTACTCTCTAATTTTGTTTGACTTTTGCTAAATTCATCTATTTCTCTCTCTTGTTCTTCATCTTTTCTCTCTCTTGTTCTTCATCTCTTCTCAAGCCCATCATTCTCTTTTTTTTCCTCAATCAATTCTCCAAATCAAAACTTTAATCTAAAACATAACAAAACAAAAGAAAAATCCACAAAATCAAATTCAAGAAATTTTGTGAATTAGAGAAGCGACGGGCTGCAGGTACAGCGTGGGTCACCGGCGAGGGACTGAAGTGGTTTTGTCGGTGAAAGGGTGGTGGTTGTTGCGCAAAAGGTGGTGCGCACAGTGGTGGTGGCTCGGTGGTGCCGTGAGAGGGGAATAAATTTTGTGATTTTTTTTTTGTGGTTTAAGTTTGTGATTCTAAGCTGAGTTCTTCTGTGCATTTATAGACTGATTTCTGGAGACAAAAATGAAGGTGGAAGATGATGAATGGTGGTTCACCATAGGGGAGGTTAGGGTAGGGAACAAAGAGGGGAGTAGGGGGTGGTGGTGGTCGGTTGACCGTGGGTGTGGGATGGGGGGGGGTTTCCTCCTATATATATTTTTTATTTTGTTGATTTCCTTTTTTTTTTTGTTAAAGTTGTTCATTCTACATCTCTAATGACCCTCCCTACTCTTTTGATTACGAGGACGACGACCACAACAACAATAATCAAGCTCCTTCAATATCACTTACCCACGATCCAAAAAATTTGAGGCTCCGGTTTGGGGTGACACCATAACTACTTCAATATGGGAAAAAATGATGAAGAGATGAAGAATAAGAGAGAGAAGAGATGAAGAACAAGAGAGAGAAAGAGATGAATTTAGCAAAAGCCAAACCTAGTTAACGGCGTTACAAATTCCGTCCAGTTTAATGACAAAAACCAAGTTCAGGGTTATCGGAGACAGGGCTGCCAAAGTCAGGGTTATATTGGAAAAAGGCCTATAAGTCAGGGTTATCTGAGATAATATCCCAAAGAAAAAACATGTATTATTCAATGTAAAAAAATTATATAAAAAAATACGTATAATAACTTTTTAAAGTGTTTTAGCATATAATAACTTTTTAAAGACTTTAAGTTATATTAAATTTTTTATATAAAATAATAATCGAGCCTGTTCACGAGTTTTTCGAGCCGAGCTTGGCCTAATTCGGCTTGGCTCGTTAAGGTCTCGAGCTGAGCTCGAATATGAGACGAGCTACCACGAGCTGAGTTTTGACCGAGTCGAGCCCGAACTGTTCGCGTACAGGCCGAGCTCATTATCACCCCTAAACTACACCCAACCTTAAAATTTAAAAGATGATTAAACTTTAACCGAGACAAATAAATGGAGACGGAGAGATAGGTAGTCAAAAGTATGTCACCATAGTCACAAATAAACATGCCATGTTTTTTTTTTTTACAACAAGTACAAACAAAGAAACCAACAAATTAGAGAAGCCCTCCTCCCTGCCATGCTTTAATAGCTATTGCATGGGCGGGATAGACCTCCCTTCTATCTACTTTGCGAATCTCATAAAAAAGAAACTTACCACACATTATTTCAATATCTTAGACTATACTAGAAATATCGAAGGGGGCTTTAATATTCTTACACGCTCTAACCAGCTCGCTTGAGTCCGTAAGAATTTTAACACAACGAAAGTTCCGCTGCTCTGCTTCTATTAATCCACGTAAGAGCGCTTGAGCTTCAGCTTGAAGGGAAGTAGAAACCAAGTATCCTATCATTTCCTTCGAAGACTAGATGGCCATTAATCGTGGCTCCAACCTATACCTGACCATAGGAGGTTTGCCTTTATTAGCCTTCCAAGCTCCGTCTACTAAAATGATACAAACTTCTCCTTGGCACGAACCTTTAGAGATTAGTTTCGCATCCTGAGATCTTTTTCTTGGCAGTGAATTGCCGAAAAAATGATTTCGAAGATTATGCCTTTCCTTCTCCTCCTGTAATAATTGATCTTTTAATTTAATGCAAGAATTGAGGCTGATGAACCTTCTACATTCCTGAAGACTATGTTATTCCATTGAATCCAGATTGCCCAAAGTAGGGGTGTAAGCGGACTGCGAAAAGTCCAGAGTCCAATCCAGTCCAGTCCAAACTTGTCGGACTGGACTGGACTGGAAATTTTTCGGACTGGACTCGGACTCAAATTTTCGAGTCCAAATATTTTCGGACTGGATTTGGACTCACCCCTTTGGAGTCCAATAAGTCCAGTCCAGTCCAAAAATATTTTTATATAATATATATATATATATATATATATATATATATATATATATATATATATATATATATATATATATATATATATATATATATAATTGATACTATTTTTAAAATTTTGGAGTTTTCAACCTTCCCTCTCTAAATATTTCAACAGGCGCTAGAAAATTTCACTTGGCGCCAGACAATTTCACTTGGCTTCATTTGTTAAATAAGTAAATGATACTAGCAGTACTGCAGGAGTAGGCTAGTAGCCGACTAATTCTATCTCACTTCACTCCTCACTACTCACTTCCTCTCACTCTTTCATTTTCTTTCTACCTCGCTGTCTCGACTCTCGCATTCTCTATTTCTCTCTCAGATTATATTATCAGTCTCTCTGCTTCCTCTCAACTTAGATCAAGGTAGGCATCTAATTCAACTTTTTATTCATAGTATTTTACTTTAATTTAAGCTTTTAATCTAATTTCTGGACATTGATAATTGAATCAGATGTCAAATGCTCAAAAACGTTATGAATAATTGAATCTAAATCGGGGAAAAAAATAATAATATAATAATCGGACTGGACTGGACTGGATTCGGACTCAAGAAATAATTATCGGACTGGACTGGACTGGACTCAAAAAATATTTGGATCGGACTTGGACTCAATTTCTCGAGTCCAAAAAACTTTGGACTGGATTTGGATTTGGCAAAGTCCAATCCAGTCCAATCCACTTACACCCCTAGCCCAAAGCGTGACGATGAATTCTCTAACTCTTAAAGAACCCCAACCATCTTCTTTCCAAAAAAGATTTAGGAATTTTGAACTCCAGTCATTAAATGGGGATTGATCCACACCGTCAACCCTTATTCCTAAGGACGACCCACTCCAAACCCGTGTTTGTGATTTCACAATCTCTAAATAAGTGACTCTCATTTTCTTCATATATACCTTCTGTAGAGATTGTAGGATTATAAGTAGTCTAAGCGGAATTTCATGAATCACATTCATAAGGACTTAAAGCAGGATCTCATGCATATACATTCAAGGATCACATAATAATTAAGAATTAACCTTTGATGCGTGATTTCCACTAAGCTCTTTAAGATCAGGAGATAGAACCGCAATTGAGATTCCTCAACTAAGTCCACCAATCTAGATCAACGCTCCACCAATGCTAGTTGAAAGGAAGAGGGACTCTTCTATTTCTTGGAGCAGTATTACGTGACTTTTGAAGAGAAAGAATAGGAGAGAGAAAACATTAAGAGATACAGTATCTTTTTATTTTCTCATTACTTAACTAATTATAGGAGTAATTAGGTTAAGCAATCCCACTTCCCTTCTCCCTCTTGGCCGGCCATCCTAGGGTCCTTTATGGGCTCTAGGTTTTCTTTTGTTGATCCAAAAATAATGTGTGACCTTGTAGGATCCATTTAAGTGGGCTTTGAGTTTATTATTTACTAACCCAAAGGTCTATAGCATTCTCTAGCAAGACGTAAAGACGACCCATTTAAATGAATTTATTATCTCCATAATATGATCCATATTATATTTAGTAATTGCATTAGAGTCGAGGACACAATTCCTTCAATCTCCCACTTGTCCGAGACGAGTGTGCAATCTTCAAATTCCTTAAGTCTCTTAGTGTCTAATTTGATAGTATGACCATATTTCTATGTTATCCATACTAGTCATCAAATTAATCCTTGAAATCCGAGTTCGAATTGACAAACAAATGATCATCATATAATCCATTTGAGCACGGCCATGTATTTTTCAATTTTCACTCTCCAAGGGGCCAAGACACCCATCTTATCTCACATAGGAGGACTTTTCATTCTTGTGGCAACCAAAACTCCCACTCAACTTTTAGCACAACCCGAACGCTGCCTTTATAGTCCCATTTTACGGCATGACGTTTGACAGCATCAAAGTTATATTAATCATAAGGCTAAGTAGTGTTCCATTCATGTCTTAGGAATCCACTAATATAATTACGAAGTTATAGAAACTTCTAAGTAGGTCTTGTTCGATCATGTATCAACTATACATATCCATATGATTGACTAAACATCTCCATGTTCCCATAGCCCATGAAACGACGATATCAATCAATCTTATATGCTAATCCTTTAATAAGTCATTTATGTCCAATTTAATGACTTAGATTAGGAACTATAATATTCTATGAATTCTGTTCACTTATGGTGTTTCATTCATCAAATCACATATTTGACAAAACCATTGAATTCAAGATATATTTTGGACATTTTATTTAATACCAAACCAAAATTAAATAAGACAAAATTTATTTCTCATAAGCATAAAATAGCAAAACCATGTCTCTACATTGTAACAAGTTTCTCTAAACCTAGTACAATCTAAAGCCACTCTAACATTTGCTTCAAGCCTATAGCCCTAGCGTGACAGTCATGCTTGGGTTAAGGTAGTGGTTTAGTGAGTGGATCAGCCACATTCTCATCCGTGTGAACTTTGCAGATCCTGACATCCTTCCTGTCAACTATCTCCCTAATGAGGTGATACTTTCTCATTACATGTTTGGACTTGTTATGTGATCTCGGTTCTTTTGCTTGCGCAATAGCACCATTGTTATCACAAAACAACTCAATTCTTTCCAGAGCACTAGGAATGATATCCAGCTCTGTCAAGAACTTCTTTATCCAAACTGCTTCTTTAGCTGCTTCAACCGCTGCTAAATATTCTGATTCTGTCGTAGAGTCTGCTACAGTGCTTTGCTTTGAGCTCTTCCAGCTCACTGCTCCTCCATTTAGACAAAAGACGTACCCTGACTGAGAGCGGTAATCATCTTTGTTGGTTTGGAAGCTCGCATCAGTATAATCTTTAACAACCAACTCACTTTCACCTCCATAGACTAAGAACATGCCTTTAGTTCTTCTCAAGTACTTAAGGATGCTCCTAGCTGCAATCCAATGTGCTTCTCAAGGATGTGCTTGGAACCTGCTACACATGCTCAAGGCATATGCAACATCTGGTCGAGTACTTATCATGGCATACATGATAGATCCTATAGCCGAAGCATAAGGTATGCTACTCATTCGCTTTAACTCATCAGGCTCAGTCGGGCGCTGACTCTTGCTAAGCGATATGCCATGTGACATGGGAATGAATCCTCTCTTCGAGTTTTCCATGTTGAACCTTGCAAGAACTTTATCAATATAAGTTTCTTGACTTAGTCCAATCATTCTTCGAGATCTATCTCTATCGATTTTAATTCTCAGTATGTACTCAGCTTCTCCAAGGTCCTTCATGGAGAAACAACTTTTCAACCATTCCTTGACTGACTCAAGCATTGGCATGTCATTTCCCATGAGTAGTATGTCATCTACATACAATACCAAGAAGAATAAGCTGCTCCCACTAAACTTCTTGTAAACACAAGACTCTTCTTCGCTTTTGATGAAACCAAATTTCTTGATTGCCTCATCAAATCGAAGATTCCAGCTCCGAGATGTCTGCTTTAATCCATAAATGGATCATTGAAGCTTGCAAACCCTTTTAGGATTTTTTGGATCCTCAAAACCCTCAGGTTGTGTCATATACACATCCTCATCCAAGAACCCATTCGAGAATGCGGTTTTGACATCCATCTGCCCAATTTCATAATCATAAAATGCAGCAATCGCTAAAAGTATCAGAATTGACTTAAGCATTGCTACTGGAGAAAAGGTCTCATCATAGTCTATACCATGAATTTGCCTGAATCCTTTTGCAACCAGTCTTGCTTTATAGACATAGACATTCCCATCTTTGTTTGTTTTCAATTTAAACACCCACTTGCATCCAATAGGGTTAACCCCATCAGGCAAGTCGACCAGGGTCCAAACTTTATTCTCAGACATGGAGTCTAACTCGGATTTCATGGCCTCAAGCCATTTCTCATAGTCTGGGCTCGTCAAAGCTTGTTTGTAGGTAGTAGGTTCTGAATTATCCAAAATCATAATTTCAGAGTTTTCAGTTAACAGGAAATCAACCAACCTCTTGTTTGGAATCCTTTCTCTACTAGACCTACGCGGGGACTGAGCATCAAGAGAAATGTTCTCTTCAACTTCTTGAAGATCTTCGCTTGAATTAGATTCAAGTGGGACGGTAGGAGGTTCACGCATTGAATACGTCATCTCCTGAACTTGACTTTCGTCTTGTCGGGCCGTCTCTGACATGGTGTGAACCACGTCCAATTGTTGCTCATCTCGAATTTCTTCGAGAATTATTTTACTCCCACTTGTCTTTCTAGAAACAAATTCATTTTCAAGAAAGACACCATCACGAGCAACAAACACTTTGTTCTCTTGACGGTTATAGAAGTAATAACCCCTTGTCTCTATTGGGTATCCCACAAAGAGACATTTATCCGACTTGGGTGCAAGTTTGTCTGAAAGTAAACATTTTACATAGACCTCACATCCTCAGATCTTAAGAAAAGACAAGTTTAGAGTTTTTCCATTCCATAACTCATATGGAGTATTTTCTACAGTTTTTGACGGGCTCCTATTTAGTGTGTGTGCGGCTGTTTCGAGAGCATATCCCAAAAAAGAAATCGGAAGATCAGCAAGACTCATCATTGATCGAACCATATCTAATAAGGTCCGATTCCTCCTTTCAGATACACCATTTAACTGCGGTGTTCCTGGTGGAGTCAATTGTGAAAGAATTCCACAATCCTTCAAATGATCATCAAACTCTTGGCTCAAATAGTCGCCACCACGATCGGATCGCAGTGCTTTAATTGTCTTACCAAGTTGATTTTGGAACTCTTTGAATTTATCATAGGATTCCGACTTATGTTTCATTAAGTAGACATATCCATATATACTCAAATCATCAGTGAAGGTAATGAAGTAGTTAAACCCTCCTCTTGCCTTTGTGCTCATAGGACCACAAACATCTGTATGTATGAGGCCCAAGATATCGATGGCCTTTTCACCCTTTCCAGTAAATGGTGATTTTGTCATCTTCCCCATTAAGCATGATTCACATACATCAAATGATTCAAAATCAAATGATGGAAGAATGCCATCCTGTTGTAACTTGTGGATGCGCTTTTGGTTTATATGACCCATTCGACAATGCCAAATGTAGGTTAGGTTTGATTTATTTGATTTGTGTTTCTTGCTATCTATGTTATAGACTTGTACTGACCTATCAAGCACATATAAGCCATTTATCAATTTAGCACTAGCATAGAACATATTATTGTAAGAAATGGAACATCACTTGTTCTTAATTTCAAAACAAAACCCTTTTGAATCCAAAACAGAAACAGAAATTATGTTCTTAGTTATCGAAGGGACAAAATAACAATTATTGAGTTCTAAAACAAAGCCAGATGGCAAATACAGACTATAGCTTCCTACGGCAAGTGCAGCAACCCGTGCTCTATTTCCAACGCGAAGCTCTATCTCGCCCTTTGCCAGCCTCCTACTTCTTTTTAGTCCCTGCACATCATTAACTATGTGAGAACCACAACCGGTATCCAATACCCATAAAGAAGTAGAAGTCAAATTGATTTCTATAACGAATATACCGGAAGTGGAAGCACCAGACTTCTTTTCCTCCAAGTATAGAGGGCGGTTCCTCTTCATGTGTCCTATCTTGTGACAATGGAAGCACTTGCTTTCCGTGGCCACCTTTGGCTTGGCGGTTGGCTTAGGTTTTTCAGCAACAACGACAACTTGCTTGCCTTTGTCCTTCTTTCCTGCCCATTTCTTCTTAAAACCCTTTCCCATCTGAACCATCAAAACCTCTTTATTAGGTTCTTTAGGGATATTCCTCTCAGCATTGACCAACAACCCGTGCAGCTCTTGCAAAGTATTTTCAGACTCATTCATGTTGAAGGTCATCCTGAACTGATTGAAGTTGTCAGGCAATGAGTGGAGAATAATGTCAGTAGCCAACTCTACCCTTTAAGGGAATCCAAGTCGTTCCATGTTTTCGAAAAGAGCCATCATAGGGAAAACATGGGGGGCAACAGCTTGACCCGACTGTATGTGACATTCAAGTATCTCCCTATTGGTCTCATACCGCTCAACTCGGGCCTGTGTTTGAAACATAGCCCGCAGCTCTTGCATGATGGTATAAGCATCCTTGGTTTCGAACCTTTTTTGGAGGTCCGGCTCCATGGCAGCTATCATCAGGCAAGTGATTGGTACAGATCTATCATTGGCCTGCTTAGCACAACGTTTGTCGGCTTCTGTTGACTCATCAGTAATCACAGGAAGTGGGGTTTCTAAGACATCCTCTCGACCCTCAGACCTCAATACGAGTCTTAGGGTTCTTTCCCAGTTAATGAAGTTTTTACCATTCAGCCTGTCCTTTTCAAGGAAAGGACGAATGTTGAAAACAGAGTTGTTGTTGTTAGACATAGTATCTACAGACAGAAAAACAAAAGCAAAGTTCAATTTTATGCTTATAAAACAACCTAAAACATGCAAAGGTTTCTAGGTTGATCACCTATTCAATTTTAATGTCCCATTTGAATAAGTGAATACAAGATCCTATCAACATGCAACACTAAGCAGACAGAGGCCTCATCTTAATGTTACATTCTCAAGGTAAGTAAACTCTTTTACTAATTATAACACTATATAATTCTTGTTTAGATTGGTAAACATCGCATGCTTAACTATCTCTTGCTTCAAAACCCAAAATGCTTTTGATGATTTTGTTAAGGATAACCAAACTAAGTAGTAAAATTCGCAATTTTACCTTATCTCCCAAAATTAATGATAATACCCTGCGGAGGCATGACCTATTACTATTAATTAAGGGTTAATAAGCACTTTATGTTTGGAAAAGCTAACCTAATATTTGCGGGACCTAAGTTTATTATGTTGTTATGGATGAGTGAACTCAAGCGCATTGATAACCAACATACAATAAACTTATAAGCATTTTAAATAATAATAAAATGCAAAAAAATAAAAAAATAAATATGATATAGTATGGCCCCTAATCCTAAGAACTAAGCATCATGGGCTCCTTCTTGGACTCTTCCTGGATCTCCATCCATCTTAGCCATGGGCCTTCTCTTGATGGGCTCGTCTTTGGATTACATAAGTATCAAAATAATTTAAATAATATCTAAATTAAATAAATTACAAAAATACTTAACGATACGCAGATCGTATTTAAATTACAAGAATATATCACGATACGCAGATCGTATTTTCTAACTTAAATTTGGGCCATACTAGTCATTCATAGCAATTATATCAAATATAAAATGCCACATAATAATATCACATATACTTGCCAACAATCAAAATATCAAATATTCTTAATTATAGCAAGTGGATAAAACATTTAAGTAATTCCTAACCACCTAAAGATTCTATCCTAGAAAATCTAGCCTACCAATTTTAATTAGATTAAAGAATCAAATTATGGAATTATTTTATGACCTAGTCAAAATTAGTATAATTGGAATTTGCTTAACATTTTCAAAATTCAGTTTTACAAAATTTCAAAAGAAAAAAAATAAAAATTTTGAAAAAGTCGTGGAGGCACGACCGGACGCCAGAAGACAAGGGAGTGCCGGTCCCAACTCCACGCCCGGCCACTGCACACACGCACAGTACCCACGGCCACCCACGATGAGTCGCCATCACTGGAAGTCGCGGCACCGCACCCGCGAGCCGACGCCGGCAAGAGACGCCAGCGTCGGCCCACCAGCCGGCGTCGCACGCGTGGGCTGCTGTAGCGACTCCTCGCCGATCGCCTTCGGCGGACCACCGGAGCAGCCCACGCCCACTGCCGGTGGTTTCGCCACCGGCCAGTGGTCGCTCCTCTTCCTCCCTCCTTAATTTTTTTTATTTTGTTTGATGGATATTAAAATTACAACATTTTGCAAAATTAATTTAGTGATCTTAATTAAATTAAACATAAACTCTTTTATGCCTAATTCTGAAAATTAAATTAAAATCTCCATTTTAATTAATTGTAGGGTTATTCACATAAATTAATCTCTAATTCATATAAAACGCTTTTATATGAATTAATTTCACACATAAACAATTTTAAACATGAAAATCAGATTAATAATATGAACTTAATATTCGAAATTTAGAGATCTAAAATCAGAAATTAAATTTCGAAAATTAGGGTTGAATTTTCGAAAAATTCGGCCACTTTATATTGAAAAATTAAGCAATTAAATCTCCATTTAATCAGTTCCAATTAATTATTCAATTATAATTCAATTCCTCCCCTTAATCAAATTAAAAAATAGTCATGAACACATCAAAATAAATCTAATTATTATGACCAAAAAACTATATGCAAGAGGCTAAAACTGATACCACTGTAGGATTATAAGTACTCTAAGCGGAATTTTATGAATCATATTTATAAGCACTTAAAGCAGGATCTCATGCATATACATTCAAGGATCACGTAATAGTTAAGAATTAACCTTTGACGCGTGATTTCCACTAAGCTCTTCAAGATCCGGAGATAGAACCGCAATTGAGATTCCTCTACTAAGTCCACCAATCCAGATCAACGCTCCACCAATGCTAGTGGGAAGGAAGAGGGGCTCTTCTATTTCTTGAAGCAGTATTACGTGACTTTTGAAGAGACAGAATAGGAGAGATAAAATATTAAGAGATACATGGTATCTTTTTATTTTCTCATTACTTAACTAATTATAGGAGTAATTAGGTTAAGCAATCCCACTCCCCTTCTCCCTCTTGGCCGGCCACCCTAGGGTCCTTTATGGGCTCTAGGTTTTCTTTTGTTGATTCAGAAATAATGTGTGACCTTGTAGGATCCATTTAAGTGGGCTTTGGGTTTATTATTTACTAACCCAAAGGTCAATAGCATTTTCTAGCAAGACGTAAAGACGACCCATTTAAATGAATTTATTATCTCCATAATATGATCCATATTATATTTAGTGTTTGCATTAGAGTCGAGAACACAATTTCTTGAGAGATAGCATTCCTCTTGGACTTGTATATTGCGCTTTCTCAGATTGGTGTTGGTGGCTATAGCCCTGTTAGATATTCTCGAATAAAATACTTTCCATTTCGGACGGAGATCTTCCGCCCAAATTTTATGCCAAAACTTCATAGTTTCATCCGAAGTATTCAGTTTGCCAGATTGTTTGAGAATAAAGGCATACACATCCTTTACTCTGACATCTCCCGCCCTTGTTTCACTCGAAATATAGTCATCTTTTACATCCGCTATGGGAATATGGGTTGCAAGAATAAACATGCCATGTTAATTAAAGCACGTCTTAATTATGGGTTGCAAGAATAAACATGCCATGTTAATTAAAGCACGTCTTAATTATTATATTTACCACAACAAGGGAACACACAGACTGACAGCCACACAGACTAGGTCAGCACTCATAGTAGTGCCGCCAAAGGCAATTACAAATACAAGACAATGGAGTATATACATATTCTTTGACCATACATATTAGCAACACGTGGATAATGATTTAAGGAAAAGTACGTGTGCAACTTCTTACAACGTTTTTGCATTCAAACAACCGAATTGTTGAAATTATTGACGGAATTTATCATCCACGGACACACACACATACACACATGCTTACTTCTTTATGCCATGGTGATGATCATCCAAGTCTTTGGCAGCACCAAGCCAGGAATCGAGCAAAGCAGTCGGCTCAGGTATACCAGGGTGCTGCTTCTCATACTCGAATGTCCATCTGACTATGCAGTTTTCAGCATCTTTGGGTATCACTTGGCAGGTTCCAGTTATGGTCTTATACTCTTCTAATATATGGCCTTCGATGGCTCGGTATTTGACTAACTTCTTCTGCTCATCAACCTCATCAAGTACAAGTTTCGCTACAAAAGGCTTCCCACCTAAAACCATTATATTAAGGATTAATTTCATTGTCACAATTATTGACTTCAACAACGTCATTCACTATGCTAGTCCCTCTTACACAGCTGTTAGAGTTGTGAGTGCGTAGCAGAAGCAGATTAAAGAGGTAGAGATTGAGAAAAATAATAGAGTACTTGAAATATGTCGTATCCGAGCCAAGGTTGTTTAGAGTGTTTTCATATTAAAGATGTCTTCGGTAACGAAGTTCGAGATTGAGAAGTTCGATGGGAAGATCAGTTTCAGCATATGGAAAGTCTAGATGAAGGTCATTCTCACATAGAGCGGATTAAAACAGGCAGTGGATGGCAAGCAGAAATAGCCATCTACTATGACCGACGAGCAATGGCAAGAGTTGGATGAAAAAGCGTTATCTACAATCCAACTATGTCTAACTACGGAGGTACTACGCGAGGTTATTCACGAGGAGACCACTGCAGGGTTGTGGTTGAAGCTCGAGTCCCTCTACATGACTAAAAGTCTCGCTAACAAACTTCCTTTAAAGGAAAGGCTTTACACTATTCGGATGGCCGAATTGAAGGTACTTTTATCCAATCTTATCTTAGTGAATTTAATTCTATTATTATTGATCTTGAGAATTTGGATGTCAAGATTGAAGATATTAATTGTCTCTCTACCTCCTTCGTACAAGCACTTCAAGGAAATCTTGTTATATGGAAATAATGATACTTTATTATTTGAAGACGTGAAATCTCATTTACTCTCAAAAGATAAATTTGACCTTGAAGTGCATTCCAATGATAATGCCAAAGGATTATATGTAGGAGGGAGATCACACGAAAAAATATGTACCAAAAATCGGGCCATATCTAATGGGCATAAATTTAAAAATTTATGCAAATATTGTAAAATGCATGGGCACGATGTTTCCGATTGCATAAAATTAAAGAAAAAGCTCGAAAGAGAAGAAAATGAGAAAAAAGCAACTGAAACTGCACAAGCCGATTTTGGTGAATTGGATTCCGATGATGTTCTTTTGGCTACTTCTCCTGAAACAAGTAGAACTCCTAATTGGGCGCTTGATTTCAGTTGCACCTACCATGTGTATTCTCAAAAGGATCACTTTATCGATTATAAACCGGTGAAGAATAGATCCGTCTCTATGGGCAACGGTACCCGTTGCAATGTTCATGGTATTGGCTCAGTTTGGATCAAGATGCATGATGGTAAGATCAGGACTCTGTCCAATGTTCAACATGTTCCTGATCTAACGCAAAACATCATTTCTTTGGGCACTCTTGCTTCTAAAGGGTGCAAATTTCGCTCAAGGTGGAGAACTTAAAGTCTCCAAAGGTGCTGATCATGAACTACTAAAGGTCGTCATACATAGAAATTTCTATGTATTACAAGGGTCTTTTATTATGGCTTCTTCCTACACAACCCTAGTTCGGGATCAACGTCGTCAAAAAATGGGTTCCAGTATGTCACATTTTTAAAGCCAATTTACGATTGGGTTAGGGTGACATAGCTACATAATACCTTTCGGGGTTCTTACGACGTGTACATACACAGAATTTGTGCCAAGGTGGAGATTGTTGGGCTGTATGGCCCAAATCCATCAACCCCAAAATCCCAACTTAAGATACATGTGATCTCATTTTTAGATGCAAAGATCATGATTTGTTATGATTAATCTAGAAATTATTTTGGGAAAAATTGGAGGAATATTTATGTCGGCAAATGTGGAGCACTCAAGATGAAAAATTCTCAAGATTTCTAGAAGCTAATTTACCAACCGACTTACTCACACTATTAAAGGAAAGCTCAACCTTAATTTTGTGGGCAATCCACCATTATTAACTCACCCACACTCCTCCAATGTTTCATATGGCTCTGATCCTTATACACGCTATAAGTATTCCGTCTACATAATATTTCGGCTTAGAGAAATATTACCTACAATGTGTAGGTTTGTTACTATTGGTTCCATTATGAAGATTTGACTCTCTAAGATATTATGAGGTCGGAGATTCTAATACACACAATCACTAATCCACTATCCTTTTGCATCACTCGTTTGTGAGTTTGTACTAATAGTGAGAGTGTTATTGTATTATCCACCCTAATAAGTTTCGGGTGATTCTTGTACTCTATTTTCATATAGTGGATTTTAGGTACTCGTCGTCCGTAGATTTTTTTTACCTCTATTTGAGGATTTTTGCCACGTTAAATTATTGTGTGTCCATCTTATACTACTCTTATTGTCACATATTTCCAACTCTATTATTTAACTCAATATCTACATCTTTTTTTTTTTTGACGGGACAATATCTACATCTTTTAATTTCTTTCCATTCTGTATTCATAACCCTAACACCAGCAATAACCAATAACTCTGAGTTTGGGGAATAGCGGATGGGATGGGGAGAATTCATGAAGATATTCCCACTACCTGGTTTGGCAATTGGTAGAAAATTAATTGGGAGTAACTTATAAAATTATTTAAAAACCCTTACTCATCTTCTTTCCCATTCTCTTTATTAATGGCAAATAAGTCAATTTATTCCCTCTTTCCAATTCCCATCCATAAGACATGCTCCCCTGTCTTATTTTGGTGGGCATAGGAGCCACATATTCCCATTTTCAGTCCAACAAAAAAATCCCATTCCTAAAAAGCAAACAAGCTAAAATCCCATTCCCACCCTGTATTTTCACATACCAAACCGCACATTATTATTTTTAGTTGTATTTTTGTATCTTAACATTTATTTATTATGTGACACATTTGTATCCCTAATTTTACAATGATAAATCCACCACTGATTTGAAGGGAAAGTTCTATATGTTTTACATAACGTCAGAAGAAGCAATTTTGTATAAATTTGGAGCTTTTTTTCCCTCTATTATATAGATATACTTTTGCTAATTATTGTTAGTGGTAGTGTCAAGTCAGTGATGCTATTTGATGTTAGGTGGTAGAGTTCAATGATTCTGTTACATATTTTATTTAATAACATTGAGGTAAAGAGCTTTTTCATATAGAGATGTCATCTTACAACGGAAGTCACATTCTCACACTATGTCAATGCTAGAGAGAAGAGTAAGGCGAAGCATTCTGAGTAACAATGGCAGATTCAGGATTCAATCTGCGTGAACTCGGAGTTCTTAAAAAAAAATAACTTCATAAAATATTATATTACACTACTCCAAATTAAAATTACAACCGATACTAGTATTTTAACCCATTGTTACATTTAAAAATAAAAATCAATTAAGATATATTATCATTTATTTTCTTCATTATTTTTATTAGTTGTGTGTTAAAATTATACCATGGAGAAAAATAATTAATCTCGATTTTATAGTAATTAGCGCTAATCATATAAACACATGAGCATATTATTCTCATTTCTGATATATTTAGCAATTGTATAACATTTCTTTATGCATTATAATATATAGAGGGGCATAAGGACAACTAAAATACTGAAAAGATAAGGAAAAATCATGTATACTGAAAAAAATTAAAAGTTAGGTTGATTTAGGTAACTTTTTTCAAAAACGAAAACAAGAAATGGCCAGGACAAAGAGGAAAAAGTGCTCTAATTAGGAGTCGAACTCGGGTCAACTGATGAAGGATGCAAATGCTTAAAGCGGATATATTTACCACTGAGGCAAAAGCGTTTTAACGGAGAATATAAGGCGCGAGTTTCTATACTTCTTGCGTTCTTTTTCAACTGCAACAATTACCTCTTTGGGTAATGTTTTTATTGCGCGAGTTACTTTTAGTTTTTTTTTTTGCCAGTTATTCCTTTATTTTCGATTTTTTGTAGGTTTAGTTGAACGTTCACTGGAAAAATTGTTAAATGCTTCACAACAAATGATGCGGTTATTTTTAAAACCGAATCTTTTAAGGTAGGTGGAAAGGCGCGCATCAAATGATGCGTTTAACCCACTAAACCTTGTGTTGGATTCGCCACTAGTGAGTAATACTGGACATGCTTCATATGCAACAAAAATAATTTCATACTACAACATATATCCAGTGTTTGCAACATACTTTACACCATAATTTCTGTTCAAAACTATAGTTTATTTGATTATATCAATTGCTTGTAGTAAAAGTTACTCCTAGTACTTTAAATCAACTTTTGGACTTAATTTCAGTTCAATATAGTTTCATTCTACCAGTTTACTTTCACAGTTTCAGCTCAATTCAGTTCAATGTAGCTCAGTTTAGCCCAAAAGAACATGCCTTAGTATAAAAGAACTAATATGTTCCAAGGCCACAATCAACAAAGTTAGAGTCCAAATCTTTTGCTCGACAATTCAAGATGTACTACTTGTAAGCCACTTTCTTATTTCTTGAGTAGTACAACAACAATAACAAACAACAACGACAACAACAACAACAACTAATTATTTAAGTCTTACGCCCCAAAATAATTTAGGGTCGATTAACATAAATCGTCATGAGAAATCGTTTTCATGATCATCGACACAATAAAGTTCAAGAGAGTTAGTAAAGAAAAAAATAGAGTGAAAGTGAGAGAAGTTAGATGATAGAAAACCTAAGGAATAAGAAATCAAAATAGGTGTAAAGTGAAAACCAATATTATAATACTATAAAAATAAAAGTACATTTCGAAAGTCTTATAAAGAAAAGGTAGAGAGAAAACATATGTGAAGAAAAACAAAAGAAAAATGTTTTAGAAAATAGACCTTAAAATAGAGATTGAAAATGGAAAGTGTACATGAGAGATAAGTTTGCAAAATACAAAGTAAAAAGGATCAAATGGAATACAAATAAAATTAAATCGTGTTCTCAGTATAGACTCTTTTCGTCCATTGTGCCCCAAGCAGCGCCATATTTTTACGAATCTCAACTAGACTCATATCCTTCTGAGCTACCTTCATTCAAGTTTTTTTTAGCTCTTCCTCAATCCGTTAAAATCGTATCACTTTACCTATTTTCTGATCACCTAACTGGGATTTGATGTGGCTGACTATTATGCACTTTAAATCATTCATTATTAAATAACAGTTCTACACAATAATAATATCAACCAATAAAAAATTAAGCATGACGGACAAGTAGTATAGGATTTATGGGACATTACATATTTAGACTCCAAAATTTAATATTTTTGAATTTCAATTACCGTATAGACTAACCAAAAAAAAGGGAAGCAAGACTTAAGTTTAATGATACAATGAAGAAACTAATTTTATTTTTGACTACCATATAGATGTATTTTTAGGGAGAGAAACTAATTTACCTAAACTGTACTTCCAAAGAGTTTTACAGCCGGGGTTACCATGGACTTAGGGCTGTTCACCGGTCCAAGACCGGACCGGACCTGCTTGGACCGGTGGACCGGATTTGTGGGATTCGGTGGACCGGATTTGTGGGATTCGGTGGACGGGGACCGGACCTGATTTTCCCGGTCCGGTCCAGGTCTGGACCGGAAAAATCAGGTCCGGTCCCCGGTCTTGACCTGTTGGACCTGATTTTCGATTTTTTTTTTTTTTTGGATTTTAAATATTCTATTTGGACCTGTTTTGCGAACTTTGGACCTGTTGGACCTGTTTGGACCTGTAAAAATGACTTGGACTGGTAGTTTAAAAAAAAAACTAAAAGTCCGGGTTTCCGGTCCGGACCTGATTTTTCCGGGTTTGGACCGGACCGGACCGGAAACCCGAAATCGTCACTTTCCACGGACCGGGGACCGGACCGGAATCTCCGGTCCGGTCCGGTCCGGTCCGGTCCGGTCCAAATTCCGGTCCGACCCACCCATGTGAACAACCCTAACCATGGTCACCCTCATGTATATCAACCGCCTGAATAAAATGAGAGAGGCTGCATGACAAACATGATGAGGTTTACTCGAAACTATTTCATGGTGCGCATCTGCAGCACTTGCTCTAATCTCAACCATACCCTCAAGCTTACGTTTAAGATTACTCATGCTTGTTTTATTTTTCTGAATATTCACAACTTTTACAGTTTATAGCTAGTATTTCCTACATACACAAATTTTAAGTGCATATTACAACGCCTATTTATAGGAGAGAAAAGTGATGCAGTGATTTGTCCCTTGTACTTTAGTTCATTTGTCCCTTGTATCTTTGGCTCTTTGCCCAACTTTCTTTTTCTTAATCCTACGGTCCTACCAAATTTTTCTTCTCACCCAATTATATCAACTGCTCCTTTGTCATCTATCCGGGTTCCATGATTCATGTGTGAACTATGATATACTAATTTTTTCGTTTTCTCAAAATTATAAGAAAAAGTAATTTATTTCTCATTCATACTAAACGTTAACTAATTATGATATAAAGTTAACTACTCCTTCCGTTCCTACAAGATGCTTCCTACAAGATGTAGCTTGTGTGAAAAAAAAAATGCTTACACTGAATTTTTTAAGCTATGGAATGCTTATTTTTTAGGAAAATTCCTACCGGTAGGCTCCTATTATTGAGAATTTCCAATGGTAGATTCATATTTTTTTTCTTCCCATTGTTAGGCCTCAATTTTCCTATGTTACCTAAATGTAGTATTAATGAGGCTTAAACGTTAATTTCATGTTTAATTTTAATACTTCTGTTAAAATTTCCTAAGCCCTACTAACCATGATTTATTTAGGTCAAATAGTAGGTCAATATTAATCTTTATGATGAATCCTGACATATCTTGGTATACTGTATACTGTATACTGTTAGTAGTACGCATACTCTTCAAGTGCTTTTCTAATAAAGTGAAAGATTCACTATTCTTTGACTTCTAAAATATATAATGCATACCCAAGGGAAAAAAATGACATAGTGATGGAGTAAGAAGATGAATTTGCCATGGAATTTTTTTTTTAGAAAAAGAGAATAAGGAAGGTGAGTGACAGTCACAAGGCAACGCATTCCATAATAGGAAGGGAAGGTTAGGTTGGAGGAAAATTGAAATTAGAATTGGAGGGAAAAAAATTTGTTAGTCAATTAAAAGTCTAAACCTAAATAAATCATGGTTAGTAGGGCCTAGGTACAACTTAACAGAAGTATTAAAACTAAACATGAAATTAACGTTTAAGCCTAATTAATGCTACATTTGGGTTAATTGGGTAAACTGAGGCCTAGTCATAGGGAGAAAAAAAAGTTGAATATACCATTGGGAATTCTCAAGAATAGGAGCCTACCATTGGGAATTTCCCTATTTTTTATCATTCCAATCTTCAGTTGCATGTGTAATAAATATAAAAAGTAAATATTGTGCAAATAAATAATGACACAAATTAAACAAGCTAGCTACACTACAAGAAAATAGGTTTTGGGCAACAGGTATTTTCGTCTCCCAATGGGCAATTTCGTTGCACAAATGTTTGGGCAACGAGATTTTTACACGCCAATTTCGTCGTCTAAGGTTCGACGCCCTTTACATGTGGGGCGTCGAATATTATGATCGTCGCACAAACACTAGCTTGGGCGTCGACTACTTTCGTTGCACATAATGCTCTTTTGTGCTACGAGATTGTTATACATTGCACGTTCATTGGGATAGTTGGGCAACGAGTTTTTTATGTCGTTGCCTATACTTGAAAAAGAAAATTAGAAGTTGATTTGCTACGCGGTTTTAGGGATAACAGTGGACTCAAAATCCAACTCACACCTTGTTAATCTTGTCCTTTTTAGGAGATCGGGTTCTAAGTTTTTCAGACTCAATGGTTCTAGGATGGAATTGGGTCTAAATATTCTTGGGTCGGGTCTAGGTCCGGGTTTAGTGATGTCGGAACCAGTTGCGCCCCAAATCCGACCCATAGACCCATTTATTAAAAAATTTCACATAAAAAATAATGAAATTGCAAAATAAAACTTACATGCTCATCATAGGTTTATATGGTCTAGAAAAATGAAATGATTAATGAAATAGAAAAGAATTAGGCAATGGTTGTTTTTCACATATTCTCATTACATATTAAATAATATGATACTCCCTGTGTATTTTTTTTGTTCTTCCTAATTAAAATCTTGACACTATTCATAATTATAGAGAATCTTTTAACTTCTTCATAATATATAGGAAAAAATATACTCGTACGTGTGGGTTTGATTAGTCTCAGTGAATACTTTATTAATATTCAATCGTTATAATTTTTATTACTAATATGTAATGGAAGATATCTAAGGTCAAAGAAATGCATTGACAAATGTGCACGAGTAAAGTGGGAAGAATTCAACAAAAAGATAATGAGAGAGTATGTATGTAAGCATCTTCGATATTATGGAATTCTTGTAGTTTTGAATTAAAATAGGTTTAAATAGTTTTTTTTAGCTTTAATTTTTGTTTCTGCTAAGAAATTAAGGATTGTAATAGGTTGTGAGATTTGATGTGGGCCCCAAGAAGGTACGCCTGAGCTCCGTTGTTCGTACGCCGGAAACCTGCAAAACAAGGTTAGCCTACCCAAGGGGTGGTCCTGTGATCGCCCCTCCGACGCTCAAGTCAGTAAAGCATTGAGGTAGAGAGAGAAAGTGATCAATGTAGAGAGCGATGCTATGGGTTTTGTAGCTGAGAATTCCTTACCCTTTGATTGATGAGACAACCGCTATCTATAGAGGATGGGACCTCCAATAAACGAGGGTATTTTAGTCAGCTCCAGCAGGTGGAGGATTGTCTTCCCTAGAGGTAGGGGTATTTTAGTAACTTCGTCATAGGTGGGCTGGTCCAAGAAATGGGCCCAAACAAGTAGCCCCAAGCCAAGTAATCGGAGTGAGAATCACCATTTTTAGTTCGGTTGATTGGCGGAATGAAGTGTTTGCATTTTTACCGATGTTGAGCGGGAACCACAAATTTTCATGCCGGATTGTGGTGGAAAAAATCTTCTACCGCTAATCTTAACCAAGCACGGGGGGTCTCGCCCTGGTGGGGGTTAGGGGGCAACGCCCCTGAACATTTTCGAGGTGTGCGCTTGTGCACATGGCCGAGCCGAGGGGGTGTTGTAGGCCCCAGATGTCGAGGTGGTGCCCTTGTGCACTTGGCCGAGCCGAGGGGATGCTCTTGTGCACTTGGCCGAGCCGAGTAAGTCTCGTACTGAGCACAGGCCAAGGATTTATGCACACACCTAATGCGCCGAGCGAGGCCTGCTGTGCAGAGCGCAGCTCTTGATCCTTCCCGAGCAGACCGAGTCTTGAGCTGGGCACAGGCTAACATGCCGAGTGAGGGCTGCCGCACCGAGCGGGGCCTACTACGCCGAGCGCAGCTCCTGGTCCTTCCTGAGCCGACGGAGTCTCGAGCTAGGCACAGGCCAACGTGCCGAGTGAGGCATGCTGCGCCGAGCAGGGCCTGCTGCGCTGAGCGCAGCTCTTGGTCCTTCCCGACCCGACCGAGTCTCGAGTTGGGCACAGGCCAACGTGCCGAGCGAGGCCTGCTGCGCCGAGCGCAGCTCCTGGTCCTTCCCGAGCCGGCCGAGTCTCGAGCTGAGCACACGCTAACATGCCGAGCGAGGCCTGCTGCGCCGAGCGCAGCTCCAGGTCCTTCCCGAGCCGACCGAGTCTCGAGCTGAGCACACGCCAACGTGCCGAACGAGGTTGGATGCGGCGAGGGGGTAGATGCGCCGAGGGGTTCTTTTAGTGAGCTGAGGCAAGTGAGCTGTACAAGATGGCCGAGCGTGGACCATTGCGCTGAGCGTGGCATATTGTGCCGAGGGGGGTTCTCTCGCTTCCTTCCCGAGCCGATGGAGTATAATGAAGTGTCGTACATCGATTTCAGGGGGTATCATGAAGGGGCTCCCATGCTGACCGAGTGGGGGCCCGTAAGGTACTTTTAGCTTGAATTTGGTTAAGTATGAGAAGTGATTCGACAAAGAACAAAGGAGTCTCATGTGCCGAGTGGGTAGGACGCGGCTTGCCAAGGGCTAATGAGCCCCACGCTGACCGCGTGGGTGCCGATGAGGTACTTAGCTTGAATTTGGCTAAGTAAGAAAAGCGACTTGGCATAGTAGAGGGGCCTCCTACTGGCCGAGTGGGTCGGACGCCACTCGGATGAGGGGCTAATGAGCTCCATGTTGTGCGAGTGGGTGCCAATGAGGCACTTAGCTTGAATTTAGCTAAGTATGAGCAACGACTCGGCAAAGGAGAGGGGATCTCCTACTGGCCGAGTGGGTCGGACGCCACTCGGATGAGGGGCTAATGAGCCCCATGCTGTCCGAGTGGGTGCCATGAGTACCTAGCCATACTTCACTAAGTGTAAAGTGCCTCGGTAGAGGAGTACATGGACTCCATGCTGATCGAGGGAGTAGGACGCCGCTCGGATGAAGACTGATAAGCCCCATGCTATCCAAGTGGGTGCCATGAGTACTTAGCCATACTTGACTAAGTGTAAAGTGGCTCGGTATAGGGGTACGTGGATTTATGATGGCCGAGGGAGTAGGATGCCGCTCGGATGAGGACTGATGAGCCTCATGCTGTCCGAGTGGTTGTCATGAGTACTTAGCCATACTTGACTAAGGGTAAAGTGGCTCGGTAGAGGAGTACGTGGACTCCATGCTGACCGAGGGAGTAGGACGCCGCTCGGATGAGGACTGATGAGCCTCATGTTGTCCGAGTGGGTGCCATGAGTACTTAGCCATACTTGACTAAGTGTAAAGTTGCTCGGCAGAGGAGTACATGGACTCCATGCTGACCGAGGGAGTAGGACGCCGCTCGGATGAGGACTAATGAGCCCCATGCTGTCCGAGTTAGTGCCATGAGTACTTAGCCATACTTGACTAAGTGTAAAGTGGCCCGGTAGAGGGGTACGTGGACTCCATGCTGACTGAGGGAGTAAGACGCCGCTCGGATGAGGACTGATGAGCCTCATGCTGTCCGAGTGGGTGACATGAGTACTTAACCATACTTGACTAAGTGTAAAGTGGCTCGGTAGAGGAGTACGTGGACTCCATGCTGACCAAGGGAGTAGGACGCCGCTCGGATGAGTACTGATGAGGCTCATGCTATCCGAGTGGGTGCCATGAGTACTTAGCCATACTTGACTAAGTGTAAGAGTGACGCTCCTCAAAATGCTGAGGGAGGTCATGTGATGCTACTCGAGATACAGAGGGAGGTCGTGGGACGCTCCTCGGCACGTTGGGGGCTTATGAGCCTCAAGTGGCCGAGGGAGGTCTTTAGCCTTATTTTGGCTAAGTTAGTAGGACGCTCCTCTTATGACTAAGGATGTGTCAATGAATATGTTTCTCGACTCGGGGGATTTTAGGAGCTCCATGTTTCCCGAGGAGGTCCCATGACGCTACTCGAATATCAAGTAGGTTCCAATTAAAGATCCTTAGTCGTTTTTTGGGCTAAGTTAGTAGGGTGCTCCTCTTATGACTGAGGAGGTGCTGATGGAGAAATTATCGACTCCTGAGTAATGAATATGTTTCTCGACTCGGGGGAGTTTAGGAGCTCTATGTTTCCCGAGGAGGTCTCATGACGCTACTCGAATATCGAGTAGGTACCAATTAAAGATACTTAGCCGCTTTTGGGCTAAGTTAGTAGAGCGCTCCTCTTATGGCTGAGGAGGTGCTGATGGAGAAATTCTCGACTCCTGAGGCTTATTAGCCCCATCCTTCCTCCTTTGAGCGTATTATTTGTCCAGCTGAGGGGTGCCAAGTACTTAGCCCTACGCTGGATGAACGGATAGGGTAGCATCATTCCTTCCCGAGGCGGTCGTCCAGCGGAAATCGGGAGAGACCCATGTTCTGGGGTACCCTGCCTGTTCCGAAGGGGTGGGCTCGGGATTATGCCTCGCTTTAAGTTAGATGCCCTGATGTGCAGTTCATTTTCTTTGAACGAGTTGGTTCTTTAGACCAAGGGGGGTCGTGCTTGGATGGAGGTAGCTCGCACACACCAAACTGATGGAGGTACCGTTGATGAGTAGATGCCTTTGATGAGTAGGCACCTATGGTCGAGTATAATCCTTGGCCAAGTGGGCATCCAAGGATGAGTGGGTACCTCGAATGAGTAGGTACCGTTTGCTTTGATGAGTAGGCATCTATGACCGAGCACATTTCCTTGGCCGAGTGGCTACGTTGAATGAGTATGTACCGTTGATGAGTAGGTGCCTTTGGTGAGTAGGCACCTATGACCGAGTATATTCCTCGGCCAAGTGGGCACCAAGGATGAGTGGGTACCTCGAATGAGTAGGTACCGTTGATGAGTAGGTGCCTTTAATGAGTAGGCACCTATGACCGAGTATATTCCTCGGCCGAGTGGGCACCCAGGATGAGTGGCTACCTTGAATGAGTAGGTACCATTGATGAGTATGTGGCTTTGATGAGTAGGCACATATGACCGAGTATATTCCTCGGCCGAGTGGGCACCCAGGATGAGTGGGTACCTTGAATGAGCAGGTACCGTTGATGAGTGGGTGCCTTTGATGAGTATGTTTGGCTGAGACGGACCGTAAACTTGAGGGTGCCACTGTCTATTCTAGAGGGGTTTTGCAACTCCGAGTCACCAGACCCCTCTTTCGGATCAGTATTCATGAGTTTGTGTTCTTCGAGACAAATTCTTCCGAGTGATAACGTGTCTCTGGAGAACCTTGAATAGGCGTGAGTAGCTTGCTTCTCCCGGGCTGAGTTGCCCCTCGAAGGTTGACGCGGTCCTTCCCTCTGTTTAGGTCCCAGCCGGTTAGGTTGAGCATCTCGGGAGGGACGAATGATCTCTTCGTGACGAGAGTGGCAACTGTATCCATCTAACTTTGCTGAAGAGTTTGTTGAACCTGAGCTGCAATCAAGGTGATGTCTGTTGCAATTATGGGTGGAGGGTCAGCTACTTGTATCCGACGCGAGGCCACGGGCTGGCCGACTTCGTGATGCTGATGGGGTTTCCCATCGGGGTGGAATCATCATCATTGGGATAGAGGGATAGCATCGCAGGTGTATGATGATGGGATGCTTGAGCTCTCCTGGAACGGTTGGCTTGGGAACGTTTCTTCCTGGTTGGGGCCATTGCTGAGTAACAACGAAGTGAATCTTACTGAGTGGCGGCGAAGTGACTTTGATTGTAACTTCCCCACAGACGGCGCCAAACTGTTTCTACTAAGAAATTAAGGATTGTAATAGGTCGTGAGATTTGATGTGGGCCCCCAAGAAGGTACGCCTGAGTTTCGTTGTCTGTACACCGGAAACCTACAAAACAAGGTTGGCCTACCCCAGGGGTAGTCCCGGGATCGCCCCTCCGACCCTCAAGTCAGTAAGGGATTGAGGTAGAGAGAGAAAATGATCAATGTAGAGAGAGATGCTCTGGGTTTTGTAGCTGAGAATTCCTTACCCTTTGATTGATGAGACAACCGCTATTTATAGAGGATGGGACCTCCAATAAACGAGGGTATTTTAGTCAGCTCCAACTGGTGGAGGATTGTCTTCCCTAGAGGTAGGGGTATTTTAGTAACTTCGTCATATATGGGCTGGTCCAAGAAATGGGCCCAAACAATTTTATTACTTGATTATTCACTTAGTAGTTAGTAATCGAGCTTAGCATTAGCGTAAAAATATTTCAGCAAAAAAAACATATATATATGAAAGGATATGGACGATAAAAAATAGAAAATATCTTAAGGACCCATTTTTACTCCTAGTTGAGTCTAAGTAAGAGTCTCAATTTTTTTAGACCCAGTGGGTCTGAGGCCATTTTACAAAATTCGGGTTTCGATCTTGGTTTTGCTAATCCCACCCTATTGCCACCCCTATTCCCTACTCGGTTGCACTAACTTCTCGAAAAATTTGGGCCATGATGTAAGACGAAAATTGATCTAACAAAGATTTAATATCGTCAATGAGTATTTGAATTAACCACGAGCAAGAGTAAAGACCCCGGAGGATGCAAATCATCACCTGAATATCTACTTCAATACAGAGATTATGGATATAGAGAGTGTCATCGAGCCAAAAGAGGTCAATTCTCGAGATCCCAGGCTTCAGCTCCAAGGAGGAAGTATAGCCATAGTGATAAGCTTAGGCTCCTAATTATAATGAAACTAGATAAATTAAGGAGAATATATAGCTTCGGCAGACACAGAAGAACCGGTGCAAAGCCATCAAAACCTTGAGGGCTAGGACTAAGAGATGCCAACATCTATCGTTAACTCCTATTCACCTAGGGATGTTGCAGATTGTATCAGAGTCACGACCCAATTATCGATTTCCTGTAGTGTGTGTTGTAGTCTAACATCTACGGCTCTTTCTGAGACACTTGGGCTTATCAGAGCCGTACACGTGTCACCTTAGTTAAAGAGAAGAAATGTCTTGCATCTTTGGGCTACCCTCAGCAAAGTTAAAAGGTCTAAATTCTGGCCCAGCAGTCAGAGCCCAGCAATGTAAGGTGGCTGCATGAGAGTGGTTGATAAACCCTCCCAAATCATGGCCTACCACGTGTCATGATCTGATTCTTCAGCCAATCAAAAGCCACTATTCTAGGTCAGATTTTAAGGTTAGTTGTCATCTTGCTATCACTATAAATACCCCTGAAATCAGGAGAAAGAGAATTCAATGCAAACAGTGTAAAGTTACTCTGATAAAATACTCTCTCACTTTCTCTCTCTATCTCTACTTTCTCTCACTACTCCTGATATCTGATTTAAGCTTCGGAGGGGGAACCACCACCCAAACCTCCAGGGTGGGTCCCTTTTTGCAGGTTCGGAAGTAAAGCTCAGCCTTGGACTGGATTGATTCAGACATTGTTGCACAAGTCTCCAAAGAAGAACATCTAAGGGATACTAGTTTACTTGCTCGACAAGAAAGCACCATCTGCAGCTTACTTGTTGGACAAGGGACAAAACATTTGGCGCCGTCTGTGGGAAAACGCAACGATGACTGATTGTCAGTCGTCCAACCTTGCCAGAAACCGAAGTCTTCAGGTTAATGTCGAAGACACAGTAGAACACGAGAGACCGCCTCGAGGAAGGGATAGGCCCCGTCCATCGTCCAAGTTCTTGGACCAAGCCAAGAACCTGGTCATTCATGAGAATCTTGAACGGCCGATGACTCGCGCCCACCTAGAGAACGCCTTGAATGATTTCCAGGCAAAGATGGCTGCATGATCGTCCAGAACAGATCAAGAGCAATATGTTTGTTTTTTGAGGCTTAACCCCGAGCCAGTGTTAACAATCCACCTCCTCCTAGGGGACATTCCCAAGAGGATCGTCCGGAGCCCTAGCCGACATGTTCGTCGGGAACCATCTAGGAGAACGGCAAGAGGAAAGCAACAAGAGGATAAGGATCGGCGAAGAAAGATGGATTGGGACCTCGGTGGTAAGGACCCGGGACCATGTTCGTCCAAGCGTGCACCGAATGGAAACAGATGCTAGGGAATATCTAGAAGCAAAGAGAGAGCCTGCCGCAATACAACGATCGGCCACAGGGTTCTACATCATACCCGAGAGACCCTCCATTGAGGTTGACGTCCGGAGGGGAGGGACGAAGTTTAAGTCACTCTCTTGTTCATCCACGGCGGGAGAAGACGGTGGCTCGGCCCATGGTCTATAGACGTCCATTGCTTGCGAATACGTCGTCCGATCCAAGTGTTAAAGGAATATCGTAAGGAGTACATACCCATTGAGGGACGAGATGGGAGCCCTCCAGTTTAACCGGCCCACTCCATTCTCGGCCAGGATAATGGAGGCGCCCCCTTCCCAAAGGTTAAACTCCCTACTATAGAACCTTTTGATGGAACAACCGATCCCGATGATCACTTATCCGCTTACAAGCATCAGATGTACGTCCAAGGAGTAGATGATGCTACCTGGTGTAAGAACTTTCCAAAGCAACTCGAAGGGAGTAGCTCGAAGTGGTTTAACAATCTTCCACCCAATTCGATCAATAATTTCACGGAACTCGGTTTCTTATTCACTAGTCACTTTGTTGCCAACAAGCAAGAGCAAAAAACAAGCATGCACCTAGGCAAGGTCGTCCAAGGTCCTAAGGAGGCTCTTAGAAGTTTCGTTAAGAGATTCAATCTCGGAAGCTCTTCGATTCAAGATCTTAATCTTGGAGTGGCCTTCGACGCCTTCATCGGGGACTAAGGCCGGGAAGCTTTAAGTTTGATCTTGTTAAAAAGAAAATCTCCACTCTTGCCGAAGCTTTAAGGGAAGCGAAGCGTTTATTCACGCTACCGAAGTGTGTTGGCCGAGGCAAAGCATCCCGAGTCTAAGAAGCTGAAGAGGTTGCTCACCCAAAGAAGAGCAACCCCAAGAAGGCCGAGACTTGGGCAGTAACCTCCACCACCACTTCGTCCAGAAGGAACAAGAGAAAAGAGGCTGAGCCATCCTCATCTAATCCTATTGAATTTAACAAAGATCAATACTCCATTCTCATGGAGATTAAGGATCAGTATGAGTTGAAGGCCCCAGCTGAGATGAAAACCCCTTATAGAAACAGGGATAAGAGCAAGTATTGCCACTTCCACAAAGATTGCGGTCACGAAACTAATGAATGCAAGCACCTTAAAAAGGCTTTGGAGGAATTAGCCCGAAAGGGAAAGATGAACTCCTATATGCCCCAAGGGGGAAGGAAGTTTCATAGGAAAGATGATTGGCATACTAAGAAGAAGGAGAGTGCAAGCACGAGACGAAGATGTTGTTCTCGTAATTTACGGAGGGTTTTTCTTGGAGGACCAACCAATAGAGGACACAAAAACTACCTTAGGGAGCTTGGCCAAGTTTTGTTAGCTGATCAGACAAAGGCTGAGCCCTTCCCAAGGGTGGTAGTTAGTGAGCAAGATCGGGGCAGGTTGAGGACTCCCCATGATGATCCTTTGGTTGTGGAAATGAAGATAGCAAACTTGAGAGTCAGAAGAATTCTGATTGACACCGGAAGCTCGACGGACATCATCGTCTTGACCGCTTGTCAGCATTAAAATTTGATGAAAAGAACTTGGTTCCCGTTCACCATCCCATCATAGGGTTTGGGGGAGGAGTCATCCACCCAATGGGAACTGTTACTTTGCCTGTTCGAGTGGGAGAAAAGGATGCCGCTAGAACTTTGTTTATCAAGTTCTTAGTAGTCCGAGATTTGACAGCCTACAATGTCATTCTTGGGCGACCAACTTTGAATCACGTCAAAGCCGTAATAGTTACCCACCTGATGTTGATGAAGTATGAGTGTGATGATGGCAAGATTGGCTCATTATATGGGGACCAGCAGGTGGCTAGGGAGTGTTATCTGACTACCCTCAAGCCGTCATCATGGAAGATATGCAATGAAGATCAGACGCATCTTGCTGGTGAAAGGAAAACGTCTGAAATAGAGAAGGATAAGACGAAGGTGGTTAGCGAGAGGAAAACGTCTGGAATAGTCAAGGACCACTTGGCCTCATTGAAGACGGCCATTGAGAGCCCTCAGACGCCCCTCGCTCCCTCAAGGAAGGCGTCTGAGCATCTTCCCAGCAAGAAGAGAAAATATGAGATCATCAAGGAAGAGCCTCCCTTGCCTGAAGAAGTGATGGCCATCATGGGACTAGCAATAGGCGGCCCGGAACCCGGTCGAGGCCCCGGAAGACGTCCGTGCGGATGAGGCTCGTCCGTAACGAACCTTGAAAATTGGTTCTTCCCTCTCTTTGGGCTTAAAAAGCCTCTTAATCGGCTTCTTGAAAGAATTTCAAGGCGTGTTTGCTTATTGTGTTGAAGAAATGCACGGAATTGATCCGAAGTAGCCGTTCATCGGCTAAATGTTGATCCAAAATTAAAGGCGATCAGTCGGAAGAAAAGGCATTTGGGGACCAGGCTAGAAATCAAGCGGTTGACCAAGAAGTTCAGAAGTTGTTGGAATCCAAGTTCATCAAAGAAACCTATTACCCAGATTGGATAGCTAATGTGGTCATGGTGCCAAAGCCCAATGGCACCTGGAGGATGTGTGTGGACTACACTGACCTCAACAAGGCTTGTCCTAAGGACAGTTTCCCTTTGCCTAAGTTGGATCGTCGGTAGACTCTACAGTTTGGTCATGCTTTGCCGAGCTTCATGGACGCTTATTCGGCTTTCATCAAATCCCAATGTGGCCCGAGGATCGGGACAAGACGTCCTTCATCACGAAAAGGACTATATGGCTGGTTGAGAATGCCATTCGGCCGCGCAATGCCCCGGCCACTTTTCAAAGATTGATCAATACGGTTTTCGGCCACAATTGGGAAGAAATATGGAGGCATATATTGACGATATGATAGTCAAAAGTCGTCAAGAAGAAAATCATGTTGGTGATTTGAGAGAAACTTTTGAAACTCTCAGGAAATACAAGTTAAAGCTGAACCCCAGCAAATGTGTGTTTGGAGTTTTGTCGGGGAAGTTTTTAGGCTTCTTGGTGGATCAAAGGGGAATTGAAGCAAATCCCGAAAAGATACAAGCTATTTTAGACATGAAGTCTCCGTCAAAGGTAAAGGAAGTTCGTAGGGCGACGGGTTGCTTGGCCGCCCTTGGACGTTTCTTGCCTAAGTCGGGCGACAAGTGCCATCACTTCTTCGTCACCATTAAGAAAAAAGCTAAGTTTGAGTGGACAAATGAGGCGGAGCAAGCACTACAGCAGGTCAAGGACCACCTTCGGCAGCTTCCTAGGTTGGTCAGCCCGGTTGAGGGGGAGAAGCTGTTTGTATATTTAGCAGTGTCCGCTCAAGCTGTGAGTGTTGTTCTGCTGGCTGAAAGAGAATTCGTCCAAGTCCCAATATACTTCGTGAGTCACGTACTCAAAGACGCGGAAAATAGGTACACTCCCGTTGAGAAGTTTGGATTGGCCCTCGTCATGGCCAGTAGAAAGTTAAGGCCCTATTTCTTGGCGCACAGTATAATCGTCTACACTGATCAGCCTTTGAAGCAAGTTCTCTCGAAGATGGAAGGCTCGCCGGACGAATGTTAAAATGGGCGGTGGAGCTTAACATGTTTGATATATCCTTTGAACCAAGAACGACCATTAAAGGGCAAGCCTTGGCGAGACTTTATAGTCGAACTTACTCGGCCAGCCCATAGAGCCGATATCCGATCCCAAGAAGAGGAAGAAGGCATTGGACGCTCATGGTTGATGGCTCGTCCACAATCAATGGATGTGGCGCAGGAATCATTTGCCAATCTCCCGAAGGGGACAACTTTGAATATGCATTAAGATTCCAGTTCAGAGCGTCCAATAATGAAGCTGAATATGAGGCACTCTTGGCGGGAATCAAAATGTGCAAAGCGGCCGATTGTTGAGATCGAGGCCAAATCGGACTCCCTCTTAGTGGTCGACCGGGTTAATGGAGATTTTGAATGCAAAGAAGCCTCAATGAGCAAATACATGCAACTCATCAAAGATGAGATAGAGCCATTAAAATGATTTGTCCTCGACCAAGTACCAAGGTCGGGAAAATCATCAAGCGATGCTCTCTCGAAGTTAGCCGGCTCATTTGAAGGTGATGTGCCAAGAACAAAGTGTTTTGGGAAGTCAAACCCAAAAAGAGCATCGATCAAGAGCATATTATGTTTCTCAGCCGCGGGACTGTCTGGATGGAGCCGATCATCGAATACAAGAAGACGGGACGATTGCCTTCAGATCCCGTAGAGGCCAAGTATGTGAAGGCTAGGGACAAGTGGTTTGAGCTATGGGACGAGACACTTTACAAGAAATCATTCAACCGGCCTCTGCTCAAGTGCGTCACCAGAGAAGATGGTCTGGAGGTCCTGAAAGAACTCCATGAAGGAGCTTGTGCTTCTCACATTGGGGGAAGAGCCTTAGGGGAGAAGGCTTTAAGGACGGGGTACTACTGGCCAACCTTAAAGGAAGATGCTCTAGTCTATGCAAAGAAGTGTGACAGTTGTCAGAAGCATGGAAATGTGCATCAGAAGCCGTCCAACTACTTAACCCCCATCTTATTCCCTTTACCCTTTGCCAAATGGGGCATGGATATCCTAGGACCTTTCCCGGTGGGGCCGGGACAAAAGAAGTTTGTAATCGTGGCCGTTGATTACTTCACTAAATGGATAGAGGCAGAGGCCATGCGAGGAATCACGACAAACGACGTCAAGGGCTTCATCTGGAAAAACATTATAACCCGTTTTGGCATACCACAGTCCATCGTCTTTGATAATGGCCCCCAATTTGAAACACCTAAACTGAAGGGGTGGTTGGCAGAAAGAGAAATAAAAGCACACTCATTGCCGTTGCCCACCCACAAGCAAATGGGCGAGGTAGAGTCCTTCAACAAGATTCTATCGAGATGGAATCAAAAAGAAGCTAGAAAATGCCAAGGGACAATGGGTTGAAGAGCTGCAGTTGGTGTTATGGTCCATCAGAACAACCGCCAAGAACTCTACTGGGGAGACGCCCTTCATGTTAGTCTACGGCACAGAAGCTGTCTTGCCCATTGAGATTGAAGAACCCACCTCGCGAGTTATCTTTGTACTCGAAGACGCCAACCGGGCTGCATTACGCACGGCTTTGGACCAAGTGCCGAAGTCGGGGGCAATGCCTTGCTAAGAATGCAATTGTACAAGCTGCGTATGGCTCGGGAGTTTAACAAAAGAGTTGTTAGACGACCACTCAAAGTAGGGGTTCTTGTCCTTAGAAAGATGGAAGCGGTTGGACGAGCAAAAGAGTTAGGGAAGCTAACACCTAATTGGGAAGGACCTTACATGATTATCCAAGAACTGCGCAGTGGTACTTTTCGTCTTCAGGATCTGGATGGACGACCAGTACGCCGTACTTGGAATTTTGATAATTTGAAAAAGTATCACGTCTAATTCAATCCACCGTCGAATGTTTATGCGGTAGTTTGTAGCTAATCCAAAGTGCCGCGGCACAAATTAGAAAAAAGAATTGTATACATGCATCTTGGCATTCCGTCAAGCAAAATCCATATTATACAATTCCTACTTTCTTATTTCCTTATTTATTTTTACCAAGTTAACTCACTTTGGGGCATTAAATCAGTTACTCGTCTAAAAGTGACAGTAACTTGGATAAAAAAGGAAAAGCGTCACAATTACTCATTTTTATGCCGAACATCACTCCATCGAAGAGACCGGCCAAAGTATAGCACATACAAGGCCGTCAATCTGACAAAACCTCTAGTAAGAGTAACGTCAAAGTCTCGAGAGAAAGGCGGCTCTGAAATAAGTCCTTAGTAAAGGATGCTTATCTTCACAAGCACGGCCAGCTAAGTAGCCTAGACCCTAGTAAGGGATCACTACTTAATGACGAGTGTCGCTCCCTCAAGGAAGCCGGCTAAAACATGGGTTCAGCATATATAACAAGCTCGTCCGATAGTTTCAACAGGCTCGGCCAAAGTAGGCCGCTTTCCTTCTTGGTCTTTGGCTCGACCACCATGTACGGTTGAACTAAGCCCAAGAAGGGGGAATGATAGAAGCCTAAAAGACGAGCTCGGGAGAACAAGGTCGTCCAAAACAAGTGTTTCAATCATATTATGCGGATCGTCTACAATGTTCAAGACGAGTCAACTTTTGTACTTAGAAACAATTCAAAGTTAATGTGATAGTCAAATGGGAATTGATGAAAATAAGAGGCAAGCAAGTGGCAAAAGTCTTTCATATATATCACGAGTAAATTTTCATATATATCATGAATTTCTTGGTTGTCCTCGGGCTCCTCATCTTCGGCTGAAGCCTCGTCGCCTGACTCTATAAACTCCGGAGGATCCTCAGCACAGACCATGGCCCTATGGGCACTCTGTTGGTATTCCAGGCGACGGACAAAGCTCGGGACCTCCTCGGCTTCGGCCCAGCATTTCGAAGGCCTTGACGGCCCAACCTTTGGACGTTTCTACAACATGTTCGAGGCCCCTGTTTGGCATCGTCAAAGGTTTGGGGAAACCGTCTTTTTCCGGACGAGCGTTTCTCGCCCTTAGAAGAATATTCTCCCTCCTCAGCTGAGCAGCGGCAAGAAGGGCGGTGTCTCTCTCACCCTTAAGATCTGTAGAGAGAGTGTTGATGATCATCTTCAGATGGTCTCTCTCCTTGTACTGATCATTGATGGTAACAAGATATTTCTTGTTCTTGGATTCAAGTTCTCGCCGACCTTTTCTCCAATGCATCGAGTGGCCCGACGATGGAGAGTATTCGCCATCTCAATGTCGTGAATGGCCTTGTCGCCAGGCCGTTGTAGCAAGATGGACGAGGTGCTTGTTCTCTTTTCGAGCTCCTCGCCCATTCTTGGTTAGCATGCTTTGCGAGCCGGAAAAAGTTGGAACAATGAAAACAAACCAAGTTATTAGATGAGTGAAAGAACCAAAATTTGTATCAAGTATAAAATAAAGCGGGCTAAAAGCAATACCTCGGCAGCAAGAGTGAGACATGTAGCCCACATGCCCAGCAGACGCCCCCTTTAATCCCTTAATGTAGGATTCAGGGTAGCACTTGAAGAGCTCCTGCTTAAGTCGCTCCTTCTCCGGCTTCGACATTTTGGCGAAAGCGAGAGAAGACTCCTCGTCCGAATCGGCGGGGGAGGAGTTGGGGGAATAAGCGGGGCCTTTGCCCTTATCCGAAAGAGGGGAGAGTCGGTTATCTTGATAGGAATGACGATGGATTGTCTATTGGACGGACTCATGGACGAGTTCACCGACCCGCACCGTCCTAACTATATTGGGGTAATACGACTCACTAGGACGAAATAAATGCCGTCCGAACACTAAGGGCATCGTGGCACCCGGCTTAGCCACCGAGCCGAACCCTGGATAGTTCTCGGCCGCGGCTCAGGTTACGGTGCAACTAAAGCCAAGGCGGACTCGGTTTGACCTTAGTAGAGTCGGCAACACGCCGAGCGGAACGGCCGCATGAGCACCCTCTCCCTCCTCGGGGGGCAACAAACCCGAACGCTCCTTTTTAGGAACCTTGGGCGAGGGGGAGGCATACTTCTCTCCCCAACCTCACCAAGTGGAGTCGTCTTATCTGCCTTCTTCCTTGTGAAGCCCTTAGGCTTCTTCGGCCGAAGGCCGGTCGGCCATTTGTAGTTGGCCTCTTTTTGGACGAGGACGATTTCCGGGTGGAAGTTTGTTGGTAGGAGCATTTTTTACGAAAAGAGTAAACCGGTCGTCAAATTAGTCGACCTAGGAACAAAAGTTATAACTGCCATTACAAAGACTTCGTCTGAAAGAAGAAATGAAAGATGATTTGCAAATATGCAGACAAGTATGTCCCCAAGAAGGTGACCGTTCAAATATAGAAGTTCTATGGAAGGCCCTCGTCCAAAAAACTGTGCAACTCCAGACGAGTAGGGCACCAAGAAGGTGCACGTCTAAGTCTGGACGTTCTCATACTTTTGGTGGCCCTCGTCCAAAAATTCGATGCCAATTTCGGACGAGTAGGGCGCCAAGAAGGTGCCCGTCCAAGTCTGGACGTTCGCATACTTTTGGTAGCCCTCGTCCAAAAAATTGTGCAACTCCAGACGAGTAGGGCACCAAGAAGGTGCACGTCTAAGTCTGGACGTTCTCATACTTTTGGTGGCCCTCGTCCAAAAATTCGATGCCAATTTCGGACGAGTAGGGCGCCAAGTAGGTGACCGTCCAAGTCTGGACGATCTCCTTCTTTGGGTGACCCTCGTCCGAAATTTGGGTGCCAATTTCGGACGAGTATGGCGCCAAGAAGGTGACCGTCCAAGTCTGGACGACCTCCTTCTTTGGGTGACCCTCGTCCGAAAATTGGATGCCAATTTCGGACGAGTATGGCGCAAGAGGGGGTGACCGTCCAAGTCTGGACGCTCTCCTTCCTTGGGCGACCCTCGTCCGAAAAATTGGATGCCAACTTCGGACGAGTATGGCGCCATGAAGGTGACCGTCCAAGTCTGGACGCTCTCCTTCCTTGGGCGACCCTCGTCCGAAAATTGTATGCCAACTTCGGACGAGTATGGCGCCATGAAGGTGACCGTCCAAGTCTGGAACCTCTCCTTCCTTGGGCGACCCTCGTCCGAAAATTGTATGCCAACTTCGGACGAGTTTGGCACCAAGAAGGTGACCATCCAAGTCTGGACGTTCTCCTTCTTTGGGTGACCCTCGTCCAAAAAGTGGATGACAATTTCGGACGAGCACATATGATCCTCGGCAAAAAAAAAAAAAAAAAAAAAAAAAAAATTATTACCAATGTTTCTGCCCTCTTCTCGGCACTGCTCTTTGCAAACTCCTTCCAAAGGTTGGCGGTAAATTGGGACATGCTAATCTCCCCCGTCCAAGATGCTTCGAGGCGTTGTCTGGCCGAGTCTGCAAAAGGACAAAAAGGTGTTCATCAAATGGACTATAGACGAAGAGTTTTAGTTGGATGATTTTTAATATATACCTTTATCATCGGCCAACCTCAGGCCGGCAGCAACCAAGAAGTCGTCTTGGTAAAACATTTCCTTAAAAGGTATCCGGTTGGATGGCCCTTTAATGGAACGTCGGCGGGCTCGGAGTACTCTTTTGTCCTGAAGTACTCCACAACTTCATCATCGAAATTGTCCTCCAATTCCAGCCCGGGATCGCTTCCGTCCCGTATTCGTGACGGACCAGGTTATGGAATCTATAGCTCTCGATAGCCGAATCATTGGCCGCTTTTAAAAAGATGAAGTCGGCTTTCCATTCATGCATTTTCGAAGGTTTCCCCCAAGCCGTAAGGAAGCCGGGCGGTTGCGGATAGCGAGCCATGTCCCGTCCACGGCCCGGGTACCTTGGCCGCATAGTGGATGTGGGTAAAGGCTCGAAGAGAAAGGGCTAGGCCGCGTAGCTCGCAGACGGCGATAAACGTCGGGACGTTGTGCCAAGCGTTAGGAGCCAGTGATTATGGCCGATGTGGTAGTCTTTGTAACACTTGTTCTATGAAGTCATGGAGGGGAAACCTCAATCCAGCGTCTAAGGCTAGTTTATAGACCGCGAAATGGTTCTTAGGAGCGCTCAAGATCGTCGCGTCCTTGTTAGGAATGACAAAGGAAAAGCCGGCATGGGCATGAAAGACGATAAGTAATTAGGGTGCGGTCCTAGTTTCTCTAACCACTTACGGTTGACCAAAATGAAACCTGGATCGAAAGGGGACCTAAACGTCTTCTAATCTCCGACGAGGTAGTAGAGGCCCCGTCTGATTCTTCGGCAGCTTCAGAATTGCTACCGTTATTGCCTTCGCTGATCTCTACCATTTCGGCGTCCCTACTAGAAGTACTGGTTTCAGGATTTATTTCGGAGTTTTCTGCCTCATGGTCAAAAGGATGCCTGTCCAAAGACTGAGCACTTTGGACCTCTCTTGCCTCATCGGGCACCCGTCCAGTGGATTCCTCCATATCCGAGCTATTTGACGGGATTATTGCTTTTCGTCTTAGACGGGCCGTTTGCTTGACGCGCGCCAGATTACCCTGCACAGTTAAAGACTGGGTTGTCTGACTTTCTCGGCCAAAACTATGAAAATATATATACTCGGCCAGAAGAGGCCCAACTCTAGAATGTGCCGAAGAAGAAGTATCGGTTCTAGGGTCAAGACAAGCTCTTGGTTGGCTAAGATTATTTGACGAAGATGATTCCATTTTATTGATTTTCTAAGAAAAAATAAAGAATAAAGAATGAAGAGTTCAAAGAAACGATACCTGCTAAGAACGTCTGGGCGATTCGGTGAAGAATGCTGAAGCTGGGCGATCTATCTCTCTCTCTCTCTAGAAAATTCTCAGAGTTTCTCTCTCTAGACAAATTTGTTCGAAGTGCTAAATGATTCAATGTCTTTGCCCCAAGGGTATTTATAGAGGAATAAGAAACTTGTGGACCCGGTCAAGAATGACCGAAAAAATAATACAACGGTCGAATATGACCGGTAGAACCCAGAAGAAGGCGCACCACTTTACCTGGATTTGAACTACCTTGAGGGTAAAAGGGCCTTAACCGTCAGATGGGCCAACAGTAAAAGCCCTTTTAGGGGCAAATGTTGTAGTCTAACATCTACGGCTCTTTTTGAGACACTTGGGCTTATCAGAGCCGTACACGTGTCACCTTAGTTAAAGAGAAGAAATGTCTTGCATCTTTGGGCTACCCTCGGCGAGTTAAAAGGTCTAAATTCGCCCGGCGGTCGAGCCCAAGCAATGTAAGGTGGGCTGCATGAGAGTGGTTGATAAACCCTCCCAAATCATGGCCTACCACGTGTCATGATCGATTCTTGACCAATCAAAAGCCACTATTCTAGGTCGGATTTTAAGGTTAGTTTGTCATCTTGCTATCACTATAAATACCCTGAAATCGGGAGAAAGAGAATTCAATGCAAACAGTGTAAAGTTACTCTGATAAAATACTCTCTCACTTTCTCTCTCTATCTCTACTTTCTCTCACTACTCCTGATATCTGATTTAAGCTTCGGAGGGGGAACCACCACCCAAACCTCCAGGGTGGGTCCCTTTTTGCAGGTTCGGAAGTAAAGCTCAGCCTTGGACTAGATTGATTCAGACATTGTTGCACAAGTCTCCAAAGAAGAACATCTAAGGGATACTAGTTTACTTGCTCGACAAGAAAGCACCATCTGCAGCTTACTTGTTGGACAAGGGACAAAACAGTGTGTATGGGAACAAAGATTTCTTAAAATAGGGGAAAGGTGTCTAAGATCTTGGCTATTTCACATTCAAAGTCATGCAGAACAAAACCACAACACTTTTTTTGGAAGAGGTGGATACCTCAATCTAGTAGATACCTTGTAGACAGGATACATACATACATACATACATACATACATACATACATACATACATACATACATACATACATACATACATACATACATACATACATACATACATATATATAAAATATATAGGTCCAAGTTCGTTATATTATTAATCTGTGTGTATTATCTATACTAATATATTAAAAGGCGTTCTTATACAAGGAACGATGTCACGTAGCGCTTTCCCTTATAGTGTTTAACTCTATGTAATCCACATATAAAAAAAAATGCATGGTATAAGATTCGACCCCGTGACCATAAGCATATATACTAAAGTATTAACCACCACACCAAGTGATACTTGACACTATCATTTTAAACTAAAACATTAATAAATGAAAGATACAGTTATGCGGGGCGTAGCCCGGGCCTAAAAACTAATCTATCTATACTAATATATTAAAAGGTGTTCCTAAGAAAGTATATGTTGCCATGTGGAATCCTCCCATTCACTAGAAACATGCCATGTCATATACTTAACAAGGAATACGTACTACAAAAATTTGTATAGTAAGATTCGAACATGCGACCAATACGTATTATAGGCTGTAAAGTAAAAGTCTTACTATCTCAACCAACTATTAGATATGCTCTTTACTCCACATAAATATATATATAGCTTGGAACATAAAAAATTATAATAAATTAAACTAATCTAGAATAAATATAAGCTCAATACTTAAAAGTATTATTCAAAGTAAAAACTCAGGGTATCGCCCGAGCTTCACACTAGTTATATTACTAAAAAGTGTTGATAATGAAAATATTACAATCAGTGTTGTAAAACCTTGAACTCGTGACCTCAATCACTGTATGACTTTGGTTGTTGGAAGTTAACGACAATCATATGATCAGTAGCTCTAAGCAGGCCCGGCCCTGGGGCGGGGCTGGCAGGGCGCCCGCCCAGGGCCCAATATTTAAAAATCTGATTCAGCCTTCTTTGATTAACACAAAAAATAAATAAATAAATCAAACTTAACAAATGACGAATCATGCGGGAAACACTCCAGCTTCCACGCACGCCACCTAAGAGTCTAAGACACTAATTTCCATAAGTCAAAGGCATAATTAATTTTAATTTTCTTAAGGGGAATTAATTCTAATTAAGATAGCTTCCAAATTCCCACCTCCCATAATCTTTTGTTTCCTCATTTTCACTACTGTAATTTTTCTTCTTAACTGAATATATGTTATTGCCACAAACAACCATTACATTCTTCTTTTATCTTCTCCATGTATCACAATTCATCTAAAAATCCATTACTCTAAACATTTCAAATTTTCACAGATTTACCAAAGTCATAATTTTTATGGGCATATATAAATGCCTTAAAAATAAAGAGGGGTTGATTTTCAATTGAGGATTTCCGGTGTGGAAATTTTGAAGACTGTTATTTCGGCTAAGGATCATGTTTCCAAATTCTTCTTCTAGTTTTTTTTTTTTAATTTGTGTTAATTAATGTTATATCTTTGCTTTTTCAATTTGTAGTTCAAACTCATATATTGTCTAGTACCTTAAAAACCTTAATTTCATAATTGATATAATTTTTTTAATCTTATTTATGGTATCAATTTCAATCATAATCGCTAATTAATAAAATAACATTAAGTTATTATTTTCTTTTTAATATTTGGTGATACTTATTTAAAATTGCTAACTGATACTTAAATTTGATATTAAATTTGTAATGTTATTTTTATTGATGAGTGAGATTTGAACTTTGAATCTGATTTCTTATATTAATCTTTATTGTTGAGTGCAATTCTAATTTTAGTTGCAATTGTAATTTTGATATATTTTCAACTTTTTGTTAGAATGTAATAATATAACTTTGGTTTATAAATTTGTCACAAAGAAAAAGTTTGGTTTATGGTTTAGTTTAATAAATATTTATTAAATAAATTTCTAATGTATTAGGGGCCCATTTTTCTTATTTTGCCCCGGGCCAAAAATGGTTCAGGAACGGCCCTGGCTCTAAGAAGATATATAGAATATCAATTTTAAAAAAAATCTTTAGGAAATTGAAGATCAATCTTCATAAACTGAATAATTGATAAAAACAGTCACAATCATCATAGATCTTAGGTGAAACTATATAGTCATTAGTCAATAATCAATTTTTAAATCATTGGTCTCTTGACAATTGCAGCACTCGCACCTGCCCCTTTCTTATTTTGCTCCCCACTTCATCGCGTTATCTTTTGCTGATCCCTGTACACATGCGACACATGTTGTTTTTACCTCTGGTTGATTAAGGCATTTATCAGCCTGAATGGAGATGCCCCATTATTGCTGCTTCGAATACATCGCTCTATATTGAAGAAGATCAGAACCATTTATTTCCCGTTTCACGACTTTTAAGTTATAGTATGGCTACAACCGGTTGAGATTCCACGAACAACCCACATGTGAGTGGAGTGTGATTCCACAATGAACAAAGTGTACACGTAAGAAGTGTTGTGTTAGTTTGGTGTCCATTTTATAAGGCTAAAGGTCTACTTCCCTTATTTGTGGAACTTCATTGATCTTGTGAAGTTGACTTCCTCTTTTCTATGGTGAGCGCGGCCCAGAGCCCCAGACCCATTTAACACAACTACTTCGTTTTTTTGTGCGGGTTAAATTAAATTGAAGTATTCTATTTCGAACACTATCGATATTACCATATGTTGTGTATGAATAAGACTTAGTTTACCTATTCGATAGTTTAGCCACCACTCATATAATTTAATATAAGGTGCAATTCTACATCAACAACTATTAACGGTTTATTAGGACTTATGAATGGGTAATCCCCTAAATGTATAGATGTAATTATGTCCATTTCAAATGCGTATTGATATTAAACTAGCTCACTCTAACCAAAACCGTCGGAAAGTCTGGTTTAATTTTGTTTCTGTGTGGACAAAATATGTACCAATCTCTTAAAACTTGTTGATGTAAATGCATCTAACCTGGTCTTGATAATAATCATAAGTTTGTTTAACTTATGGATTTGGTTAATATTGTGGGTTAACAAGATGTTCAAAAGCTTAATTAGCTCAAAATCAGATGGCAATGAACGTGGATAAGCAAGGATTCAAGCTTATGAAAAAATGAACGTGGATAAGCAAGGATAAGCAAGGATTCAAGCTTACGAGCAAGTTACACTTGTGTTCTAAAGCTAAAGTTCTTTTTGTTATTAACTTAATTAGTGTTTTAATCTAACTTAAGATTTTCTCATTTTGGTTAAGTAGGATTGATTAGGTTTAATTAGTGCTAAGTATTCGAGAGTCCTAGCTAAACAAGTTTTAAACAAGCTTAACTAAGTTAGCTGGTTTTAATTGTAATGTTTTTTCTTAAGCTTTTCTATGAATTATGTAAGGTGTTTAGTCACCTAGGTGGTTAAGCAAGTAGCTTACCAAGCATCATGCAACTGCTTGCCAAAGAACCACTTAAAAGCTTTCCTATGCTTGAAGAAAGTTGAAAAGTCAACAAAAGGGTCTGAAAAACGTGAATGAAGCTGAAGAAATAATAGGAGCGGGAAGCAACTTTCCATCATCATCTAGAGGCGTGTAACCTATGGTTGGAAATATCTTCAGGTGTAGGAAACCCTCCAATTGGTTTCATACTTAAATTCGCATCCAATCCGAAGTTATAGCCAAAATAATAGAGAGGTTTTTCTGTCCGGATTTCAGCAGCTTACTCAGCTTTGAGCTTATTTTAAACATATTTGTAGATCTTTGTTGGCCGTAATTTTTGACATGTTGTAGTATAAATAGTTAGATGCTAGGTTGTAAAATTTCAAGTTTGATTAATGAAAAACCAGAGAGTTCTATCTATTTGAAAACAAGTGTGTTTTCAGTCCAAAACCGGGTTTGGTTATGTTTATCAAAAGTCTTTGTTGTTTGCTTGTCATTCATTGAGGTGAGCGCTAAGCAAGTAAACTAGGTTGTAAGACAAGTTGTTTCACCTTGTTTTAGCCTTGAGTGGTGGTACTGTGGGTTGTGAAAGTGGTTGTTGTTTGTCCTAGACAAACTAGGTTTGTTTCCTTGTTCTTCTTTGAGTCCGATTCTTTTACTGAAAGTGGTTGTTGTTTGTCGTAGACAAACTAGGTTTGTTTCCTTGTTCTTCTTTGAGTCCGATTCTTTTACTCTCTAATCTAATGCTCTCATGTGCTTAATCAATATGTATCACTTGTTGGACAAAGTCTATTGTTATCTACAATCTTTCGATACAGATCATAAATGGACCTTTTGTGGTCTTTTTCATCCATCCAATTGATTGCTACATTATCATTTATTATTTTATCTTAATCAAAATAATAAAATGGATTGCTATGACTCTAAATAGATAATGGCAAGTCATTCTAGATTCCCTAAAAAAATTTAATAAATCCATGTCATTTTTGTATTTTATGGAGTTGGTTAATATATACTTCATGTATTTTAAAATACTTCAAACATTTTAGCTTTTATACTATCCACATACTTAGTTTGACTGTGTTAGTAACTTCCACGTGAGATCTAATATAGTCAATGCAAGTGGGTTTTTGTTAGATTCATCTTAAATCATAGTTTTAAAATATCAACTTTTTAACTTTATTATTTAATATGAATTAGAGATATTAATGATCAAATCTATTCATTAACAAGTGTAAATGGAGAAATATTTCAGTTACATTCCCGTCTTGCGTACAACTGGTCACACCTGAAATGTCATTTGGCCGCGCACGCGTGTATTGGCCTGTCAGCTCATCTTTAAAATGATATATCTCACTTATCGTCTCGCATCGAAATCGTGCTTGTGACCAGGTGTTGGAAAGCTATCGAGCGAAAATTTTATCTCCAATTTGAATATTCCAAAGATATTGAGTGTGCTGTGAGATATGACCTTTTGAATTTGACCCTTGTGCACAAACCCTTATGAACAAATGGAGTTAGTCTTATGAACAAATGGAGTTACTTGTATAAATATATAGTTACTCTTAACAATAAAAGGGTGTTACTCTTATTAAAAAATATGGTTACTTTTATAACAAAAGGGAATACTAGTCAGTTCACTCTTTCGAAAGAATGAGGTTACTTGTTGAAAAAATGGGGTTACTTTTATGAACAATTGGAGTTACTCGTATGATTAAATAAGGTAATTGTAGACGCATAATCGTGTCTTCCCATTTAAGGGCCCAATGATGAAACATACCGCGATCTTCATTGGTCCGACCCAAGGGCAGAGCAGTCCGAAAAGCCAAACAATTTTAAAAGTGTTAAAGCGTATTTTAATGATCCAAAATTGTATTGTATTCGAGCCCAACTGTTCAAAAAAACCCATTTAATTATTCATTGATAATTAATTATTTTATTTAAATAAAATAAATATTTTCAAAGATATTTTTATAATTAAATCGGATTTAATCCAGTAAAATCAGATTTCCAGAGATAAAAGATAAAAGAAAATCGTTAAAACGCGTTTTATAAAAAACAGCTGTCAATAGCAGGGCGGTGCGCCGAGCGCACCAGCGTGCGCCTAGCGCAACGTAGTGCACCAAGCGCACAAGCCTGACACGTGGATATGTGTGTCGCATAGAGTCCTGCGCCTAGCACACACTCTGTGCGATACACAACCTGTCTTTTCTATCTTTTTAAAAAACGCGTACCACGTGTACGTTGTTTATTAGTCATGTCGCATCAGGCGCGTCAATGTGCGCCTGACACGTGTGATTGTGCATCACACAGCCACTTGCGCCTGGCGCAGCTGGCGCGTGACGCACAAATTCCTTCTTTGCTATACATACTCTTCGATTTTCCGGATTGAAAAACGATTTTTTCCACACACTTAATACTTCGACTTTTTTACATTGTACAATCACCTATGAAACCTCTCTACAAAAACACATATTTTCTGACAAAACAAATACAAACACATTCAAATCTACATACAAATTCATATTTTCAAGCTTCACGATTCCTCGTCACGAAGGTTGTCAATCTCTCAAACCCAAGCCACGGTATAATCCTGAGGGTCCTTGAATAAATTTATTATTTTCATTGAAGTTACTAACTGCTTTTTTTATGATGTAGATCTATAATATAAAAAATCGTTCTTCTGTACATTCTAAACCTTTTATTCTTCTCTATTATTTTATATGCTCGTCTGATTGTCCGGTTATGCTTTCATCACCTCACATGTTATTATTGCTAATCAAGACCTAAGGAACTGTTCTAATATTAATAGATAATTTGGACAACCTGTTAGGTTCCCTGTAATATTGATTGCCTAATAACATACCACTAAAAATAGTATTTTATGTATTTTCTGAACCAACCTAGACTAATTATTTTGAGGGTGCATGAAAATATTATTTGGTTATTCTATTGCATAAAAATTAACATGAATTGATATTTAGTAGAGGCCAGCAATGGGTGAATACGGTTCTTTATGACCGTGTTCGTACCCTCACCTCGGAACTCAATCTATGGTTCATTGAACATCTATGGAGTCAGGACGGGGAAATCTACATTGGATAAGTCCCAAATTTTCCCCTATGGTTTCCCAATATCCAATTAGGTTTATGAGTCTTCCTTTAAATACTTGTTGGCGACTTCGAAATTATTTTCAATAAAACCTTAACAATGGGGTAGTCAAATATGCGCTCACACCGCATAGGCGAAATAAAAATACGCCTACAGTTTGGCGACTTCACGGGGGAGGATTTTAAAAAAAAAATTTATTAAAATGAGTGGGTGAAACTCGAAAAATACGATTCATACTCTTTTTATGTGTTGGAATGACATTACAGTTTTGCATACACATGGCTATTGTTTCAGCCGCCATAAGGATAATCTACCTTGCCTCATTAGCGCATGTTCTATGCGTGAGGTCACCCTCGGGGGGTTTTGCGCTTTGTCATTCCAAAAAGCTTCCTGAGCGATAGTGTTAGATCTTAGTCAGAAGCAAACCTACCCAACCATGGCATTGTTCTCTTGTTCCTGACTTGAGAACTGGAGTGCGTCTTACATGTGGCCACCTCTTTAAGCAGAGGTACGGAGCGTGGGATCAATCTCTTAGTCATGGACCCTTTTAGACTTAACCTAAACCTGACCATATTTTCAAACATCAAACTGGATTTTTGGTTGGAACTTTTGCATCCATGTTATATGACATTTGTAACACCCCGACAATTCTCTATTTTCCAAAATACCTTTTTAATACAAAACTTAGAGAATCATCAAAGCATTATCGCCCGTGTGATAACGTATCGGCTTACCCAGAATTTTACAGTGGAAATAAATAACTTTGAAAATAATAAACTTAGTCAACCATAAGTCAACTCCAAAAACCAAAGTCAACAATCAACCAAACCAGAGTCAAAATAACACAAAGTCAAACTCAAACCATAAAATAAAAGTCAACTATAATAATAAAGTCAACACAAGCTCTCCACGAAAATCCCGAACCCATGATGCATCATCTTCGAACCTGAGATGGACAATGCACTATTGATCCTGAAAGACTGCTCACCAAATGGGTCATCACATGATCAATAAGGCATAGCCATGATCAACATACACACACAAAGCACATAATCAGCAAATCTGAGTACTACATAATAAATAAATATAAGACCTAACATGATACTAATAAGCATTAAGGCAAGGATAAATAATAATAATATAATAACATTGCAGACAACTTTACTGAACTTGACTCTATAACTCAAATTAATTATAACTTAAATTGAATAGGCAATGGAATGAGTTGTCCAAACCAAACCAGTCTTCAATTTAGAAGACGAAGTACGGGCGCGACTCCGTACTCCCTTGACAAACGATATCGAGGAACCTTTTAAATAAAATAGGACACGGTGATCAATCCGGTCCCAAGAAAAGCCATGGGCTACCACCATGTACTCCAACTCATACTAGTCCAACACTTCAGACGTGCACAAGTCTAATGCTTATTGCTATTCACTTTCCACTTTAAGTGACTAATAAATTATTTATTTGTTATGACTCACAAAGGTAAGACAAACGATATAATCATCAAGGATACATAAACTTCCATTTTTATCTTTGGATTAGATAAGGTGATCATCAACTTAACAATCCAAGAATAATTCCAATTATAAATTCCATAACCATTATTTATTTGTTGATCCAAGTCAATAATCAACCAACCTTTCATTGGTTAAATAACCGACTTACCAAATAAGGCCCTCGGTCTTCATAAAGTAATTAAATAATCAAAAGGGAACAACATGATCCAATAACAACATAATTATTAATCCCTCATGTGAATTAATAAATTAAAGTTCTCAATCCCATATGCTTGCATCAAACATCCATACAAACATAATATAATCATCATAATCAACATGCTTCACACAACGGTATAAAACATGCAATTTCACTTGGATATAAATCACATATGAGCTATAAATAGTTCCCTATACATGATACTACATCAATCCTAATCTTAGGACATGATACTAGTCCACTAACACATAGGTATGTACGTACCTTGTGTGGACAATATGGGAGGCCACTTTATCAAACCTAAAAATCGCATAAAGAGAATTCTCCGCCTACCAAATATCAATACAACCTCTAATCAATACTCAAGCAAAAATTTAATAAATCTGAAATTTTAATCACTCCACTATATAATTTACATAATCTGAAATTATATTTAAATCATCAAACTATAACTTTTAACATGAAAACAATAAATCAATCCTTAAAAATATAACCTTTAACATTAAAAAAATAGAGGAGGAAGAAATAACCAAAGAGAGGACGGAGGAGAAAACACGGCACAAGGGGAGGAAGGGCGCCTGTTGTAGGTCGGGCGAACACACGAAGAGGAGGAGAAAAATCGGGAGAGAGAAAAAGAAGGAGGAGGCCGAAAAAGAGAGGGAGAAGGAAGAGAGAGAAAATAAGTGTGGGGAACATTTTGGGGTTTTGGGGTTTATATAGTAAACCCTTTTTGGCTTAGGAACTTGTGCTTGGGCTTTAATAATATTTAATGATTGAGTACTTAGGAATAGTTGGGTTCCTCTAACCCAATTTAAAATATTTTTTACTAAATCCAATGATGTTTAAGCTATTTAATTAAATAATTTTCAAAGTATGACTAAATAAAATATGTGATTACTTAAAATCATTAAATAATTCTTTTGACTTTCAAATAGTCAACCTTTCAAGAAATAAATCAGTTAAATATTAAAATATATATAATATACATTAAAATGTATTTATCAAATTCATAAAATTACGGGGGAAAACACTCACAATTTCAAAAATTTTGACTCAAACTTTCATTTGGAAATATATGAGTCACAACGTGTGCATAGTTTTAACAACTTTAAAACCACTTGTGTTACTCATGAACACATTTTTCCATCTGGAGAACCAATTTATTTTGAACCAACATGTGCAAATCGCCAAAATAAGCATAAAATGCGTAAAAATACCATAAAATAAGGCAAAAAGCGCGAAATTCTATCGCATTCTACCCCCTTACAGATAACGAGTTACGCCCTCGTAACTCACCTCAATAAATCAATCTAGATACTTTTTCTTCATTTCATCTTCGGCTTCCCACGTTGCCTCTTCAGACTCATGTTTAGACCAAAGCACTTTTACAATAGTCACATCTTTATTGCGTGTACTACGCACCTTTTTATCCAAGATTTTCATCGGGCCTTCCTCATACGTGAGGCTACTATCAATTTGAATTCTTTCAGGCTCCAAAACATGATTTTCATCAGGGATATATCTCTTGAGTTGGGAAATATGAAACACATCGTGCATTTTCTCAAATTCCAATGGCAACACCAACTTATAAGCTTCCTTCTCAATTCTTTGCAGAATCTCATATGGGCCAACATACTTTCTCAAATTCCAATGGCAACACCAACTTATAAGCTTCCTTCTCAATTCTTTGCAGAATCTCATATGGGCCAACATACTTAGCACTTAGTTTGCCATTTTTACCAAATCTCATCACTCCTTTAGTCGGTGACACTTTCAAAAACACTTTATCACTAACTACGAATTCATCTTCTCTTCACTTCAAATCAGCATAACTCTTCTGCCTATCCTGAGCAGCTTGAATTCTAGCCTGAATCAACTCGACATTCTTAACAGTCTCCTCAATAAGTTCCGTCCCCAATACTATATTCTCACTAAAATCATTCTAGCAAATGGGACTTCTACACTTCCTTCCATAGAATGCCTCAAAAGGAGTCATCTTAATGCTCGCATGATAGCTATTGTTATATGAAAACTCAATCAAGTCTAAGTGATCTTCTCAACTACCTTGGAAATCAATTGCGCACGCTCTCAACATATCTTCCATAGTCTTATTGGTCCTTTCAGTCTGACCATCGGTCGCAGGATGAAAAGCAATGCTCATCTTCGACGTTGTTCCAAGATTTAACCACTAGTGGAAAAAAGCCCATCCGATCCGGTCAAAACCAGGCTTACTTATCCGGTTTTGGTCCGGATCGGATGGGCTCGCAGCAACTATGATGGACAAACTGATCCGGTTTTGGGTGAAAATCGGATCAGTTAACCCTCCCAAAAACCATTTTTTTTTTTTTGCATTTTTTCATTATTAATCAATACACAATCAATAATATATATAAATACTCATTTTATTAAGCATATTATGCTCAATTGAAGTATAAATAATTAGATACATAAATTTCCTACTTTATTAATTTTACGGCAAGCATCCTTAATCTCCTCCTTTCCAGTTAAGAAAAAAAGTATATCGCCAAGAGGTTCACACATGTGTATTTGTACAACAATTCGGACAGCTGCCTCAAGGTAGTCTCTTTCAGGATCCTACTATTTGCACTTGACTGTTGAGATATGTGCCTGATGCAACCTCAATTTCTAGCTCATTAACCTCCGGAAAGAGAGCATTAACAGCAATACTCAGCAAAAGCCTGACGTTCATGGGAAAAACACACCCGCAAGGAGTTCCAATGGGAGTAGATGTAAGTGGATCCAAACATATCGGACCACAACCTGCAATATAACACGTTGAAATTTAAATATTAAAGCGAAGAGCAACAAGGAAAACTACACAACATGACTAGCTAGAAACATGATATATTGCCTGTCATCATTCATCATTCTTTCATATATATGTTTCTAAGTAAACCAAATAATTCAAGAGAGCAAATCTAAACAGTGTCTACACTTGCTACAGGCTAGAAACACAAAGCTAGAGGAATGAAATCCCCAGTCATCTTGTACCTTTTGATGCTTGTACAAACCAATACGAAATTGAGAAGACATATGGAATAGATTGCTAACAATACATAGTTGTCAATAAGCCATTTCGATGTGCACCAAACATTAAGCACATCAGTGGTTGCGCACACAAAAGGTAAAGCATTGCTACTGTATAGGAAAATAAAGAATCACTTTCCAAGAACCGGATGGAGATTTGTATATCCCCATCTCAGGTAGACAGTCATGCACTTGCTTCAATATATAACTTTAAATTCTAAAGTCAATTAAATTCTTCTATGAGGCCTTGAAAATTTAGGATGACAATTAAAAATCAAATTAATAATCTGTCAAAAAGTTCAACTTAGCAAACAACATGCAATTCCCACGCCAGCAAACACAACATAGCCTCAATGTGGCTGAAGTCTATATTTCTCTACTTGAATTACTAAGTTAAGCACCTAGAAAAGTATTTATGTCTGTACTTAAATTATTAACTTAAACAGCTAGAATTCTACAATGAGAACAACATGATGCTCTGGCAGTTATGAGTTAAACCTAATAATCAATCCTTTAAAAAATTAAGACAATTAAAAGAAAACAAGAGCTTCTGCAGCACGTAAAGATGATAAAATCATGCCCATCAGCTACCAACTGCCAGTTATATTAAAAGGCCTCACTCTCAGATCTTAGTCAAGTTAGTAATAGAGCAAGTAATTACATGACAAGTGCAAATGTTCCACATAAAATATATCTAACACACATAACAGTATTTACTAATACTACATTCTACATTTAGTTATTGTCTCAGATATACAAGCAAGATATACAAGAGCTACATCTTACCATAAGGTTAAAGAGGGAATATGAAGTACTGAATATTGGAATTTCAATGAGAAGGAATTTCAATGACGTGATACTGCAACAACTTGTTTAAAGCTTCTGACTAGTCTTACAAAATAACTATTTAACCCATATATACAAAAGACAGTTCATTCTAGATACTCTACATTAGTTTAAACGATACTTATTCTGAAGACAATCAATTACCTGGTGCAGCACTAGGGGGTGGAAAGGTATGGTGGGACTGGGGGCTCAGTCTATGACGATGCCGGCGATGTCTTCGGAAGGATCTATGATGGGGAGCAGCAACATGACCTGGAGAGTTTCAAAACTATATAGTAAGGGCTATTGTTTAATTGATAGCATATGAATTTAGTATAAGATAGGTCGTAAAGACCTTGATATGCAGGAGATGGTGAGGGTGCAGCTGAAGGTCCTTCAGATGGCTTAGTCCTCCGCATCAAGTGCTTGGATCTAGGAGAAGATGATATACCACTGGAAGAGGCTGCAATCCAAAAATTAATTTCAGATATTAACTCAAACAACATGACTTTTGTACAAGAAGTACTTAAGAATAAGAGCTAAATTATCACTCATAATGTATATGAATAAATTAAAGTTGTCTGAATTTATGTCAAAAAGCCAACAGTCACTGAAAATGACCAATAAAGTCTTCTTTTCAAGCCCTTCTGATGTTTATATACACACCATCAGGCATGCATGATCTCCGATATGATTCAGGTTTCAGCACAACTAAGTCAAAAACTAGTAGCTATCAGGGTCATGGATGAACAAAAGATTTAAGATAATACAATCAGATTAAGATTAACATGATGAAACTAAGAATAACATAAAGGGTTGTTACTGTAACCAGTCTCTAGGATTCATGTAACTAACCTCCAATAGTGAAATTCATGCCTTGAAAGGATTGCTAGTGAAGTTTGAGATATGTATCCAGGAATTCTAAGTTACTATGTTGCACGGGTACTTCTACTAGGTCACGTATTCGTATTCGTACCCGAACCCGATACGATACGTATCCTGTATGGGTACGCGTATCCATTCCTAAAATTCTGAAATCTCATCGTTTTCCGTCCCCGAATCCGAACCCGTACCCGTCTCTGTGCAATTTCTAACCATATAGGCGAGCCATTTAGATGATATCTCAATTTTAGGTTATAATGGACAACATCAAAACGTCTAGTATATATACTGTGCTTCTTATATTCAATTATTTTGAAGGCAATCAGAGCAATTCAAAACAAATAAGAGGAACAACCTCTCCCTATTTGCAAACACTGAGTATATCTAACCTCTCTGCACCCTACTTAGGTGGAAGTCTGTTTGGAGGCAGTGCGATAACACAAGTAATGCTGAAAGAGCTATAATTTAAGAAGGGGTTCACACAATATGTCCAAAGAGATGACATTTAATTTTAACATAAAAAATGATGGGATTCAGAAGTAGTACATGTCTTCTGTTAGCTTCGTAGTCAACACACTAAAATCCCCTACAAAGTGAAATTGAAGCCTCGAAAGACACGTCTACATAGTTACGCATCTAGGAACACCAATAATATGAATAAAGAGAAGTATGGCTATGTCAAATTCTTATAAAATAAAAACACCTTTAAACAAACTCAGACTTCTTCCTTTAGAAATAATATTTTGCACGTCCATATGCTCAGATGGAGCAACATATACATTAAATGTAATACTCTAAAACATAAAACAAAACTTCCAATATGAATATAGTAATGTCATATATGGAACAACAAGATATTTAGTAAATCTATATGCACACCCAAATTCTAATTCGATTTATGGGGAGATTTTTCAGGTTATCTTGGACTTCAGTAAAAGCAACAAAGTTTCTTTTTAACATTTGAAAATACATCGGGATAAACCTGAAAATATCATAATGGATCAGATTGAGAATAGGCATCTATATTCAGTGTTCAAGGAGTCCCGAATTTGCTGCTGTGGACCATAATGGAGAAAATTAAGCACTTCATTTGATTGTTCTCCACTTGTTATTTTCTGTGATTTAGTAGGCCCATGGAAATTCAAACACTCTATCACATTGACATACTTTAATCAAAATAATTATTTTAGATGGGGATTTAGTCATGATACACTTACCTAAGCATAATGAAGAGTGTACACTTACTTTTTTGCAGCTTGACACAAGAAAATAGAAACAAGAGACAATGATTACGTGAAACTCACTTCAACAGTAAAGGATGAAACATCGGATTTGCAGGATGCCCCAAAGGTATTGAAGAAGGATTCTACAGACCGCAAAACATCAAAGGCACAAGTTTGACGATCGAGACCCTGAAGAAACCAAAGAACTCTGAATCAAAATTGTAGACTGGCAGTAGAAGAACGTATTAGGGAAGGGAGATATAAGGAATAAATAAGAAACTAAAATGAAAAAAATGCAAAAAGAAAAACTAATGGAGGGTTGCACATACAGAAATCAAAATTTTCACCTTCTTTAACCACGCCAAGAAGGATAGACGACCCATGATGTCCAAACCTCTAAGATTTTCGTTGAACAGCCTAATGTAGATACTATGGCCATTTCACCATATATCTAATCCCAGCATGAAAACTGAACAATGATGCAGTTCTTGGAAATAAAAACTACCTTTATATAGCTAAAACATGTGATCCTTTGCATAATAACTTTGTATAAACATATATATCATATCATGATTCATTTGCAAAGCAATTAAATGACATCGAAATATACTCCGGCAACGTTTAAATGATTAATTAGACTAAAAGTGACCACAATTGCAACATAAATGCTCATATAATCAGCTGCAAATGGTGAAATTTCATGTTTATATTTCAGCCATCTCTCTAATTCTCTTTATATCATCAGTAGCATACTCGAATTGGATTTAGGACACCATAAGCTTCATCAAGATAAAAATAAGCAAAAGCATCTTACCACTTCCACTTCCTATTTTCTTGCTTTTTTAGTTTGATTTTTAAGAATAGCACCTATGTCTTATCTCTCATCTTACATCTACAATTGGTGTAGTCCCTATCACAGCTAACTAGGTAACTCTCAGTCGTAATAATATCGCGTACGCAAAGGAGCGAGGGAACACCACAAATCCAAACATGTACTCATAAAAAACTTTGCAAAATTATCAAAAATGACATGAACAGAACGGGTATAAACATGAATTCTTACTCCTTTTCTCAGCAACATCAGTGGAGATGAACCTCGCAAAGCTAGGGTTAGCGAAATTGGGACGAAAAACAGACGAAAACGAAGGATTGGCCTGTTTTCCAGCTCCAATTGATGAAAAATAAGAATTCACGAACTCTAAACCTTGTTCGCTGCGCGATGTAAATCCAGCTGATTGATTTGCAATCGCAGCGGTTCGGATCCCGTATCCATCACAACCAATTGTCTAAACATAATAATTGCATAAAAAGTTAACAAATTATTTGATTGAATAGAACAAAAACTCGAAATTTTTAGTTGAAATTTGAGAAATGAATTTGAATTAAAAAGACGAAGAAATGGAGCTTACTTTAGAACCCTAAGATAAAAATCAACAACGCAACCCTCTTACTAGTCAGCATACTCGAATTGACTTCGACCAGATCGTGGCGATTCGTGGCGGTTCGCTGCTGTTCGTGGTAAACGAAATTGGCTGGGATTCGTGGCGTTTTCCGATCTCACGAACCGGAGTGGTGGTTCAGAGAGAGAGAAGGGAGGACTCGTGGGGTGTTTCGGGTTTTGTGGGTGGGAGGAGAGAGGGAAATAATGATTTGGGCTGTGAAACAATGCAAAAAAAAAGCAGGCTTAAAAGAAAGAATTGGGCTGGTGAGCGTCCCTTTAATGATTTGGGCTAATTTACCGATTCGGCCTGATAAATGACCGAATCAGTTTATTTAATCAGATTTTTGCACCATGAAAACTTGAATTAACTGATCCGGTTTGATAACTGATCGCATCAGTTAATTTTACCTGATCCGGTTTTGAAAAGACCGGATCAGTTATCTTGGGACATATAAGGTTTTTTCTACTAGTGAACTGAACCTTTTGCCAAATTTTCGAGAGGAATATCGAATCACGATCCGAAATAATGTCCATCGGGACTCCATGCAGTCGCACCACATGCTTGATGTACGTATTTGCAAGTTGCTTCTTCATCCATGTCTCTTTGATCAGAACGAACACGGCGGACTTCGTTAGACGGTCCACGATAACCCAAATAGTATCATTGCCATTTCGCGTCTTCGGCAAAGCAGTCACAAAATCCATGGATATAGAATCCCACTTCCATCCAGGAACCTCAAAAGATTGAACTTTCCCCATTGGTCTCTTATGGTCTATCTTTACTTTCTGACAGGTCATACACTTTGACACGAACTCAGAGACTTCACGCTTCATATTCGGCCACCAATAAATCTCCTTAAGATCCTTATACAACTTGTCACCCCTTGGGTGCACAAAATATGGAGTATTATGCCCCTCATCCACAAGCTTTCTCTTAAGCTCTTCACATTTTTGTGGTACACACCACCTTCCCTAAACCTCAAGCTTCCATCATCATGAATCTTAAGGTCAACTTCCTTTCCTTGCTTCATCTTCTTCTTAATCTTATCTAGGTGCTCGCCTCTAACTTGACCCTCTTTGATCTTATCGAAAACTGACAACCCCAATGATAAAGCACTCAATCTTGCCTCGATCTCCTCAAGATTTAGAATATCTAAGCTAAGCCTTTGCATATCTCGGCACAATTCCTCGAAAACTACCAACGCATTCATGCTATTGCTTGATTTCCTACTCAAAGCATCGACAACTACATTCGCCTTCCCTTCATGATACTGGATATCTAGGTCATAATCTTAGATCAATTCTAGCCATCTTCTCTGCCTCATATTGGGATCCTTTTGGGTGAAATTGTACTGCAAACTCTTATGGTGGGTAAAGATCTTACAAGTCACCCCATATAGGTAATGTCTCCAAATCTTCAGGGCAAAAATAATAGCAACTAACTCTAGATCATGGGTAGGATAATTAGACTCATACGGTTTCAACTAACGTGATGCATAACCGATCACCTTCCCATTCAGCTGCAGAACACATCCCAAACCATTCTTCGAAGCATCACTATACACCTTGAATCCTTCATTTCCATTAAGCAGGATTAAAACAGGTGCAGAGGTCAAACGTTCCTTCAAAATCTGAAAAGCTTCCTCGCACTTCTCACTCCACTCAAATTTTGACTCTTTCTTCATCAAATTAGTCATTGGCCTTGCTATCTTCGAGAAATCTCTCACAAATCTCCTACAGTAGCCAGCTAATCCTAGAAAACTCCTAATATCCGACACATTCTTCGGAGTAGGCCACTCACTAATAGCTTGAATCTTCGCATGATCCATAAAAACTCCTTCTTTAGACACATAATGACCCAGAAATGCTACTTTCTCCAAACGGAACTCACACTTAGAGAACTTGACATACAATTGGTTCTTCCTAAGCGTCTCCAATATTATCCTCAAATGTTCTTCATGCTCCTCTTCACTCTTTGAATAAATCAAGATATCATCAATGAATACCACAACGAACTTATCTAAGAACTCATGGAAAATCCTATTCATCAAATCCATAAATATTGCCGGAGCATTGGTCAGTCTAAACGACATCACAGTAAACTCATAATGACCATAACGCGTCCTAAACGCAGTCTTAGGTATATCCTTATCAGCTACTCTCAACTGGTGATACCCCGAACGCAAATCAATCTTTGAAAACATACTCGCTCCATTCAACTGATCAAACAGGTCATCTATCCTAGGCAAAGGATACTTATTCTTAATAGTCACATTATTTAACTCCCTATAGTCAATGCATAATCTCATACTTCCATCTTTCTTCTTCACAAACAACACAGGAGCTCCCGAAGGCGACGCACTAGGCCTAATATAACACTTATCCAACAGTTCTTGCAACTGCGTCTTCAGCTCACTCATCTCAGGAGGTGCCATTCTATATGGTGCCTGAGAAATAGGTGCAGTGTCAGGAACAAAGTCTATGGTGAACTTAACGACTCTTTCAGGCGGCATACCATAATTTACAATTGGTACGTCCTCAATCTTCAATCCAACCTCTTTACTTACATCTTGCACACTACAGAAAAACAACTCACATCCCTTCTTTACCAACTTCTACACTTGCATTGTAGAAATAATCCCAAAGCTCATAGGCTTCCCAAAACATCGATACGAAGTCAACTTCCCCAAGGGCTTCTCAACACTACTTTATGAGCTTCACATTCTATTTTGGCCTTATAGACACCTAACCAATTCATCCCAAGAATAACGTCTAGGACTCCCAGATTCAATTCTATCAAATTAGAAGGAAAAACACAATCTCCTATCTTCAGAGGTAAGTCTCTATACAACTTGGTACACCTTATGACTTCTGTAGTAGGTATACTAATAGGCAGGTCAATTACTTCAAAGTCTACCAACCCCAAACTTTAAATAACGGACGACGAAATAAACGAATAGGTCGCCCCAGAATCAAATAACGCTATAACGAGAACGGAGTTAGTAAAGAAAGTACCAGAAACTATGTCGGCAGATCTTTCAGCTTCATTACGACTCATCACGAGCAGCTTATCCGGAGCTTTACTCTGGTTGTTGTTGTTGCTCTCACTAGCAGGCTTACTGAAGTTTTCTGGGTTGTTCTGCGCCCCTACAGGCTTCAAACCTTGGTTTCCTGATTGGTTGAACCCAGACCTTCCCTGATTACCATTACCATTACCATTCTGTTCTTTCCTTTTCTTGGTAAAGCACTCACTATGTCCCTTCTTTTGGCAGTAATGACATGTTACTAGGTCTCCCTTACAGTCTCTACTAGGGTGGTTCTTATTATACTTCTTACAATTGTAACTATTCTTAGACTGGCTCTTGCTATTAAAGCCTTGACCATTCCTTCCTTGGAAATTTCCATTCCCATTTCTATTCCTCTTAAAATTCCCCAGATTTCCACCAGAATTGAAATCTTTTCTTTTCTCACCCACTACATCATTCTTCTTGTCACGTCTCGGCTGAATACCATAAATATTGGCGGCTCTTCCATACACAACATCTAGGGATGAAAAAGTCTCACCACCTAACCCTAGTTGGTTTTCCTCAGTTAAACCTTGCTCAAATCTCTGAGCCTTTAGCTCTTCAGTAGCTACTACCTCATGTGCAAATCTAGACAATGCTATGAACTTGTTATTATACTAAAAAATGGTCATACTCCCCATCCTAAGGTTTATGAACTCATGAGCCTTTTTTTTCTCATAAAAGCAGGGTAAAATTTTCCTCTCAAAGCAGTAATAAAGGAATCCCAATTAAACCTTTCAACAACGCTAAGTCTAGTTCCATTCTCTTTCCACCATAACTCAGCCTCATCTTTCAGATGTAACACAGCTTGTCCTACTTTCATAGCATCATGATAATTTACAACCCCAAAAATATTTTCAAAGTCCCTAATCCAACTTTCTAAGAAGGTAGGGTCAGCTTGCCCCTTAAAGTACGACGGCTTAATCTTAGCTAGTCTTTCAAACATGTCCCCAGCAGGGTCGAGACGCTCAGCTCTTTCATGAGTCAAATTCTCTGCCAATAGGCGAATAGCAGAAGCTAAGGCGTTGTCATTGTTTGCCATTGTACTTGGCGACCTGAAATTTAACGTAAATCTACTTTAGGTTTCGGCTCACAATTTATTACCGTTCTCTACGAAGGCATCACTTGATTTGACCATAACACTATGAACCATAACAACCATATACTCATCCATGAATAAATATTCACATCACCAATTCATATATATATGTGTGTGTGTGTGTGTGTGTGTGTGTGTGTGTGTGTGTGTGGATCAAATTAAATTCAATCATAACAACAAAATAAAATATTCCCCATTCGCGTACTAAAATAAATTCTTGCTCACTTGAATAGCTAAATACTCACTTTTATTCCTCAAAAGATGATGATAATATTTTTCCAATCCAGAATAATTTCATCTCAATCTCCGATCAATCAAATTCGGAACCCTAATTTCTCTCTCTTCGCTCCATTTTTCCCGACGTATTCCTCAATAGAATTATCCTTTCCTCCTTTTTAACTCGCCATTCTGTTAAATTTTCCCTCAATTTCTTGTTTTCATCAATTGTGAAAATTATCGACGGAAATTCCGACGTTTTTGAAAATCTAGGGTTCTGATCACATGAAATTTCGTTAATTTTCTCGAATTCAAACCTTCATTTATCGTTTTATTTTTCGTATTTTGTGATGGTTGTGAGGTGAGAGAGGAGAGAGAAAATGTCGACGACGAGAAGAGTGGGGAAGTACGAATTAGGAAAGACGGTTGGAGAAGGAACCATTGCTAAGGTTAAATTCGCCATTAACACAGAAACTGGAGAAAGTGTGGCAGTGAAAGTTTTGGCTAAAAGTACCATTCTTAAGCACAGGATGGTTGATCAGGTATAATTTCATCTTCAACACATTTGTTGATTAATTCTTTGTATTATCAATTTTGGCTGTTGAATTTCTAATTGCAAATTTGTACTCTTGCAGTTTCTTATTTGTATGAAATTTGTACTAGTGATCATATTGTTTTTATTAACAGTTAGTTTAGCTTAATGGTAAAGTTTAAGGTGTATCTATGTACCTGCGATAGATGGATGAATATAGTGATAGGGTATGCTATATGGGAGGTAGAAATGAGGTTAGACTAGGAAAACTAATCAACTTCATGTATTGACAACGTAATTTGACACTCATTTTGGATTTGAAAACCAATAAAAAAGTGATACTTATTATAGATCGAAAGGAGTCAAAAGTTATTGCTCGATAATCTTTTTTTTTCGAATTAGGGAAATTCCATGCAGTTATAAAACGATTTCAGATTGAAAACGCTAACTTAGTTGGCAGTTTCACTTGACAGAGAAGATTCTGACGACGTTCTTGAGGATGTTCGCCCGAAAGTTTAGCGCAATCGTGTTGTTGGAGCTGCAACCGCTGTTAAATTTGACCATATTAGCTTGATTGGTGAGTTAAATTTGATTTAGGGTTTTGATTTTCAATTATTATGATTCGATGTTGAAAAATTAGTGCCAAATTAGCCGAATTCATGATCTCTTATCTGTAATGTGGGTGTTTTGGACTTCTAGTGTGCCTTTGTTATCTGTTTAATCGAATTTATCTGTAATATGCCTGATTTAGTTAGACGTAGAATTTAGTTGATTCGTTGGTGTAATTCTGGAAGACTGTGAGAAGTGTTAGCTTTTTGTTGATGTAATGTATTCAAATTTGCAATTTCGGAGTAGCTGAATTGATTTGGTTTGCGATTTTCATATGTAAATGAGTAAAAGTTTAAACCTCTTTTTGAGTATTATTGGAATTTGCAATTTTGAGATAGATATATTTACTTGTTAATAGTTTGATTGGGTGTTGGTGGGTGTACTGCACCTTTTACAATGGTTTTCATTTGGATTATTACATTGAATTTCTTTGGAGATCCGATGGGATCTTCGTTGTATATTTGTTTTCATTTCAATCTTCAGTCTATTCTTCTCAATATCAAGGTACATTTGATTGATTTGATAATAGTGCTATGTTCAAACTTCAATATACTGAAACAGAGTTGAAAGAGTGAAGAATGAAGATTTTAAAATGATTGCTCGGTTGCTCCACTAGATCTCTCTCTTATAATACAGAAGTATTCAAGTCCCAAAAGGTATTACTAGCATGTCCATCAACAATTGCTAGTTTCAGAAATAGTGATTGATGTTCTATTTCATGAATTCACTGCCACTTTTTGTCTCTTGTAGATGGGATATCAAGGAGGAAACTGCTAGCTCTTGGCATTACTATCCCTATAATTTTTCGGTTCACGGACACCCCTATCTCATGTGAGTGGTGATAAACCGTACTTGTTTTTTCTGAAATTTGGAGCATGCTTATGATTTGCTAAAATGGCAACAATAAAATTAAGATTTTGGTTTATGTTTATCTTTGTGATATATTTAAATCGAGTGAAGTCTAGAATTGCAACATCTCATACTAATGGTGGCATATATTCTAAAAGCACACCCTTGACGAGACGAAAAGCAAGTTTTTTAAGAGGAATGAAAGAAAGAAAACAGACAACAGGTGCTGCTGCTTCTTTTTCCAGGCACTTCATCTGGTGAACTTTATCGGAGAAAATAATCGCATCAGTTTTATACTCCCTTTGTACAATAATTTACTGTTGGCTTGTGTGAAAATGAAAGACATGATGCTTTTTCATCAGTGCTTGGATATGATGGAGCACCAAAATCTAGGGAAGAATGAAGTTACATATTCAGCACTGCTGAAGGTATGTTGTTTAATTGATTAAATATATGAAAAAAGTATTCAATTTAACAATGTTTCTTTTATATTATTTAAAGCTCCCCCCAACCCCCTTTCTGATACACTGGTTCTATGTAATAGTTGTTTATTTTTTGAAGATTTAGATGCATTGCTAATGCAGAATCATCTAGTTAGAATTTTAAGAGGCAAGAGAGAATAGAAGAGAAGAGGACATTATTAGTGGAAGCTAACGCAATTAGGAAATCTAACAAGGATCTAATACAAATAAGCATGTTAGAATTATGAACTTTGAACCTATAATAGGTCAATACAATTCAATTAATAAAATGAGTCAGAAAAATGATGAGTTTCTGCACACGAATATAACACCCTCCAAACCTGTTTAATTTCTACTTGTAGAACTTTTCAAGTTATCAACACTAAAATAATGTAAGCTGCAAATAACATAGTAGTCCTTAAATATGTTTAAAAGGTCAAGGGCTTGGCAAAACCTTAATGAACATGATCGGGCAAATGTAATCGGACATACAAAAGTGGTTTAGTATTAGGAGTCTTCAGTGTTTCTAATCAAATAGGTTAACATGTGTAACCTCCTTTCTCGGACACTAGGTCAGGTTAGTCTCAAGTGCTTAATTAAAGGGGGGAGGTTAGTATGCAGAGATTCTCGACTCTTTTATCTTTGAGTTGAACATCTATCTGACATGACACTCTATAATCTATGTCCTAGCTGTAGCATTTGAAAAGAAAATTTGGACAGAGAATCAGTAGCAAGCTTTTTTCTATGCAATATACCAGTTTATGTACTATTCTCTCCGTCTACATTACTTGCTACATTTCCTTTTGCACAAAATTTACTTGCTACATTTCCTGCTCGTAAATTATTGTTTGTTGGTTCATCAAATGTAGCAAGTAAATATTGACGTTTTATGTTTTAGTTTTTTATTTTAATAGTGAAATTCTGTTTTGCAATCACTAGTTCACCACCCACCATGGTTTAAGTTATTAATTGGTTTGATGTGATTGCATGAATAGGCATCGCGAAGGAAGTGTTGCAGCATTAAAGAAAGCCAGACTAGGAACAATAACATAAAAATACAGATTAGAAGCAGCAAACCGAGGGAGACCATTACTTTTAAAAGGTTAGCTAATAGATTTTTCTCACCTTTCTTTACTCCCTAATTTATAAATACTTGTACTTAGTAGATTATGGTTTGTAGAATAATTTTGTATTCCCTAAAATATGGTTTGTCTCATTAGGTGCAGAGGTTATTGTGGTTGTGGTTGTGGTGTCTTGAGGAGTAGGTTTTGAATCAATCTGATGGTGATGATGTTTTAGCGTGTGAGAATGATGAGGAAGAATCTATTGCAATGATTGAGGAATCACCATCACGCAAAAAGGGTGACAACTTTCCTTGGTTTAGATTTAGAATTCTTGCCTGTTTTTCACGGAACTTTTTTTAGAATACTAATTATGGTGTCCTAGAGGCATAATGAGATTTTTTTGCACTTATTATCTTGTTGTTTATACTTGTGTCATGACATATTAATTTTTTATTTGATTAATAAAATTTCAGTTTATATCCTTCTTATATATGTTCTTTTGATTCTTATAAGAGTATAAGTAGTCTTTAAAATATGTGGGGACAGTGGGGTATGAGTTGTATGTATGGTGGCATGATAGGGGCTGCCACTAAAAGGTACTAGACTACTAGTAATTGAGTACGTCACCTGTATGTAGAACTTTTTACTCCTCCTTGGTGTATGTACAGCTTCAGCAAGCTGTACAATTTTTTTTTAAAAATAAAAAACTAGAAAATGCTCCGGTTGTTAAGAAAAAACCGGAGCATTTGTATCACAAATGCTCCGTTTTTTTCTTAACAACCGGAGCATTTAACAATCAAATGCTCCGGTTTTTTAAAACAACCGGAGCATTTGAGACACAAAATGCTCCGGTTGAAACCGGAGCATTTGTAAAATGCTCAAATGCTCGTGTGGCGTCTGCTACGGGTCAAATACGGAGCATTTGTGGGCTTTTTAACCGGAGCAATTGATGTTTTTTCCACTAGTGTAACTATACTTATTCCTTAACCAAAATAAAGATACTAAAGAAAAAAACTTAAACCATTATTACTTGACTACTTATCCAACAATTAATCTTAAAGCATAAGTAAAAAGTCTATGGAGATACATTATCAGTCATTCCAAATCTTCATTGTCCTCATCCTCTTCTGATACAGAAAAATTTGGTTCACTAAAAACAGACCTCATAATGGCAGAATAGATATCCTTTCGGGTCTGCCTGCTAGCACGGTCAAACTCCTGAATGACCTCATCATCACTATCGGGAATGCCTACTTTTAATACATGACGCATGATGACCTCTAGGCTAGTGAAACTCTCGCTATAGACTCCATATCGGACTCAACATCACTCAATACAACTGGGTTGAAGTAGCTTCCTAGTCGAGCAGCTTGACTATTAGACATGACTAGATATCCTATAACAAATAAATTCGACATCCATAAGTACATAATTTCCTCACTTAGCGTATATTCCCAACAATAACCATAAGCAAGAATAAACAAACAATTCAAAGCATAGGAATAACATTAAACAGTTAAGCAGATAATAAAAACATAAACATGCTGAACTAAATATTTAAATGCAGACATATAATATTTTTATCCTATATGCTTCTTATACTACCCATCTCTCACAAAAATTAATAAAGTAACTAAAATAAACTAGAAGTACTAAAATAAACAACTAGTAAACAATATATATAATTTTTGAAAATATGGGAAAGAATCGAAAAAATTCTAAATCAAAATTTCGGACTTAAAAAAAATTTCGGACCTCCAAAAAAAATAATCGAACCAAAAAAAATATTTCGAACCAAAAATACTTTCGAACCTATTTTTAAAATTTGAAACATGTTTCCAAAAAATGATGTAAGCACCACAAATAAGTAGAAGCTCGTTTTCTATGAAATTCATTTTAAGTAACTAGGCGCCTAAAAATTTAAGGTTGGCACGAAAGGCTAATAAACCAAGCTCCCAGATACTCCATTGACCAACGATACCGAGGAACCTTTTTAATAAAATAGGACACGGTAATCAATCCGGTCCCAAGAAAAGCCATGGGCTACCACCATGTACTCCAACTCATACTAGTCCAACACTTCAGACGTGCACAAGTCTAAAGTTTATTGCTATTCACTTTCCACTTTAAGTGATTAATAAATTATTTATTTGTTATGACTCGCAAAGGTAAGACAAACAATATAATCATCAAGGATACATAAACTTCCATTTTTATCTTAGGATTAGATAAGGTGATCATCAACTTAACAATCCAAGAATAATTCCAATTATAAATTCCATAACCATTTTTTATTTGTTGATCTAAGTCAACAATCAACCAACCTTTCCTTGGTTAAATAACCAACTTACTAAATAAGGCCCTCGATCCTCATAAAGCAATTAAATAATCAAAAGGGAACAACATGATCCAATAACAACATATTTATAAATCCCTCATGTGAATTAATAAAATAAAGTTCCCAATCCCATATGCTTGCATCAAACATCCATACAAACATAATATAATCATCATAATCAACATGCTTCACACAACGGCATAAAACATGTAATTTCACTTGGATATAAATCACATATGAACTATAATTAGTTCCCTATACATGATACTACATCAATCCTAATCTTAGGACATGATACTAGTCCACTAACACATAGGAATGTATGTACCTTGTGTAGACAATATCATATAACTATAATATCATACTATGATTTTCCAACTCATAAAACCCTAAAAATCCATACTTTGATACTCAAAACCCTAGTTTAAACATAACTAATAAATCTGAAATTTTAATCACTCCACTATATAATTTACATAATCTGAAATTATATATAAATCATCAAACTATAACTTTAAACAAGAAAACATTAAATCAATCCTTAAAATATAACCTTTAACATTAAATAAAAATAGAGGAGGAAGAAATAACCAAAGCGAGGAAGGAGGAGAAAACACGGCACAAGGGGAGGAAGGGCGGCGGCGCCGGTTGCTGCTGCCGTTGGTGGTCGGCGGTGGCCGGCGGTTGCTGTCGGTCGGGCGAACACACGAAGAGGAGGAGAATAAGAAGGAGGAGGCCGAAAAAGAGGGGGAGAAGGAAGATAGAGAAAATAAGTGTGGGGAAAAGTTTGGGGTTTATATAGTTAACCCTTTTTGGGCTTAGGAACTTTTGCTTGGGCTTTAATAATATCTAATGATTGAGTACTTAGGAATAGTTGGGTTCCTCTAACCCTATTTAAAATCCTTTTTACTTAATCCAAAGATGTTTAAGCTATTTCAATAATTTTCAAAGTATGACTAAATAAATATGTGATTACTTAAAATCATCTAATAATTTTTTGACTTTCAAATAGTCAACCTTTCAAGAAATAAATTATTTAAATATTTATATATATATAATATACATTAAAATGTATGTATAAAATTCATAAAATTACGGGGGATTACAACATTTGCTTGTGATTGCAATTTTGCCTGTTATTAACTTGTCAAATAGTCATTATTATGCGTCATACCTAAAAATTGCGTCTAAATAACAAATAAAAGATCGTCTATTGGCCAAATCCTCGCCTAAATCCCCGAAACACATGTCGGGGGAACAGTGTGCCAAGCGCATTAAGTTGCATCTGGCACACCGCTCCTGCGTCTGACGCACGTTTGTGTGTCGCGCGCAGCACTGTTGCGTGGCACTTAGTCTATGCATCGCATGCTTTTCGTCGATTTAGTCGTTGTGGTAGTCGATCCTATATTCGGTCTGTTTGCATTCGCGTAAAAGCATGGTCATTCTAGGGGTTCTCACCTAAATCAAACATAGAAAATCAGTCTTTTCATGCAAGGTCGAGTCTAAAAAAAGTGCATCTAGAAAAGTGGTCATGGTAGAGTTAGAATTGTCATGCATGTTTACCTTCTCCCTACTACCCAACTAATCTCCCTTATCAATTCTAGCCATCATATCCAATTAATTTCAAAAACTTGCATTTTCCAAAATCAATCCTTCACCCATGTATATTCTACCTTTTTCACAAAGCATTTACCAATTACCATCATACAAGACATTTACAAAAATATGTTCAAAATTAATCCATCATCTTTTCCTAACAAAAGATAAAAACAAGGGGTTCCTTTCAAAAACGAATTTCGAAAATTCTTAGCCCAGTCCAAGCACCTTCATTCAGTTTAATCAAATCAACCCAATCCATTTGCATACATATTGCCCATTTGAGTCCATGCATTCACTAGCATTAGAGTCGATCTTAGGCCCATATTAAGTCTAGTTTATGTAAAAATCTAGGCCCATTTGCATCTTTATGTAATATGTGAAGTCTAGTCCAAGTCTAATCCTAGTACAACCCAATCTAAGTCTAATTCTAATCCAATTCAAAGCATAGGTCCACTTAGGCCCAATTCATTCCGTAGGTCTAGCTAGTTTGCATTTTTTATGTAAACCCTAGTCAAGTCTTCGGACTATAAAAGTTAAGTCTTAGGATTATAAAAGTTCACTAGGTCTAGTTTGCATCTCTATGTAAACCCTAGTCAAGTATTCAGACTATAAAGGTTAAGTCTTAGGACGATAATAAAAGTTCTCTAGGTCTAGTTTGCATTTCTATGTAAACCCTAGTCAAGTATTTGGACTATAAAAGATAAGTCTTAGGACTATAAAAGTTCCCTAGGTGTAACTTGCATTTTTCTATGTGAACCATAGTCAAGTTTTCGAACTATAAAAGTTAAGTCTTAGGACAATAAAAGTTCCCTAGGTCTAGTTTACATTTCTATGTAAGCCCTACTTAAGTCTTCGGACTATAAAAGTTCATTCCCTAGGTCTAGTTTGCATTTCTAACCCTAGTTAAGTCTTAGGACTATAAAAGTTCATTTCCTAGGTCTAGTTTGCATTTCTATGTAAACCCTAGTTAAGTCTTCAGACTATAAAAGTTCATTGCCTAGGTCTAGTTTGCATCTCTAAAAGTTCATTGCCTAGGTCTAGTTTGCATCTCTATGTAGACCCTAGTTCAGTCTTAGGATAATAAAATTTTATTCCCTAGGTCTAGTTTGCATCTCTATGTAAGCCCTAGTCAAGTCTTCGGACTATAAAAGATTATTTCATACTCTTAGGCCTAGCCTGCTTGCTTTCCTATAAGTTCAAACTCTAGTCCAGTATGCTTCCAGTATAGTCCAGTCCATTCCATGTCTGTATTTGGATATAGGTAGGCCCATGTCTCCATCATGGTCAAGCCCATACTAGTTCAATACTCTCCATTTCAAAATCATTTCCCATTTCCATCTCCCATTTCCTATTTCTCCATCCCTCATTTCCATTTCTCATTTCGAAAATCATTTCTTAAAATTTGCGAGGTCTACTCGATTCTGTTCAGGACCGGTCGAGAGATTACAACATTAGGAACGCCGAATGGAGGAACAAATGTGAGCCTAGTCTATGGCTCATCAAGCGCACTATCACCACCCCGACTTCATTTAGAGTCATGAAGATAACTTTTGACCGCCTTCACAATAGAGGCGCGATCACTTCCATAGGGTCTACCGCCTTCACATTAGAGGCGCGATCACTTCTATAGGGTCTTCGCCGAACCCTACACCTAAAAGAAAAATTCCAAACGATGAAACCTACAAATCTACTGCGAATTCCAACAAAATAATGAACATCTGACATCTAGTGTTGGATTCTATAAATGCACTGTGAAACATGGTCGATGACAATAGACTACTAATACTTGCTACAATGAGAATCAGCATCACCAGCAACCCTTTTGTGCAGTGTATCAACAATGCAACAGGCTTAGTCTTTTATTTATGGTTTCCTAGGATGAGTCAAAGAGTCCTTACCCTAAGCCATTTATGTCCTTTCCCATCGAGTCTATGTCACTATAGGACTTCATCTATTATAGCCTTTCCATTTTCATTTCATTTTATTTCTTTTTATTTTCATTGGCCTTTCACCATCATTTAAGCTTCGAGTTCGATGATGAAACTTAAATCACCTAATGATCTAGACTAATTAAAGAAAAAATCTAAAAATGAAAAACAAAATGATAAAGGACATGCTTTGGATTAGGAGTTATTCCCCTCTTCCTCCATCACCTTCCCTCACCTATAAGCCATCCTCTATGCAATCCAAAATAAAATCCCTTAAACCATCATCCTCCATGATCCTTTGAAAATCAAAGCTCCAAAAAATAATCTTCAAGCCTCCGCTAAAAAAAAAAACAAACTTCAAGCCTTCCAATATCCTTAACCAAAAACTTGTGTGCAAGCCTTACTACATAAAAAAAGATAAAAAGATCAATGCCAGGCAAAAACAAAAAAAGAGAATAAATTCAAAGAGCGAATAAAAAAAGCAAAAGCAAAAGAAAATGCACAGGACAAAAAGAAAAAAACGTAAAAAAGAAAAAGCTAAAGGCAAAGAAATAAAAATTCAAGCTAGGAGGCTTGCACACAGGTTATACCACTTTATTAAAATCCATCAATCCATCAAAACCCTAACTCATATAATCCGAATCCATAATCCTTACCTTAGCCCATCCGATCAAACCTTCATCAAAACCTCAAGCCTTAAACCTTTCAACCTTTCATCAACCTTAACTCCTTCTTCAAAGTATGTCCAAGCCCGCTAGGATGAAAACCCGAAAGGCAGCGTAGGCAAAAGTTCGGGCACAAAAAAAATATAATAAACAAATTAAATCTAATCCAGAACTACGAATGGTCTGATTCCGCAAGGATACGTAGGAATCCTCATATCGAGGTCCGACCGCTTCAATAAATAAAATTAATCAAGGTCTAATGATTTGACTTTCTAGAATTCAGGAGCATACTCTTTCGAGATCCCAACATACACTCGAGTCTGAACCTGGCCTCGTCAAAGCCTTTTCCCACCGACATTTGTCTAAGTCACAAATTTAAACCTTTTATTTTTTTTAATCCAAGCTCTCCTTGTCCCTGAAGGACTCTCCGACAATTCCATGGTTTCTGGCGATATCTGACTTTGTCTGTAACAACTCCCCAAAGAAGAATCCCTAACAAAGAACTCTTAACGCTCAAGACATATCAACTACATTTCAATCAAGGCTCATAGACAAGCTTACCCAAAGTGAAGGCTTCCTATATATGTGGTGGTTCCTCCAAATCAAATCAAACTCCCGAAAAGTTGTAATCTGCGGACCTCGTTTGCGGACCCCGATTATTTACTAAAAAAAGTTTTCGAAAATCAATCTATCTATCTTTAATCATTCCATCATTCTACATATCCATATCTCATAGCTTTGCAAAAACTTGACCTTACATTAAATTTCATACATCCTAGTATTGCATAACCCTGACCTTGCATGACGTGTCATCTTCCTTAGCTTTGCATAACCTTAATCCTTGCATAGCGTCTCATGCATCTTTAAAGAGTCTAAGTTTGCATCTTTGCATCATAATGTGCTTTATCTGAGTCGTTTGCACCTATCTGATAACATATCTCATGCAGGTAATCAGATTACTTGTTGTTATTGTCCTGCATACTAATTTTGTTTTCCTGAACCTCTGTCAAAGTGGGGGCTTCTGTAGACACATAATCGTGTCTCCCTATTTAAGGGCCCAATGATGAAACATATCGCGTTCTTAATTGGTCCGAACCAAGGGCAGAGCAGTCCGAAAGCCAAAACTATTTTAAAAGTGGTAAAGTGTATTTTAATGATCTAAAATTGTATTGTATTTCGAGCCCAACTCTTCGAAAAAGCCCATTTAATTATTCATTGATAATTAATTATTTTATTTAAATAAAATAAAAAATTTCAAAGATATTTATATAATTAAAATCGGATTTTATCCTGTAAAATCTTTAAAACGCGTTTTAAAAAAAACTGTCAAAACATGTCAAAAACAAGGCGCTGCGCCAAGCGCACCAGCGTGTGCCTAGAGCAACGTAGTGCACCAAGCGCACAAGCTTGACACGTGGATCTGTGTGTCACACAGAGTCCTGCGCCTAGCGCACACTCTGTACGACGCAGCCTGTCTTTTCTATCTTTTTAAAAAAACGCGTACCACGTGTACGCTGTTTATTAGTCATGCAGCGTCAGGGGAGCCAATGTGCGCCTGACACGTGTGATTGTGCGTCACACATCCACTTGCGCCTGGCGCAGCTGGCGTGTGACGCACAAATTCATTTTTTCCTATAAATACTCTTAGATTTTCCGGATTGAAAAACGATTTTTTCCACACACTTAGTACTTCGACTTTTTTTACACTGTACAAACACCTACGAAACCTCTCTACAAAAACTCATATTTTCTGACAAAAGACATACAAACACATTCAAATCTACATACATATCCATATTTTCAGGCTTCACGATTGCTCGTCTCGAAGGTTGTCAATCTCTCAGACCCAAGCCACGGTATAATCCTAAGGGTTCTTGAATAAATTTATTATTTTTATTTAAGTTACTAATTGTTTGTTTCATGATGTAGATCTATAGTATAAAAAATCTTTCTTCTGTAGCCTGATTGTCCAATTATGCTTTCATCACCCCACATGTTATTATTGCTAATCAATACCTAAAGAACGATTCTAATATTAATCAGATAATTTGGACAACCTGTTAGGTTCCCTGTAATATTGATTGCCTAATAACGTATCACTAAAAATAGTCTTTTATGTGTTTCCTGAACCAACCTAGAATAATTATTTTTAGGGTGCATGAAAATATTACTTGGTTATTCTATTGCATTAAAATTGACATGAATCGATATTTAGTAGAGGCCAGCAAGGGGCGAATATGGTTCATTATGACCGTATTCGTACCCTCACCCCGGAACTCAATCTATGGTTCACTGACCATCTATGGAGTCAGGACGGGGAAATCTACATTGGATAAGTCCCAAATTTGTCCCTACGATTTCACAATATCCAGTTAGGTTTATGAGTCATCCTTTAAAGACTTAGCTTGTTGGCGACTTCGAAAATATTTTCAATAAAACCTTAATAATGGGGTAGTCAAATACGCGCTCACATCGCATAGGCGAAAAAAAAACACGCCTACAGTAGTCGTATGATTAAATGAGGTTACTCTTATGAACGAATAAGGTTGCTCGTATGAATAAATAGGATTACTTTTGTGAATGAATGGGGCTACTCGTTTGAATAAATGGGGCTACCAATCAGCTTATTCTTTATGAATGAGATCCCAATCATTTTACTCTCATGAATGAATGGGGTTACTCGTTTGAATAAAATGTGGTTACTTTTGTGAACAATTGGGATTATTCGTATGATTAAATGAGGTTAGTCTTATAAATGAATGAGGTTACTCGTATGAATATATGGGGTTAATTATTTTTGTGAATCAACGGGGTTACTCGTGAACAGCTGGGGTTACTCATATGATTAAACGAGGTTACTCGTATAAATAAATGAGGTTACTAGTATGTATAAATGGTTACTCTTATGATTATTCGAGGCTACTCATAAGCCTAAACGATGTTACTCATATATTAAATTACATTACTTGTATGACTAAACGAGAAAATGAGAAACTAATCAATTTACACTTATTATGAATGAAAGTGGTTACTCGTTTCACTAGTAGAATAATTGCTTATTGCTGCGGTTTTACCCATACGCAACAATAAACCGCGGTAAAAAAAAAATCGGAAATAAATCTATTGCTGCGGTTTTGGGTGGAAACCGCAGCAATATACCTTAACGGTAAAATTTCAAACTATGTTGACCAAGTCTGACAAAATATATTGCTGCGGTTTTTTCAAAGAACCGCAGCAATAGATTAAGATATTAATTTCTTAATAATATTTAAACCTATTGCTGCGGTTCTTACAAAAAACTGCAGCAATAGACATTTTAAATTAATAAAAGAAGCACCCAGCTAAGGTTTCTTTCTTAAGGGGGTGGGCGTCGTTCTCACTCCATAAAACTCTCTTTGTTCTCTCTCCTGAACGCTCCTTCAAACTCTCTTTGTCCTCTCTCCTGAACGCTCCTTCAAACTCTCTTTGTCCTCTCTCCTACTCTCCATCATCTTCGCATCTCCTCGCCGCATCTACTCGCCGTTGATTCTCCTCGTCGACATCAACTCGCCGTTGATTCTCCTCGCCGGCATCAACTCGTCGTTGAATCCGCTCGTTCTTCTTATAATCTCCTCCCTCATCTTCTCTCACACTCGTTCAATTTCGATTTCTCGATTTCACGATTTCAATATCAACACTCTTCATACTTGATCGTCGGCAGGTTTAATCTCTAAAAATGGTGAATTTCTCTACATTTTCGCACGCACTTTAGATCTGATGTGATTCGATCCATTCGTTCATTTTTTTCATCTCTCTCATTCGTTTTCATTCTTCGGTGCGATATTGGTTCTCATTTTTTAGATCTAATTTTCGTTCTCATTTTTTTTCGAGAATTTCCTCCTCTCCGGCGAGATTAAGTGCTCGTGAAGCTTGGCGCTGCTCTACTCCGGTCGCCGACGCTGCTCTGCTCTAATTTTTTGTTAATTTCTTTTTCGTCCTGTGTTTCTTTTTTTTTTTGTAGATCTGTATTTCATTTTTTTAAAAGTCTTAAGGATGCTGTTATTTGTGATTTTGTGGATTGTACTCATCTTTTTTCAATTTAATTTTTTGTTAATTTTGTAGATCTAATTGAATCTGTAATTTAGGTTTGTGGTGAATTAAATTAATTTGTATTTTTTTTAGATATCATTTGTATATTTTTTTTTAGATCTTACATGTGTATTTTCTTATTTCAACATAAAACTTATAAAGTCAAATGTATAATTTTGTTATGTAATTTGTCAATCAATTTGATTGTGATTTTTGAAAATGTTGTGTGGGTATAGACTGTAGTATACTAGTATATGACATTATACATGTATAATTTTTTTTTTTTTAAAAAAAGCAACCTATTGCTGCTGTTGTTTGGTAAAAACAACAGCAATAGACTCACCTATTGCTGCTGTTTTTACCAACAACAGCAGCAATAGGTTACTTTTCAATTATTTTTTTTGTTATTCACACTACCTATTGCTGCGGTTTTGGGTAAAAACCGCAGTAATAGGTTGCTATATTGTTGCGGTTAAAAACCGCAACAATAGGTAATTACCTATTGCTGCACCCTTAATTATTGTGCTACTCATAAATTGGGTAATTACCTATTGACCGCAGCAATAAGCAATTATTCTACTAGTGTTTGAATAAATGCAATTACTTTTGTGAACAATTGTGGTTACTCGTATGATTAAATAAGTTTACTCGTATAAATGGATGAGTTTACTCGTATGAATAAATGGGGTTACTTATAAGATTAAACGAGGTTACTCATAAGATCAAATAGAGCTACTCATAAGTTTAAACGAGGTTACTCTTATGAACCAATGGAGTTACTCGTTTGATTAAATGTGGTTCCCTCTAACAGATGAAGTTATTCTTAACAATACAAGGGGTTACTCTAATAAACAAATGAAGTTACTTCTATAACAAAAGGAGATACTAACTAGTATACTCATATATATGAACAATTAGGTCAACTTAAAATGGAAATTTCTCACAGCACACTCAATATTTTTGGAAGATTCAAGTTGGAGATGAAAATTTAGCTCGATAGCTTTTCAATGAAGCTCAATTCTGATAAAAAACGAGTGAGATATGACCTTCTGAAAATCAGTTGACAGGATGACACTCGTGCGTGGCCACACAGAAATTTCAAGTGTGGCCGGCCATATATAAAAATTTACGTTTGAAATGGATATACCACTATCATCTTTCTCTCTATTCAAGATTTTCTTTTCCGTCTTAGTGGTATCAACAAATCTAAGGATATTCGGTGAACAAAAAGAAGTATATTCAACCCTAGCCTTTACTACATGTCTAAGAAGTTGAGTCACCTTAACGGCATGTTGACATAATTCTTTTGACATAATCACATAATCCACACACCCTTCTTTTACCGATGGAACTCTAATTTTCCATGATTGGTAATTTGCATTTCTCCTCCTTTAGACATATTTTGTATTTGTCATGTTTTCTAGTACAGTTAGGACTGGCCTTGTTTGTTCACTATATATATTGATTATGGTAATGATCTCCCTAAGTGAAAATTCTTTTGAATCTTACATGGTATATAACTTTAGGTTAAATCTCTATGTCGTATGTAGGACCAGAGTGGAGTCTTGTAGGAGACGTATGATATTCTAGATGGGATAAACAATATACCTCACAAAGTAAATGCTTGTCATCAGAGCAATCAACAATCCCCCTCAAAAAAAAAAAGCGTAGCCTGGATTCGCGTACTCTTTCACATTATAATTTGTTTCAGAGCTAACATTTTTTTTTTCTAAAAGTAAAGGATCCAATTATTAATACTTCTAAACATTTATGGGAGAGCTCCACTGAGATACTTCCTCACTTAAAATTAGTCCCATAAATTTTTATTTACTAAACTAATAGTTATTCAACGAGTAGTAGTTTTTTAGGGGAAATATAATTAGGCTAAGAGAATTTTTCAGGGGAAATTAGGCTAAGATTAGCCAAAAGGAGGTTCACTTAGCGGGAAGAAGAAAAACCACCATCTCGCTCTTTCCTTTTATCTACATTTTCTTTTTTAAGGAAAAAGATTATTATCTACATTTGTTAAACAAGTCGGTTTTTGAAGAGACAGTCTCACGTTAGTGTTAATGTGAGACCAGCTGATGTCATGCTGACATCATGCGTGTGCATCAAACCAGCAGCCGAATTAGTTAAGCGTTTGGATCTATTAGTTATGTTAGCCTTATATTTCTTTAGAATCAATTAGTTAAGTGCTGAATTATATTAGTTAAGCGTTGAGGTCTATTAGTTAAGCTCTTAATTATATTAGTTATATAATAGAAACTAGACTGTAACGCATTTTATTGGCCCTAATTTCAGTATCACACATAGATCATTATCTCTTTCTTAAATAACTAACGCATTTTTGCATTAGTTATGCCAGCCTCAAATAACCAATGCAAAAACAAATGTTAACTAAGTGTAGGCGTGTTTTTATTTCACCTACACGGTGTGAGCGCGTATGTGACTACCCCATTGTTAAGGTTTTATTGAAAAATGTTTTGAAGTCGCCAACAAGTATTTAAAGGAAGACTCATAAACCTAATTGGATATTGAGAAATCGTAGGGACAAATTAGGGACTTATCTAATGTAGATTTCCCCGTCCTGACTCCATAGATGGTCAATGAACCAAAAATTGAGTTCGGGGGTTAGGGTACGAATATACAAAAGAGCAATTTTTATATTAAATATCTACATTATGAAGGACCCTCTTGATAATACCATGGCTTGGGTCTGAGAGATTGACAACCTTCGGGACGAGCAATCGTGAAGCCTGAAGAAAAATACGTGATTGAATGTATGAGTTTTGTAGAGAGGTTTTATAGAGAGATTCGTAAAGTATGTCGTCGAAGTATGTAAAAGTCGAGTATTCAGTGTAGAGAAAAACCCTTTTTTAATTCGGAAAATCGAAGACTATTTATAGGGAAAACGGAACTGCGCTTCACGCGCCAGCTGCGCCAGGCGCAAATCCACGTGTCAAGCGCACATTGGTGCGCCTGACGCGGCATGCCCAATCAGATTCGTACACGTGGTACACGCTTTGAAAAAGATAAAATTGACAGCCTGTGCATCACACAGAGAAGTGCGCTCGGCGCAGGACTCTGTGTGACACACAAGTGTACGTGGCATGCATACTTGTGAGCTTGGCGCACTACTGTTCACTCGGCGCACGCTTACATGGCAGACGTGTGCGCTTGGCGCACTTGGATGCGCTCGGCGCACGTTGGTGGACTAAGCTCACCGCCTTGCTTTTGACATGTTTTGACAGTTTTTTTGATAAAAACGCGTTTTAAAGATTTTCTTTTATCTTTTAACTCTGAAAATATGATTTTACGGGATAAAATCCGATTTTAACTATAAAAAATATATTTAAAAATATTTTTTTTATTAAAATAAATAATTAATTGGGATTTTCAAAGGATTGGGCTGAAAATACAATTAAATTATCATGAATAATTAATTGGGCTTTAAAATAGGACTTTAACGAATTTCGAAATAGTTTTGGGATGGCTCTTCGGAGTGCAATGCCCTTGGGTCGGACCAATTAAGACCGCGGAATGCTTCATCATCGGTCCTTGAAATGGGGAGACACGATTATGTGTCTACAGAAGGCCCCACATTGACTGAGGTTCAGGAAACCGAAAGTCAATATATACGGTGTCGGGACGGAGAACTATTCTAAACGCTCTGCAGTTTAGAACTGATCTATATTCGCCAGTCTCTGCAAAATAAAGTTAGTATGCAGGACAATAACTACAACCAATCTGATTACCTGCAGGGAAAGATGTTAGCAGATAGGTGCAACAACTCAGACAAAGCACATAATGATGCAAAAATGCAAACTTTGACTCTCTAAGGACGCATGAGACGCTATGTAAGAATTAAGGTTATGTAAAGCTAAGGAAGATAACACGTCATGCAAGGTCAAGGTTATGCAAGACTAGGATGTATGAAATTCAATGCAAGGTCAGGATTTTGCAAGGTTAGGAGATCTGGATATGTAGAGAGAGATAGGATGATTAGAAATGAATTGAATAATTAGAAAGATTTTCGAAAACCGTTTTTAGTAAATAATCGGGGTCCGTAAACGAGGTCCGCGGATTACAACTCTTCGGGAGTTTGATTTGATTTGGAGGAACCACCACATATAGGAAGCCCCCACTTTGGGTAAGTTTGCCTTGAATTAGGCTTGAGCCTTGATTGAAATGTAGTTGTTTTGTCTTTAGCGTTAAAAGTTCTTTGGTGGGGATTCTTCTTTGGGGAGTTGACACAGGCAAAGTCAAATATCGCTAGAGACCATGGAATTGTCGGAGAGTCCTTCAGGGAAAATGAGAGCTTGGATTCGAAAAATAAAAAGTTCAAATTTGTGACTTAAATAGATTTAGGTAGGAAAAGCTTTGACGAGGCTAGGTTCCGACTCGATTCTATGTCGGGATCTAGAAAGAATATGCTCTTGAATTCTAGAAAGTCAAATCATTAGTCCTCGATTAATTTTATTTTATTGAAGTGGTCGGACCTCGAGATGAGGATTACTACGTATTTCTGGATCTGATTTCTGTTTTTTTTTGTGCCCTAACTTTTGCCTAGACCTCCCTTTCGGGTTTTCAACCTAGCGGGCTTGGACATACCTTGAAAAAGGTGTTAGGGTTGATGAAAGGTGGAAAGGATTAAGACTTGAGGTTTTGATGAATGTTCAATTGGATGGGTGTAGGCGTGATTTTAGTTGCCTACCGCGGTGTGAGCGCGTATTTGACTACCCCATTGTTAAGGTTTTATTGAAAAAATGTTTTTAAAGTCGCCAACAAATTTTTAGAGGAAAACTTATAAACCTAATTGGATATTGAACTGTAGGAACATCTTAGGGACTTATCCAATGTAGATATCCCCGTCCTAACACCATAGATTGTCAAAATGAACCATAGATCGAGTTCGGGGTTGAGGGTACAAATATGGTCATAATGAACCACGTTTGCCCATTGCTGGCCTTTACTAAATATCGATTCATTTACATATTTTATGCAAAAGAATAATCATATAATATTTCAAACACCCTAAAAATATTTAGTCTAGGTTGGTTCAAGAAACATATAAAAGACTAATTTTTTAGTGGCAAGTTATTAAGCAATCAATATTACAAGTTTCCTAACAGGTTGTCCAAATTATCAGAATTAGTTAGAACAATTCTTTAGGTCTTGTTTAGCAATAATAACATGCGGGTGATAAAAATTCATGCAGGACAATCATAACAATATGAATATTAAATACAAAAATGAAAGGAAAAGAGGTTAGAATATACAATAAACGTGATTATATAATTGGATATCTACATCATGACAATAGATTGTTAGTAACTTCTAGGCAATAAAAACAATTGAATTATTGAAGGGTCCTCAGGAATTATACCTATGCGGTTTAGGTCGAAGAGCGTAAAGACCATCGGGCGGAGCAATCGTGGAACCAAGAACGCAGTATGATTAGTAACTCGAAGAGGAATCGATGTATTGAAAGTGTTTGGGTATTTGAAGGTTCGTAATTTAATTCGAAAGTACTCGAGAGTTTTTGTGTTCGTGAAATAATAAATTAAAAAGCCGTAACTGATTTGGAAAATCACCCATATTTAAAGGCAGAGAGAATCAGGGTTGCACACGTGTAAACGCGTGTTTAAAAAAGATAAAAAAGAAACTTGCGTCTCACACAGGATCGGCGCCAGGCGCAGGACTCTATGTGAGTCACAAGTCCACGTGTCAGACGCTCATTGGCGGTCCTGATGCGTTCTGGCCAATGTGCTAGACGCACGTGACGTGCTGAGCGTGGCCGCCGCGTCCGGTGCATATTCCAGTTTTTTATTAAACGCGTATTTTGAAGATAATTTTCTATCCCAAAAATCCAGAGATTGAATTTCACGGAATAAAAATCTGATTTTTATTTATAATATTTATCAAAGATAATAAAAATATTTATAAAAAAAATTTAATAAATTAATAAATATTTACTTCGGCTCTTTAAACACTTTAAATGGATTCAAAATATTTTATGGGCTTAAAGCACAATATATTGTACCTGCAAAATAAGCAAGAGCGAGCTTCAGGAACAGGCATGTGTGGAACATATTTGTAAATATGTAAAATGAACTGGTGTGTGAAAGAAGGTGTCATGAGCTATTTAGGCCCGACTCATGTCGGAGTTATGCTGTCTTGATTGATGATGGTTTACATATCGTACGGAGTCCTCCGCCCTTCTGAAAACTGATGGTCCGTGCACCGACGAGTCCTCTCGTCTTAGTGTTGATGCTTGGTCCGGGCACCCGACCGGAGTCCTCCGCCTTCGGTGATGATGGTCTCGGAACTCCGACGAGTCCTCCACCTCACTGTTGATGGTGGTCCGCAGACCTGACGAAGTCCTCCGTCTTACTGTTGATGGTGGTCCGCAAACCCGACGGAGTCCTCCGCCTTACTGTTGCTAGTGGTCCGCAGACCTAACGGAGTCCACCGCCTTTGTGGTTCACAATGGTCCGCAGACCCGACGGAGTCCTCTGCTATTCTGGTTGATAATGGTCCGCAGACCTGACAGAGTTCTCCGCCTTTCTGATTAATGCTGGTCCGCAGACCTAACAGTTATGTCTTTGAACTTTGTATATTGAAAGTTTGTATAGAGTATTGTGTGTTGAAAGAATGGCAAAATTGTTTTTGTGGATTTTTGAAAGTTCGTTAGTTTGTCGCGCGCGAGGTTGAAGTGTAAAGAACATTTGAAATCATTTAGATTTGAAGAAGTGGGTCCCACTTTGGCTATGAAGCCCCCATGCACATTGTCAGGCTTTTGCGCAGGACGCAAAGACGTGCGCTTGACGCGGATTTTGTGCGCTGGACGCAGTAGAGCGCGTCGAGCGCGGTTTTGGCGGTGCGCCCGGCGCACGTTGCGCACGGGGCGCAGGTCTTTAAATCATCTTAAAAACACGGTTTCCGAAAAACCCTTTCATTTTTCGTCTTCTCCGCCGTTTTCACTTCTCTCTCTCTCCAAAGCTTCGAACTTCATTGTTGAAGCACCAAAGCATCGAATTTTGGTCGAACTTGAGTACTTTTTCAAATCTAGGCTAGAGGAGTGATTATTTTCACTTAATTGTAAGTTTTGTGAGGTTTTTGCGCGATTTTGAACGATTTTGAGGGGTTTGTGGTTCGAAAATTTCGATCCATTTCTGGGCCATTTTCCGGCGAGTTTTGCTGAAGTTGCATTCGGTTTCTCCCTCTTTTTCTTTATTTCGCATTTTATGTTGTTTTGGATTTTTATTTTGTGAATTTTTTTTTCATTTGGTGCGCAAATGCTTGACTGTTGCCAGTGATTTTCGGACCAGATTACGTGCGCCAGTTCCGGCGGTTTTCCGACGAGCTCCGGCGAGTTTTCCGACGAGCTCCGGCGAGTTTTCAGACGAGCTCCGGCGAGTTCCTCACGAGTTTAATACTGTTTCACGTGAGTTTGTATGTGATTTGTAGTTTATTAATTCTTTAGATCATGAATCTCGAATTATATTGTGCTTAATGTAGTTTCTAAATCTGGAATTTAGAAACATGTTTAGGGAACTTTGGATTTGATGATAATTCTTAGATCATGAATCCTAGAACCCGAATTAGCATAGTTTCTAAGTCTGGAACCTAGAAACATGCGTAGGGAACTTTGAATATGTGGATTTGTTTATTTCACGCTTCTCAAGAAGGTTCGTAAGAACCGCGATCAGTCTGCTTTGCTTGACCGGAGTGGGTTATCCCGCATTATCGACATTTATAGAACCATGGGAGATGTTCATTCCTCCCATATTTTGTGTCGTAGCCTGTTGGAGTGGTGGTGAGATACCACTAACTCTTTTCATATGCCTAGGGGGGAGATGACCATTGCCCCCCTAGACTTTTCGTTAATATCTGGTTTGTCTTTTACAGGCACCCGAGTGCCATTAGGCGATAACCTGGCATTCAACAGCCAGGAGGTCAGGGGATTGATTGGTCCTGTTGTTGATAACCTCCCCCCAGCATTGTCAAATGCCGCCCGTAGTGAGGTGGTTAGGGGCATCACCATGCCCGGGACGACCGAGGAGCAGATGTGCGCATCCTACTGTGGCTGGTCATTTGCGGTATACTGCGCACTGACAAGGGATCGTGGGTTTTGATGCGATACTTGAGAGCCTTGGTTGATTTGTCCCTTGTGCACACTTGTGACTAGGCCGAGTTTGGCTACTCGAATCTCCTTTCCTGTCTGCGTGCTCCCTGCAGGCAAGTGCATGATGACGTGCAGGTCTGTCTTTTTGGTCCTTGGCGACTTCTCGAGGTACGGGCATGTCTATATCTCTGTTTCATGTTGTTATCAAGATTTAGGCTGATGTTATACTGCTGTTGCAGTTCTGGTTTTATGAGTACTTTCCGGCCCTGTCTTCGGAAAGGATTTTGGATCGCTCCTTCCCTGTTGCCATCTGTTGGGAGCAACACAGGGGTGGCAGATTCAACTCGGTGAAGAACGCTCGGAAAGCTATCGGGCAAGCGAAGGTTGGCCAGGTAATAAGGTGAACCGATCATGTTATTATTCTTTCTCAGATGCGACGAGGCATTAACTTGTTTTTTTTCGATAGATCTGTTTCCAGCCTTGGGTTTAATATCCAGAGATGCGTGCTTGGGCTCAGAGGGCTCGTGATCTGACTCTAGAGAGAGTCATCTTTTACGGAGAGGATTGCCCCGTATGGTATCTTGGTGAGCGTGTCGTGCGCCAATTTATCCCTGCGCCTTTACTTGTACCTCATGACCCGCCTACCACCATGGTGGACGCGGATGCCCTCCAGCGGGAGGTTGAGGAGGGGGCGGTACTTCTTGTGAGCTACCGAGATTTCGTCCACCATGGACGGGACTATGCTGCGGAGCTTGTACCCAGATTGGCACCTCGGGTGCGTTTTGATAAGGTATGAGTCCTGAACTCAAATGCTGCGGAGCTTGTACCCAGATTGGCACCTCGGGTGCGTTTTGATAAGGTATGAGTCCTGAACTCATTTACTTGCTCTTATCTTGACTTGATCAAAATACTAACGATTGTTGTTTAAATTTTTATTTATTTTTGTATAGGAGGAGTCCAAGGCTCACGTCTCGTTCGTTCCGGATCTGAGAATTCGGTACGTTGGTGAAATCGGGCCTGTCGAGGAGACTGTGGATGTTGCCCCGGAGGCAGAGCAACATGTTGTTCGCGCTATGCTAGCCCATGGTACTTCCACTTACTTGTTTTGTTTGCTTTGACTTATGAATTGTGTTTATTCTGAGGTTCCTCGTGAGACTGTCATCCAGATTCTCCGAGTGGTTGACTCGCTGAAGCATGGGATGTCGAAGCTCAAGAGAAGCATGTCTTACCGACAATCCGAAGCGTATGGCCATGTAGATTACTATATTGCACTTTGATTTGTTTTGTTTTTTTTTGTATCGATTTCTAATGCTTTGTGACATTTTATGCAGCCTCGTCCCCATGAGGGTGGGCTTCATCCTGAGGCTAGAGTGTCGACCCAGTCTAGGCTCTCGACACAGACTCCGCTGGATTCGTTTTCTGAGAGGCCTCGGATGGATGCATTTGCTAGGCGATTCGACACGGGAAGCAAGGGATTCATGGGGGATGCTAGGTCCAACCCTTACTCTTGGACTCCCTCGATTTGGATGTAGCATATGCAGATGCAGCAGATGCCTCCTATGTGGCCGATGCAGCCGATGTATCCTCCTCCGCAACCTGGGATGGGCTATGACTGGCGAGATCTCATAGGGGCGAGTCGAGCGGCTTACGAATTGAGGAGCCGGAGGATTCCTCTTTGAGGAAGCAGGATCCTCCTTCTTCTTAGATTTCTATTTTCTTTTGCTCTTATATACATGTGTCCTGCATTTCACTTATGACATGTACACTTTGCATATTGATTGTATTGCGCCTTTGTTTTGACTATTGTTTTATTAGTGCTATTTTATGCTGTTGATTGACTTTTGATGGCAATGCAATTTTTACGCGACTAAATTCCTAAAATGCAACGTATGGATGCAAAACAAAATATTAGATGTGACTCAACGTTATGATGGAATGCAATTGACTCAAAATAAATATGCTTTCATTTTGTTTTAAAGTTTGAATGGAGCGTAGTCGACCTTCACCCAACGAAAAAGAAAGAAAATAAGGAAAAGAAGAAAGGGGAGTGGGAGGGTGGTTTTTTTTCATAAATCACATAAAAAATGCTTATATGTGAAACAAAATGGGTGAAAGTCCATAATGGTATGTCATGCGAGATGCACAAGAGTCCGGAACAATGTGTGCACAAGAGAGAAGGCGCGCCTGACGCGCGTGGGCTGCGATTGACGCAAGGGTTTGCGCCTGGCGCAGTCGCAAGCGTCAGACGCACTGCTCCGCGTTGGGCGCAGCTTTTGGCGCGTGACGCGTTTGCCTTCTGGAACGGCAAATCTGAATCCGTATAGGATGGGGACGCGGACGTTTTATAAATAGGGAAAGAATGTCCATAATATTATGACGAGTTCAGCATTATTTGTTTCTGTAACTTTTGCTCTCAATAATATTTCTCTGCAATTCTTTGACTGTTCGCTATGGCTTTTGAACCAATGTTGTGTGGGTGGCTGTCGGTGCTGACCAATGCTAAGAAACAAGAACTGGAAAGGCGACAGATGCATGTGTTGGCATCCTTAAGGTTTGTGCAATTAGACTATAATTTCCTTTATGCAGCTGTTAATTTTTGGGTTGTTACCAATCATTGTTTCTGCTTTGGGAATCATGAGTTAACTATTTTGCCGGAGGAATTTGGTGCTATAATTGACTGGCCTTGTAGTCAATTACCCTGTGTTCCTAGTTTGGAGGATTATTTTTGTAAGGACTTTGAAAGGTTTATGGATTTAAAGGAAGAAAAATATATGTGAAATTGTGTATAGGAGGAAGGTGAATTTGACTGAATTAGCTGCAATGTATAGTCCTCCTACTGAAAGGGCTAGGCAAACATATCGTATGCGTGTGTTGGTATTTTGTCTGCTTAGTCGATTTTAATTTCTGAACAGGGACAACGGTGCTGGATTTTCGTCCCTGATTACTGTGGCAGAGCAAATGGAGGTAGGCTGAACTCCGATGCCGCTACGTGTAGGGGAGATAATCTCCAATCTGGATGCTGTGAAGAAGGACCCGAAAGGGCAATTTTCGGGGAGCCCCCTACTATTGCAGGTAAAAATATATTTTTAGTCATGAACCAAAGAATTTTGAGATATTATGACTTTATGTGAAGCAGTAATATATATAATAACTTGTCTTATTATTATAACGGGATTATTATATTATGTCGTAATGAATGTTAAAAGAAAATCGAACCGGCAACACAGACTCGTGCGCTAGACGCGGAGAATTGCGTCTGGCGCACAGCATGGCGTCTGGCGCACAGCATGGCGTCTGGCGCAGCTACGTTGCGTCGCGCGCACGTTATATTTTCCGATTATTATTGCTCGTTGTGAAGCAATAATAATATATGTGGCATTTAATATTACTCGTTAGGAAGCAATAAGATATACGTTGCATTTATTATTACTCTTTAGGAAGCAATAAAGATATAAAAAAAGTATTGCATGTATTATTACTCTTTAGGAAGCAATAATAAAATTGTATTGTATTTGTTGATGCAGATCTGGCTGATGGCGCACTTGAGGCTGATTGATCCTCCAGAGAACATGGAGAGGTATAATAAAAAGGGCTTCATCGACAGGAAGAAGATTATTACTAAAAAATCGTTTGAGGACTGGATCCATTTCTTTGGGGATGACGAGCTGAGTGTGAGGTGGGTAGTGCCATGGTGAAAAATTGGCTCCATGGTAGGTATTCGTGACGATTCTCCCTATGTGAGGTTGTGTAGTCTGTATACCATGACCTTTTATTTTTCTTCGAGGGTATTGAGACAGTATGGGTACCGTCAATTAATTCCTACAGAGGACACTATTGCACTCAAAATATATGGTCTGACCTAGAGTGGAATTAGGAAGTGGGAGAGATATTGGGGAGAGCGCCCAATTTGGTATACCCAGGAAAGTTTAGAATATGAGAAGGTGTCTAAGAGTCATATAGTATGGATGCTGACTAGGGACCCTGCTATGAGGAAAGAGATGAGGGAGTGGGAATCCTCTGAACTGACTAAGAAGCGGAAATTTACTCCACACACCGTGGCGAAAACTTTAGACAGTTCGAATAATAGGGGCAATAAACCAGCTGGAAACTCATCTGTAGGGAAGAGTGGCCAGAAACCTATTACTAAAGCTTCTTCGGTGAAGGAACGTTTAGAGCCTAAGGTAGTACCTTCGCGGGAAAGACTTGGACCACGGGTGGCACCAACACAAAGAAGACTACGCTTAGGGGGTGTAGTAATCAGGGAAAGGACCGACGCAGGAAGGACGACTCGACAAACCGACCCTCCTACAGGCAAAGGGAAGGAACATATGGTATATTGGGAAAAGAGAAAGGCGCCTCGGCCAAAGCTACAGATGGAAAAGGGAGAAACTTCTACCAAGGAAAAGGAGGCAGAAAAGGCTGAGAAGGGGAAGAAAAAGAAGGACTGATTGCAACAATGCCTTTAAATTATTATGTGCTTTTTTGAATTATTGTTTTTATGTTGATTTATTGCTTTTAATAAGGCTTGCATGCCACATAACTTATGTTCTATGTTTTATTTTTTGATTCAGCAATATTAATAAAAACAAAGTTTATTTTTATATAGACTGAAGTGAGCCTAAATGTCGTAAAAATATGTTGTCGTATTATTTTTTTAGCATCGTAATGAATGCCGGAAGAACGATCGAACCATGAACACAGCAGGGTAGTGCGCTAGACGCAAATTGGCGCGTCTGGCGACCTGTGCTACGCTAGGCGTAGCTTACGTGCGTTTGGCGCGAATAGCTATTTTAGCATGTTTTTCTTTATTATTTTGTTTTAGACTCGTATGGACCGAAGGAGGTTTTGATTATTGAAAGGGCCGAACCTTGTACAAGGTTGCCTGCATATCCAAATAGGAATTAGGCCGCACGTAGTTCATGCTAAAGAATTGGGTTACTTTTACCAATCAAAGAATTGGTTGTGTTTTACACATAAAATTTCTTGAGTTGATCAAGATTGGTTAGATTATGAAATACAGTGTCGTCCATGTCAATAAGTTGAGTTGCTCCTCCAGATAGGATTCTCTTGATAATATATAGATCGGCCTAAGTAGGTCTGAATATACCTCGGGAATCTAACACATTTTTCCTTAATGCCTTGAGCACTAAGTCACCCTCTTTAATATTTTGGGGTTTGACCTTCTTATTGAAAGATCGTGCAATAAGATTTTGATAGACATGCACGTGATGCAAGGCAGCTAATCTTCGGTCATCGAGTAATACGAGCTCTTCGAATCTAGCTTTGATCCAATCAGCTTCGGGGATTTGACTTTCCAAGACAATGCGTAAGGATGGTATTTCAAGTTCATTAGGTTGCACAGCCTCTACTCCATAGACAAGAGAATAAGGTGTAGCTCCAGTAGAGGTTCGAATAGAAGTATGGTATCCCCATAAGGCAAAGGGTAGCTTATCTGGCCAATCCTTATAATTTTCGGTCATTTTCTAGATAATGGCTTTGATATTTTTATTTGCGGCCTCCACAGCACCATTAGCTTGGGGTCTATATGGGGAGGAGCGATGGTGCTTGATACTATATTTTTCAAGGACTTGTTCGCATTCGGCTTGGAAATGGGTTCCTTGATCACTTTTGATTTCATGGGGTACTCCATAGCGACAAATGATGGTCTTTTCTAGGAAGGCAGCTACATGTTTGGCTATCAACTTGGCATAGGATGCAGCTTCTACCCACTTGGTGAAATAGTCTATGGTACAAGGATGAATTCATGTTCCCCAGTAACTGGTGGTGTTATTTTACCAATAACGTCAATACCCCAAGTGGAGAATGGCCAAGGTGAAGTAAAGGTGTATAACAATGAGGGTGGGACATGTTGAAAGTTAGCGCATAATTGGCATTTTGGACATGTCTTAGCATAGAGGTAACAATCTTTCTCCATTGTAGTCCAGTAGTAGATTAAGCGAATGATCTTTTGGGCTAACATGCGGCCGTTCATGTGTGTGCCACAAATTCCATTATGGACTTGATCCATAACCGTCATGGTGTCTGGTTTATGGATGCAGAGCAAGTGCACGCCTTATAGCATCCTTTTTGTATAGTATCTAGTTATATTCGACATATTGGGAGGCCAAGAGCCTTAGGGCACGCTGTGCTCTTATTGAAGCTCCAGGTAGAAATTCTTTTTTGGTTAGGTAGTTGAGGATGTCAGTAAACCAGGGTTCAAAAGGAGTTTGATCTGGTTCAGTGTCTAGTGTGTGAATGTAAGCAGGCTTTTGCCGTCTCTCAATGACAAGGGGCATTTATGGCATGGTGCGAGGAATCCTGATCATAGAGGCTAAACGAGCCAAAGCATCAACAAATTGGTTTTCTTCTCGAGGAAGGTATGTATATTGTATTTCAGGTATTTGTTCAGTGATGGCTTCTAGATATGCTTGGTATTGCAAGAGGCTTTCTTTTTTTACTTTCCTTCTTTTATAGATTTAGTTGATGATCAAAGATGAATCACCATATACTCTTTGTTTCTTAATGTCGAGGGATACTGCGGCCTGGAGCCCTATGATGCATGGTCATGATTGCTGTTATTTTAGTAGAGTTAATTTCAATCCCTCTAGGACTGATGACATTACCTAGTAGTTTCCTAGAAGTGACCCTAAAGGCACATTTTTTTGGATTAAGTCTGATGTTATATTTTCTAAGTCTCATGAAGAACTTCTCGAGGGCGGTATGGTGTCCCTCTCTATCTTTGGCCTTAACTATCATATCATCTACATAAACTTCTACCTCTTTATGCATCATGTCATGGAGAAGGGTAGTCGCAGTTTTTTGGTAGGTGGCCCCAGCGATTGTTAACCCAAAAGGCATTACAGTATTGCAAAAGGTCCCCGACGGAGTGATGAAGGTGGTCTTTTCCATATCTTCCTCGGCCATTTTTACCTGATTATATCCCGCATACCCGTCCATTAAGGAGAGAAGGGCATGATTGGCAGTATTGTCTACTAGGACGTCTATGTGAGGTAAAGGGAAGCCGTGTTTGGGACTTGCTTTTTTAAGGTCTCTATAGTCAACGCACGTCCTAACCCTCCCATCTTTTTTAGGCACAGGCACGACATTAGCTATCCAGTCAGGATAGTTAGCTACTTTAATAAAACTTGCATTTAGCTATTTGATAACTTCTTCCTTGATTTTCAAGGCTACATCAGGCTTTATTCTGCGTAATTTTTGCTTGACGGGCTTCATGCTTTCGATTAGAGGTATGGTATGCTGAGCGATATCGCGATCAATGCCTGGCATGTCCAAAAGGACCATGCGAATACGTTCGTATTATTTTTCAGCATCGTAACGAATGCCGAAAGAACGATCGAAGCATCAGCACAACAAGGTAGTGCGCTAGACGCAAATTAACGTGTCTAGCGTGCTGCGCTACGCTAGGCCCAACTCACGTGCGTCTGGCGCGAATAGCTATTTTTAGCATGTTTTTCTTTATTATTTTGTTTTAGACTCGTATGGACCGAAGGAGGTTTTGATTATTGAAGGGGTCGAACCTTGTACAAGGTTGCCTACGTATCCAAATAAGAATTAGGCTGCACGTAGTTCATGCTAAAGAATTGGATTACTTTTACCAATAAAAGAATTGGTTGTGTTTTACACATAAAATTTCTTGAGTTGATCAAGATTGGTTAGATTATGAAATTCAGTGTCGTCCATGTCAATAAGTTGAGCTGCTCCTCCAGATAGGATTGTCTTGATAATATATGGATCGGCCCAAGTAGGTATGAATATACCTCGGGAATCTAACACATTTTTCCTTAATGCCTTGAGCACTAAGTCACCCTCTTTAATATTTTTGGGATTGACCTTCTTATTGAAAGATCGTGCAATAAGATTTTGATAAACTTGCACGTGATGCAAGGCAGCTAATCTTCGGTCATCGAGCAATACGAGCTCTTCGAATCTAGCTTTGATCCAATCAGCTTCGGGGATTTGACTTTCCAAGACAATGCGTAAGGATGGTATTTCAAGTTCAATAGGTTGGACAGCCTCTACTCCATAGACAAGAGAATAAGGTGTAGCTCCAGTAGAGGTTCGAATAGAAGTATGGTATCCCCATAAGGCAAAGGGTAGTTTATCTGGCCAATCCTAATAATTTTCGGTCAATTTCTAGATAATGGCTTTGATATTTTTATTAGCGGCCTCCACAGCACCATTAGCTTGGGGTCTATATGGGGAGGAGCGATGGTGCTTGATACTATATTTTTCAAGGACTTGTTCGCATTCGGCTTGGAAATTGGTTCCTTGATCACTTATGATTTCATGGGGTACTTCATAGCGACAAATGATGGTCTTTTCTAGGAAGGCAGCTACATGTTTGGCTATCAACTTGGCATAGGATGCAGCTTCTACCCACTTGGTGAAACAGTCGATGGTAAAAGGATGAATTCATGTTCCCCAGTAACTGGTGGTGTTATTTTACCAATAACGTCAATACCCCAAGTGGAGAATGGCCAAGGTGAAGTAAAAGTGTATAACAATGAGGGTGGGACATGTTGCAAGTTAGCACATAATTGGCATTTTGGACATGTCTTGGCATAGAGGTAACAGTCTTTCTCCATTGTAGTCCAGTAGTAGATTAAGCGAATGATCTTTTGGGCTAACATGCTTCCGTTCATGTGTGCCACAAATTCCATTATGGACTTGATCCATAACCTTCATGGTGTCTGGTTTATGGATGCAGAGCAAGTGCACGCCTTATAGCGTCCTTTTTGTATAGTATCTAGTTATATTCGACATATTGGGAGGCCAAGAGCCTTATGGAACGCTGGGCTCTTATTGAAGCTCCGGGTAGAAATTCTTTTTTAGTTAGGTAGTTGAGGATGTCAGTAAACCAGGGTTCAAAAGGAGTTTGATCTGGTTCAGTGTCTAGTGTGTGAATGTAAGCAGGCTTTTGCCGTCTCTCAATGACAAGGGGCATTTCTGGCATGGTGCGAGGAATCCTAATCATAGAGGCTAAACGAGCCAAAGCATCAGCAAATTGGTTTTCGTCTCGAGGAAGGTATGTATATTGTATTTCAGGTATTTATTCAGCGATGGCTTCTAGATATGCTTGGTATTGCAAGAGGCTTTCTTTTTTTACTTTCCTTCTTTTAGAGATTTAGTTGATGATCAAAGATGAATCACCATATACTCTTTGTTTCTTAATGTCGAGGGATACTGCGGCCTGGAGCCCTATGATGCATGCTTCGTACTCGGCTGCGTTGTTAGTAACGTCGAAGTCGAGCTTAGCAGAGAGAGGAGTGTGTTCGCCTTCAGGTGATACTAGGAGCACCCCAACGCCACATCCCTTTTGGTTGGAAGCACCATCAAAGTATAGTGCCCAACTTTCGTCTTCCGTCATGCGAAGGTCTTCATCAGGAAATTCATACTCCTCGTGAGATTCATCTATAGGGAAATTTGCTCGGAAGTCTGAAACGGCGCTGCCTTTGATGGATTTATGAGGGATAATTTTAAGTCAAATTCGGCCAACATTACTACCCAGCGGGAAAGTCTACCATTAAGGGAAGCTTTACGAATAAGAACTTGAGACGATCTAGTCGTGACACTATGTGGATTGTGTGAGTAAAAATATAATGCCTAAGCTTCTTAGTGGCCCAGACTAGTGCAAGACAAAGCTTTTCGAAGGGAGTGTAGCGGGATTTATAGTCCAAGAGCTTTTTACTAAGGTAGTAAGTGGCGCACTCTTTCCCATCAACCTCTTGTGCCAACATGGCCTCAGTTGCGGTCTTAGTCACAGTTAAATAGAGTCTTAAAGGTATGTCAGTAAAGGCAGGTGCTAAGACAGGTGGATTGGATAGGTATTCTTTGATTTTGTCAAAGGCTTTTTGGGAATCTTCATCCCATTTGGTAACGACACTCTTTTTAAGCTTTTTAAAGATGAGCTCACACACCATGGTAAGTTTAGAGATGAACCTACTGATGTATTGAATTTTACCTAAGAACCCCCTCATCTGCTTTTCATTTTTAGGTGGAGGCATGGTCATGATTGCTGTTATTTTAGTAGAGTTAATTTCAATCCCTCTAGAACTGATGACATAACCTAGGAGTTTCCTAGAAGTGACCCTAAAGGCACATTTTTGTGGATTAAGTCTGATGTTATATTTTCGAAGTCTCATGAAGAACTTCTCGAGGGCGGTATGGTGTTCCTCTCTATCTTTGGACTTAACTATCATATCATCTACATAAACTTCTACCTCTTTATGCATCATGTCATGGAGAAGGGTAGTCGTAGTTTTTTGGTAGGTGGCCCCAGCGTTTGTTAACCCAAAAGGCATTACAGTATTGCAAAAGGTCCCCGACGGAGTGATGAAGGTGGTCTTTTCCATATCTTCCTCGGCCATTTTTACTTGATTATATCCCGCATACCCGTCCATTAAGGAGAGAAGGGCATGATTGGCAGTATTGTCTACTAGGACGTCTATGTGAGGTAAAGGGAAGCCGTCTTTGGGACTTGCTTTGTTGAGGTCTCTATAGTCAAAGCACATCCTAACCCTCCCATCTTTTTTAGGCACAGGCACGACATTAGCTATCCAGTCAGGATAGTTAGCTACTTTAATAAAACTTGCATTTAGCTATTTGATAACTTCTTCATTGATTTTCAAGGCTACATCAGGCTTTATTCTGCGTAATTTTTGCTTGACGGGCTTCATGCTTTTGATTAGAGGTATGGTATGCTGAGCGATATCGCGATCAATGGCTAGCATGTCCAAAAGGACCATGCGAATACGTTCGTATTATTTTTTAGCATCGTAACGAATGCCGAAAGAACGATCGAAGCATCAGCACAACAAGGTAGTGCGCTAGACGCAAATTAGCGCGTCTGGCGTGCTGCGCTACGCTAGGCCCATCTCACGTGCGTCTGGCGCGAATAGCTATTTTTAGCATGTTTTTCTTAATTATTTTGTTTTAGACTCGTATGGACCGAAGGAGGTTTTGATTATTGAAGCGGTCGAACCTTGTACAAGGTTGCCTACGTATCCAAATAGGAATTAGGCCGCACGTAGTTCATGCTAAAGAATTGGATTACTTTTACCAATCAAAAAATTGGTTGTGTTTTACACATAAAATTTCTTGAGTTGATCAAGATTGGTTAGATTATGAAATTCAGTGTCGTCCATGTCAATAAGTTGAGCTGCTCCTCCAGATAGGATTGTCTTGATAATATATGGATCGGCCCAAGTAGGTATGAATATACCTCGGGAATCTAACACATTTTTCCTTAATGCGTTGAGCACTAAGTCACCCTCTTTAATATTTTGGGGTTTGACCTTCTTATTGAAAGATCGTGCAATAAGATTTTGATAAACTTGCACGTGATGCAAGGCAGCTAATCTCCGGTCATCGAGCAATACGAGCTCTTCGAATCTAGCTTTTATCCAATCAGCTTCGGGGATTTGGCTTTCCAAGACAATGCGTAATAGGTTGGACAGCCTCTACTCCATAGACAATAGAATAAGGTGTAGCTCCAGTAGATGTTCGAATAGAAGTACTGTATCCCCATAAGGCAAAGGGTAGTTTATTTGGCCAATCCTTATAATTTTCGGTCATTTTCTGGATAATGGCTTTGATATTTTTATTAGCGGCCTCCACAACACCATTAGATTGGGGTCTATATGGGGAGGAGCGATGGTGCTTGATACTATATTTTTCAAGGACTTGTTCGCATTCGGTTTGGAAATGGGTTCCTTGAACACTTATGATTTCATGGGGGTACTCCACAGCACCATTAGATTGGGGTCGATATGGGGAGGAGCGATGGTCTTTTCTCGGAAGGCAGCTACATGTTTGGCTGTCAACTTGGCATAGGATGCAGCTTCTACCCACTTGGTGAAATAGTCTATGGTACAAGGATGAATTCATGTTCCCCAGTACCAGGTGGGGTTATTTTACCAATAACGTCAATACCCCAAGTGGAGAATGGCCAAGGTGAAGTAGACATGTCTTGGCATAGAGGTAACAGTGTTTCTCCATTGTAGTCCAGTAGTAGAGTAAGCGAATGATCTTTTGGGCTAACATGCATCCGTTCATGTGTGTGCCACAAATTCCATTATGGACTTGATCCATAACCGTCATGGTGTCTCGTTTATGTATGTAGAGCATGTGCACGCCTTATGGCGTCATTTTGTACAGTATCCCGTTATATTCGACATATTAGGAGGCCAAGAGCCTTAGGGCACGCTGGGCTCTTATTGAAGCTCCACGTAGATATTCTTTTTTAGCTAGGTAGTTGAGGATGTCAGTAAACCAGGGTTCAGAAGGAGTTTGATCTGGTTCGGTGTCTAGTGTGTGAATGTAAGCTGGCTTTTGCCGTCTCTCAATGACAAGGGGCATTTCTGGCATGGTGCGAGGAATCCTAATCATATAGAGGCTAAACGAGCCAAAGCATCAGCAAATTGGTTTTCTTCTCGAGGAAGGTATGTATATTGTATTTCAGGTATTTATTCAGCGATGGCTTCTAGATATGCTTGGTATTGCAAGAGGCTTTCATTTATGACTTTCCATCTTTTAGAGATTTAGTTGATGATCAAAGATGAATCACCATATACTCTTAATGCGTTTGGTATTGGTAAGTTGACGAAGGTTCGGACGAAAACGACGATTAGCTTAGAGGCGAATTTTTAGGCGCAATACATATCAACAAGTCAAAAAAAAAAATCAGCAGGCAAAAATTGCAATCACACATAAATGTCAGGTAACATGGACGCAAGAGTTCTCAACCTAAAGTCCAGTTCTACATTCAACTATTGGTCAGTTTTAGGGTAAGGCTGAATGGGTCCATGACTAAGATATTGATCCCACGTTTCGTACCTTTGCTTAAAAAGGTGGCCACGTGTAAGACGCACTCCAGTTCTCAAGTCGAGAACAAGAGAACAATGCCGTGGTTGGGTAGGTTTGCTTATGACTAAGATCCAACACTATCGCATAGGAAGCTTTTTGGAAGGACAAAGCGCAAACCCCCCGGGGGTGACCTCACACATAAAACATGTGCTAATGAGGCAAATTAGATTATCCTTATGGTGGCTGAACAACAGCCATGCATATGCAAAACAGTATATTATTCTAAGGCATAAAAGAAGAATGAATCGTATTTTTCAAGTTTCACCCACTCATGAATTTTTTTTTTTAATCCTCCCCAGTGGAGTCGCCAAATTGTAGGCGTGATTTTATTTGCCTACCGCGGTGTGAGCGCGTATTTGACTACCCCATTGTTATGGTTTTATTGAAAATATGTTTTTGAAGTCGCCAACAAATTTTTAGAGGAAAACTTATAAACCTAATTGGATATTGAACTGTAGGGATATCTTAAGGACTTATCCAATATAGATTTCCCCGTCCTGACTCCATGGATGGTCAAAATGAACCATAGACCGAGTTCGGGGGTGAGGGTACAAATATGGTCATAATGAACCACGTTTGTCCATTGCTGGACTTTACTAAATATCGATTCATTACAGATTTTATGCAAAAGCATAAATATATAATATTTTAAACAACCTAAAAATATTTAGTCTAGGTTGGTTCAAGAAACGCATAAAAGACTATTTTTTTAGTGACAAGTTATTAAGTAATCAAATTACAAGGTTCCTAACAGGTTGTCCAAATTATCTGAATTAGTTAGAACAATTCTTTAGGTCTTTTTTAGCAATAATAACATGTGGGTGATAAAAATTCATGCAGGACAATCATAAAAATATGAATATTACATACAAAAATAAATAGAAGAGAGGTTAGAATATACAATAAACGCGATTATATAATTGGATATCAACATCATGACAATAAATTCTTAGTAACTTCTAGGCAAGAAAAACAATAGAGTTATTTAAGGGTCCTCAGGAATTATACCTATGTGGTTTAGGTCGAAGAGAGTAACGACCTTCAGGCGGTGCAATCGTGGAACCAAGAACGCAGTATGATCAGGAATTGGAAAAGGATTTGAAGTATTGAAAGTGTTTTGAGTGTTTAGAGGTTCGAAGTGTATTTCGTAAGAATTTGGAAGTTTTTGTGTTCGTGAAATAATAAATTGAAAAGTCGTAACTGATTCGAGAAATCACCCATATTTGTAGGCAGAGAGAATCTGCGTCTCACGCGCCAACCCGCACTAGGCGCAGCCCAACGTGGCGAGCGCAAGTCCACGTGCCAGGCGCACATTGGCGCGCCTAACATGGTCTGCCCAATCAGGGTTGCACACGTGTAAACGCGTGTTTAAAAAAGATAAAAACGAAACTTGATTCTCACACAGGATCTGCGCCAGGCGCATGTGAATCACAAGTCCACGTGTCAGGCGCTCATTGGCGTGCCTAACGCATTCTGGCCAATGCGCTAGACGCACGTGGTGCGCTTAGCGTAGCCGCCGCGTCCGGCGCATATTCCAGCATATTCCAGTTTTTTATTAAACGCGTATTTTAAAGATAATTTTCTATCCCTAAAATCCAGAGATTGAATTTCGCGGAATAAAATTCTTATTTGTATTCAAAATATTTATCAATGATAATAAAAATATTTACAAAAAAATATTTATTAAAATAATAAATATTTACTTGGGCTCTTTAAACACTTTAAATGGATTCAAAATATTTTATGGGCTTAAAATACAATTAATTGTCATGAACAATTAATTGAGTTTAAGAATAAGATTTCAAAACACATTTTAAACTTATTTTGGGTTGGCTCTTCGGATTGCTCATCCGTCGATTTGCGCCAACTAAACCGCGGTATGTTTCATCATTGGACCCTTTAATGGGGAGACACGATTAGGTGTCTACAATGGGCTAAGGTAAGTATTATGGTTTTGGATTATATGGGTTTTAAGGGATTGATGGATTGAAGGATTTGAATGAGGGGTAGAACTTGTGTGCAAGCCCCCTAGCTAGACTTTTTATTTCTTTGCCTTTGGCTTTTTCTTTTTTGCATTTTTTTTGTCCTGTGCTTTTTTTTTAGCTTTTACTTTTTTCGCACTTTGATCTTTTTCACCTTTTTTATTTTTGTCTGGCATTGATCTTTTTTTATTTTTTATGTAGTAAGGCTTGCACACAAGTTTTTGGTTTAGGGTATTGGAAGGCTTGGAGGATATTTGTGGAGCTTTGGTTTTGAAGAGTTATATAGCTAATGGAGATGATGGTCTATGGATGATGGAGGGAAAAAGGGAATAACTCATGATTCAAAGTATGTCCTTTTTTTCATTTTTTCTTTATTATTATTTTTTATTCTCATATCAATTTTTATTATTATTGGTCAAGATCATTAGGTGATTTCAGTTTCATCATTGAATTAGAAGCATAAATAAAATGTTGGAAGGCCAATGAAATTGAAAAGAAAAATAAAAATGAAATGAAAATGGAAAGGCTATGATAGATGAAGTCCTATAGTGACATAGACTCGATGGAAAGGATATATAGAAATGGCTTAGGGTAAGGACTCTCTTACTCATCCTAGGAAACCAGAAATAAAAGACTAAGCCTATTAAATTGTTGATGCACTACCTAAGGGGTTGCTGGTGATGTTGATTGTCGTTGTAGCAAGTATTAGAAGTTTACCGTTAGCAGTGCATTGGTGATATTTGGCACTAGATATCAGATAGAATTATGCCGTTGAAATTCGTGGTGGAAATGTAGGTTACTCCTTTTGAATTTTCCTTTAGGCGCAGGGTTCCGAGTAGACCCTGTAGAAGTGATCGCGCCTCTATTGTGAAGGCGGTAGACCTTATGGCAGTGATCGTGCCTCTATTGTGAAGGCGGTCAAAAGTAATTTTCATGACTCTAAATGAAGTCGGGGTGGTGATAGTGCACCTGATGAGATTTAGAGTAGGCTCACATTTTGTTCCTCCTTTATTCATTCCTAAGTGGTAATCTCTCGATCGGTCATGAACAGAATCGAGTGGACCTTGCTTGTATGTTTTAAGAAATGAATTTCGAAATAAGAAATGGAGATGAGAGATGAAAATGGAAATGAAGATGGGAAATGAAAAGTGGAAGTGGAAATGGAAATGGGGAATGGAAATGAGAAATGCATTTGAAATGGAAGATTAGAAATGGTTATGGATTTTTGGACTAGTATGGGCTTGACCATGATGGAGACATGGGTCTAACTAAATGCAAATGTAGACATGGACTGGACTGGACTAGACTATGCAAACTGACTGGACTGACTGATCGGGCTTTACTGAGTACTAGACTTTGAATTTACAATACGCAGGCTAAACTCAAATCAGGGAAGACAATAAAGGTATGACTCGGGCTTTTATAGTCCGAGGACTTGATTATTCAAGACTTAGGGAATGAACTTTTATTGTCCGAAGACTTGACTAGGGCTTACATAGAGATGCAAACTAGACCAGGGTGATGACTTTTTATAGTCCGAAGACTCAACTTTTATAGTTCGCATACTTGACTTTTATAGTCCGAAGACTTGACTTTTATAGTCCGAACACTTGACTTTTATAGTCCGAATACTTGACTAGGGCTTACATAGAGATGCAAACTAGACCAGGGGGATGCCTTTTTATAGTCCGAAGACTCAACTTTTATAGTCCGGAGACTTGACTTTTATAGTCCGAAGACTTGACTTTTATAGTCCAAGACTTGACTAGGGTTCACATATAATGCAAACTAGACCTAGGGAACTTTTATAGTCAGAAGACTCAACTTTTATAGTCCTAAGACTCAATTTTTATAGTCCAGAGACTTCACTTTTATAGTCCGAATACTTGACTAAGGTTCACATATAATGCAAACTAGACCTATGGAACTTTTGTAGTCTGAAGACTCAACTTTTATAGTCCCAAGACTCAACTTTTATTGTCCTAAGACTCAATTTTTTTAGTCTGGAGACTTGACTTTTTTAGTCCGAAGACTTGACTAGGGTTCACATATAAAGCACTACTAGCTAGGGAACTTTTATAGTCCTAAGACTCAACTTTTATAGTCCAAAGACTTGACTAGGGTTTACATATAATGCAAACTAGATCTAGGGAATGAACTGGGCCTAAATGGACCTAAGATTTGAATTGGATTAGACTTAGACTTAGATTGGAATGGATCAGGAATAGACTTGGACTAGACTTCACATAAAGATGCAAATGGGCCTAGAATTTGACATGAACTAGACTTATATGGGCCTAAGATCGACTCTAATGCTAGCGAATGTATGAACTCAAATTTAGAAGGGCCTAGCATGAATGCAAAATGGACTCTAATGCATATGGGCCTAGAATGAATGCAAATGGATTGAACTGATTGGATTGGATAAAAGGTGTTTGGACCGGGCTTAGAATTTTCTAAATTCATTTTTTGAAAGAAACCCTTTGTTTTTTATCTTTTGTTAGGAAAAGATGATGGATTAATTTTGAAAAATATATATTTTTCAATATGTGGTAAGTGATTAGTAAATGTTTTCGAAAAAAGGTAGAATAGAAGAGGGTGTATGATTGATTTTGAAAAATGTAAGTTTTTGAAATTGATAGAATATGGGAAGGTTAGGATTGATAGGGAAGATTAGTTAGACAGCATGGAGAAGGTAGACATGCATGACAATTCTAACTCTACCATGACAATTTTTCTAGATGTACTTTTTAGGAAAGACTCGACCTTGCATGAAAAGACTGATTTTTATGTTTGATTTAGGTGAGATCCCCTAGAATTAGGGGTGCAAGTTATTTGGTTAAAAACCGGAAACCAAACCAAACTAAACCGAATTAGTAAGTTGGTTTGGTTTTTTTCAGAATTGGTTTGGTTTGGATTAAAAACAAATCTGTTTTTTGGTTTGGTTCGATTTTGAATTTGGAAAACCGAAAAAACCGAAAAAAAAACCGAAATATATAAAGAGCCATACAAAAATAGGACTATATCAATAATATCCAAATAGAGCCATACAAAAATTCGCTCACTCTAAGCCCAGCCCACAACTAAGACTCTCATGTATCACGTTGTCACTCTAACCCTAGGACTAACACACCAACTCACACCTCACTACCTCCACTGTTCTGTTCTCTCTCTCTTAAATGCTTGAACTCACTCACTCACTCACTCCTAGTCTAGCAGAGAAGCACGCCGTTCTACTTCTCGTCTCAGCAGCAGGTGGTCGACGAAGGTCGAGTGGTCGACGAAGCAGAAGCTACTTCTCTCTCTCCTCTCGCGCGGTTGAAGAAGGTCACGAAAATCTTTTTTTTTTCATTATTTCGTCATTTCTCCTCTACTATTCTTTATCTCTGTTATTTTTTTAGTGTTTATTTCTTTAATATTAGTTACGAAAAGTTTGGTTTTATCTTGGTTTGGTTTAATTTCGGTTTGGTTTGGTTTGGATTTTGAAATATGAAAAAAGTTTGGTTTGGTTTTTGGTTTCAGATTTTGGTTTCGTTTGGTTTGGATTGAGTCGAATTATGGTGTGGATTTGGATTGGAAATTTCAAAACCGAATTTATTTCTGTTTGGTTTGGTTTTGGCCTAAAACCAAACCAAAACCGAATTAACACCCCTACCTAGAATGACCATGTTTTTACGCGAATGCTGACGGACCAAAAATAGGATCGACCGCCACAACGAAGAAATCGACGAAAAGCATGTGATGCACTCACTGCGTGCCACGCAGCATTGATGTGCGCTGCACACAGAGGTGCGCCTGGCGCAGCACTAGTAGAAAAATGATTATTTGCGTCGAATGCATGAAGAACTTACGCAAATGGTCAGGAGCAGATGATTTGCGTCAGATTATAATCTACGTCCGATGCAAATACCTACAGCAAATGAATGGCAAGAGGATTTGCGTCGCGTAGCCCTAGCCATCCGACGCACATGAGTACAAGGATTTGCGTCGAACGCGCCTATTGTGCGATGCAAATCCTTGTATTAAGCGATTTGTGTCGGATGTATAGGCCCATCCGAAGCAGATGAGTAGGCGGGTAAGAATTAGACAAAAAAAAAAGGTAAAGTGAGTCGAACATAGGTTGAGGTGTGACGCAGATAATTACAATATAAATCCCACTTTTTCTTCAGCCTTCTCTCTCTCTCTCCTATCTCTAACCTAGATATCCGGATGCCTCTCATCTATCTTTAGCCGTTTTGCCTCTCTCATCTAACCTAGATCTAGTATCTCTCACCACTCTCAACTCAACTCTCTCAACTTGGATCTCAATTCTCATCTCTTTCACATACCTTTCTCAAGACTTCATTCTCTATCCTCTAAACTGAAATGCGTCGTTCTCACCATTCTCTCACCTTTCTTTTACAGCATTAATGGCGAATTAAACAACACCTTGTCTGCTTTTACGCTTCTTTGTGGTTATTTCAAGGCGGCGGTTCGCTCCACTCAGTTCGCTCGGTCTTCTTCCTTCTACTTCCGATCGTCCTGAGGTCAAATTTCTCATCTTCATTTTCTCTCCATTTTTAGTTTTTGAGATTGATGTGATTAGAATAATTTTCGAATGGCGAAGAAGAAAATGGAGGAGTGGAAAGCATGCGCAGAGGAAGTTGAAAGAGATTAAAGTAATTTCGAATAATTTCGCAATTCAATTTCGATTCCCCAAAAAGCCAATTAAAATTCGCAACTCAATCTCAAAGAAAGAGATTCGCAACATCTTCCGTCGCCGGAAACAGAAAAAGATTATAGATTTTAGTTGCTAAATTACTGATTATAGATTTTAGGGTTTTCTAGATTGTTTTTCACTTGGATTTGGTTAGTTGATTTACGAATTCTTGTATTGGATTAGTTAATTGAGAGATTTGTTAGGTTTTTCCATGTTTTTGTACAAATTCAGAGTGATTCTAGCCCTTGTAAATTTTCCCATATGTTTATTTGTTTTCTGTGATTTTTATTTGAGAGATTTGTTTATTTGGTTATTTTTATAATTGTTGTATTCTGATTTTCATAATTGTTTCATTGTTTGTATTATGATTTAAACCGACATAGTATTCGAGCCACTTGAAACAATATTTTGATTTTAATAATTCTTGTAACAATGGGAAATTATTTTTTTTATGAAAAAAAAGTGTTATTTGCGTCAGATCTGGACGCCTATCCGACGCAAATAGCTGATTATCTAGCAACCTTTTCTCACCTCATGTGCGTCGGACTTTGCGCTACATCTGACGCAAATAGCACTAAATCCGCGTCGTGTTCTCATCCGACGCAGATAATATTTCCCAAATTTGCGTCGAGAGCTGTGGCGTCGGACCAATGTCCGACGCAAATGGTGGTCCCAGGTCCGACACAAATCAATGATTCCGTACTAGTGGCAGGAGTGGTGCGCCAGGAGCAACTTAATGCGCTTGGCGCATGATAAGAGGTTTTTAGCGTGTCGTTAAGGCACCAAAAATCGCTTTTCAAACAATATTAATAAAAACTAACAAGCAATTACTAAGAACGTAGTAAAGGCAAGTCAAGGGTCGATCCACAGGGAAAATGGGATTAATCAAAGTCTATCAAGTCTAAATTACCTAATTGAGGGGTTTTTGGGGGTTTTAAATGATTTTTGTAACAACTAAAACTAACTATTATCAAAGGACTAGCAAATGACACGAGATGAAATTAAAATATCCATAAGGAAGACACTAGAGTTAAGGTTACTAGTATGAATAAGAATGGACAACGACCGTTAATGCAGTTTTGATTCAAAGGCGACGATTATACAAGGTTTAGTTTTCCTCTAAAATACTCGAGTCCTGTCTCGAAGGGACCTTAAGAATAATCTCTTAATCAATCAATTAAATCCTCGCTCGAATGGTATTTCGTCAATTGATTAGGAGATTCAGTAAATTCGGAAAACCCCTAATAAAGGATCCCCTTAAGTTCTACCCAATATCTTGGCCTAGAAATTAAGTTGATTCATGGGGATGATAAAAGAGTTCAAAATTCGATTAAGAACATTTGAAACCAAAATACCAAAGCATAAATGTGATCAATACCATACCTAAGGCTTCAAAACACCAAGATCAATGCATAATCATCTTTAAATCATCACAATCACATTAACAATACATGTAAACCCTAATCCATACTTCACCATAACCCTAAATAGGAGACTACTCACTAATCATGGATTCTAAGCAATAAAACATGAAATTTATAACTAATCTAGAGCTAAACATGATTAATGGATAATTAATCTAATTAAAATAAACAAATATAAAAATATTAAAAAAGAGAATTAATACTATGGAAAAGGAGAAATCGATAATATAAAAGATGAATGAAATTAAAAACTTTGAAATTAAATTAATGAAAGTGACCTTCAAAGTGTAGAAAATCAACAACTTTAATCTATGAATCTAAGAACATGCCAAAAAAAATTTCTCTCTAATGTGAACCCTAATAACCCTCTCTAAACTCTAGAATAAAGCATAAGTCGAAAAACTAATCAACTATCGTTATTAAAACAAGCATCGTTTTTTTTTCTTCACTGATTTAAATGGTGCGGGCGCACCATTTCTTCTGTTCTCAAACTGACATCAAGCATAGAACGGTGCGGGCGCACCGTTGTGAGAGGTGCGGGCGCACTACATGATTGGTGCGGGCGCACTACATGATTGGGCTTCATAAGTTCCAGATGGTGCGGGCGCACCAACTTGTGCGGGCACCTATAGAGTGGTGCGAGCGCACATATGCCCCTGCTCGGCTTCTCCAACTCCTTCCTTATGCCGTATCTTCCAACTCTCGACCTTGGAAAAGGTCATACCTGCAACCAGAGCACGGGAAAACACGGTGAAAGCAAATGTACTAGAAATCCAGTCAAAATTGATCGAAAATCTAGCAAAATGTCACTATAATCAACAATGATCAAGTGAAAGAGATAGAGAAGGAAATAAGGAAGAAAGAGGGAAGAAAAGGGAAGAAAGAGGATCAAACCAAGCTAAAAGGAGCTCATAAAGTGCGTTAGAAACGCACTTATCAAACTCCCCCTAAGCTTTGCATTTTTCTTGTCCTCAAGTGAACCAAGAATGAGAAAGAAGAAAGAGGAGAAACAGATGAAAAAGAAAAACCATGCAACACACTAGCTTAAATGCTCTATAAGCAAAGCTACAAACATGACATGCAAGCTAAATGAGTTCATAACAAGATTTAGGAGACCAACCAAACATAAGAGGAAAGATGACTAGGAAGCACAAGAGTGACTCAAGAGATCCAATACACCGATCAACCGAGTCTTCTTGAAAAATAGGCTTTCTAAGAGTGATTTCTCACTCATCTCCACTTCCAAGTCCCGAGTTTGACTCCCCCCTAGGGATTCTCAACCATAATAGCTCGCCTCTACCACATTTTGATGACCCTGATCATGACTTGCATAAAATCTCACCTGGCACTACTAAATTCACCAAGTCTAATCTAGAAGTCAAAATGGACTTTATTAAGGTTGTAACGGGGCTAGATTAGGGGTGAGGATAACAATTTAGGAATGTGGTGCAAAAATGGTAAAGCGGAGTACAAACTAGGGGGTAAAAAATCCCCCAAGCTAGTCCTAACACCAACTCAAATCGAAATCTCACACACAACTTTGATTTTCAGTTTTTGAACATATTTTTCATTTTTCTCATCAATTTGCTCTCTCTTTCTTTTCAATAGAAATCCAAATGAAACAATAAGAGCTTTCTTTCTTTCTTTCTTTTATTTCTTTTGCCTTTCCTTTCTCGCAATTTTCTTCAACTTTTGCAATTATACACGCACATTAACTTACTTTCAACCAAAGACTTAGTATCAAAACAAATCAACTCAACACAAATTAGACATGTACTCCACTTTGGGGAAAGTTTGGCCATGACCTATTATGAGGGTTAATCAAAAATAGGATAGAAAGGCTCAAATGGGTTGAAAAGTGGATAATTATGCTGGAATAAAAGGCTTTTTGGCTTTTGAAATCCTAATTCTAGAAAAATGAAACGCCCTATATCATTCTTCTATAGGCTCGGTCTTATGTAATCTTGGGGACCTAAAATGCAAGTCACAAGTTAGGTGAACAATGGTGAGGGTTGTAAATGAGTCTTATGAGGTTCGTGGCCCTCCTTCGGGGTTCACCGCACAAGGGACAAGACAATCCAATCAACCAACTCGCCTAGTTTCAAAAAACTCTACCAAAAGTTATAGTTCTCAAAGATCACCTAAAGTCAAACCAAGGCTTCCAAAACAATCAAGTCGAATGCAGGGAAGGTCTTCCTATCAAGTTATGAACACTCTTAGCAACAATCATGCATGCAACCAAGCTACCCTAAATGCAGAAAAAGGAAAAAAATTATTTTTTTATTTTTTGAATTATTATTTTTATGCAATGCAAACCTACCAAAAACAAGCTATACAAGGGTGTTTTGGACGAAACAGGGGAGGGGAAAGACCAAATAGATATAACCAATTGCCAATTCGTAACCAAGACCAATAGATCCCCACATAACTAACCACCTAGGGCCCCAAACTCCCAAAAACATAGGAATACATGAAAGGGACCCCAAGCTTAAGCGAAACCCGAGCGCTCAGAGTTGCAATAGAAGGGAGAGGGAGGGGGGGTTCAAAAAGAGCACCTAATAGTTCCCACCATCGCCCCCATCGGGAGGGGGGTTAGATGGGAAAAACTCACCTGAATACCCATCTTGGTAGTAAGACGGGTAGTGGGGGTTAGGGCGGAAAAGGGGCTCCCCAAATGGCCCTTCACGAGGGAAAATGCAAGGGGGATAGTAGGGGTGGTTAGGGTAAGGTGGCTCATGTCCAGTGTGGACATTGGCAAGATGAGTTCGCCAAGCCACCCGAGCCACATGGTCTAAGTCGGTCTGAATACCGTCAAGGGTAGCAGTGACCGCACGGTGATTGACCTCTTGAGTGGCCTACATCTGGGATATGGCAGCCATGATGGAGGCCATATCATAGGACTAGGAAGAAGAAGCTTCGACCACCTCACTCACGGGAATGTGGTGGTCGGGCCTCGGAACCCTCGGTACCCTCTCCATAGTTGTGGACTGAAGGTATGACATATCAGAGCAATCCTGAGGGTCAATATGGGAAGGAGGAACCCACCATCGGTTATTACAGTCAGCTGGAGGGTTCCAAATGAACTCATTGTTCATATAACAATAGGGTTTCCCCCCCACAGGCCAAATGCAAAGGGTCGTCATAAAACGACGCAGAAATTTCATTTGCTGTAAGGCCGCACTATCCAATGAGTTAGACTGACCAACATAAGGCACGCTTTCTTCTAAGCGGGCCAGGTCTTCGTCCAACTCGAGGTAAGACGCTAGCCGGGTGATCATTCCACCACAAACGATCTCCCTAGATACCGTAGTACCTCCCCAAATTTCTTGCAATCGATTAAGGAAGAGAGCTGCAAAATTAATTCGGGCTCCAAGGTGGGGCCCCATTAGTGGCCAACCAGAGAACCAAAAGCTATTCCTTTCTCAATTGCCCTATTTCCTGCTTAGGGAAGATGGTATAAACCAACATCCTATGAAACTAGCTGAGAGCGGGATGGATGATCTCAGAAGCTTTGGACAAGTTGGTCCGAAACTGTGTGGTGCCATCAGTGATCTTGGCCCACCACTCCTGCTCATTGTACCCCTGCCAAATCTGTCCTAAAGGGGCGTCACAAGGGGCACTAGAATCCATCCTAAATGCTTCACAGACTTCGTCAAAAGACAGTGTTTTGCCTTGATTAAAAAGACGACATTGGATAGTCAGAGCACCGGAGGCCGGTTCCCGACTTATGTTCAACGTACTCAAAAACTCAAGAGTTAGTTCATCATAAGTAGGCTCACGGACGGTATGGAAGTCCGACAACCCTAGATTATCTGCCATTTGCCTTACTATTGGGTCGATATGAAGGTGATTGCAAGTACTAGAGTCATAGAACTTCATTGGACGAAGAGTTCGGCTTGAAAGCCGTGTAATAATTTGACAGTGCACTGCATTTGGGAATTTGAGAGGGTAGAGGGGTGGGGGATTAGAGCTAAAAGAGGGAGCCTACGAGGAGGACCCTGTTTTAGCTTTCTTAGGCCGGGAGGATGATCCCTCTTCGCCCCTTTTTCTTCCCATGGTGGTGTTTTAAAAACAATTTGAAAAAGATTTATTTTCAAACGGGGGAAGAACCCTTTTGAATGGCACAATTCAATACCCTGGACAAGCAAATCACCTCACTAATAAACACACAAAACAAACCTAAAAAGAAAATCTACCAGCAAACAAATCCTACCATCAATAGCAACAAAGTTGCTAACAATCAAAATCTTGTATCTACTCCAAATTCTCAAGAAAACTCACTAAGTTATTCAAATCACACCATCAACAATCCAAACAACATGTTCATTAATATTTTCTCAACAAGTCACTTCAAGTAGTGCAATGTAGTTCACAAAAATCCAATAAACTATAAGATTTCAACCAAGAACACAAGATCACACTAGTTCATCTCAACACAAATCAAAAATTTGGGCAAAAATTCATGAATAACCCAAAATTAGAAGAAAAACAAGCATGCAATAAAAAAGAAAACAACTTATAGTTCCAATAACAAGATTATAAATGAAAAACAAGAGTGTGGAAAGTGATTACAAATTTGGAGATGAAAATCCCCAATTTCGAAACCCTAGAATCCCAAAACTTGCAAAAATCTCCAAATTAATGGACTTCAGTGATGTAGAGATGAAGAAGATGAAGTTTCCGATGAGGAGGTTTTCGAAAGTCGCCGGAAAAGTGATGTATCGCTGGATGTAGAGAAGAGGGAGTGAGTAAAAGTGAGTGAGGGAGGACAGAGATTCGAAGGCTTTGAGAGAAAGAGGTCTTGAGTGCCGAAAATAAAACCCGAGTCGGCCTTTTTTAGATCTGTCGGGGTTTGGTGCGGGCGCACCTCATAGGAGGTGCGGGCGCACCGTTCAAATTTTTTGAAAAATTTTTGAACGGTGCGGGCGCACCAAACTTTCTGTCAAAAGTAAGCGGGTTTGGTCTGTTTCGTAATGGGCGCACCTCTTAGTGGTGCGGACGCACAAAACAGAATGGCCGGCTAAATTTTTTTTTTTTTAAATTCTTCGACTGCTCAAATGAATTAAATCCTCTAAAGCTCAATTTAGTTCTCATGGCTAGCTGGTAAAACAAAAATCAAGACTAAAAATAAAAATAGAAAAAAGAAAAGAAGAAGTGAAACGAGTTGCCTCCCGTGTAGCGCTTGTTTTAAGTCATTAGCTTGACTAAAAGGATATCACTAGTAGAGAATGGACGATTTGCGTCGGATGCGAGGCGCCCATTTGCGTCGGACATGGGTCCGACGGCATTGGCCTCGTCGCAGATGAGAGAGTCATGATCTGCGTCGGATTAGAACACGACGCGGATCCTAAGCTATTTGCGTCAGACTGGGCACAAGGTGTGACGCACATGAAGCGCTGGCACAAGCAAATGACTGTCATCTGCGTCGGACACATGGTAATGTGCGACGCACATAACAATCATCTGCGTCAGACATGTTGCAACATGTGATACACATAACAGTCATCTGCGTCGGACATGTTGCAACATGCGACACACATGGTAGCTTTTCTTTCACTGTTGCTGGTTCAGAGTTTTGTCCATTAGCGCATGACAGAAATTGAAATGAAGAGAATACAAAAGAATCGAAGTACAAAACGACATTCCATCGAGATCAACAAGCAACATATCTAGTAATTGAAATGAATCGAAGTACAAAACGAAATATAAAAATATTACCCAAAAAACAAACTCAGATCTAATACAAAAGAATCGTAAAACGAAATTAAAAAATATAACCTAAAGAAACAAAATTAAATCTTATACATAAAAAAACCCTAAAATCTAAAGCAATTAACAATACAATCTGGGTAACTTAATTTCGTTGAATCTTCAATCTTCACCGCCATCATCAACTTTCTACTCGCGAGGAAGATGAAGAAAGAGGGAGGGAGAGAGTGAGAATGAATCCCAGATCTGAGAATGAAAAAAATTAAACAAAAAGAAATCAGATTTAAAAAATGAAAACAAAAAAAACCGAACATTCAATTGAGAAAAAAAGTTACCAGTGATCTGAGAATGAATTCGTGTTGAACCGAACAACCGCTGCAGAACGAGATGAACTGGTTGAGTAGACATTGATGCGAGTTGGTGAAGCTGATCGTTGAATGAAGCTGCGAGAGGTGAAATTGCTTGAGGTTGACGAAGCGAAAGCTGAAGCAGATGATGTTCTGGAACCTCCGTAGAATCTTCCAGAAGGTGAGGAAGATCTAAGGACTGGTCCGCTTGATTTTCTAGTAGCAGAAGAAGCCGCCATTTTTAGGTTTTTTGTATGAGAGAGAAAGTTAATCTAAAGATGAGAAGAAATCAAAGGAAGTTTCAAAGAAGGAGAAGGGGAGGAAGATTGAAGAAGGGGAGGTGGAGCGGCGTTCAGAGAGAGAGAAGGGAGTTTTAGAAGAAGTTGGTAGGGTTTATAACCCTGAGTAATAAATAGGAAGAAGCTAAGCGCACGTTTTACAATGGACTTTCAATCTGCGTCGCACCTAATTGACATCCGACGCACATTGTTGGGTTAAAATAACAATGGGCTTTCATCAGCGTCGCACCCTAATTAACATCCGACGCACATTGTTATAATAAGTGGGGTTTTGTTATTTGCGTCGCACCCGTCAAAGAGTCTGACGCACATAAGTCGTCTTTTGCGTCGATTCCCTGTTGCATGCGACGCAGATGAGTCTTTAGCGACGTTTGTCCTATTGTCTGACGCAGATGGTGAGACGCAAATCGTCGTTTTTCTACTAGTGTATGTCCTTCAATGGGTGGGCTCGGGTGAGCGAAGGATCAAACAACCAACAGAACCCATGGCTTGATTATCGTGGTAGAGCTTCAATCTTTGAGCAGTCACCAAAAATGGATCATTCTCGCCCAAAATCTCATAGGCTCCATAGGATGTAGTTTTCAACACTTGGAAGGGTCCCGACCACTTTTCGGGGAAGAGCTTTAGCCTTGAGTTAAACAACAAGACTTTCTCTCCAACCCGAAATTCTCTTTGTTGAATCCGGTGATCATGACATTTCTTTGTTTGCTCCTTGTACAATCTCGAACTCTCGTATGCATCAAACTGGAGTTCCTCAAGCTCAACTAGCTTTTCCTTTCGAGCATCTCCCACCAAATGAAGATCCATGTTGAGCTCTTTTATTGCCCACCAAGCTTTGTGCTCGAGTTCAACCGACAAATGACAAGCTTTGCCATACACGAGGCGGTAGGGAGTGGTACCTATAGGCGTCTTGAAAGTCGTGCGAAGAGCTTAGAGAGCATCATCAAGCTTCAAAGACCAATCCTTCCTTGTCTTATTTACCACTCTCTCAAGGACATTCTTCACTTCTCGGTTGGAAACTTCAACTTGGCCTTGGGTTTGGGGATGATAGGGAAGAGCGACTTTGTGATTCACCCCGTACTTCTTCAAAAGTGCCTCCAATTGCTTCTTGGTGAAGTGTGAACCGCCATCACTTATAAATACTTGGGGCACTCCAAACCTTGGGAAGATGATCTTCTTAAGAAGTATGGTTACAACCTTGTGGTCATTGGTGGGAGAGGCGATGGCTTCAACCCATTTAGTTACATAGTCAACCGCAACAAGGATGTACAAGTTGCCCAAAGAAAGGACAAAAATACCCATGAAGTCAACTCCCATACATCAAAGGGCTCAACCTCGAGAATGTTTTGTTGAGGCATCTCATGTCTTTTTGTAATGTCACCACTCCTTTGACATATATCACAGCTCAAAACAAACTCACGAGCATCTTTTTGCAACGAAGGCCAAAACATACCACATTGGAGCACCTTAGCAACAGTTTTACTTGCTCCACCATGCCCTCCACATGCCAAGGTATGGCAATGATGCAACACCGAAGTGATCTCATGATTAGGCACACATCTTCTAAAAACACCGTTGGCGCACTTCTTAAACAAGAGAGGATCATCCCAATAGAACCTCGAAGCTTCCTTGAAAAATCGCTTCCTTTGTTGAGAATTGAAACCATGAGGTTCAATCCCACAAGCTAAGTAGTTCGCAAAGTCGGCGAACCATGGAATCTCATTATTCATAATGGCGAATAAAGCTTCTTCTCACAAATCTTCTTCAATAGGGGTCTAGTTAGGATCCAAGATCTTCTCATCAAGAGGGAGACGAGAAAGATCATCACCTACCACATTTTCCTTCCCCTTTTTCGCCTTCATCTCAAAATCAAATTCTTGAAGAAACATCACCCACCTAATGAGCCGAGGCTTTGCCTCTTTCTTACTCATCAAATAACAGACCGCAGAATGATCCGTATACACAATAGCCTTATTGGAGGTCAAGTAAGACCGGAATTTGTCAAAAGCAAAGACTACGGCCAACATCTCTTTCTCCGTAGTTGCATAATTGCGTTGAGCATCATCCAAGGTCCTACTTGCATAGGCTATCACATGTATCCTTCCTTCCTTGCGTTGCCCAAGAACAACGCCCACTGCAAAATCACTAGCATTGCACATCAGTTCAAAATGCAAGCTCCAATCCGGAGCTTGCACTATGGGGGCAGAAGTGAGGGCCTTTTTCAAAGTTTCAAAAGACTTAATACAAGACTCATTAAACTCAAAATCTACATCCTTTTGAAGTTGATTTGTCAATGGTTTGGCTATGTGATAAAAATCCTTGATGAAACGCCGGTAAAAACCCGCATGTCCAAGGAAAGCACGAACTCCCGTCATCGAATTAGGTGGCGGAAGCTTCTCAATAATCGAAACCTTTGCCGGATCCATTTCAATGCCCTTATTTGACACTTTATACCCAAGGACAATGCCTTCCTCGACCATAAAGTGACACTTCTCCCAATTCAGGACCAAGTTCGTCTCTTGACACCTTTTCAATACACACTCAAGATTAACAAGACATGTGTCAAAAGACGAACCACACACACTAAAATCGTCCATGAACACCTCAATAGAATCTTCCAGCATGTCACAGAAAATTGTTGTCATACACCTTTGAAAAGTAGATGGGGCATTACACAAACCAAAGGGCATCCTTCGATATGCGAATGTCCCATATGGACAAGTAAAGGTGGTTTTCTCTTGGTCATCCGGATGAATCGGGATTTGAAAAAATTCAGAATAACCATCGAGAAAACAAAAGTGTGAATGACTAGCAAGCCTTTTTAACATTTGATCAATGAACGGGAGAGAGAAATGGTCCTTGCGGGTGGATTTATTTAAATTCCAATAATCACTGCAAACCCTCCACCCGGTAACAGTTCTAGTAGAAATAGTTTATCCTTTCTCATTCTCAACAATAGTCATGCCTCCTTTTTTAGGAACCACGTGAATCGGGCTCACCCACTTGCTATCTGAGATAGCATAGATGATTCCCGCGTCACGCAATTTCATAATCTCTTTTTTCACAACCTCTTTGAGGATGGGATTGAGCCTTCTCTGATGCTCTATTGATGAGGCATTACTATCAGTGAGATGGATACGATCCATAGCAAGAGAAGAGCTTATCCCCTTAAGGTCATCAATTGAGTACCCAATGACATCTTTATATTTTTGTAGTATCTCAATCAATTTTGATATAGTGATCATCAAGACCCGAGTTGACAATAATAGCATAAGTACATGCATCATCAAGAAAAACATATTTTAGAGAGGAGGGAAGGGGTTTGAACTCTACCTTGGGAGGAGGCTTAGAACACTCCTCTTTATCAATGGATGTAGCTAGAACCTCAAATGCTTCATCTTATGTCTCCTCAATGGTAGTGTCAAGAAGCATGGAGAATTCCTTCACATCTTCCATGTCCAAGCTTGGGGCTACGGTAAGAGAAACATACAACTCATCCCCGGTGTGAACCTCTCTCTCAAAATCCTCAATCTCACTCTCCACAAGATTGACCAGGCAAATTCTCTCTATCATAGGCCTCTTCAAAGTTTTAGAAAACTCAAACACAACCCGCTCATTGGCTACCTCAACCGTGATTGTATTATTTTTGCAATTGATCACAGACCCGATGTCTTTAGAGCCTCTCTTCCAAGAATAAGAGGAGTCTCCGGATCTTCCTCCATATCCATCACCACAAAATCACAAGGCACAAACACATGCCCAACTTGGATTGGCACATCCTCCAACTCACCATGGGGTACACTCACAGTGCAGTCCGCTAATTGAATAGTTTTCCGCGTGGGATGAAGAGGAAAGTTAAGGTGCTTACCTATGGATAGTGGCATCAAACCCACACTCGCTCCTAAATCGGTCAATGCACCCTTAGGCTCTAGATCACCAATCTTCACCGGCAAGGTGAAGCTCCCGAGGTCTCTTTGCTTCTTGGGCATAGCACGTTGCACTAAAGCACTTATTTGGTATGACAAAGTGATAAGCGAATCTTCAAGCTTCCGTTTATTGGAGAGGATCTCCTTCAAAAATTTAGCATAGGCCGACATTTGAGACATGTCCTCAAGGAAAGAAATGTTGATTTGAAGGCTCTTCATCACATTGAGGAATTTGGTGAACTTGTCACTCAATTTTCTCTCCACCAACCTTTGAGGATAGGGAACCGGAGGCACATAGGTCTTAGTTGGTGGAGATGATGGCAATGGAGCTTTATCACCAACTTGGACTTGTGGCTCCTCTTTTTCCACATTCTCTCTTTTCTCACCCTCCTCAACTTCAACTTCTTTCTCAACAACTTCATCTTCTTCTTCCTTCTCTACCTCCTCATTAGGCATCTTGGGACCCTTATAACTTGTTCCCGACCTCAAATGGATGGATTTGGCTTGGTGGAGGTTGGGGTTAGGAATGGGTTGGCCCGAAAGTTAATTTGTGGGAGTAAAGGGGTTTTTCTCGGCTACTTGGGCAATTTGGGTTTCAAGCATTTTGTTATGGGCTTGTAGCTCTTGAAACTTTTGCTCATGGTTTTGGAGAATTTGGTTCATGAATTGGAGTTGTTGGAGAATTTGGAGAGAGGTTGGATCGAGTGATGGAGTGGGTTCGGGATTTTGTTTGTGGAACGGAGGGTTAGAAGGAGCTTTTTGGACATTGGCTGTTTTATGTGGAGCTTGGTAGACATTAGACCCTTGTGAGGATAAACCACCTTGATTGTAGTTTTGGTTATACCCTTGCACATAACCTTGGTGTTGAGCTTGGTTGTACCCTTGTTGAGGTTGATTCCATCCTTGTGGAGGTTGGTTGAAGCCTTGATTGTAGCTTTGTTGAGGTTGTTTCCAACCTCCTTGTTGATTGCTTCTATACCCTTGGTTTCCTTGATAACCATCTACTCTAGAATTTATTGCCGCCACATACTCCGAGTGGGTACCTCCACAATAAGAAGTATCATGGTTAGTACCACCACAATATCACAAGAAAAAGAATTTACCAGTGATGGATTAGATGATGCGAGGTTGATCTTGGAGAGCTTCTTGTCAAGTTGATGCATCTTAGTTAGAATTTGATCCATGAGATCCAATTCAAACTTACCACCCTTCTTAGGTTGAGCACCTCTTCTTCTTCCACCCCCTGAATAATTCTTAATCACTTCTTCAATTGTGGACTCAAGTTGATCTTGCACGATCTTAGAAAGTTGACCTCCCGCTCCAGCATCAAGGTTGGCACGTGGCATAGGATTAAGGCCATCATAAAAGAATCGGATGAGTAGATTTTTGTTGAACTCATGGTGAGGGCATGAACGGATCATCTCCTTGAACCGCTCCCAAGCTTTCGCAAGTGTCTCATTGTTCTCTTGCTCAAATGAGAAGATCTTCCTCCTTATGTCTGTTGTCTTCCACTTTGGAAAGTATTTCGATCTTCAGAAAAGCCAATATGACTTCCTCCCAAGTAGTGAGGGAATTAGCAGGTAAGCTCTTGAGCCATGATTTTGCTTTTCCGGTAAGAGAAGACCGAAACAGATGCATCTTAATGTAGTCTGGAGAGACGTCATTTGTGGTTATCATGGAACCGATCTCAAGAAACCTGTCAAGATGGTCAAGAGGATCTTCATTCGACTCTCCACAAAACTGTTCTACTTTCACCATCCGAGTGAACTGAGGATGAATGCTGAAATTAGTAGTAGTGGTGGGGAGTCGAATACCACCTTTTGATAGAACATAGGAACTTAGGATTTTCGATATAATCCCTAAAGAGTTGTGGATTTGCTTCATTCATTAAATATATATACATTAAAATTAAAAATATTTTATATAAAATTTTAACTTCACTTGTTGTACTTGAGACTAGTGAAGATGGTTCGGAACCCAAAGACAATTGCTCCAAATTTTTCCGAAGCTTTCACAAGGTACGGTCAATTTCTGGATCTAGAGGCAAAGTGGGTGAACCGTGAGCTCTTCTTCTCATGTAACACAACAAAGCTAAGTAGAGGATTACCAAATAACAACCACAATAAAAAAAATAAAAAAAATCAACTAAGCAACACTAAACATAGAAAAACTTCAATAAATAGCACGTTTTCCCTGGCAACGGCGCCATTTTGATAAGAGGTTTTTAGCATGTCGTTAAGGCACCAAAAATTGCTTTTCAAACAATATTTATAAAACCTAACAAGCAATTATTAAGAACGTAGTAAAGGCAAGTCAAGGGTCGATCCACAGGGAAAATGGGATTAATCAAAGTCTATCAAGTCTAAATTACCTAATTGAGGGGTTTTGGGGGTTTTTAATGATTTTTGTAACAACTAAAACTAACTATTATCAATGGACTAGCAAATAACACGAGATGAAAATATCAATAAGGAAGACACTAGAGTTAAGGTTACTAGTATGAATAAGAATGGACAACAACCGTTAATGCAATTGTGATTCAAAGGCGACGATTGTACAAGGTTTAGTTTTCCTCTAAAATACTCGAGTCCTCTCTCGAATAGTCCTCAAGAATACTCGCTTAATCAATCAACTAAATCCTCTCTCGAATGGTCTTTAGTCAATTGATTAGGATATTCAATGAATTCGGAAAACCCCTAATAAAGGATCCCCTTAATTTCTACCCAATATCTTGGCCTAGAATTTAAGTTGATTCATGGGGATAATAAAAGAGTTCAAAATTCGATTTAGAACATTTGAAACCAAAATACCAAAGCATAAATGTGATCAATACCTATCCTAAGGCTTCAAAACACCAAGATCAACGCATAATCATCTTTAAATCATCACAATCACATTAACAATACATGTAAACCCTAATCCATACTTTCACCCTAACCCTAGATAGGAGCCTACTCAGTAATCATGGATTCTATGCAATAAAACATGAAATTTATAACTAATCTAGGGCTAAACATGATTAAGGTATAATTAATCTAATGAAAATAAACAAATATGAAACTATAATAAAAGAGAACTAGTACTATGGAAAAGGAGAAATCGATAATATAAAAGATGAATAAAATTGAAAACTTTGAAATTAAATTAATGAAAGTTACCTTGAAAGTGTAGAAAATTAACAACTTTAATCTATGGACTTCAAATCTAAGAGCAAGCCAAAATGTTTTTCTCTCTAATGTGCACCCTAATAATCCTCTCTAAACTCTAGAATAAAGCATAAGTTGAAAAACTAATCAACTATCGTTAATAAAACATGCATCGTTTTTTTTTCTTCGCGGATTTAAATGGTGCGGGCGCACCATTTCTTCTGTTCTCAAACTGACATCAAGCGTAAAATGGTGCGGGCGCACCGTTGTGAGAGGTGCGGGCGCACCAAAGCTCCTGACTTTTGGGCTTCATAAGTTCCAGAAGGTGCGGGCGCACCACTTTGGCGTGCGGGCACACCAACTTGTGCGGGCACCTATAGAGTGGTGCGAGCACACATATGCCCCTGCTCGGCTTCTCCAACTCCTTCCTTATGTCGTATCTCCCAACTCTCGACCTCGGAAAAGATCATACCTGCAACCAAAGCACAGGAAACACGGTGAAAGTAAATGTACTAGAAATCCAGTCAAAATTGACCGAAAATCTAGCAAAATGTCATTATGATCAACAATGATCAAGTGAAAGAAATAGAGAAGGAAATAAGGAAGAAAGAGGGAAGAAAAGGGCAGAAGAGGATGAAACCAAGCTAAAAGGAGTTCATAAAGTGCGTTAGAAACGCACTTATCAGTGCACTACTCCCCGACACGTTTTTCAGAGGTTTAGGCGAAGTTTTGGCCAATTGACGATTTTTATTTGTTTTTTGATGCGATTTTAAGTACGACGCATAACAACGAAAATTTGACAAGTTAATAACAGGAAAAATTGCAATCAGAAGCAAATGTCATATAACATGGATGCAAAAGTTCCAACCTAAAGTCCAGTTCTATGTTTGAAACTATGGTCAGGTTTAGGTTAAGGCTGAAAATGGTCCATGATTAAGAGATTGATCCCACACTTCGTACCCCTGCTTAAAGAGGTGGCCACGTGTGAGACGCACTCCAATTCTCAAGTCAGGAACAAGAAAATAATGCCATTTTGCTTATGACTAAGATCCAACACTATTGCTCATGAAGCTTTTTGGAAGGATAAAGTGCAAACCCCCCGGGGGTGACCTCACACATAGAACATGTGATAATGAGGCAAGGTAGATTGTCCTTATGGCGGCTTAAATAATAGCCATGTATATGCAAAACTGTAATGTCATTCTAAAGCATAAAAAGAGTATGAATCGTATTTTTCGAGTTTCACCCACTAATTTAAAAAATTAATTTTTTAAAATCCTCCCCAGTGGAGTCGCCAAATTGTAGGCGTGTTTTTATTTCGCCTACACGGTGTGAGCGCGTATTTGACTACCCCATTGTTAAGGTTTTATTGAAAAATATTTTAAAGTTGCCAACAAGTCTTTAAAGGAAGACTGATAAACCTAATTGGATAATTGGGAAATCGTAGGGACAAATTAGGGACTTATCCAATGTAGATTTCCCCGTCCTGACTCCATAGATGGTCAATGAACCAAAAATTGAGTTTGGGGGTGAAGGTACAAATATGGTCATAATGAACCACATTCGCCCATTGTTGGCCTCTACTAAATATTGATTCATGTCAATATTTATGCAATAGAAGAACCAAATAATATTTTCGTGCACCCTAAAAATATTAGTCTAGGTTGGTTCAGGAAACACATAAAAGACTATTTTTTAGTGATATGTTATTAGGCAATCAAAATTACAGGGAACCTAACAGGTTGTCCAAATTATCTGATTAATGTTAGAACAATTATGTAGGTCTTTGATTAGCAAAAATAACATGTGGGTGATAAAAAAAAACCATGCATAGAACAATCAGGCAAGTATGCAATAATATATGAAAATAAATAGAAAAGAGAAAAAAAAAAAAGGTTAGAATATACAAAAGAGGAATTTTTATATTAAAGATCTACATTATGAAGGAAATCGTTAGTAATATAAAAATACTAAATTGATTCAAGGACCCTCAAGATAATACCGTCGCTTGGGTCTGAGAGATTGACAACCTTCGGGACGAGCAATCGTGAAGCCTGAAGAAAAATACGTGTTTGAATGTATGAGTTTTGTAGATAGGTTTTGTAGAGAGATTTGTAAAGTATATATGTCGTCGAAGTATGTAAAAGTCGAGTATTAAGTGTAAAGAAAACCCCTTTTTTCATTCGTAAAATCGAAGCCTATTTATAGGGAAAACAGAACTGCGCTTCACGCGCCAGCTGTGCCAGGCACAGGATGACTTGTCAGGCGCAAATCCACGTGTCAGGCGGCATGCCCAATCAGATTCGTACACATGGTACGCGCTTTGAAAAAGATAAACTTGACAGCCTGTGCATCGCACAAAGAAGTGTGCTGGGCGCAGGACTCTGTGTGACACACAGGTCTACGTGGCAGTCTTGTGCGCTTGACGCACTACTGTGCGCTCAGCGCACGCTTATATGGCAGACTTGTGTGCTTGGCGCACTTGGATGCGCTCGGCGCATAGGGGTGCGCTCGGCGCACGTTGGTGGGCTAGGCGCACCGCCTTACTTTTGACAAGTTTTGACAGGTTTTTGATAAAAACGCGTTTTAATGATTTTATTTTATCTTTTTACTCCGGAAATCTGATTTTACGGGATAAAATCCGATTTTAACTATAAAAAATATATTTGAAAATATTTGTTTTATTAAAATAAAACAATTAATTGGGCTTTTCAAAGGATTGGGGTCAAAATACAATTAAATTATCATGAATGATTAATTGGGCTTTAAAATAGGACTTTAACAATTTTCGATGTAGTTTTGGGATGGCTCTTCGAAGTGCTCTGCCCTTGGGTCGGACCAATTAAGACCTCGGTATGTTTCATCTTCGGGCCCTTAAATGGGGAGACACGATCATGTGTCTACACTAAGGCATACAATAAATAAAACTAATGACCTTAAAATCATAAATATTGACCGCCCATAACCATCAACCCTAAAATCATAATTGTTAACCAAATATCAAAAGTATAATCATATAACCATGCATAATTGTTACTCATAAAATTAGTAAATAATTACTCATTTGGTATAATTATAATCTTCCAGTCATTTTCCATACCATAACTATTAACCAGAAAACTGGACCTAAAAACCAAAATGTCATAACTGATGTAAAAAATAGTATTAACTAATTACCCAAATATCATAACTATTTATCAAAAAGCAATAACTAATAGCCAGAATCATAACTATAAACCATAAAACCATAACTATTAACCACAATTCATAGTTAATAACCAAAAAATCTGAACTATCTATCCAAATATCATAATTATGAAGCAAAACCTAACTATGAATCAGATAACCATAACTAAGAGCCAAAAACATCTAACTAATTATCAAAATCCCTTAACTAACTGGAAAGCTATAACTATAACTGAAAATGACAAAGTAAGCCCCACAAATTAACCATTCACACGAAAATTAACTCACGCATATGAAAATTCCACCACTGAACCCCCACTAACCAACCCCACCTCTCACAAAAATCAATCTATATGACCTAGAAACCACAACCTGAACATTAATAAAACCAACCCACCACACCACAACGAATCACACCATCTTCTAGTAACTAAAACTCGAACGTAAAAATAACATTTGAAAGTGAGATGTAGAGTGATTATCTTTTCATATCTTTAATTTCATGACCTTAATTCTCAAAGTTATGTTTATGAGTTTCATTTCCTTCAACCAAGAATACTTCTTGAACGAGGCTAATTAATGCAACAAATCTTTTGCGAATTTCCAAGAGATGGGTTGAGCTTAGAAAAAGCATGAATTAAAAGGGTTTTTTTGGAAGAAGGGCAGCGGTTAGTCTCAGATTAGGTGGGAAATGAGGAGAGAGAGTAAGGGGAACTATATAAAGTAAAATGACGGGAGTAAGATAAGGAGGGGCAACAAATGAGATGAGGGAGTCGACATAGTTAGTGTAGTGAGGTGGTATGTTGGCCTAACAATAATAAGTTTAATATAAGCCCGTCTTTTTGAAGAATTTGTGTTGTTAAACGGTGTATTTAATTATTAATTTTGTATTAATAATGGTTTACAATTATATATTTTCATTATTTTAGGGTGAGATTATTAGCTAATTATTTCTTCTTCTTTTGTGAAGCTCGATATTAAGCTAATTATTACTTTTTTCTAAGTAGAAGGTTCATAATTTCTTGAAGTTGTATTTAAATTAATTTACAATTATAATATGGGAGTTTGAGTTTTTGATGCTTCAATGTGCAAGTATATAATTTTGATCGAAATAATATTATAAAATAATTTTTCATTTCAAAAACTCACATTTTTTTATTATAACACGGGCCAATATTTAAGATTCGAATAGGCCTCCAAAATATATAGAATGACCCAGATTATTGTGATAATCAATACCCAACTTGTATTCTGATATCCGAATAACATGCAAAAATAGATTTTAACCAATTTCATGTTTATTTGAATACTTACATTTTTAAAAAATTGAATTTTTTCTGATAATTTGGGAGTTGTTATTAGTTTGACTTTAAAAGTCCAAGTATTACAGAGAGTTCAAAGCCAAGTGATGGCTATATGCACAATACAAGATATGAGAGCCAAATGATGGTCATTGCAAAATTATACCCATGCTCTGATGCTAGAAATTTATCACTTCTATCAAGGGCCTGTTCTCCCCAGCTTATTTTCAGTTCAGTTCAGTTCAGTTCAGTTCAGTTCGGTTGCAATTAGTTTAGTTTAGTTCAGTTCAGTTCAGTTCAGTTCAGTTCCTAATTTATTATCATTAGTTATTATTAGTTATAATAATTTAATTCAGTTCAGTTTAGTTCACTTCAGCTCAGTTCAGTTCAGTTGTTTTATGCCGAAGAGAACAGGCCCCAAATCCCTGGTCGGCTAAAGAATCAGCTACAAAATTCGACCCTCTCCCTTCAAATGATTGCGTGAACATGTTTAACGTACATCAACTGGAAAATTTTGAGCATGCCCCAAATATTACATAGTCATAGTGTTACTGATAATGAAGTGCAACAAAACTTTAAATTACATAAGTAATTCAGCATAATAAACTAGTGGTAAATGTTTATAGCATCAAAATTTCAAATCACATATAATTAAAATAAGTTAATTATTAACATTTCTGGCTACTCTCTCTTTTTTTCATAATATAGTTCCTATATTCCTTTTCCACACAATTTACTAAAAGATACAACTAATACTGTTTTATAAAAAAAGAGGAAAAATAGTTTACTTTTCATTACAAATCTAGCATTAAAAGATAAATTATGATATGTTACACTTTCCTTAATCCACATATATAGCGGCAACACTTGTACTAGTGCTGCCATTTCGAGTGCACATTACACATACAACACATGATAATGATTAAGCAAGCAAGCATAAGAAAGTAACATGAAGATTCTTACAACATAAGGAAGTATTTTAATACAAACAGACAAGCTGCTGAAATTATTGATTTCGATATAATTTGATAGAGATAATATAAGAATATATATTTACGATATATATATTCGATATTATCTATCATAAACATAGACTTCAGATGTTTTACTTCTTTGTACCATGGTGATGATCATCTATGTGTTGGGCATCATCAAGCCAGGAATCGAGCACAGCAGTTGGCTCAGGGATACCAGAATTCAACTTCTCATACTCTAGTGTCCACATGACTATGCAATGTTCCCCATCCTTTGGTATCACCTCGCATATTCCAGCAAAGGTCTTATACTCTTTTAACAAATCACTGTTAGGAAACAGGGAGTTGTAGTTTGATTAATGCGAAACAAAATCAATGAAATAATAAGGATGATAAAAGCAATAAAGAAGATAAACAAAAGAACACAAGAATTTACGTGGTTCGGTCAAAATAGACCTACGTCCACAGGTGGGGAATTCGAGCTTCTTCACTATAATGGATAAAAACCACAAAGAATAATGCAAGGAGTCCTAAATTCTAGAGGCTAAAATTGTTTCATAAGTTGTGTAACCAATAATGAACACCAAGGGGCCTTTTATAACATAAGGAACCCCGCACAAAACCCTAAAAGATAATCCAATTAATGGCAAAGCCGCGTAAAAAACCTAGCCGCCCGATCGGGTCGGGCGACATCCGCCCGATCGAGCGGTCATCAAATTCAAGCTGGCTGACGTTTCGAGCCCGATCGGGCGACATCCTCCCGGTCGTGATTCACTAAGGGCGCCCGATCAGGCGGCATCCGCCCGACCCGGTCGGGCGAAATTCCAGTTCGACAGTACTTCGTAAAACACCCATAACTTTCTCGTTTCTCAGCGGAATTGGGCATATGACCTGTCGTTGGAAAGCTCTTAGAACAAGCTTTCACCTCCAATTTGAATCACATCAAAAACATTTATATATTGAGAGATATGTGCATTCAAAGTTACCATTATGCCAATTTCACAAGATTTCAAGTTACAAATAACAAATCTCCACCTTGACTTGAAACCAATCAATCAAGATACCTCCACCTTGAACCAAAAGTGATGCTCACCCAAAAAACCATAAAACCTCCACCTTAAACAAAATTCCATAAGCCTACTCACTTTAGGCATTCCAGAATACGAACATCTTCTATAATTGTGTACCGATGCGTCTTCGAACACAAAATTCCGTATACGAAACCATCACATGGCCTAGATTGAGAGTATAAAGTCACCAACGCCAAGCCTGCTTATTCAAATTGACCAAACTCTCTTCAGACACTTCTTCATCTCAACAACAAACTCAAGCAATTCTAGAAAATAAATTGACAACAATAATTTCTAAATTGCAATTGTACTTAATCAAAACACAAAAGTACCAAATTTGAGATAAGAAATAGCATAACTAGAACAAAATCTAATGCATAACCAAGATTGCTACTTTATTATAAACTCAAAAAACAATCTATCATAGACTCCATAGCAAAATCCATACGGTTTCTCGTTTCATAAAGAGATCTCAAAGGGCACCAAACATGAAGAGATTGTAGAAATCGCAGCCCCAAATGTTGTAACCCTAAAGCGCAACACCATCATCAAAGACATCATTGGCAATATTTGCGGATTGGTCCTCATTGGACTTTTCCCCATTCTTCTTCTTTAATTTCCAACACTCGGCTATGATATGACCCTTCACATGACAATAGTTACAGATTTTATTCTTGCCAGAATTCTTTCCATCATGAGCAACCAAAGCATTAGTTTGAGCAGAATTATTAGATTTATTAACCAACTTATTGTCAATTAAATCTCTCTGAGTTAAGGCATCCTTAACATCCTGCAAACTCAAATCATCTCTACCATACAATAAAGTATCTCGAAAATGCTTATACGAAGGTGGTACAGAACACAACAACCTGATAGCCATATCCTCATCATCGATTTCAACATCGATGTTTTGTAAATCCATAATAATAGAGAAGAATTCATCTAAATGAGACTCAAATGGTCTACCTTCTTCTAGACTGAGATCATGAAGTCTAGATTTGAGTAGTAGACGGTTGGTCACGCTCTTTGTCATATAAAGTGACTCCAACTTCAACCACAAACCCGCAGGAGTTTTCTCATTGGCAAACCCGAGAGTGCCTTCAAATCGATTTCCTCCCACTTGTCATCGGTCATACCCGAAGGCTTTTTGGATGCACCTTCAAGCCACTTTGAACCAAGATGGCTTTCATCTTCAATTGTCATAGGCCTATCAAATTTCTCAATATCGAATTTCATTGACATAATTGAATCAAACTCGTTCTATAAACACCTAAGAACTGAAACAACCAAGCTCTTGATACCAGTTTGTTAGGAAACAAAGTGTTGTGGTATGATTAATGAGGAACAAAATCAATGAAATAATAAGGATGAGAAAAGCAATAAAGAAGATAAACAAAAGAACACAAGAATTTACGTGGTTCGGTCAAAATAGACCTACGTCCACAGTTGGGGAATTCGAGCTTCTTCACTATAATGGAGAAAAACCAGAGAAAAATAATACAACAAGTCCTAAATTCTAGAGGCTAAAAGTGTTTCATAAGTTGTGTAACTAATAATGAACACCAAGGGGCCTTTTATAACATAAGCAACCCCGCACAAAACCCTAAAAGAGAATCCAATTCGAAAATCGCAAAGCCGCGTAAAAAACCCAGCCGCCTGATCGGGTCGGGCGATATCCGCCCTATTGGGCGGTCATCAAATTCAAGCTGGCTGACGTTTTGAGCCCGATCGGGCGACATCCTCCCGGTTGTGATTCGCTAAAGGCGCCCGATCGGGCGGCATCCGCCCGACACTGTCTGGCGAAATTCCAGTTCGACAGTGCTTCGTAAAACAGCCATAACTTTCTGGTTTCATAGCAGAATTGGGCATATGACCTGTCGATGGAAAGCTCTTGGAACAAGCTTTCACCTCCAATTTGAATCACATCAAAACCATTCATAGATTGATAGTTATGTGCATTCAAAGTTAGCCTTATGCCAATTTCACAAGATTTCAAGTTACAAATAACAATCATCTTCGATGATTCGATATTTTACTAACTTCTTTTCATCATTTATCACTCCAAGTACTGTCTTTGATAGTATATTAGGCTTCCCACCTAATAACATATAGTAGGAGAATGATAGACAAGGTAAACAAATAAAATAATTAATATAATTTTAAAATCTAGTAATTCAATCACTCTTCTTATGGAAGTGTATAATGATAATAAATATCTGATTGCAAAAACGCTATTCAAGTGCAAAAATTGGAACAGGTGTCGGGATGTGTATGCTACTAATGCTATATTTATACTTGTAGGGAGCTACTTTAGGAGTTCACAGCTGTCCATTTTATGTTCGGCAAGCGTGAAGAGAACCAAGTGGCGGATACTCTTCTTGACAAAGATTATAGGAAAAAATTGACACAAACTGTAACTAGACGTACATCTTCCCTTCTCTCGTAGTATATGTGAAATTTGAAAATATTTCAACCTTTCTTTGTGCTGTCCTTGCACAGGATCACTCACCCAGATGTCCAACAAGTCCCAATCCCCCTCCACATTGAAATTTATAAGCAACCAAAAAAAAAAGATAAATTAGAGTAGAGCTTCATTCTACATGTACGTATCTCATATCAATGCTATTATATATTTCAATAGAATTAGGGGTGAAGTTACAAGGAGCGTGGGCAGGCCCGACTCCCGCGGCCCAACTTTGCGGTCCATATATTTTTTATTGTTTGAGATATATATTTTATTAAATTGCCTATTATATAATATAAATACTCATATTTGAGTGGTAAAGTGGGTATGATAAAGATAATTTTTTAAATAAATTTGTTAAAAATATTCTTAGCCCCGTTAAATTTTAATTTCTGGCTTCCTGAATAAAATATTACAAGTCATTTTCTTCTCATAATATGAAATTATAAGTTATTTTATAAGCAATATATGATAAACTACCTGTAAGAGGCCGAACTTGATTAGACATATATCTGATATATGCAAATTTGATATATATGTCACTTGTGTTTTGGTACTCATTTAAAATTAAATGAGATTTTGATACCATATTTTTTTTGGGTTTTAGAAACTACTTTTTGGGTACTTTGTACATGAACATTTGGTACTAATTTGAAGAAGGATGGATACCAAGTGTATGTGATATAGACCAACTTGATATATATCAGATATACAAGTATACAACAAGGGTTTCTCGTTAGAGGTTAATGCTATGTTTGGGAACATAAGCTGAAATTGAGCTGAAATTGATAAGGTAGCTTAAAGGAGCTAAACTATAAGGTAGCTGAAAATTTTAGCACCTTAAATTGAGATGCTATATTTGATAGCGACTCAATTTCAGTCAATTTTTGAGCTTAAATTTTATTTAAGCTCTTACCCCAAACACGACTATTTATTTTACGTGACTTCAACTTTTAGCACCTATTCATTTAAGGTGACTTAAATGTGTTGCCAAACAAAGCCTAAGTCGCATATATTTAAAATTCAAAGAACGAAAATAATGAAGTACTACTATATTTCATAACCACGACCATCAAAGTTAGTAAGTAATTTGGAATTCTTATGCCAAGAATGTAGAGAGAAAATAGAATTTACCTAAACTATACTTCCAAAGACTTATTGAGCCAATCTTACCATGGTCACCCTCATGAAAATCAACAGCCTGAATAAAATGAGAAGCAGCATGGGATACATGGTGAGGTTTGCTCGAAACTATTTCATGGTGTGCTTCTTCAGCAGTTGCTCTGATCTCAACCTCACCCTCAAGCTTACGTTTAAGACTACTCATACTTTCTCATATAATTAAGTATACAACAAAGTTTGCAGACTAGATCTGCTTATATAGTGGGAGAGAGCGAAATATTTTGCATTAAATAATATCGATTTACGCGTTAATTTGTCATGAATTCCCAAATTTATACAATTTTACGTAAAATATCTAATGCTTAAAGGAGTATATCGTATAGCATAAGCCTTAAGGTAAGGGGAAAAACTTTGTCTACCCACCGGGAAGATTATCCACCACTAATAAAGACTTATTGAGAGTTGTGGTAATGGAATTCAATTCAACATAATTAATATTTTTTAATACTCTATTAGTAGTAGGTTGTCTACCCGATGGATAGGTGTAGCAATGTCCATATAGGTAAGTGGAACTTTAAATGACAAATAATTAATATTATAGGGAAACAACTAATTTTATGAAAGAAATTGTAGAGTATTGGATGAAAAAACATTAAATATATGAACACCATAATTTTGAGTTGAATAAACAAAAAAAAAACTAGTTAAGGCGCGATTAAGTGATTGTGGCACGATTTTTATATGCAAATTAAGAATAGATGTGGAGTTAAATTAAGAAAAAGGAAGAATATTTTGGGACAAAATTTAATATCGGAAACTATATTATGAGATGGAAGGAGTAATTTTCTTGACGCTTATTTTTCCACCATTATTTTTTAAATTAAAGACCATTTGTCTCTCTCCATTTACAAAACAAAGCTAGATTAGGACAGCGTAACAGTGGTGTTCACGATAACTTATTGTGCTCCAGAAACCATATGATATAGTCAGCTTTCATTTGATATAGTCAGTTTATGTTTGATATAATCAGTTTTTGTATGATGTAATCACCTTTTATATTGTCAGTTTTTGTACTATATAATCAATTTTCTGATATAGTTAGTTTTCTTATGATATAAACACCTTATATATAGTGAGTTTTTGTATAATATAGTCAATTTTATGATATAGTCAATTTTGGTATGATATAGTGGGTTTTAATCTAATATAGTTACTTTATGTGTGATAAAGTCAATTTGGGATGCACAATAAATTATGGTGAACCCGATCCACCAAAGACGTTTTGTATTTTCACAATATGGACTTGCTAACGTGTAATTAAAGATATCCATAGTCAAACTAGTGCATTAAAGACCGCCAAAACAAAATAGGGGAGAACATAACTATTCCGTAATGATGAATGAATAATTCAAAAGAATTTTTTGGTATGTACGCATGTTTGTGCTTAATACTCCCTCTATATTTTCTTATTCTCCCTACTTTACCTACGCACATTTGCCTGTGAATAGTATCAAAATTTCAAGTAGAAAAAAAACTAAATAGAGGGAGTATTTATGAAAGAATTTAGATTGACATAACTTTGCCTAGCTATGGGTCACCGACGAAGGAAAAAAAGGAAAATTTGCTTTAAAAAACCTTTTAAAAGTTCAATTTTGCGAAAAAAAAGTTTTAAAGCATTCTTTGCAAAAAAAACACAAACTTAATTTATCTTGCGAGATGAACCTATTCTCATTTTCCGGTGTGGTTTTACTAAAAGTTAACTAAAGATATTAATGGTTAAATTTGTGCATTAACAAGCGTGAAAACTCAAATGTTACAAGCAATAAAGAATGAGGAACGTATATGTTGAGCTTTTAAATAATGACAAGTCACAAGACTAAACATGAGACAAATTTGGTTGGATTAAAACTAAGACTACTAATTAGATCAGAAATACGTAATGAAATAATTCAAACTCTAGAGTTATGTATCCCTTCTTGCATCAATAAATATAAAGTTAAATCCTTATCCCCAATCAAATTATAATTATCTGAGTATGAACGATGCGCCCTTTCTAATACCAATAATTTCTTTCAATCCATTAATGGCTTCTCCAACCTATAACAATACTATTTTCGTGAAGTCATATAAATTAGAGACTTTAACTATAATATCCTAATTTCCTAAGAATCCATTTGACGTATGTTCATGGATAATTTAATGGATAATCATGAGTCCATTCATGGTACACCCGGGTGTACCATGCTCATGTATGGAAAGTTTTATTTGCTTATTAATTGTTAATAAGTAAATAGTATGTGTTTATTTTATTTTTATATTATAAATTTGTGGATGTTTAATGTAATATGTATGATATTATATTTTGCATGTTATGACTAGTATGGCCCAAATTAGGATAGTAAATACGATATGCGAATCATTATATTTGAATGTAAATGAAATACGATCTGCGAATCATTTGTATTTATTGTAACTTTAAATCGTTTAGTTATTTTTTTAACTTTAAATTATCGTAATATTATGTGAATCCAAGGAGTTTCAAGGATTGTGATCCATGGAGATCCAAGGGAAGATTCATGAAGATTAGTTATTTTCCTAAGTATAGGGGCCATACTAGATCATTTTAATTATTGCTTTTACTAATTTCTTGCATTTATTGTGGTTAAATCCTTGCTTCTAAGTTTGGTTGTGGCTATTGATTCATGTGTTCCCTATTAACTGACCATGTTAGTAAACTTAGGTCCCCAAAAGTAATATTGACTTTAATTGCTTTTCCAAACATCACCTATAAGGCCTTAGATCATGAGTTATAGGTTCTGCCAAAGCACGGTGTTGCTCATATTTCCGGAGATAGTAGGGTAGGTTTTCGAAACTTACCTGTTAATGTTTGGTTTAACTCAACAAAATCATCAAAAGACAAAGTTTTGGGTTTTGAAGCTAAGAGATAGGAGTAAACAAGGAGTTGTTAACCTGTCTACCAAGAATTATAATTAGTTATAATTAGTAAAGTGTTTACTTACCTCGACTACTATAAATTGAAGGCAGGGCCAAAGTCCGTTTGATTGTAGTGGGAGGGGATCTTGGTTATTTCTTCATTCAATACGGGACTTTTATTTTGAATAAAGGGTAGTAGTTAATTAAATTTGTTTAATTGCTGCTTTCTTGATAAACATTGATTGAATCTTGCTTTATTATTTGTTGTAGTAATTATGTCTATTAACAACAACATCAACACCAACAATTCTACTTGTAATTTGCGCTCCGTCCTTTCGAATGACAAATTGAATGTTGAACGTTTCACTGCAAGTGAAAGGGAAATGAGAATCGTTCTCAGAATTGATAAGTTCAACGACTTTCACATGCATGGGGAGGAAGCAACAATGCAAGAGATGCATGAAAGGCTAACTCGGAGCGAGCGAAACATCCCTAATCGCCCAAGAAAAGAATATGAGGATGTTCTTATGGTTAGTAAAGGGCAATCGCTCAATAGGATTGGGATTGCTATTAAGAAGGACAGAAGCAAATAAGTTGCCAAGTCTGAAACTTCTGAAAAGCAAAAAACTACACCAAAACCAAAAGTTGCTGATGAGCACTATTGTTACACCTGTAACAAGGTTGGTCATTGGAAAAGTAGTTGCCCCAAGTATCTGAAGGATCAAAATAAAGGAGTTTCTAGTTCAGATATGTATGTTATAGAAGTTAACTTAGCAACTTCTGCTTCTTGGGCATTTGATACCGCTTGTGGTTCGCACATCATGTGTAATATGCAAGGCCTTAAAAGAAGTAGAATATTGGGAAAGGGAGAAGTAGATCTTCGCATTGGCTATGGAGCACGAGTTGCTACATTGACAGTGGGAGTATATAGTCTACTTTTACCTTCCGGATTAGTTTTAAGACTTAATAATTATTATTATGTTCCTGCTATCACAAAGAACATTATTTCGATTCCTGTTTTGGATTCCGAAGGTTATTCATTTACAATAAAGAACAATTATTATTCTGCATATTTGAATGATATGTTCTATGTCTCCGCTAAGTTATCAAATGGTTTATATGTGTTAGACTTAGAAACCGACATCTATAACATAGACAGCAAGAAACATAAAGCAAATGATTCAAACCCGACATACCTATGGCATTGTCGATTAGGCAACATAAGCTCAAAGCGTATTGAGAAGCTTCATAGAGATGGAATTCTCAAATCATTTGATTTCGAATCATTTGATACTTGTGAGTTTTGCTTGATGGGGAAAATGACAAAGTCTCCTTTCACAAGTTTAAGTGAAAGGGCCAATGACCTTTCAGCCCACATACATACGGATGTATGTGGATCTATGAGTAATTTGGCTAGGGGAGGGTACAATTACTTCATTACTTTTACCGATGATGTAAGCAGATTTGGATTTGTTTACCTCATGCGGCATAAGTCGGAATCCATTGAAAAATTCAAGGAATTCCAGAAAGAAGTACATATCCAACTTGGGAAGAAAATTAAGGCATTGCGATCCGATCGTGGTGGTGAATATTTATCTCAAGAATTTGGTGACCAATTGAAGGATTGTGGAATACTTTCACAATGGACTCCACCAGGAACACCACAGTTAAATGACGTTTCTGAAAGAAGGAATCGAACTCTACTTGATATGGTTCGATCCATGATGAGTCTTGCTGATCTTCCTATTTCATTCTATGGATTTGCGCTTGAAACATCTGTATTCACACTTAACAGAGAACCATCCAAAGCTGTGGAAAAGACACCATATGAAATGTGGACTGGAAACGTTCCAAAATTGTCTTTTCTAAAAATATGGGGTTGTGAAGCTTATGTAAAACGTTTACTTTCTGATAATCTTTCACCCAAATCCGATAAATGTCTCTTTCTGGGTTACCCAAAAGAGACTAAGGGATACTACTTCTACAACCAAAGCGAAAACAAAGTGTTTGTTGCTCGTAATGGTGTCTTTCTGGAAAATGAGTTTATTTCCAGAAAAACAAGTGGGAGAAATGTATATCTCGAAGAAGTTCGAGATGAGCAACAAATGGATGAGGTTAACACCTCATCAGAGGCAGCCCGGCATGAAAATGCTCATGAGGCGGTGCATTTAATTCACGTACCTCCTACTGTCCCACTTGGAGATACTCCATGCGAAGTCACTCAACCTAATGAGGTAGAAACTTCTTCTGTTGTTCCCCAACGTAGGTCTAGTAGGACCATCATTCCGTCAAAGAGATATATTAATTTACTTTGGATTGAAGGTTCTGAAATAATGATTTTAGAATCAGAAGAACCTACTAACTACAAAGATGATTTGGATAGTCATAACTACCAAAGATGGCTACAGGCCATGAAAATCTGAAATGGATTCCATGTTAATTTGCCTGATGGGGTAAAACCCATTGGATGCAAATGGATTTTCAAGTTGAAAACAGACAAGGATGGAAACATTAGTGTTTTCAAAGCAAGGTTGGTGGCGAAAGGTTTCAAACAAATTCATGTTATTGACTATGATAAAACCTTCTCACCGGTAGCCATGCTTGAAGTCCATTAGGATAATCCTTGCGATTCTTTGCCTTTCATGACTATGAAATATGGCAGATGGATGTCAAAACCGCTTTCTTGAATGGGTTCTTGAAAGAGGATGTGTACATGACACAACCTCAAGGTTTTGAAGATCCATAAACTCCAAGGAGGGTATGCAAGCTTAAGACATCCATTTATGGACTAAAGCAAGCATCAAGGAGTTGGAACCTCATATTTGATGAGGCAGTCAAGAAATTTGGCTTTCTCTGAAATGAAGAGGAATCTTGTGTATACAAGAAGTTAAGTGGGAGTAGTATTACTTTTCTGGTCTTGTATTTGGATGACATACTTCTCATAGGAAATGATAAGACCATGCTTGAGTCAGTCAAGGAATGGCTTAAAAATTATTTCTCTATGAAAGACCTAGGAGAGGCAGAGTACATATTGGGAATAAAGATCTATAGAGATAGATCGAAAAGGCTGATAGGACTTAGTCAAGAGACTTATATTGATAAGGTTCTTGCAAGGTTCAAGCTGGAAAACTCCAAAAGAGGTTTCATTCCCATGCAACATGGCATAACACTTGGCAAGACTCAGTGTCCTTCGAGTCTTGATGAGGTCAAGCGTATGAGTAATGTTCCCTATGCTTCTGCAGTAGGATCCATTATGTATGCCATGATATGCACTCGACCGGATGTTGCATGTGCTTTGAGTATATGCAGCAGATACCAGTCAAATCCAGGAGATGCGCACTGGATTGCAGCGAAAAACATCGTTAAGTACTTGCGAAGGACTAAGGATAATTTTTTAGTTTATGGTGGAGATGATGAGTTGGTTGTTACTGGATACACCGATGCAAGCTTCTAGAGTGACAAAGATGATTTCCGATCTCAATCTGGTTTCATATTTTGTCTCAATGGAGGAGCTGTGAGCTGGAAGAGCTCTAAGCAGAGTACCATCTCGGATTCTACAACAGAGGCTGAGTATATTGCAACAGCTGATGCAGCAAAGGAAGCTGTTTGGATCAAAAAGTTCATTGGTGAGCTTGGTGTAGTTTCTAACATTGAGAATGGCATTGAGTTGTATTGTGATAACAATGGTGCCATTGCTCAGTTTAAGGAACCCATATCGCATCAAAGGTCTAAACATGTGCTCAAGAATTTCCATCTTATTCGAGAGATCGTTGGAAGAGAGGATGTGAAAGTAAGCAAGGTTCATACTGAGGATAATATTGCAGATCCTCTAACTAAACCGCTTGCTTGCTCAACCAAAGCATGATTGTCATACTAGGTCTATGGGGCTTAAGCATATGGGAGAATAGCTTTAGGTTGGTTACTTCATGTTTACAATTGTAAAGACCTTTATTATGCTTTCAATGTTTATCAATAAAAATTCATTTCTTATTTAATTGTTTGGTTTTGTATTAAATAAAATGTCCAAATAATTTGTGTTTTCAAATAGGATTATCGAAAACGTTTTGATAATGGAACCCTATAAAGTGAACGGAAATCACAATTTATTTAAAGTCCCTAGTCTAGGTCACTAAATTGGACATAAGTGATTTATTTAAAAGACTAGTATATAATTAATTGATAGCACAGTTCCATGGGCTATGGAGACATAGAGATGTCTAATTGATTATATGGATGTATATTTGATACATTGAGACTTGACCTAATTACATTCTAAAAGTAGAATCAAAGTACTATATTTAGTGGATTCCTTAGACATGAGTATGTCTTAATAACCACAATGTAAGTAGTTTAACTTTGACACTGTTAAACACTGCACCGTAAAAGGAGGTTACAAAGGCAGTGATCAGGCGGACTAAGAATTGAGTGGGAGTTATGGTCATACAAGAGTGGATAAGTCCTCCTATTTATTAGGAATGGTGTTTGGGCCTCTTGATGAGCGAGAACTGGAAAATTACATGGCCATGCGGAATAGCATTAAAGAGTTAATCCTTATTTGAGCAGTTCGAACTCAACGATCAAGGAACATATATTGGAGAATAACATGGTGTAATCAAATTTGACATTAAGTGACTTAAGGAATTTAACATCGCGCTCTTGTCTTCGGACAAGTGGGAGATTGAAGGAATATGTCCTTAGACATCCCGACAATTACTAAATATAAATAGGAATTATATTATGAAGATAATAAAGTTAATTATTTTAGTAATCGTATTTTCTTGCTAGAGAATAAATATGATTAATAGGACAATGTTGATTGGGCCTATAACTAAAATAAATTAATCCTATGAGGTCACACATTGTAGCACAAGTTAGAGAAAGCAATCCAAATCCATTTAGGATTAGGATTGGGCCGGTCCAAAGGGGAATAGGAGGAGAATTAGTTCTCCTAACAAGCCTATGACTCTTCTATTATATATAGGATATAATATTATGGTTTAGGTGATAAATCCATTAATCAGTTTCTTTTCACAAGAGAGAGAGAAGTGAAACTCAAATCTATTCCCTCTAACCGATGCCTATACCACCTAAAAGCAATAGATTTCTTCTCTTCCGTTCTAGCAAACGTTGGTGTTCAACTGGTGCTCGTGGACTGATTAGAGGAGCAACACTTGGGGCTCTCGGATCTTCAAAGCTTGCATACAACAGGGAAATCACGCAACAAAGGTTTGATATTTACTCCCAATTGAATGATTCATGTGTTTGATTATGTTTGGGATCCTATGATAAATGTTAGAAAATTGTTTCCTGAAATTCCGCTATTTGCATCTATATATTCCTACAGCTCATGGTACACCCAAGGGCAATTTTGTAATAAATTCTCCAAATGAGTAGAACTTTACTCATTCTAATCACTTATTTCTCTTCCTACTTTACTCTTCTTCTTCGACATTATTTCTCTTACCTCCATTTTCTTTCTCCTCCATTGTTTCTCTGACCTCAAAATTTTTCTCTCCTCCATTGATTCTCATCTCCAAATTCCTCTGTCCTCAATTGTTTCTCACCTTCAAAATTTTCTCCTACATTAATCATCTCTTACCTCCAAATATACAACCTTCATTGAAATCAATGAATAGCAAAAATTAATATTTGAGCCTCGAATTTCATTAATGGCGGAATTAATTTTAGATTTGAAAATTAAAACTAGAGTGCCCGAGATTCTTCAATGGTGGAATAAATGATCGATAATTCAAAAGATGATTTGAGAATCAACACTAGTTTTGGTTTCTCTTACCTCCATTATTTTTCTTACCCCAAAATTTCTCTCTCCTCCATTGTTTCTCACCTCCAAATTTCTCTCTCCTTCATGATTTCTCTCTCATCGTGGTCAATTAAATTAATGGATTATAAAATATAATTTGAGAAAGTTGGGTTTCATTAATGGCAAAAACAAAAATTGGAGATTCAAAGTTCATCAATGGTGGACTTAGTTTCACATTTGAAATCAATATGGCAGTTGCAAAATGAGCACACTTACGCTCATTTGAGAAAATGAGCGAAAAAAGTTTGTTCATTTTGGGCAAAAGTGTTTCCTCGTTTTTCTCAAATAAGTATAAATTTTTGCCCATTTGAGGAAGTCTGTTCATTTGGGCGAATGAGCATAAGTGATTAGAAGTGAGTAGGGTTTTGCTCATTTAGAGAATATCAAATGAGCAATGAGGAAAAAGTAGTCTTAGGTGTACCATGAGCATGGTACACCCAGGTTTACTATGAAGTTTCTCGATAATCATACAGTTGAACATATTGAGGCAAATGTAACAAGACTCTACCTAAGTGTATTTTTTTGTAAACTAAATGAGAATATTTGAACAAAAAATTTTAAAGTTTGACCCCCAAATTAGAAACATAAACTATATTTTAAGACGAAGAGTATTTATTTGTATGGGTCAATTTTCACAAAGCATTAATGTTGTGGGGAACTTTGCAATAAGATCTCCACTCATTTCCTCCTCTGCAAATAAGAAAAAATAAATCGTAGGGGAGTATTAGCAATCTGATCAATCATTGTGGGGTGTTCACTACTTTCGTTTCTATTGTCCTCATGCTGAAGAAAAAGAATTACTCTATCTGTTTTTTTTAAACATGCTCCATTTTAATGTACATATTTGTTAATACACAACTTTGATTATAAATATTTTTAATTATTTATTACTAAAAAATCTTAAAAAGTTGATATTAGAAATTATATGTCAAGACAAATTCAAGATGCCTTATATACTATCATTGGGTTTATACATATATAGAAACATATGGTCAAAGCAGAGTATCGAACACGTTACCTTTGAAATGAAAAGTGAGAGTTTAACCATCAATACAATATAACTTTATTGTCTAATATTTCAAATAAAATATGATAAAGTCTTATAATAATTATATTTAACTAAAAATACTTAAACAAGTACTATTTAGATCTCTAGCGTTCATACTACGGTACTACCAAGAGACTAGATGGCATAGTCTCTTACCTCCAATTCCTTTTAAGCTATTATTTTCAAACTCAAACCATTAACTTTTTCTTACTTATCATGTCATCACGTCAATTTTTTATTGGACAAAAAAAAATACGAAAAGTAACAAATGAATTATGAAATTTATGAATAATAACATATTTGTTTATTATAATTGGCCCGAGGCATCGCCTGGGCCAAAATACTAGTTGTATGAGATAACTTGACATCGATGTCGTTTTTAGAATGACCCTTACATTTGCACCTCTATCTCAAATAACCCACAACTTGTAAAATGTAATTATCTAGACAGCATTTATAAGGTAGTGATCCTTGTATAAGTAAGATCATCGCACCCCATATTTTCTTTCAAGTTTATTACTATATTTGTATAGTATTGAATTTTTTTAAAAAATTTGTGTATTCTTTAATTTCATTAATAAATTTAGTTCCTTACAATCAAAATCAGATGACTTTAAGCGAGGAGACTCATACAGGAGCAAACGTAAGGCATTATGAAAGAAAACAAGAAAACATAGACAAATTAGGGTTCAAACATACATCTACACTTAGGGCTGCTAATCGAGTTGAGTAGCTCGCGAGCAACTTGAGCTCGACTCGGTTAACACTCGGTCAAAACTCGACTCGCGTTGGCTTGGCTCGAGCTGGACTCGGCTCGAAACCTTAACGAGCATGAGTTGAGCATGACCCTGCTCGACTCCTTAAGCTCGCAAGCAGCTCAATAATTTTTTTATATATATTTTTTCTAAAAATTTATTTTATTTAATAAAAAAAGTTTTAAAATTGTTTTGTAATAAGTTGCTTGTTATGTAAGAGAATAAGAGTTATTTAATAGGTTACATGCAATGAATTCATGACAGCGGTGGAGTCCTGACTTAGCAAGCGAGTTTGCGATAAAGTTGGAATTTCTTCCCTTAGGGATGATGGAGATGTTCAAATCTTGCTTGCAAGAATTATGGATGCAAATGATATGGAAATTCAAATTCCAAAGTCCACCATTATCGTTATTACACCATTTGGCCACATTTGCCAAATCGAATTTGAGGATTAACCCTGATTTTGAGTTTTCTCACTAGCTAAGGAGATCACGAGTGCACGGTGTGTAGATAGTATTTTCGCACAATTAATTTACATGAAGCGATTGGAGATGAGAATAAGAAAATAAAGTTTCCAATGGTAGAGCATGAGATGAGGGGGTTGACTGATGCGTTAACGTTCCACTTGAGCCAGTCCGATGCTGGGGCACACCCATTCGGCAAGCGGCAATAGTATGGAGGAAGATGGTGCAACTGCATTGCTACCATTTCAAAGTTGCACTGCGACCACTAATTCAACACTCTCATTAGTTGTATATATTCCATGTTTCATTGTTTTTTATTTAAATAAACAACTCTTTACATTCCTCATAACAAGGTTATTGGGATCGGAATCCTACTTTGGATCGACGAAAAGGGTAGGATCGAGTTGGTAGAATCGAATCGTATGATCTTAAAATCCTTTCTAAATAATGCAAAAGTATCAATAATGTTTATTACAATGCAATAAAAACACGTCTTCGGTATTAAAAAACATTGTTTTTGTGCAGGTTTAGCCAAAACTTGTGGAATTCTATACGTTCAACTACTTAAAAGCTAAAAATGTTAGCCGATATAGAGTAGCAAAGTATTATTTATGATCAGCTTGATTACATGAATTATAAAATTATGAGTCTCTTGGATTTATTTTTTTAAAAAAATTGAATCATAAGATCGTAGAATCGTATTAAGATCTCATCACTCAAAATTTCTGTCTAGGTAGGATCGTAAGATCCTACTAACATTAAGATCTTATTTTGGGTAAAAACATGTAATATGGGGGATCCAGTCAAGAGTACGAATGGAGTGTGTTTTTGGGGAGTGCCAATGGTCCAAAGGATACCACGACACCTGCATAACAAGGGTTAGACTACCCCGGGGGGTGATTCCGGGATCGCCCCTCCGGCGCTCAAGTCAGTATTGGAACTTTGATGTATAGAGAGAGTTAGTAGGTGAACTATTCATTACCTCCATAAATTGGGATCCGTTCCCTATTTATAGATATTGGGAATGATGATGCCTGAGCGCCAGGTCAGACTAGAAAGCTGGTTGGGCTGCCCCCCAGGGGGGCTAGTCCCCTGAGCCTCCTAAGGGTAACATGGTAATTTCACCTTAGGTCCGGGGCCTAGAGGCGTATTGGGCCCAAACATTAGCCCCAAAAAGAATGTGCGACGGAGGACACCTCCGAGTTCGTATGTTGTGCATAATGGTCGTGTGTATCCACTGTGCTTGGAAGGGTCCAGTTCGAGGAATTAAAGCTCCGAGGAGTGATTGGTCCCTGCTCGCGGTACCCAGACTTCGAGGGGTATCTAGACCCTGCTCAAGGTGTCAAGGGCTATGAGCCCCCTTATAACTCGATGGATGTCTGGACCCTGCTCAAGGTGTCCAGGGATTAACGGGTTCCATGTACCTCGAGGGGTGTTTGGACCCTGCTCGAGGTGTCAAGGGGATAAAAAGCCCCATGTACCTCGAGGGGTTTCTGAACCTTACTCAAGGTTTCCAGTGTCTAATCAGCCCATGTACCTCGAGGGGTGTCTGGACCCTGCTCAAGCTGTCTAGAGGCTAATAAGTCATATGTACCTCGATGGGTGTCTAGACCCTGCTCAAGATGTCCAGGGTCTAATGAACCCCTTGTACCTCGAGGGATGTCTAGACCCTGCTCAGGATGTCCAGGGGATAATGAGCCCCGTGCACCTTGAGGGGTGTCTGGATCCATGCTCGAGGTGTCCGGCCAGGGACTAATAAGCCCCATTTACCTCGAGGGGTGTGTCGACTTTGCACAAGGTTTTCAGGGTCTAATGAGCCTCGTGTACCTTGGGGGTGTTTGGACCCTGATCGAGGTGTTCAGGGGCTAAAATGCCCATGTACCTCGAGAGGTGTCTAGACCCTGCTCAAGGTGTCCAGGGTCTAATGAGCCCCATGTACCTCGAGGGGTGTCTGGACCTTGCTCGAGGTGTACATGGTCTAGTAATCCCCATGTACCTCGAGGGATGTCTGGACCTTACTCAAGGTGTCTATAGGCTGATAAGCCCCATGTAGCTCGAGGGACGTCTGGACCCTACTCAAGGTGTCCATAGGCTAATAATCCCCATGTACCTCAAGGGGTGTCTAGATCCTGCTCAAGGAATCGAGGGTCTAATGAGCCCCATGTACCGCGAGGGGTGTCTGGACCCTGCTCGAGGTGTCTAGGGGCTAATAAGCATGATGTACCTCGAGGGGTATCTGGACTCTGCTCAAGGTGTCCAGAGGCTAATAAGCCTCATGTACCTCGAGGGGTGTGTGGACCCTGCTCGAGGTGTCCAGGGCCTAATGATACCTATGTAACTCACCCATGTTAAACTCATGGGTTTTTGTTTGGTAAAATGTAAGAAATAGATTACCAAACCAGTGAAAAGCCAACAGGCCAAAATACAGCCTAACTCATACTAGTACAAAACACTAGTATGCAAACAAAACCAATCCAGCTACAACTAGTAAACAACAGCAACAAAGCTATACATAAGAGCAACAACCAAGAACAAAAGAACTACTCTGCTAGTGCTAACACCCAGGTTGAAACTGCACCTGACCAAGACTCATTCATCTTCGTTTTAACTCTAACAGACACATCACCTTTAATACATTTTACCACTCTATCAGGTAGTAACACAACATTGTTCCACAGAGAATGGTTCCTTGCTCTCCAAATGTGGTAAACTATAGCTGCTAAAGCAGTGTAGTATACCTGCTGTTGTTTCTTACCGCTATATCTTCGGCCTCATTTCTTCCATGCAATGTATAAGCATTCATCACTCCCTACCCTGATCTGCGGCCAAAGCATAATCTGGGTACACATAATTCTGCTATAATGGCATCTAAATAAATGCAAGCAGGCAGCTATCAGAGCCATTATCACACACCAAGCGCTGAGCATTGCTACAAATGCCTACAACCATCAACCTTTCTCTCGTTCTGACCTTGCCCAATGCTACTAGCCAGCAAATAAATGTATGTTTAGGAACATTTAATGCATTCCAGACCCAATGGTGCCAACCCACCTTGTTAAACTACCCTTTGATCCACTGGTAACCCGCCTTGGCAGTGTACTTTTCAGTGCCATCTTTCCACAAGTTATTGCTATAGCTTGATTTGAAAACATCCTTGGCCTTACAGATCCCTTTTCATATCCAGCTAGCATCAGTAGGAGTAGTATACTCCCACTAATTTTGCTCCCTGATATAGATGTTATGGATCCATTTGATCCATAAGATCTACATCCTCCTTTTGAGCCACTTGCCATACAAGCTTTCCCACAGCTACCATGTTCCAAAAGGTGCAGTCTTTAATGCCTAAGCCACCATTCTTTTTAGGCATACATACCCAAGTCCAGGCAACAGGTGGACTCTTGGATAAATATACCTTTCCTTCCCACAAGTATGACCTGCATATTTGAGTAATCTTGTGCAACACACTCTTGGGAAGCAGAAAAATTTGCGCGCAATAAGTGTGAAGACTTAAAAGAACTGAGTTCACAAGGGTAACTGTACCAGCATATGAGAGATGGCTAGAGCTCCAGCAATTTATTCTTTTAAGCATTTTATCCACTAGTAAATCACAATCACTTTTAGTTAGTCTCTTAGAAGTGATAGGGATGCCAAGATACCTGAAGGGGAAATCTCCCCTCTGAAAGCCTATAACTTTCATAATTCTATGCTGCACATCCTCATGTACATTACCAAAGTACACTGTTGTCTTGGCTTGACTAGCTTCTAACCTTGATGTAGCTGTAAATGCTTTCAATGTTCTCTTTAGCAACAGGGATGATTGGACATCTCCCTTACTAAACACCATAAAGTCATCAGCAAACATGATGTGATTCAGAGACAAGGCAACACATCTATGATGGAACTGGAACTCTCTTCTTTTTCCCATTCTTTTCATCAGCCTAGAGAAGTATTCAATTGCAATAACAAAGAGCAAGGGATGGGGTCCCCTTGCCTCAGCCCTTACTTACCTTCAAAGAATCCACAAACTCCACCATTGAAACTCAAAGAGTAAGTTGGAGTTGAAATACAAGTCATGATCCAATTAATAAACTGATCAGGGAAATGCAAGCAATGAAACAATTCTCTGATAAAATCCCAGTTGATGGATTCATAGGCTTTGCGCAAGTCCACCTTTATAGTACACCTAGAAGGTTGGTTCTTCCTTCTATAGTGTATCATAATGTCTTGGCATAAGAATATATTGTGTAAAATTACCTTCCCCTCTATAAAAGCACTCTGAACAAGGCTTATAAAAGAGGGCATAATATTTTTAAGTCTTTCACACAACATTTTAGAGATGATTTTATAGATGACATTACAGCACGCAACAGGTCTAAATTGTGACACATCCATAGGCTGATCACATTTAGGCACTAAACACAGTGTTGTGGCATTTATCTGTTTCAAGATTCTCCCAGATTGGAAGAAATCTAGCACTGTAGTAGTAACCTCAGGGCCAACACACTGCCATGATTTCTTAAAAAAGAAGCTTGAGTAACCATCTGAACCAGGCGCTTTGTTGTCATCAATATCAAATAGAGCCTTCCTAACATCTTCCCCATTAAAAGATATGCACAATTCAGCTTGTTGCTAAGAATTTCATTAACAATAGACTAGCTAACTCGCTTCCTGTCAGCATTGCAAGTCCCAAGTAACCCTTCAATAAATTGCAAAAAAGCTCCCTCTAAGTCATCTTGAGTCTCCATCCACACACCATGCATATTTTGCAGTCTATACACATGGTTGTAGGACCTTGTCTTCTTTAAACAAGCGTGGAAGTAGGCTATATTAGCATCACCACCACCCAGCCAATCTTGTTTAACTTTTTGTTTTAAGAAACTAAGCCTAGCCTTGTTCAATCATTCGTATTCCTCTCTAGCAGCTTTCTCCTGAGTATGCAACTCAGTATCATAAGGATTCTCATGCATTTGGGCCTGTACCAACTTCAGGTTTTGAGCAGCCAACTCAGCTTCACTCTCAATATTAGCAAACCTGGATTTATTCAACACTTTCAGATCCTTTTTCAGAGCCTTCAATTTCACAACAAGCCTATACATAGGCACACCATACACCACTTTTTGCCATCCTTGAGCTACAATACTATCAAACCCCTCATCAAGGCGCCACATGTCAAAAAATCTAAAAGATATAGGCTTAGGCACCACACTACTATCCAGCTTAACAATACATGGGCAGTGATCAGAAATACTTTCAGGAAGAAAAGTATATGTTGCTCTTAGAAACACATCCTCCCAATCTTAATTCACACAAATTCTATCTATTTTAGAGAAAACTCTATTCACTCCTTCCTATTTGTTAGACCATGTGAAGAAAGGTCCTGAACAAACATCATCATGCAACCCACAATCCCTTAGACATTGCCTAAAGGCTCCAACCTCCTCCAAAGGAACAGCGGAACCTAACTTTTCATTAAGGTTCAGAACATTATTAATGTCACCTCCAATTATCCAAGCACCCTGCACAATAGACTTCAAAGTCACGAAATCTTGCCAAAGCTGCAATTTATCATTAGCAGCATTAGCACCATACACAACTGTAAGGAAAATATTCTTATCTGATCCTTTGTGATGTACCACACAGTGAATAAGCTGGTCTGTCACACCAAGGATGTTCACATCAAACTTCAAAGAAATCCACACAAGCCATATTCTCCCCCATCTATGAAACTTGTAATTAGTGGCTACACTCCAGTTGTCACAGATCCTATAGAAAACCTTAGGGAAATTACAAGCTTTCACTCTTGTCTCAAGAACACCAAACAAGCCCACAGAGTGTTGATGTATTAAGCATCTAACATCTCCAACTTTATTAGCACTACTAAGTCCTCTCACATTCCAAAAACCTAAACTATCCATTAGGTGGAATCACACTCCCCCCTCCACTGTCAGTGTTAACACACACAACACCCTACCCTGCTATCTCATTATTCACAGGAACCTTAGGGCTTTCATGTCTTGGTAGCAACTCCTAGCCATCTCAATTGCTACCCTCTGCATCTACCTTGGTCAAATCATCAGCAGTATCCTCTGTTCCAGTGATAACTTCTTCATTATGCTCTTTCTCCTCTCCCCCATTATGCTCATCAATAGTAGGCAACCTAACAATACCAGGTGCAGCATTTGACACAGCAATTGGTTGAGTAGGCTTTGGAACATCTTTATCAACCCAAACTTTCCTAGGTTGTAATTTCCTTTGAAAAACCTCATACCTTTTGTGTCGACATTGCTCCATATTGTGACCTATCCCATGACAATCAGAGCAAATCACAGGTTTGCACTCATAGAACACCTTTTGATATTGTAATTTACCATTCTCATCTGTAAAGGAGATCATATCAGGAAACTCTTGCTCTAAGTTTACTTCCACCAGGAGTCTAGCATAAGCAAGCATATCTTTCTGAGCATTGGCCTTATCAGATCTTATAGGAGTTCCAATCAATCCAGCCAGCTTATGCAGAGAACTTTGTCCCCAGTACTTTAAAGGGAGCCCAGGGAAACGAATCCAAGTAGGCACCACTTTAACATTTTACGAAGTGATATCCAACTCTGGAGTCCATCTCTTCACAATGACTGGTTTCCTGTCATACAAGATAGGTCTAGCTTCTAATGCCCATTCCTTGTCTTCTATAGTACGAAATTTCACCATAAACACCCCATTTTCAAGCATGACAACCTTATGAACCGCAAAAGACCTCCACACCCTTTGAATAAACCCACCGACAATCCTAAACGGAGGTTTAATCCCTAGGATATAGCAAACCACCGCTGAACCCCAGTATTCAATTTCAGGTTGAACATCCTCTAATGTAATAACCACCCCACCATCATCATTCCCCTCCCTACCATTGCCATTACCATTATTTCCCACCCTTCGATGACTACTTTTAGACAAGTCTAAACCCTCTTCAGTAATATTTTGAAATAATGAGTGGCACCAATTAGTGTTACCTGGATGACTCACCAATTGCTGCATCGGGTGAGGAGATGGAAGCACTGGTACTGTTTGAGGAGTGCGAATCGATTCAATCCATGAAGCTGTTAAACTCCTCGTTGGTTCAAATGCTGCTGTATCCTGCCCTGAAACCTCCTGATTAATCAAGTGAGATTCCAGGTCATCTTCTTCCTCAGACGTCCAACTAAGAGCAGCTACCTCCAATAGCTCATTGATATCCTTCGATTTCCTCGCATCCCCTGCTTGTGGTTTTCTAACTTCTTTCTCCTTCGGAACATCTACTTTGTGTTTCTGCTTCTGGTTATTCTTCTGGCCTCCCTGACCTTTTTTAGTCCCTTTTTGCCATAGCATTCAGCAGAGCTGAGGAACCAAAAAGGAAGAGAAATCAATTTTGAAAAACGCAAAAACCTAGAGAGGAGTCAGAGTTTCTCTCACTAAACGCCATAACCCACTCAGTGAAATCTTATTAAACTCATGGGTTTTGTTAACAAAGACAAAATAAACAAACTAAGTTAAAAAACAAACAAATTATTGAGTGAATGGAAATTTACAAGGTATCACCAAATTGAGCAAAGAGAATACTAAGTCTAAGGAAGATATCGAACTGGATTTTGAAGACTAAGTGAATATGCTCAAGGAACTGGTACTAGAGTTACATTGGAACAAAAGGAACAAGCAAGGCTTATTATCTTTTAGCTCCTATGTATGGAACGAGTAAGTTTTGGTAAGGAACACCTGGCTATATATAAAGAAAATGTGTGTTTGTTCCTCGTTCCTCTATAAGGAACTAAGTTAAAGGAACTAAGTAGCAGTCATAGGAACTTGTCATATAGGATATTGTTTAACGGTTTAAAGGTGTATGTTGAGGTTTTAAAGGCTAAAATTTAGGAAAGATTAAGCTAAAGATTTTATTTTGTTAATGTCGATTTTAAAGAAATTCTTTTATGTTAAAAGATTATATCTTATTTGAAAAATAAAATCCTTTAGTTTTTAAAGAAAATGTTTTTTGATATTGTTTATTAAAGGATTTAAGATTGGGTGGTTACACACGTTCTAATTGAACGTGGTGTTTGTGAAAGATCATGGAGCATGTTCCTCAAGCTAAGGAACATCATGGGTTAATGTTTAAACCACTAATACATGTTTAATCCCACATTTCAACAATGACTGCTATAAATTAGGGGTGTTCGTAATCAGGTACCTGGCTATTCGGGTACCCTGATATGCGGGTATTTAGAAAACCGGCCCGTGACCCGACCCGGAAAACCTGGGTACCCGCGAATCAGGTACCCGGCTTTTAACGTCAATGACAATTCACAATAGCATTTTTGACACTAAAAGTAGTACTAGCTTGTCAAATTAACATAGGATAATTGTAATCCAAACTTTCAATATACATGCCACGAAAATTGACAGGAGAGTGAGAGTGAGAAATAAAAGAAGTAAGAGCATATAATTTGACTTGCTTCATGAATGGCTGAAAAGCATATTCTGGACAACAATTCTTGCAGGCTTTTGCATCCATCCCTCGGCTATGCAGATGCTTGATGTTAGATTCTTATCAAAGTTTTAGTGATTCTTATCATCCCCCTATTTTCTAATGTCTGGCAGCTGATGCAAATCGAATCATAAATGTTTTCATGATTGTATCTTTTTCTTTTTTCTAAAAAAAAGATTCTTCAAGAGCAAAAAGAATAGGAAAGAAAAAAATTCGATGCTTATACATTTGGGGCAATCCCAACGTACACTTACTCATACTCAGCAACCTAAGTTTTTTAAAAAAGTATTTTTGCAGGTAGCTGGGTACCCGACTGATTAAAAAAGTCGGCCCGTGACCCGACCCGTTTTTTTCCGGGTCGAGTCAAAATTACAAAATCAGAAAAAAAAAATTACCCGACATTTTTTGTATCAGGTCGGCGGGTCGGGTTTTTTTGAACACTTCTGCTATAAATATACAAGTTTAATTAAGTTCCAATTTGTGTGTTACTAAGTGATTAAGTGAGTTTAATTAATTAAAGTGTGAGTACCTTCATTCTCTTATAAGCCATCTATTCCTTTACCTGTTTACTCCATTCCACTAAGTTAAATGTTTATTGTAATTTTGGTTTTGGGGTAAGGGGATTTTGAGTGAAGTCCTGTATAAGAGAAACTTTGACTGAAGCAAGTTAAAGTAAGATAACTTCGAGTGAAGTTGAGAGGAACAATTGTTAAGGGAACTGCTGTTCAGGAACTTGAGTTTAGGAACTCAAGTTGTGGCCCTGAGTGTAATTAGGTTGTAACAAAGGTGCTTGGCCTAATTAGTGAAAGAGTTGAGTTTAAAATCCGTTGTGGTCGAGTTGCTTCTTCCTGTTGGGTCCAGGAAGTTTTTGCTCGTAAAAATCTCTCGTGTTCCTTTAGGTTGTTTTTCTATTTTAGTTTTATGATTCCGTAAAAACTACGTTTATTTCTACACATACAATTCACCCCCCTCTTGTAGTGTTCCTATTGAAATAACAATTGATATCAGAGCTATATCTCATAAAATATAGGAAACCCTATTGAGAAAAAGATCTTGAAAACATGAACACTATTGAGAAACTGGAGGAAGGTTATTCAACTCAAAGGCCGCCAATGTTCAATGGGAAATTATACTCCTATTGGAAGAACATAATGGAGATATTCATCAAGGCTGAAAACTATCAGGTATGGAGGGTCATTGAAGTTGGTTATTTTGAGGTCACAATCAATAATGACAAAAATGAGGTAATTCCTAAACCATTCTTTGAATATGACAAAGTTGGCTTTGAAAAAATGGAATTAATGCTATGGCTGTTAAACTTTTGGATTGTGGACTTGGACCCCATGAACACAATAGAATCATGGGACGCAAATCCGCAAAATAAATTTGGGATTTACTTGAGGTAAGCCATGAAGGAACAATTGATGTCAAAATATCCGAAATTGATTTACTGATGAATCAATATGAACTATTCTCCATGAAGACTAAGGAAAGCATACAAGAGATGTTTACTTGATTTACTAACATTATTAATGAGTTAGCTTCCCTTAGAAAGTTTATTTCTTCTAAAGAACAGGTTCGATAAGTTCTTAGGAGTCTTTATAAGGACAGATGGATGGCTAAGTTAAGGTCATTGCTTTATAAGAAACAAAAGATTTTACCAAGTTCAACTTGGAACAACTAGCTGGATCACTAATGACTCATGAGCTACACCTTGATACTGAATATGGTGAAAGCTCTAAGTCGAAATCCATTGTCTAAAAAGCTGATGATGAAGATGACTCTGACACTGAAGAAGAGGAAGTAGCTCTCATTGTCCGAAAATTTTGAAAGACGTACATGAAAATGAAGAATGGGAAATTCAAAGGTAAAAACAAAAAATTGTCTAACAAAGCTGCTTGTCATAGATGTGGAAATACATATCACTTCATCAAGGAATGTCCACTTTGGGAAAACGACAAGAACAAAGAAAGGAACAAGGATCGTTTTGCTGAAAGGAACAAGGAAACAAAAGCTTATTTTTCTAAAGCAAATGTCCGAAAAGCTATGATAACAGCTTGGGGAGATTCAGAGACTAAAGAAGAAGAGGATCAACCAAATGAAGAAATTGCAGACTTAGATGAGAAATCTAGGCCTGAAATTTATGATATTCTTTCTGATGCAATTCTTGAATGTAAAGATGAACGTGAAAAACGTGAGCAAATGAAGAAATTGCAGACTTATATGAGAATCTAGGCCTGAAATTTATGATCTTCTTTATGATGGAATTCTTGAATGTAAAGATGAACGTGAAAAACGTGAGCAAACTGAACAGGCTGTTAAAGTTTGCAAAGAACACATAGAATGACTTAAGAAAATGAGAACAAATGTTGAAAGTAGGTTTTTTTATCTATTTGATATTAACTTGAAAATCAAGGAACAATATCAAAGTGTTAAAAACGAAAATTATCTAATCAATTTAGAGATATCTCTCCTAAAGGAATTTGTCCCTGTTCTTAGTTCCTTTCCTATAAGATCAACTCCTTTGAAAGGCTACAGATCTGAGATCGAAAATTTGAACAATGAAAAAATTATTTTAAAGGAAAAGATCTGTAACCTTAACAAGAAACCTGTAGTTGCAAGGAACATAGGTAAAGTGATGGTTGTTCCAAAATTGATTGAGAGGCCAGAAACAAAAAGAAAATAAGGTCTTGGTTTTGAAAACTACAAGAAAAGGAACAAGCCTAAGAAATATATTGATCTACCTAGTGATAAATTGTGTATATATTGTGCCAACTAAGAGCTGGTATGATTAACAAAAATGTAATGACTAGCAACATGAAATGGGTAGTAAAATCAAATACTAGTCAAGAACACGAACCCACAAAAGAAGGGGTTCCTACAACCAACCACTAGTTGATTTGTGCAGGTTAGAGTGAGGGAGAACAACACTTGGTATCTTGATAGTGGTTGTTCTAAGCATATGCCAGAAGACAAATCTAAGTTTCTCTCATTCTCAACCTATGAAGGTGGAAGTGTGACTTTTGGTGACAACATGAAAGGTAACATAGTTGCTATGGGTAAGGTTGGTAAGTCACCATCACATTCCATTGATAATATTTTTCTAGTTGAAGGATTAAAGTACAATCTTTTAAGCATTTCCCAATTCTGTGACAAGGGAAACGTTGTTAAATTTAATAGTGAAAAATGCTTGATCATTATTAACAATAACTCTAAGAATGTCATCTTGGAAGCAACAAGGAAAGGGAATACATATATTGTGGATCTTGACCTTGTTCCTAAAAATAACTTGACTTGCCTTAGTGTTATTGGAGATTATCCTCTTTTGTGGCATAAGCACCTAGGACATGCTAGCTTTTCATTGCTTGATAAACTTCGATCAAAAGATCTAGTTTTGGGATTACCATCAATTAAATTTCATATTGATCAAGATTGTGAGGCTCGTGCCAAAGGAAAACATGTAAGATCCTCTTTCAAATCTAAAACTATTGTGAGCAATACAAAGCCATTGAAATTGATTCACATGGATTTGTGTGGCCCCATGAGGATTGAAAGTAGAAGTGAAAAGAGCTATGTGCTAGTTATTGTTGATGACTACTTTAGGTTTACTTAGGTTATTTTTCTCTCTAGCAAGGATGAAACTTATGATGAGTTCCTTGTCTTTGCAAAGAGAGTTCAAAATTTGAGTGGTCACAGATTGATGCATATTAGGTCTGATGATGGCAAGGAATTTTAAATTTGATGATTTAAGTAGGGAACGTGGCTTGGACCATAATTTTTCCGCTCCAAGAATACTTCAACATAATGGTGTTGTGGAGAGGAAAAATAGGAATTTGGAGGAAATGGCTAGAACTATGTTAATAGCTAGTGATCTTCCAAAGAACTTTTAAACTGAAGATGTAAACACTGCTTGCTATATTATAAATCGTGCCATGATGAGACCTTTAATTAACAAGACTCCTTATGAACTCTATTTTGGTAAGAAACCCAATATTACACATTTCAGAATATTTGGATGCAAATGTTTTGTTCATATAATGGAAAAGATAATCTTGGAAAATTTGATGCTAGGAATGATGAAGCAGTAGTTCTAGAATATTCTTCACATAGTAAGGCTTATAGGGTTTACAATAAAAGAACTATGTGTGTTGAAGAAAGTGTACATATAATATTTGATGAATCTGACAATTTTGATCCAAGCAAGCAGGTTGAAGACTTTGAAATAGGCTTAGTTCGTCCAACTGAAAAAGAAGCAGATTCAATTAAGGAGGAAGAAGGAGAAAAGAGGAAAGGAACAAAGAAGATGAGACTATTCATAACAATGTTGTTCATGTTCCTCAAGAAGATGGAGTTGTTTCTGTTCCTACTGAAAATGATAATGTTAAGGAACTAATTCAACAATGGCTGAAAGAAGAACAAACGAACAAGACTCCTTCTCCTCTCAAGAAACTCAAGAAGAACAACTTGTTCCAATAAGAGAATTTCAACCTAAACCTTGGAAACATCAAAGATTACATCCAATGGAACTCATAATAAGTGACATATCCAAAGGTATGCAAACTAGATCTCAGTTAAGGAATTTTTGTGCATTTCATGCGTTCCTATCTATGATGGAGCCTAGAAATAATTAAAAAGCCTTAACTGACTCTGATTGGATCACTGCTATGCAAGATGAGTTAAATGAATTCCAAAGGAACAAGGTATGACATCTAGTTCCCTCTTCTAAACAACAAAAAGTGATTGGTCTAAAATGGGTGTTTAGGAACAATCATTTGGAACAACGCTAGACTTGTAGTAAAATGTGATAATCAACAAGAAGGAATTGACTATGAAGAAACCTTTGCTCTTATTGCTAGACTTGAGGCCATTAGAATACTTATTGCATTTGCTGCCTACATGGAATTTAAATGTATCAAATGGATGTCAATTGTGCATTTCTAAATGGTTATTTAAATGAAGATGTATATGTTGAACAACCCCCCTGAATTTCAAAATAATAATTTCCCAAACCATGTCTACAAGCTTGACAAAGCTCTTTATGGGTTAAAGCAGGCACTTAGGTCATGGTGTGAGAGATTGTCTAAGTTCCTTCTAGTAAATAATTTATAAAGAGGAAAATTTTACAAAACATTATTTTTAAAATCAAAAGGAACTGATATACTTCTTGTTCAAATATATGTTGATGACATTATCTTTGGAGCAACTAATGAGTCTTTATGCCAAGAATTCTCTAAACTAATGAGTAATGAATTTGAAATGAGTTTGATGGTGAGTTAAATTTCTTTCTTGGGTTACAAATTAAGCAAACTAAAAAAGGGATAATTATTCACCAACAAAAATACATAAAGGAACAATTGAAGAAATATGGTCAAGAAAATTCAAAGATTAATCACACTCGTATGGGAACATCTACTAGATTAGATGAAAATTCTACAAACAAGTGTTGACCAAATAAAATATAGAGGTATGATAGGTTCCCTTTTGTATCTAACTGCTAGTTGTCGAGACATAGCTTTCAGTGTTGGTTTATGTAACACCCCCAAATTACTCACTTTAAAATAAATAATAGATAAATAATATTTCAGTAATTTAGGAGTATTACCGCCACGTGACTATCACACTTTCGGCAACAAACTACCTAACTGACCAAAAGCTTGCAGCGGAAGACTTTAACCAAAAATAATAACACTTTTGTATTATTAAAAATAAATATTATCTCATACTCAAAATAAATAAAACATCCTAAATTAGGTGAAGATCCCCTTCTTAGTATGCTCCCATGCACATCTAAAGTTCACCTGTAAAGTTGCTTACCAAAAGGTAAACGGGGCAAAGCCAAATAGGAAAAAGAAAATACGCGTCAGTATAAAACTGAGTACGAAATGCACTAGATAAGTACCACATTTGCTAGTTCGTAACAATTTACATTTTGAAAACTCCATCACTAATAATTCAATGATAACTTTTGTGAACAAACTCTTTCCAAATAACTTGGATTAAAAATAAACATGAAAAACAATTCCTCTTCTTATCTCCCCTTCCTTTTCCTAAGGGTGCACACCTCCCAAGCTAGTCATCCCATCACGGTTCTATATCAAGGGGTAACAATAATTGCCAACAAGTGGACTTAGAAGCATGAACCTTTCTTGGAATTAATCAAGCGGTAAATAATAATAATATGACTTGTATGTCATGAATAAATCTCCTTTTCTCATAAACAACTTTTTGAACATTCAAAGTTCATAAACCAATCAACCATTCCTTGTAATAATAATTTAATTTTCCAAAAAGGATAACAAAACTTTCACATAAAATGATTGATAAAATCATTCCTTCTTTTCATTTCCAAGAGTGAATATAATAAAATGTTGTAACAATTTTAAACCAAATTTATAAATCCATTCAACCATTAAATCAATAAATAACTTCATCACATAAAACCACATTTCAAAAGATCTAGCTATACAACGTACCTTGATCTTGCACAAAGAGTATGCTAGTACCCTCACTTAGTCTTATGCTTGAGCGATCTCCTAACCAACCAATAATATAAAAATTTAACAAGTAATTTATCATATGACCTTAATCACGAATTAAACATGAATATCCTATCATGAGCATAATGTTTTTTAGTAAGAAACATGAAAATCTTTTTCTTAAACCAAAAAAAATTTGAACTTGAAAAAGAAATATTAAACTAGAATAGATTAAGAAGAGAAGGAAGAACCTTGAAGTAAGAGAGTTTGGATTCTTCAAAGTTTTTGTGTGGAAAAGATGGCTTAAGGTATGGGCTATTTATAGGAGTAGAAAAGGTAGTACTTAGTTTCCGAAATTAGAAAGTTTGTAACCTTCACCATAAATTAGGAGATTAAACCAAGATTTGTAACCTTCATCATTAATTTGGGTGAATAAAGAAAATCAAAACCTCCCCTTTAAGCATGAGTTGGCCGGACAAAATGGCTCTAGATTTTTTTTTTGAAAAATTCATTTAAAAGTTTTTTTTTAGAAAACTTATTTAATTAATCTTTGACTAGGATTTAGATCCCAAAAGTTTGACAAATCAAGTTTGGCGCTATACTCCAACCAAAATAATTTAAAACAGTGAAATTACTAAAATACCATTTGCTTAAAATATTTATTTTAGACAATAAATATGTTAATTATGTAAATAAAAACTAAAAAATATGAGGTATTACAGTCTACCCCTCTTAAAATAAGTTTCGACCTCGAAACTTAAGACATAAAGTCATAATCACTTTCCAAAAATGGATTATAATCCCAAAATTTATATTTCTGACTCAAATGCTCATACCTAAAATGCATATAATGACTCAATAATATGCTAAAATGCAATAACTATGGAAAAGTGCGAAACTCTATCGCATTCTACCCCCCTTAAAAGGAGTTACGACCCCGTAACTCGACAACTGACCTCGGAAAACAACGCCGGATATTTCTTGCGTATATCCGCTTCAACTTACCATGTTGCTTCCTCGGTCTGATGGTTTGACCACAATACTTTGACTAATCTAACATCCTTAGTTCGAGTACTTTTAACTTTACTATCAAGGATTCTTACTGGTCGCTCCTCATAAGACAAACTATCATCTAACTCAATGCTCTCGGGTTGCAGCACATGGGACACATCTAGAATATACTTCCTTAACTGAGATATATGAAAAACATCGTGGACTCGGCTTAAGTCAATTGGCAAATCCAACTTGTACGCCACTTTCCTGATCTTCTTTAACACCTCATATGGCCCGATATACTTTGGGCTCAACTTTCCCTTCTTCCCAAAGCGCATCACCCCTTTCATTGGAGATATCTTCAACAATACCTTCTCTCCAACCTAAAACTCTTCATCCCCCCGCTTCAAATCAGCATAACTCTTATGTCGATCTTGAGCTGCCTTGATCTTTTCCTAAATCACTTTCACCTGTTTAACCGTTTCTTCAAGGAACTCAGGTCCAAGAACCACGGTCTCACTAATATCATTCCAGCGAACTGGACTCTAACACTTTCGACCATACACAGCTTCAAACGGAGCCATTGCAATACTTGCATGATGGCTGTTGTTGCAGGAAAATTCTATCAAATCCAAGAAATCTTCCCACGAACCCTGATACTACATGACACAAGATCGTAACATATCCTCTAAAGTTTGAATCGTTCGTTCTGTTTGTCCGTCTGTAGCCGGATGAAAAGTTGTACTCATTTACAGATTAGTGCCCAAAGCCTTCTGCAAACTCTGCCAAAAGTTGGACAAGAACCGTGAATCACGATCCGAAACAATGTCCTCAAGCACACCATGATACTTCACCACCCACTTCACATATGCCTTAGCCAACTGATCCATCGACCAAGTATTCTTCATAGGTATGAAAGTCGTAGATTTTGTTAAACAATCCACCACAACCCAAATCGTATCATTTCCAGCCTTAGTCCTTGGTAAGGCAGACACGAAATCCATTGATCTGAATCCCATTTTCAACTCGGAATATCCAAAGGTTGAACCTCCCCTTGTGGCCGCTTGTGCTCAATCTTGACCTTTTGGCATGTGAGACACTTAGCCACGAACTCTGCTACCTCTTGATTCATGTTTGGCCACCAAAACGGTTGCTTCATGTCCTTATACAACTTATCACCACCTGGGTGTACCGAATAAGGTGATCTATGAGCTTCTTTCATTATTTTCCGCTTCAACTCTTATGTATTACTTGGTACACACCAACTCCCCTTGAACCGGATACTTCTATCATCAGCTATCTGGAAATCCGACACCTGACCATCCTGGATCTTCTATCGAATCTTTTCTAACCTTTCATCCTTTGATTGACCCTCCCTAATCTCATCATAGATCGAGGGTTGAACCGATAAAGAACTCAACAATTCTTCAAGACCTCCCTCTTCCAGTACTTCCAATGACAGTTTCTGAAACTCTACACACAACTGTCTTGGCAACACCATTGCATTAACCGAATGACTCGACTTTCGGCTCAATGCATCAGCAACAACAGTATCTTTTCCCCTCATGATACTGGATCTCCAACTCATAATCCTTAATCAACTCCAACCACCTCCTCTGCCTCATATTCAATTCCTTCTGAGTGAAAATATACTTCAAGCTCTTATGATCCGTGTATAACTTACACGTTGCCCCATACAAGTAGTGCAGCCATATCTTCAAAGCAATCACTATTGCAGCTAATTCCAAATTAGACCTGGGCATGGGCCGGGGCCCTGTTCACGGGCTCGGCCGCGGGCTTGGGGAAATGGCGGGCCGGGCGGCCCGAGCCCGTGAGTGGCGTCGCGTCTTCGGCCGGCTTGAAATTTCAGAATTGTCCACGGCCCGGCCCGAGCCCACGGGCCCGCGGGCCAGGCTCGTGCCTCATGCGGGCTCGGCCCGTGTTTTATGTTGTTTTTTTGTATTTTTGGCGGTTTTAGGCTAAAAAACAAAAGAAAGGAAGCGTTCGGCCCGCGGGGCCGCCCACGCGGGCTCGTGCCGGTGCGGGCCTCGAAATAAAATTTCTTCACCGTGACAGCCCACGGCCCACGTAGCGAGACAACGGGCCGGGCCGAGCCTTGAGCGGGCTCGTGCCGGCCGGGCCCAAATCGTCCGGCGGGCGCCGACCTGGCCACGGCCCAGCCCATGCCCACCTCTATTCCAAATCATGGATTGGATAATTCACCTCATATGGTTTTAAATGCCTGGAAACGCATAAGCGATGAACTTTCTGTTCTACATCAATACACACCCTAACCTAAATTTTGAAGCATCACTATAAACTTCATATTGCTGACTCTCATCAGGTAGAGCTAAAATAGGTATTGTAATCAATCTTTCCTTCAACGCCGAAAAGGCTTCCTCATACTGCTGACTCTCATCAGGTAGAGCTAAAATAGGTATTGTAATCAATCTTTCCTTCAACGCCGAAAAGGCTTCCTCACACTCAGGAGTCCAGAAAAACTTACATTCCTTCTTCATCAGACTAGTCATTGGTCTTGAGATCTTCGAGAAATCCTTCACAAATCTTTGATAGTAACCAGCTAACCTAAGAAAACTCCTTATATCAAACACTGTCTTCGGTGTTGGCCACTCACGCACTGCTTGAATCTTCACAAGATCCACTGAAACTCCTTCCTTTGAGATAACATGTCCCAAAAAGGCAACCTCATCTAACCAAAACTCACACTTAGACAACTTGGCGTACAACTTATGCTCTCTCAGAGTGGACAAAACTTTCCTCAAATGCAACTCATGACTGCTCCTATCCTTCGAATATATCAAAATATCATCTATAAACACAACCACATATTTGTCCAAGTAAGGCCTAAAAATCCTATGCATCAAATCCATGAACACTGAAGGTACGTTGGTCAGCCCAAACGGCATCACTGTGAACTCATAGTGACCATAACGCATCCTAAACGCAGTCTTAGGAATATCACTTTCAGCAATCCTCAATTGGTGATAACCTGACCTCAAATCTATCTTCGAGAAAATCCCCGCTCCTTTCAGTTGATCAAATAAATCATCTATTCTCGGAAGCGGATACTTATTCTTGATCGTCACATTGTTCAACTCCCGATAATCAATGCACAACCTCAAACTACCATCTTTCTTTTTCACGAATAATACAGGTGCACCCCAAAGAGACGAACTATGTCTTATATACCCTTTTCCAACAACTCCTCCAACTAAACATTCAACACTTTCATCTCAACTGGAGCCATTCTATATGGAGCCTTTGAGATAAGTCTGATTGCTGGCATCAAATCTATAGTGAACGAAAGATTCCTAACAGATGGCATACCCGGTATCTCTTAAGGAAACACGTCAGGAAACTCATATACAACTGGAACCTCCCTATTCTTGTCTTCCTTTTCAATCCTCTGAACTCCACATAAGAATAACGGACACCCTACTTCACACAAGATTGAATTCTCATCGCATACACTATCTTCATTCCCTTCTCCTTCCCAAACATCCTATAAGTCACCCTTTCTTTCTTAGGGCCGACTAAGGACACCTTCTGGGCCTCACAATCAATTTGAGCCTTGAACCTTCCCAACCAATCCATCCCCAAAACTACATTGAGGTTTGACAAGTCAAACTCAACTAAGTCGGACGGAAAGTTCACCCCAGCTATCACTAAGGGTACTTGACTATGCAACCTAGTGCAATTAAACATCTCCCCTAATGGCAACGCAATTTTAATAAGATAGACACTGGACTGCCTAACTGAAGCTTTTCCACTAAAGTGCTAGAAATAAATGAATGAGATGCTCCAGAATCAAATAACACTTTGACATACAGAGAATTAATGAAAAAGGTTCCAACAACTACCTCAGAATCATTCTCAGCACTGTGGTTCATGACGAAAACTCTGCCTTTAGTCTGGTTCCCCATCCCTGGTTTAACAGCGGCATACCACTTTGTAACACCGCCAAATTACTCACTTTACAATAAATAATAGATAAATAATATTTGAGTAATTTAGGAGTATTACCTCCACGTGACTATCACGCTTTCGGCAACTAACTACTAACTGACCAAATACTTGCAGCGGAAGAATTTAACCAAAAATAATAATACTTCTTTATTATTAAAAATAAATATTGTCTCAAACTCAAAATAAATAAAACATCCTAAACTAGGTGAAGATCCCCTTCTTAGTATGCTCCCATGCACATCCAAAGTTCACCTGTAAAACGCTTACAAAAAGGTAAACGGGGCAAAGCCAAATAGGAAAAAGAAAATACGCGTCAATATAAAACTGAGTACGAAATGCACTAGATAAGTAACACATTTGCTAGTTCGTAACAATTAACATTTTGAAAACTCCATCACTAATAATTCTATGATAACTTTTGTGAACAAACTCTTTCCAAATAACTTGGATTAAAAATAAACTTGAAAAACAATTCCTCTTCTTATCTCCCCTTCCTTTTCCTAAGTGTGCACACCCCCAAAGCTAGCCATCCCATCACGGATCTATATCAAGGGGTAACAATAATTGTCAACAAGTGGATTTAGAAGCATGAACCCTTCTTGAAATTAATCAAGCGGTAAATAATAATAATATGACTTGTAAGTCATGAATAAATCTCCTTTTCTCATAAACAGCTTTTTGATCATTCAAAGTTCATAAACCAATCAACCATTCCTTGTAATAATAATTTAATTTTCCAAAAAGGATAACAAAACTTTCATAAAGAAAGATTGATAAAATCATTCCTTATTTTCATTTCCAAGAGTGAATAATAAAATGTTGTAACCATTTTAAACCAAATTTATAAATCCATTCAACCATTAAATCAATAAACAACTTTATCACATAAAACCACATTTCAAAAGACTTAGCTACAAAACGTACCTTGATCTTGCACAAAGAGTATGCTAGTGTCCTCACTTAGTCTTATGCTTGAGCGATCTCCTAACCAACCAATAATATAAAAATCTAATAAGTAACTTATCACATGAACTTAATCATGATTTAAACAAGAATATCCTATCATGGGCATAATATTTTTGAGTAAGAAATATGAAAATCTTTTTCTTAAACCAAAGAAAATTGGAACTTGAATAAATATAAAACTAGAATAGATTAAGAAGAGAAGGAAGAACCTTGAAGTAAGAGAGTTTGAATTCTTCAAAGTGTTTGTGTGGAAAAGATGGCTTAAGGTATGGGATATTTATAGGAGTAGAATAGGTAGTACTTGATTTCCAAAACTAAATAGTTTCTAACCTCCACCATAAATTAGGAGATTCAACCAAGATTTGTAACCTCCATCATTAATTTGGGAGAATAAAGAAAATTAAACCCCCTCCCCTTTAAGCATGAGTTGGCCGGCGAAAATGGCTCTAAATTTTTTTTTTGTCAAAAATTCATTTTAAATATTTTTTTTTAGAAAACTTATTTAATTAAATTTTAAATAGGATTTAAATCCCAAAAGTATGACAAATCAAGTTTGGCGCTATACTCCCGCCAAAATAATTTAAAAACAATGCAATTACTAAAATAACCTTTGCTTACAATATTTATTTTAGACAATAAATACTTTAATTACGTAAATAAATACTCAAATATATGGGGTATTACAGTTTATGTGCCAGATTTCAAGCAAATCCCAAGGAGTCTCATTTAACAGCAGTAAAGAGAATTCTTAGATATCTTAAAGGAATAGGTGATCTTGGACTCTTCTATCCAAGATGTGACACATTTAAGCTAAGAGGATATGCTGATGCTGATTATGCTGGATATCTTGTTAATAGGAAAAGTACCTCATGTATGGTACAATTTCTTAGTCACAGTTTAGTTTCTTGGAGTACCAAGAAACTAAATTTTGTTGCTTTATCCACTGCTGAAGCAGAATATGGAGCAGCTGTTGCATGTTGCTCTCAAATGCTTTGGATAAAACAACAACTTTGTGACTATGGAATCAATTTTAATTGTGTTCTTATTTACTATGATAATACTAGTGCCACTAGTATTTCAAAAGATCCAATGCATGATTCAAGAGTTAAGCATATACATATCAAACATCACTTTTAAAAAGAAAATGTGGAAAAAGGATTGATTAAACTTGAGTTTTGTCAAACTGAGAATTAAATTGCTGATATACTAACCAAGCCCCTTCAAGGGATAGATATGAAAAATTAAGGCTTGAGTTAGGTTTAATAAAACTTAAATAATTGTTCCTATTCCTATCCCCCTTGTCTTAATTAAATTGATTTACCCTGTGTGATATTAAGTGACTGTGAATGAATGCTTAAGACCATTGCAAATTATACATGTTCAAAACATAAACTTGGAATCAAAGGCATAAAGCTACCCACTAATGTCACATAATACTCCCTTTATTGTTCTTAAGTGATTGAAAAAATGTAATATTTGACAAATTGTTGATAAGTAGTATAAGTTGTTCCTATAGCATAAGTTCCTTAGTTTTTCTTTCTTCCACAAAATAAAAATCCATAAAAATTCAAAAACCATAAAATTCCAAAAATAAAAGAATCAGATTAATTGATTCATCTTTATCTTTTCTTTTATCTTTTACGCGTGTGACCCCTCATCTTCCTGTTATATGCATTTTCTTTCTTTCCTCTCTTTCACACTCACCAACTGTGTTCCTCTCACTCGCTTCACCTTTGACACTCCTCATCTTCATCACACCTTAAATCTCGAATCTTTCATCATCAAATGGCAAAAACTTCTCTCAATTCACCCTTTCCTAAAGCAAAATGTCCTAAAAACTCACAAATGAAAAACCCCTCTTCTCCACCAAAAACCCTAGAAACCGAAACCACTCAAGAAACGCAATTGGTTGTAGAAGAGAAAATGTCGGAAACTCCTAGAAGAAGTTTAAGGATAAGGAGATTAATTGGTGAAGATGATGAAAAAGAAGAATTCCCTGCTACAGTTAAGAGGGAAGATGAACCGCAACCTGTTCCTCTCAAAGGAACTATTTCTTCTTCAAAGAAACTGGTAGAACGAAGTGAAAGTAGGTATGTGTTAGGTTTCTGTGTTGATTTGGATTGGGTTAAGAATGTTAAATTTACAGAATTGTTGGTAATACTAAAGGAACAGGGTATGGAATACTTGCTCGAATCTGGGTTTAATAACTCTTTAGTTTCTTTAGCCATGGATGAATTTTGTGCGAACTTTGTTAACACAAATGGGGTATGCAAATCTGAAGTTAGAGGAAAGAAAATAAAATTTGATTAAGAAAAATCTGGGAAGTTCCTTGCAAAGGAACATATATATACTTTAAAAGTAAAGGAACTGTGTCCTTTATAAAGTTTTCTCAGGATGATGTTGTCATGTTTTTTGGAGGAACTGCTGGGCAAACAAAATTGAATCACAATGTTCTTTCCCCTCTTCACAAAGTTCTTTTTAACTTGGTGTGGAGAGCACTGATTTCTTGAACTCAAAAGAGGAATGAAGTTGGCCTCCTTGACATGTGATATATGTTTTTCCTTGACCACCACATCCAAATAAACTTTCCCTCTCTCTTCATTCAACACCTTACTCATTCCATAGAAAATCACTGTGTAGTGGGCAATGATGCACTAATCACCTCTCTTCTCACTCACTTTAAGGTGAAAACAGTTGGATGGCCTACCGTGGGCATAAAACAATGAAATATTTTAAATGAAAGGCCCTATATGGTTTGGACCTCTCTGTCCAAGATGGGATACAGATTCAGGGAAGAGTCCCTCTTAACTCCTCTAACAAGAGGAAATTTCCTATGCTTAAATAGACGAAAAAGCTGATGTTCTTCTTAAGGAACAAGCTATTGATGAGATTGATGAGCCTGGCGAATAGAATAAAAAGAAACAAAAGAAAACTCCTAAACCTAAAAAGGCTACAAAACCTGTTCCTAAGAAGGTTCCAACACAAGCTTCAACAAGAAAAAGTTCTAGGTTGAGTGCTGCTAAGATTTTCCCTGTTGTTCCTTCTAACGAGGATGATTCTCTCATTGTTTCGATGAAGAGGAACACAAAGCCGCCTCTCTAAGGAACTATTTGTTTCCTCTTCTCCTTTCCCATCCGAACGGGTTCTCCTTTACTGCCTATCACCATCAACAGTGTTCCTCAACTTTCTCCATCCACTTTCTCTGTTCCTTCTAGCTATGAACAGATGAAAATTGTTATAAATGACCTTAATCCATTTGCTACTACATCTGACAAACTTACTCCAAATCCTCCCTTTCTTCCTGCTAAATATGAGGACAATTCTTCCTCTGTTCCTCTCACATGAACAGCAGGTCCTTCACAAGACCCAACCCCTGTTCCTCCTACCCAACTTCCTACTCATACTAATTCCAAATGAAAGAAAATCTTTCTCCTTCTACTGAGTATGGGTGGGTTAATGAGGTTTGTCTTTCGGCACAACACATGATAAAGTTTTACAATCATCTCCATTGGACCTTGGATTGCAAAACACTAGTAGAATAATTGTTAATTGCAGCGGTTTCTAAGTGGCCTATTGCTGTGGATTTCGCACCGCCGTAAATCAAGGTGCAGCAATAGGTTAAAATACATGGATGCGGTTCTAAAACTGCAGCAATAGGGTGAGGTTGTGGCCCAAAACCGCAGCAATAGGTACTGGTACAGTAGAAATTTTTTTTTTACACTTTTCCATCAAACATAAAAGAAAAAAATATGAACAAAAAAAAATATCATACAATAGGAAAACTAGAAGTTGTTATTAGTACAACACATTGAATTCATGCGTTGGGTAGAAAATCAAAATATGAAGATAAAAAATTACAATATCTAAAAGATAAAATTAAAAAAATCAGATAACCTAATGAGAAAATAAAACTAGAACTAAAAAATCAATTGAAACTAATTACATACAATCAACGTGCAGAACCAAGAAAAGGAATACACTGCCAATATTTACAGTGCCAAGAAACTAAATGAACATAAAAAAAAAAACTAAATAAAAAAGGGAGCTAATTACAGACTTTACAGTGCCAAGAAAGAGAACAATAATGATAAAAAAATGTGCAGAACCATCATCAGATCAACGTCAGCCAACAATCAACGTACGAAGAGACGAAACAAGAAGAAGACGAGCGGACGAAGACGACGAAGAACATGTGCAAAACTCCAGAATTCCAGAATACACACCAGATCTGGACGAAGGACAATCTAAAGGAGAGGACGATCTGAGAGAGGGTGCTGCGAAGTGTGAACTGATAGAGGAGGAAGAACTCGAATGGCGAAGCACAATCCGAGAGGGAAGACTGATTTCGAAGGCCTTGGTGTGGACTGATTACGAAGGCTATGATGATGTTTCTTGATGCTGACTGATTTCGAAGTTGTGCGCAAACACGACAGAAGGTTGCGAAGTTGAGAGATGTGTGAAGGAAGAATATGAGAGATGTGCGAAGGAAGAAGATGAGAGATGAACAGCGAAGTATGAGAGATGAACAGCGAAGGAAGAAGAGGTGTTAGAAATGAGATTGAGAGGAGGTTTTAAAACGGCGCCTAAGTGAGAGTGAGAGGAGGTTTTAACCCTAGTAACTCTAAGACCTATTGTCGCGGTTTCTATCTACAACCGCAGTAATAGATTAATTAAAAAATCCTATTTAATCCATTGCTGCGGTTTTGGGTAGGAACCGCAACAATAGATCTAGTCAAACTGGTCAAAAATTTTGAAAAATTTTCGTAGACATTTATTGCTATGGTTTCCACCCAGGACCGCAGCAATAGGTTGATTTTCGATTTTTCCTTTTTTTTTACGTGGTTTATTGCTCGGTATGGGTAAAACCGCAGCAATTCAGCCGCAGCATTAAGCAATTATTCTACTAGTGAAAGTGACAAAATATTGAACCTAATCAAAGTCCTTAGTGATACGGTTATTGAACAGCTGAAGAATATGGAAATCATGGTCCAAGGGATGAATTCATTGCAGAAGCACTTGGATGCTCACCATGATGATGTAATGAGGAAATTTGAAGAAGTTGTGGAAGAAGAAGAAGTTGTAGAGGAACACCAATCCCTCCTTCTACCACCTAAATTTCTGTTTCTTTCGAGGAATAGGAACTCTTAGCTGTTGTTTCTTTTGTTATCTTTTTCTCTTTTCTTTCTTTGTATACTCTTTTGGAACTAATGTTGTAAGAATCTGATTTTGCTACTTGTCTTCGATTTTAATCTCTTTGCATTAATTCTTACTTGGAATCGCTAGTATTATGTGATTGATGTTTGAGCAAGTCTAACCTTTGTTTCCTAACTTAACCATTTTTTGGTGCTTGCCTATGGTCTTAAGGTAAACCATCAGTCTTCCCAAAATCACAATGGGTTTGATCTTTTTGAAGATGACAATAGGGGGAAAAGATACCAGGAACAAATAAATTTGCAAATAAATCCTTAATATGGCCTTAATTAAAACAATTAAATTATTATTATCTTTCATTCCCTTATCGTATTTGTTGCATTTATGTTCCTTAGTTTGTGCCTTTGTTGTCATCATTAAAAAAGGGGAACATTGTTGAACCCTAGTTTTGATGATGACAAAGAAACAATGATACAAACTAAGTTATAAACTAACAAATTGTTGAGTGAATGGAAATTTACAAGGTATCACCAAATTGAGCAAAGAGAATACTAAGTCTAAGGAATATATCAAACTAGATTTTGAAGACTAAGTGAAGATACTCAAGGAACTGCAACTGGAGTTGCATTGGAGCAAAAGGAATAAGCGAGACTTCTTATCTTTTAGCTCCTATGTAAGGAACGAGTAAGTTTTGGTAAGGAGCACCTGGCTATGCATAGAGAATGTATGTTTGTTCCTCTATAAGGAACAAATATGTTGGTACAATTAATAGCAGTCATAGGAACTAACTAGCAGTCATAGGAACTTGTCATATAAGATATTGTGCAACGGTTAAAAGGTGTCTGTTGAGGTTTTAAAGGCTAAATTTTAGGAAAGATTTAGTGTAAGATTTTATTTTATTAAAGTCGGTTGTAAAGAAAATCTTTTTATGTAAAAAGATTTTATCTTATTTGAAAAATAAAATCCTTATGCTTTTAAAGAAAATATTTTTAGATATTGTTTGTTAAAGGATTTAAAATTGATTTTATTATTTAAAATAACCTTTAAGAAAAATCGAAAATCAAAATATAAATATACAAGTTCAATTAAGAACATCATGGGTTAATGTTTAAACCACTAATACATGTTTAATCCCACGTTTCACACACTGACTACTATAAATATACAAGTTCAATTAAGTTCCAGTTTGTGTCTGACTAAGTGATTAAGTGAGTTTAATTAATTAAAGTGTCAGTTCCTTCATTCTCTTATAAGCCATCTATTCTGTTACCTTCTTACTCTATTCCACTAAGTTAAATGTTTATTGTAATTTCTATTTTAGGGTAAGGGGATTTTGAGTGAAGTCTGGTATTAGAGAAGCTTTAAGTGAAGTAAGTTAAACTGAGATCACTTCGAGTGAAGTTGAGAGGAACAACTGTTAAGGGAACTGCTGTTTAGGAACTTGAGTTTAGGAACTCAAGTTGTGGCCCTGAGTAAAATTAGGTTGTAACAAATGTGTTTGGCCTAATTAGTGAAAGAGTTGAGTTCAAAATCCCCTTTGGTCGAGGTTGTTTCTTCCTGTTGGGCCCAAGAAATTTTTCCTCGTAAAAATCTCTCATGTTCCTTTAGCTTATTTTTCTATTTCAGTTTTATAATTCGGCAAATAGTACGTTTATTTCTACACATATAATTCACCCCCCCTCTTGTAGTGTTCCTATTGAAATAACAGGTTTGACACCGTAGCTCTTAACAGGTATCAACTTCAAGAGCGATTAAGGCGGCGAAGGTGCTCAATGTATCCTTCGCTCGATCGAGGCGAAGTGCCTAGTTGTAGGGCTTGTGAAGTTGAGCTCAAATTGAGTCAACTTTTATGGTTGGGGGACCCGTGTGAGCTGACATGAGTCACCCTTCGGGTACCAAGTAGGAATGGCAATGGGTCGAACTCGGGTCGGATGTTGCTAGATCTGAGTCCGATCTGCTTCATAACCGGACCTCCATTTAGCATCCGAACCCGCATCCGATTCTGCATGTACAAAGTCTGCATCTAACCCGCTAAATTTAAATGACATCCGCCTCCAAGTCTAAATATTCGAACCTTTGAAAATTTCAAACCGAGTTCGACCCGGTTGGTGCACCTCCGAGTCCGACCAGCAAAATTTCATTTAAAAAAAAAAGATTCAAAAAATTGTTTAATACAGAAGCAGAAACAAAAGAGAAAGATTTCAATCTAAACTGAATTTGGCATCAAACTAAAATTTAAACTGAAATTCTCACTCGTTAACACAACATCAGTGGCTGATGGCGTCTGACATCAGTGGCTGATGGCGTCTGACATCAGCGGCGTCGTCTGGAGTCCGACGACATCTCTGGAGCCTGGTGTTGTCGTCAAGGCTCAAGGAACTGACGGAGGAAGGCAGGAAGCGAGGGTGTGGCTGACACAGTGACAATTGGTATTAGGGTTTGGGCTTTTTTTTACTCTTTTTAATTTTCAAAAAAAATATTTTTTACTTATTGTTTTAAGAGTTGGGCGCCCTCGCCATGGGCTTGACAGAGTGACAAATGGTTTCGGGCTTTGGTTTCAATAGTAAGTTTAAATAGCAAGGACTTTGGGTTTAATTAAATGTGGATAGTTATCTGATATAGATTGGACTCGGGTCGGACCAGTAGTCGGGGTGGACACAAGTCGGACTCAATCGGACCCTATGTAGGGTCCATGTCCGAGCCACCTCCTATTCGGCTTCAGACTTTTTAAAGCAAACTCGGATTCTGACTTTTTCTTATCGGATTTGGGTCGGATTTTTTTCCTTCGGGTGGAGTCGGAGTTGAATCGGGTTCGGACCCAATTGCCATTCCTAGTGCCAAGTGGCTATCCTGGTGTGGATGAACATTGGGCCTCGCATTTTGGTTTCAATCAGCCAAGGCTTATGGATAGCGAACATTGGGCCTTAAGGGAGGCGCCAAGCCCACGAGCAGGTTGTCGTTGAGCAGAGAGTACGGATTGCTTATAAGTAGCAGGGACCAAAGCATCTGTCCCATTCCCATTTTTCTTTTTCTTCCAAGAGCTCTGCAATTTCTTGAATAGAGGTTACACTGTCATGGCTGCTTTAAACAACTCGATAGGAGTACTTTGTGGGTGTGCTCCATAGACTTCGAGGACATTATAACCAAGCTACAGCTTCTGTTGTCCCTTTAACTTCTTAGTTTCAATAATAAATGGGTCAGGCAAGGTCTAGTTCTCCTTTCATAAATAACGAAGGTACTACGTCCGAGTCGGGCACCCCCCCTCTTCCCCTCGAGCCGCTATTCGATGGGGTGATAATAAACGGGGTGCCTATGGTGTCCGTAGCCCACAGGTGCCTTGAATCTTCGAAGATACTCGACGCTATCACGTGCTCGAGTTCTGGAGAATCAGTGATATCTGATGTAGAGTGGAGATAAATAATCCCCCCATTATGTTATTGTGGCCCGCCCTCGAGCCGTTAGGAGTTACTTATACCATCTTCTCGACACCCACGTAGTCCGTGTCATGGAAAGAGAGGATGATGATGTGTCTCTCGAGGCTAGCACCAGCGACAACGGTCAGCGGGGCAAGGGGATCGCTCATTTCTACATTCGAGGGCTCTTTAGCCAGTTTCATGACATCAGATTACACGACCTCATTGTCTCGTATTCGGTTCCTCATCCCCACATGTTGTATATTCGTCAGCAGATGAGTCGATCTGCACCCCTCCGACGGGTTGTATAGCCGTCTACAAAGCTTATATCGAGCTCGGCCTGTGATTTCCCATCCACCAGTTCATTGTTTCTGTACTTCGGGCATATGGCATTGCCCTTTGCCATCTATGCCTAACAGTGTAGGCTCGATGGTGGGCTTTTTAGCCATCTGCGATATGATGGACATAGCCCCCTCTCTGAGATTGTGGATCCTGGTAAGGCTGGTAGTGATGTCTTCGAAATCCCATGGGGAGGGTTAGTATAGCTTCCAGGCTCACCTTTGCTATAGAATAATTGAGGACATGTCCTCGAATCAGCAGTTATTCCGGTCGGAGTTCTTATTTGGGTATCGAGCCGAACAGTGGGACTTTCCTGTCGTCCCTCGAGTAGGGGGCCCGAATATGGCCTTGAATAAGTCGGTGCCTCAGATGTCCGAGGAGGAGGCTGTCGTGGCAATTTATTGCGAAACGATCACCAAGCTAGTGGATGGAGACAAGGTGACGGTCCCCTTTCAATGGCTGCCCCATGCGAAGGTCCTCAGTCTCGAGCACTTCCTCTCTGAGGTCGAATTGAGCCCAGCTTACCCCAAGGGTAGGGTATTAATCGATGGGATCTTTTCTACTTTCCAATTTGCGCGCTTTCATGCTAACGTGTTGTTCTTTCGAGCAGTTACAGCTCGCTAAAAACTCGACGAGGCAACAGCTCCCTGATTGACTGCGAACCAACAAGTGAAGGAGATGATCTGCCACAAGATCCAAAGCAGGGATATAAGGGTCCCTCGACCTCCTTAGGTTCGTGTGCAGCTCTTTTTCTTTTTAATTTGATGTTTTTATCTTGGGTCATGTTCTTAATGTTGTTGTGAAAATTGTAGGATCCAGTGAAGTCGAGGCGACAGCGCGCTCCTGCTACTACGGCCATCTTATCCCCGGAGGATCAGGCAAGGAGAGAAGCCTGTGTGCTCGAGCCGCCAGCTACTCGTGAAGCTGGTATTTCCCTCGAGTAGATAGGGTCCGTCGAGGTCCTTGTTAACTCGTCTAGTGGTACTCCTTCCAGGAAGAGGGCGAGGGGAGGGGGAGCTGCCTTCCCAGATTAGCCCTTCACAGAACTTACCGATATCGAGAAGCATCCCTGTTCGATAAGGCGACAAGGCGTTTGCTCACCAAAGCAAACATTCAAGTTTGCAAGGACCTCGATGAGCAGAAGGAAGTTGAGGCCCTCTATGCTTCCTGGGTTAATGTAAGTGGTCTCTTTGTGTCTACCATATCGTACGTGTTATAACTCACCCTTCTTGGTTTTGTGCAGTGTTCGATCAGGATGGTTGTTATGAGCCATCGCCATACGGTTGACTCTAGGAAGCTTCGAGAGGAGTTGGCGAGCCATAAAGAGTTGATGTTTAACGGCCAACTCGAAATCGAGAGCATCCGGAAGGAGTATGCCGAGAATGAGAAGGTCCTCGCTGAGAGGTATGCGGTTGTGTCTGCCAGCGAGACCTCATGGGGACAAAAGGTGGCCGATGCCCAGAGTCAGAGAGACTCGATTAAAAGGCAATATAACGAGGCTAAGGTTGAACTCACCTCGGCTAAGGAACAACTCTCGAAGGCAACAACGGCTGGAGAACAAGTCATCTTAGAGTGGCAAGAATCCGACACGGGAGTGGAGTTCACCGCCAATGCCGGGCTCGAGGCCGCTGAAGTTGCCAGCAAGGAGGCTCTTCGAAAGATGAAGGCCATCCTCTTAAGGATCGCTCCTACTTTGGCATGGGATCCCATTGAGGCTGAGTATACTTCCCTTGTCGCAACTGAGCTGACAGCTGAGGCTCCTCCCGAAGGTGCAAGACCCCTTAGAGCGGGATCTACGCTCGAGGTGGAGGCAAATGCTGATGATGATGATGGCCATTTTGGGGACGAGGATTAGGATCTGGAGGCCGTTGATCGAGAGTGCAAGGAGGACTCAAAGACCTCCAGCGAGGAGGAAGTCATTTGGAGTTCCTCGAGTGACTCCGAGTAGGAAGGTGTTTAGTTTGCCTCGCTTTTGAATGTATAGTCACTTGGCCCCTTGGGTTCTTAAAATGTAATCTTTTGTGAATGAATGAAGATCCTTTTCTTATTTCTTGATGTTCTCTATTTTCGCTTCAATTTCTCTCTATTTCTGTGTTGCTTGATTGATTGTTCTTGTTGCCACAGTAGGGACCCTCCATACCTCGGAGGATGAGGGCGTTTTCCTTCATGGAGCCCATCTTCTGATTGCCTTTGGGCATGGGGCTGGATTATCTTACACTCCTCCTGAGTCCAGGCCCCCTTCCCTAATGAGCCTCAAACTGGGACGGGGCCCATGAGGGGAGTTGGCGCTGCCTCGGAGACTGTGCCCCCGTTTCTTTTTATATACGGGGGTTTTGTCTTCTTTCATCACATTCTTCAAAATCTCTCAAACATATCCCAGAGAATAACCCCCAAAGCACTTCGAGCAGCTAAGCTTCGAAAGATGGCCAAGACGAGTTTGAGTGGGATCCCTGCTGCTACGGGGATGCCGGACTCCTCGACAGCTACTTCTGCTGAAGGCGTAACCTCGAAGAGGAGCACCTCGCTCCCTTTAGCACCGCAATCTTCCTCAAAGACCCTCCCTCCTCCAGAGCCTGTGAGTTAAGATCGAGGAGGTTTCTATCTGCGCACCTCTCCCTCGGATGGAGGAGGTTCAGACCCCTCGCAAGAGGGTGAAAATTTAGGAGCCCTCTCACCCGGCTCCTCTGACCCCCTTTACCGCACTGCCGAGGGAGGACTTGGTGGAAAGGTTGAACAAGGCCTCTTACTCGTTGGTGACCCCCATTGACGTGGAGGCTTGTCGAGCGTTGGGCGAGCAGGAGCTCGAGGCCCTGAAAACGTCTTGGGTCGGCCTAACCACTCAATCTTCAGTTCGTATGATTAAGTTGCGGTTTTCGCACATTCTCACTTTTCTTATTTTTGCTGCTCTTTGTTCGGGTCGCTGCAATGGCCCGTCGTCCCCCGAAAGGGGTCTTTAGGGATGAGACGCTGAAAAGGTTGAGCTATCGTCATGAGGACGAGAAGCGGCAACTCAATGATCAGCTTCGAATCGCGAAGCTGAGGCTCGAGGAGGCTCAGGATGCCATCAAGAAGGACTAGTTCTCCTTCAACGAAAAGGTGGCCGAGCTCGAGGACACCGTCAAGGTCCTTAGAAGCAGCGGGACTCGGCCAGCAAGAGGCAGCGCCAGGCCGCGAAATAGTACAAGGACTATGCTCGGGCCGAGAGGGCCGACAAGAGGGCTTATGAAGCTATCTCGAAGGGCTCAGCGTGTAGGAACCTCATCATCGAGAACTGGAAGGCCTCGAGGGAGGGTAGGATCTTCCTCGATGATGCCTCTCTCGAGGCTTCTGAGGTTGGCCATGAAGAGGCCCTCATGAAGGTCCAGGTCGTTCTTGAGAAGGTGGCGTCTGACCTCGCTTGGTCCCAGGTCGAAGAGGGGGTGGCTGCCTTATCCAAGATCGAGGTTGCCACTCCTCAGGATCAGCAGGAGGGCATTGGCGCCAAGGAAGACGACCGAATGTCTTCCACTGGCGGTCTCGATGGTTGAGGATTCCATACCTCAACACCTATGATGGGAGGACCAAGTTTGCATTGTGTTGTGTGGCACAAAAGTACAAACTCTGCAAGGTGCGGAACGGGTAGCTTGGTTCCAAGGGGGTTTCTTACCAGGGTTGATGGGCATCTTTGAGGGCTTCTTCTTGAGTAATAAGGTGGATTCCTTTTGTACTTCGATAGCACTTAAGATTTTTCACTTATAGGCTTGAACTTGTGGATAATTGTACTGGTATCACCTTTTATTAATGAAATAAAAGTGTTCTTCATAACTCGAAGCTTCTCTCTTCTATTTTTTGTCTTCTAAATTTATTGTTACTTTTGACTGTCTTAACTCATTAAGAATATGCAAATGTACGTCACTATTTCTGCTTGAAAATTGTTGGACAATTCCAGCTTACAAAATTGTTGGGCTTATAACTTGCTAACTTACATTGTTCATGACATACATAGGCCTATTTCCCCTAAATTGAATGACAAAAATATTAAACATAGAATTTGCGTAAATTATCTGTGTTCCATGGGTGGGGTAGTTCTTGACACTCTTAATCGACGAGGCGTATGTGCCTGGTCGAACAACCTTGGTGATCTTGTAAGGTCCTTCCCAGTTGGGTTGTAGCTTGCTAAGTCGAGGTTCCCTTCTTGTGGCCTCGAACTTCCGTAATACCTAGTCATTCACCTGTAGGAGTCGATGGTCCACCCTTCTGTTGAAAAATCTGGTCATTTTGAGCTTGTAGGAGATTGCCTTGAGGAGGGAGTTGCCTCGGGTCACTGGTAGTAGATCGAGGTTCTCTCTCTCTCTCTCTATCTCTCTCTCTCTCCTCCACTTCACTCCAAAATTCCAGAAACTTGCAAGTCATTAATCTTTGCCCTGTATTGTCAATGTTCTATGATTTCAGTCTAGCAGTAGGAATCCAGCAGTTGCACTTTTGGTGGTTTTGGGAAGAACTTTGAGACATTATGTGCCTATAATAATGAAGATGAATGAGAATCAAAGCAAGTATTATGTTAAAGAAGACCATAGATGCCTCAATTTAGGCCCAATTTACCAAAAAATTCTATGAACAATAAATGCCCAAAATTAAGGAAGAACCCTAACCTATTAAATGATGCTGAGAAATCGTACCCTTAACAGTAGCGGAATCTCCAATTTCTCCTTTGATTGAGGTTGAATTTGTCAAAAAATGGTAAGCCCTAACTTGATTTAGGTTTCCATCAAAGATTTTTGGATTTTTAGAGGAATTGAAAGACAAATTGGGGTTCTAATGAACAGGAAATGAAAAAACGAGGGTAAATGGGAAAAAATGGGGGGGAAACTAAACATAAAACAGTTATTTGGGTCCCCCCTCGCCGGATTCTTCGCCGAAGCTGAGTCAAGGTGGTGATTTTTAACGAGTTGGAAACTTTAAGGTGGTAAAATTGAAAAAAAAAACAAAAGGTGGTAAAATGAAAAACATGCTATTTATAAGGTAGTAAAAATCAAAAAATCCAAAGCCTGATTTATATTTTTGGTGTGAAGTGACAATTATAAGCATAAATGTCCCATCCAATTTATAGGGGGGATAGGTCTTTAATTCGGTAGTTGTTCATGTACTATTGTTGTTTTAATATAACTAGGTCATGTTCAAATCTAGTTCAAATGTAAGTGGATAGTCATTTGAAACCAAATTCAACCATACATATTAATGACGCTTTAATGGTGGTGGTTGCCATCTACCATTTACTCTCCCATCAATTCCTTCTCAAAACAGAATAGTATGGTGCACTTCAAGTAGTTCTGATACAAATTATAATTCAAAATGTTATAATGATGTTGAGCATCATGTGCCAGACTATTTTGGGTATCAATGTCGTGAAATTTTCCTACCAAGCCCATGCCATTGTGGTACCAATATCAGGTTAGGTTGGTACCAATGAAAGCATACGTTAGTTGGTACCACTTTGAGAATAGGTTGCTACCAATTTGAGGATAGGTTGGCACCAATGTGCAGATTGTGAATACATATATAATACCTGTAAAAAAAATACTTATATAATAAGCATCCGGTAAGTTTCATAGATAAATGATCGACAATTGAGATAGTGAATCTTAAGGATTAAGCATTCAAGATTATATGTTATAAATACAAATGTTGCACATGAAAGATATGAGAATGCTTGTCTCTCATTTTGTTATGTGAATAAAGAAAGTGGAACATATATCTTGGCTGCTATCTTCTTTTCAGTTTCCTGATTATCTTGTAACTATAATCCTTCGCTATTTGTAATGAAATGAACCAAATTATAAAAAAAAAGTGAAACATATCAAATTTTGTGTTTAATGTTGTACTTGTATTAGAAAGCAATCCATTATTCCTTTTGTTTTCAAACAAAATAAAACAACATTAATTATGGTCAATTGTGTTAATTGTTTCGGCTAACAAAAATAAATAAAATGCATAAAAGTAACCAACAAGATTACAACATCTTGCAACACCTTATATGTCAACTTAGAATAACTTACAAATCAGTTGGTGGGAGGATTAAGCAAGCCATGTCTCGAGCTTGCCCATCTCCAAGGAACTGTCCAATATGTGCAACAGCTCATTGATACCACTTATCTAAGAGAAATATTGTATGCATAAGAGATATTTAAAATAAGATTAAGGATTCACCATGTAATTCACAATAACCACTGTTGTGACGAGGTTCCTATTCCTTTTTGCGGAGTCGTGATGCAACGTGTCAATGAAAAATATAATTTGTTCATGGAGTGAAAAGGCCACGCACCACCAATGCTCTAACGAGAGCACAGGAACAAAAATATGGTATTTTTAAAGTAAGTTAGTTTGAAACTGGATACTAATATAATTGTTCTGCGTAAATAAAAATATATCCCATGTTATATAAAGTTTTGTACTATGTTAGAAAGATTGGTACCAAACTATATATAGAGTTTACTAGCAACACGTTGAAGATAGTTTCGTATCATGTTATATAAAGTTACCATGTTATATGAAGTTTCTTAGCTTGATATCAAATACTTGAATAAATTTTATGAAGTTGGTGGTAAAAAAGATTGGTATTGACAATAAACTAAGAGACTAACCACACGAGTTCTTGAAACATGTGTCCCCGGGTATCTTTTGGCGTGTGAGGAGGCCATCTTCTTCACATTTGCATTGGATTGCAAGATACTCATCTACGTACTGTGTAATTGGCAAATGTTAGTATACTTTACAATGTAATGAAAAAATGAGGGAATAGTAAGAAATAAAATGAATTTCTTGTTATCGTAAAGGCAGGATCGAGCATGATGCGCTTGCTCTTCCCCTCAAACTCATAACTCCAAATCATGGTGTAGAGGACAAAAGCCATTTGCACGTAGTTGAAGCCAACACATGCAGTCATGGATAAAACACCAAACAAATCGAACCGCGTTGCCTACTGTTTTTTCACACCTCACAATGACGGGGGCTGTAACTGTTGAGATCAACAAACATGGAGGTAAACATGTGTGAAATATATTTTTAACTTTCTAGCTCCAAAAGCCATTTTACATAACCCAATTAAAAAAAACAAATAAAAAGTCACCATTGAAGAACGGTAGTATTAGTAAGAATAAAATGTAACTATCATAAAATCGATTTTCACACTAGATATTTTTATATAACCTGCATATTTTAAGAAACACATAATACTAAAACACAACAAAATAGCGAGACTTGACATATTATTACAAGAGTGTTCTCAATATTACTACTAGTTGAAAAATTCGCAAACTAGACTTCTGCCATAAAGTCATATGTATTAGGAAAATTCCCTTTTTCAAGTTGACAATTGCGCAAAACTTGTTAAAAGTCTCCCTTCTAGATTTGGTACCAAAGTGTGATCTTAGTGATAGTGTTTTGGTACCAAATATAGTGGCTTGGTACCTACAATAGCATACTTTGGTACTGTGTTGAATGTTTTTGGTACCAAACCTTTTAATATAGCTTAAATCTAAGTTCCCCTTGTTTAAAATAAAAAACTCACATTTCCAATCTCTTTCTCTCTCTCCAAATTCTAAAAGAAATGAGGGAATAAGAAAGAATCAAGAGACGAATATATATTCAAAACATTATTAAATGGGGGAAGATTGCAAGAAATGAATTTCACCACAACACAAAGCTAAAATTGGGGTTGAATACCAAACAATTTGTGTATAGATTTACTTGTAATTTTGTCACCTCTTATGAATCTATCATTTCAAACCATGATGGAGATTTAAAGGGTACGTAATACGTCATCTCTTCTTATCTTTAAACTTCCTGATGAACTCGAGCAGCACCTTCTCAAATGGGGATGTCTTCAGGGGTTGACTCCGCGCAAGTTGAAGCTGAGAATGTTTATAGGTCAATAATGTACAAGTCAGGGGTTGATTATTCGCAAGTGGAAGTTGAGATTGTTTAGAGGTCGGTTTGCGGCGGTGACGGGAGCAGCTTTTCTTCAGTTCTTTGGCCTTGGTGTATTTTGCCGCAGTGTCATGTACGTTGACGGAGCCGGGTTTCTTATACCCGTCACTCTCCTCCCTATCATGACCATGATCATCACCCTCATGGCCACTCTCAGCAGGAGGGCCGCCACCAACAACACTGCCTCCACCCTCGTCATTTTGCTTCCCTACTTCATCCCCCTTCTCATCCCCATCTTCCTCCTTTTTCTCACCATCCTTCTTTGCATCCCCATCTTCCTCTTTCTCATCATCCTTCTTCTCATCCGCATCATCATCCTTCTTATCAACCTTCTCATAATCACTATCCTTCTCTAAGTCATCATCCTTCTTCTCCTGACCATCCCTATGCAAAGCCTGATGGAAAGATTCCATAACATTCACCTCCTTACAAACTTCGGTCACTACTTCATTGAAATTCTGTAGAAGCACCTGCATAAGGCCGTCTCATCTCACTTACAACCCTCGTAGGAGAGACTATATTAGCTTGCTGGCCTATAAGTCCTCGCACAAGCCTCTCCAAAGCAGGAGTGACTACACGGGGCACTTGATAAATTTTGAAGTGTTATTAGAAGCATAAGAATAAAAATGTAATAAAATATGAGAATATTGATGTTGGTACCAAAGTAAAATGGAACTAGTACCAATATGTGATGACATTGGTACCAAGATATGATGACCTTTGGTACCAAGATAACATGACTTTGGTACCACTATAATCTAACCTTGGCACCAATATCTGCAACTTTAATAATTCTCCAAATATCAAGGTTCATGGTGTAACAAAAATCTAACCCAAACTAAACAATCAATGAACAAACCCATGCAGCATAAAAATAAGTTATTCGCCATGAACAAAATAGCATTGGGTGTACCATGTATGGTGAATGCTCTCTTTTTCCTAAACAAAGAAAATATAGTTTTTCCAAGAGATACATAAGGCAAAAACAGGAAACAGAAGGGTGAAACTATACTCAACTCAACAACCAAATTCAAAGCAAATATTCAATCCAAGTAAATAATAAAATTAAAATCAATTGCCAAGTATTATGAAACCATACCTTTTCTTAAAAACTTCATTTTATTTCATGAAAATCTTCACCATAACAAAACAAGATCTAAAAAGGTTCAGATATACACGACCTTATCCCTAATCAGATTAACTCGGTAAATATCCTACACTTTTCATTACCAACTAAGTTCTCCAAAGACAGAAACAAAACCCTAATAATAGGGTGCCAAATGAATGAATATAGAAGTATTTATAACCAGCTTTAAAATTTTGAATGGAAAGAATATTAGAACCAATCAATTTTAATCCTAAAGTCTAAACAAAGAACACAGGTGATTGGAAGGCGCTCCATATTAAGCATCATCAAAATGATCCTACATGTATGTTACAGACAATCAAATACATTGATGTTGGTACCAAACTAATCTGCAATTGGTACCAATCTACGGTGATCTGGGTACCAAAATATGATGATCTTTGGTACCAAGATAACATGAACGTGGTACCAATATAATCTCACCTTAGTAGAATGTCAGATAGTCCCAAGGATAATAGTACTAACTTTATGAAATTAGCATAAAACTAATGAGAATGATAAAAGGAAGATTAATAACCAAAGCTGACAGCCTCTGAACGTCCTCCTCTGTTAGTGAGTTGGTGTTGGGCATTGATGAATCTCTCGTTTCACAAGGGTGAGGCTCACCGTATGCAACATTCACGCACTGAAAAAAATCGATTAAGAAGGTGTCTAATATAATCAAAGATAACTGAGTTTAGGAAGCACAAACATAAGCAACAATAAAAGTCTTTACGTACCCTCAATGAACCATAGTCTGAGGATGGTTTCTTGTCAGCTTCATAAGCCATCCTTAATAGTGGGCTTGTCCAAAAACTGATCCTCAGCAAACGCCCCCAATGCACAGGTGGCCTCCTAAACTAGTAAAGGTAAAATAGCTGCCATTTGTTCAACATCATTTGCATGTGTAAAGTTGGTACCACAACGAACTTTAATGACATAAAATTGCAATTATTTGTAAAAGAAACTTACTGCAAGGAAGATCATACAACCCCCACAACATACAATGGTGCCTTCCCTATCAAACTTCCTCCTTAAGGACCTGATTTGGCCCATAAGAAAATCCAGAATCAAGGAGCACCACTCATAGCTTTGAGGGTTGTTGGTGCATGTGGCAATAGGAAGCATCGAGCTGAGGAGGTGGTTCATGTTGGTCGAAGGACACAAAAACCTTCCCAAAAGCACAAGCAAAAAACACGTCATGTTGTAATAGATTCGGTTGGACCATGAACTTTCCCCTTCTCTCCTCTTTCCAGCCACCAGGTTCGGCCCTGGGCATAGGCCGGGAGTACAACGACGTAGGGCCTAGGACCAATAGGGGCCCACATTCAGTATTTATGTTTCAAAGATACAAAAAAAAGTTATGAACTTAAGCTATGATGCGCGTATTCTTCTCTAATCGTGCCTCCCAACTTCCATAATTGTTTCTTTAATCTATATATCATCCTTCAATTTCGATACTTCCCCAAGTTATAATTGACAACTCTTTGACTTCTTTAATCTTTATTTGCAATAATACTAAACCTTCAATTAATGAAACAAATCTCGTTGCCTACTAGTCCACCAACGGAAAAAAACTTTGCAATATAAAGCTCAATCTCCATCCTAATACAATGATACTAATAAGAATCATTACTGTGTAGTGAATACTAATATAAAATATTATTTATTGACAACTCTTTGACTTCTCCAATCTTTATTTATTTTTCACTCCACTAATCTAAAATATTGTTATTGTTGTATAATTTAGCTCATCGATATAATTATTTGATTAAAACGAATTTAGTTCTTGTTGATAATTCGATCATTTTTTCATTTCATTTTTTTTATTAATACGATTTTATATCATAGATTAGACAGATGTTTGATGCTTCACTAATTACCTTAAAGATATTATGATCAATGATGTAGTTGGTATCCTTTACTAATCATATATATATTGACCTAGTACAATGTTTCATGCTTTACTCGTAAATTTACAAAGTATAATTTGGATACATGTTAGATGTTTCACAAGTCACAACTAAATAATAGTAATTAATTTTTATTAACACATTGATTCTGTATAAATTTTGGAAGAGAATATATTTCGTAATGATAGGATGACAGCATAAGTGTGACTGTGTGAGTTGCATAAAATAAAAAGGATGCATCTTTCTATATTCAATAGCGGTATATTATTTGGTTAATGTTATGAAATGTGCAATTGTAATAGAATTATGGGTTTAGCTAATTATCAATTTATCACCTCAAAAAAAATTGCGCAAATTTGTATGTGCACCAGAGAGCATGATGCTCTATGTGCACATGATTGTATACGATGCCGTTTTGAGGCATTTATGCGTGAAGTTTGTGCCCCTCAAATAAATTAAAAAAAAAAAAGAAAAAAATATGAAGTTTGTTCCACAGTGTATTGCGGCGGTAACTCATTGTATCACACTTTCTTCTCATAACTGTACATTACGTGGATTTCATTAAACTTTTTTTAAAAAAAGTAAAGCTACTATATTCTTTTAGTTTGAGTAAACTTACCCAATAATTGTTAATACCAAAATTTTGGAGTTCTTGGATTACATTCACTTTGCAAAAAATAACACCAACAATGGTTGATTGTGATTTGTGAATTTCGAGATTATTCGGATTGTCGTTTTATAGCTTCCCATGACGTTAACAATGACGAAAATATATTGGATGGAATCAACATAGAAAGAAAAGGTATTTTCATATTATTACATGCTGAGCTGAAATTTTTGCTCAAAAAAAAAGAAAAAGCATTAAACATTGAAACAAATATCAAACTGCCAGTGGGATATGTGGGAAAACCAACTTCCTCCTTAATTAGTGCCGGCATACGTGGAACATGTGCTGATTAAAAAAAAAATTAAAATCTATGTTTAATCTCCTACATATCAAAGCCATGTATGGTGGATTTTTTAATCAGTTAAAAAAAACACTACTATTATCTAAATCATAGTAGCATAATTATTACAGTTCATGGACTAACAAACTGTTTTTTAACAAATTAAAATTTAGAGAAAACTTCACAAATACAGGTAAAATCATAAAAGATAATGAAGGTATAAAACAAAGAACATCATACTGATTATAAAGGAACACGTGCATATAATAGTTGATAAACAAAAAACTATAAAAAATCTTGCAACTTTTTTTACCTCTTTTAAAAAAAAACAAAAGTCGTTGGCGAGATTCCTTTTTTCAAAATTGAATTTAAAAGGTATGTTCTTTTAATTTAAACTAGATGTTCATTTATAATATGTTCTTTTCATGACGACCTATGTTCTTTCATAATTGGGTATTTACATGTTCTTTAGCTTTAAATTGTGTGTTCTTTTTTATCTTGAAAAGTTGTTGAAAAAAGTTCATGTTCTTTAATATGAATGGTATATTCTTTAGGGTGCACAATGAGCATTATGCACCCTAGTGCATAACCCATGCTTTGAAAAAATTGTGTTTAACTTCTAATTAAATACTTCCTTTATTTATTTTTTTGCAACATTTGCCTTTTCACATTTACCGATACACTTATTTGAACGCTAATATCTCATATTGGGTGTAAATAAAAATTATAAAAATTTGATATTTGGAGTCATCGCATTGAGACGAATCTAACAACACCCCACTTGAATGTGTTTTCTCTTATATAATGGTACGACATTACTTAACAAAGTTGGTTGATAAATAGTGCCAAAAAGCAAAGGTTGCAAGAGTTGCAACTTGCAACAAAAAAAACAGAGGTAGTAAAGAGCCGTTGTTTATTATTTCGCCTGGGGCCATGAAAACTCAGGACCGGCACTGCCAGCCACATATTACAAATTTACACATACAAACAGACATTGATGACTGTCCTCAGCCACCTCTCCACCACCTCTACCGGCGGCCTTGGCCGTCTCCTCCATCTTTCTAGGCCTCTCTTCGACCTCGCCATCGTTCGATCTTACCGCATCGCCGCCGCCGCAGCAGCTGCACAGCCGCAATTGGACTACGACGACTATTACAAAAATAATCCTCCGCCTGCGGTAAATGCTGCGGAGGTTGATACGGAAGGTTCTAGACCTCTGAGAGGTGTACAGTGGGTGTTCATTGGGAATCCCAACTCTAAGAAACATATCTATGCCGATATGATCTCGAAGCTTCTTCAAGTTCCTCATATCTCCATTTCTACTCTCCTCCGCCAAGATCTTCACCCTCATTCTCCACTCTATAAGCAGGTTCACGTTCTTCTACTCCCTTTTTCCTTTATTTTTTATTTTTTACGAATTCAATGTTTATACACTGTGAGTATGCGATTGATGTTGAGGAGACGATTTCTTATGACAGTTCATGTTAGCCGACCCCAAAGCATTTTGGAGTAGGGCTTAGTTGTTCTTGTTGTTGAGTATGCTATTGATATTTCTATGTGATTAAGAGAATTTTGCTTTTTTAATTATTTTTTCGTTTTGAAATTATCGGTGATTGTTGATGTTCTAGTTTCTTGGTTCGTGTTTATTTTTTGTTTGAAGTAATAAGTTCTCCGTTTAATTTAATATACAACGCCAAATGACAGAAAATGGATTATTTGTGAATGATAATTGAGAAATGGATTATTAAAGGCTTAGATACGTATATAATTGAAAAAGTGCTCAGGTTTTTGCACTCGAAATGTAATATAGACCATGTATATATTAGTTTTGGTTGATCGTATTTTGTGAATTTGATAATGATGTTGTTTCTATGTGCTTGAGTTTCTTACATACGCTTGATTGATGATGCATTAACTTAATTGTATGCATATTAACTAATATATAGGTGCCATAATTGTCGTATAGAGTTTTTCCGTGATCAGAAAATGCCACTAGCCTACTAGGTGGCATTGATATTGAATGGGGACATTGATCAATAAAATCATATCTGATACTACGAAGTAGAAGCTAATCGATTCTGTTTCTTGATTCTAATCTTGAAAAGAGGTTTCTGGGCTATATAGACAATGTTTCTCATTTTCATAAGAACCAAGAAATACCAATTTGTAAAGTTTCTATATCTTAGTAAACTGAAGTCCAAAGACTTGTGTACTAGCTGGTGCTCGGTTATAGGGTTAAAAGGGATGGGATCTAAAATCTGGTTTATAGACTAATAAATGTTTTAATGAATCTTTTCCTAGAGAATATCGTAAACATATGGCCGTGTTTGGTAATTGTTATTTGGCTTTTTAATTTGGTCAAATGTACCAAAAAAAGTTTGGTTTATAGACTTTGTAATAAATGTTTTAATGAATGCCAAAACTTTTGAAACTTAAAAAAGCAAATAATGCTTCCGGCCGGTCAAACAAGCCAACTAAACCAAGCTAAACAGCAAACATATAGTAGCAACCACTACGAATGCCGATGTACCAAACTAGTAGCAAAAAGAATGACACTGATCCGCAATGTTGTTTGAATGAAAAGTGAAGGGAAAAGGAGTCCAATATGCTAAACAACTTAGGGTATTGGAGTTTATGCTGTGTTTTATTGTGTTAAGCACACATGTACACACATGCTCACGTTCCCACACACAAATATTTCAGTCACCAAGTACATTTTGGTTTCTGGTAATTTTGTGTGCTTTGGATTAATTTTCTACGTGTTTGGTTGTAAGAAGATGGTTCTCGTAAATCATGTTTCCTATTAACGGTGAACTGACAGAAATAAGAAACTTGGTTAGTTTGGTTGATAATTAATAATTGTATGATTTCTTTTTTCTTTTTAGCAATATGAATTTCACCTTGTGGTGAAGACAAGTTTGAGTCCTAATTTCAACTTTACCAATAGTCTTAAAGTTACCATCTTGTTTCTAGGTTGTGATAGAACTGAAAAAACTCATTCTTCTGATATTTATACTCTAAACTTATAGGAATGGACAAAAATGTATTCCACAAAGCTTTAAAGTATATTTTAGTAGACAATCCAACTCAATTGTATATTTGTTTTATAATCATTGCAGAACGTCTAGGATACTCTGACAATTCTAAGCCACTGTACTTAACCAAGCCTTAGGGAGCCACGAATATAATAGACCACTTCATTATTTTCATGTTGGAATCATGATTCTTATCTAATCTAATGCAGGCTTTCTCAGCTTTTGTTTTTGCTTGTTACAATAGATTGCTGAGGCAGTTAATCGTGGGAAGCTTGTTCCTGAGAGCATAATTTTTGGCTTGCTGTCAAAAAGGCTCGAAGATGGACATTACAGAGGTGAAACCGGGTTTATTCTAGATGGCATTCCCCGAACACGCGTCCAGGCTGTAAGTCTATTGTCATCCCCAAACTTCAGTTTATTATGGATTGGTGCATGACTATTTCGGGTAGCTCTTTACATAACTTGGGCCTCTATTCTCTTTTTAATTTAGTGTGGTGTGGGACATTCCCAGTGTCTAGTTTTACATTTATGGTTGCCAATTCCACCCCTCCCCCTCTAAGGATGTGCATCATTTGGTCATTTTTGAAAGGCTCAAGTTTGATGTGGTATTGCAGTGTGCAGGGTGTCAATTTTCAAAGTTGGGCAAAGTAATAATTACCAACCTCATTCTAATATGATGTGATCCATGTGTTGCAGGAGATCCTTGACCAACTAGTTGATATTGACCTAGTTGTGAATTTTAAATGTTCTGAAGATCATTTCCGGGCAGCTGGTTCTCCTGTTAATTCTACTGCATCTCGTGACAGAACTAAATCTAGCTTTTCAAATCTTAACAACACCGCTGAAGAACATGAGCCAAAGGTAGCTGCATACTACAAAGAGCAGGTGATGTTCAAGTTTGATTTGCTTTGCGCGTCTAGAAATTAGCCTTCAATAATTTATTTGCTTTAGCTTTGAATATGAAATGCTGGGAAATGTGCTTTACACTATCAAGCATGATTTTACTTGATTTTACCAGCAAAATCTTTATGCTTTTGTTTGATCTGGGTGATTTGTTATGAGCAGTGTGAACAGAGACTTATGGAGGCATTATATAATTTGGGGAGTCATACTTACAGATGTTTCCTTACCGCAGATTCAATTTCTAGAGGACTACTACCAGAACCAGAAAAAGCTTATCGACTTCCAAGTAGGTAATGCACCAGGAGAAACGTGGAAAGGACTCATAGCTGCCCTACATCTCCAGCATATCAATGCTGTTCATTCGTCTCGGACACTGACTATGGGTTTCAGAGTACCTTGAATAGTCATTATTTGAGCTGTGCTGCAACCGTTGTAAATATGATTTTGAGTAAAGCCTATCTGGAGCTTCTCTTGCAAAGCTAAGGAGCAGTATAGAATTATAATTATAATACTGTTTTCCTTTATGACTATTAGGATTTAATGGGCAGTGTTAAAACTACCTCAATTACAACATTATTTGCCTGAATGTACAGGTTTCAAAGCAGTTCCAATCGCTTTCATATATTACATACTTGAGCTCATATAAATGTGAATTAGCAAAATTGTCAATGGAGAGTTTGGACAACTGTTGCAGGCTTACATTCGACACATTTACAGAGAATAATTGTTGCAGTCTTACATCTTAATATCCCACACATTTACATAGAATAAACAACAATATATTCTTTGTTCTGCTCTAGATTTGTGTAGTTGATGCCTAAACATGAGTTACTGAAGTTTACACAAGTAAGCATACATGAGTCATGAATGTGCCGGAGAGCCAAACCTTTGGTCACCATCTGCCGTTGCTTGGACCTGAGCTGCATACTGTAGATTCCACAGTACATCCTCGAATGAAGGACGTGTTGATGACTCGGAAGAAACGCATTTGTTGGTTATTGAGATGGCTGTCAACAACGATTCTTTTGAGGAAGTTGACAATACAGTAGGGTCCAAGATTCTTCTCTGACCTTCTTCACTGCCAAATGATGCCTGTTAAGTAAAAAAAACTCAGTTCAAGAAGTGTTCACCACCCCTATTTTTTGTAGGATATACCAGCACACCCCAAAATATATTGATAGTTTCTTAAAAATGCTGCTGAAATTGAACCCATAAACTTGAGATTTGTGCTTAGTCATTCCAACCAAATGAAACTGATTCTAATACAAACTGCCGCAGAAAATGTAACATTTACCATTTCCTTAAGCAGAACTGCCTTCTTCTTGGCGGACACCGAGGGACCAATGAGGGACTCTATTAGTATAAATCCGAAGCAATAAATGTCGTCTTCAAGAAGTTTCATTTGCCTGCAATACAAAGAGCAGAAACAACTACAGACTTGTACTGTCGAACATGGAATCCGGCTGAAGGAAACAATTGGCTAATTTTGATGTAGTTCTTTCTTACCATGATTTGGCATTAGCTCCTTTTTCCTGGAAATAAAAGGACATAGTATCATTGTCAAGCATTATAAATTGAAAAGCAAATTCTAAAAATTAACATGCACTATCAAAGTAATCTACCCCAAATTCGTCGTCGTCGTAGATGATTGACAGTCCATAATCACTTAGCTTTGCTCTTCGATGCTCATCAAGCAAGATGTTACTAGTTTTCAATCGGTTGTTGAAGAAACCAGGAATGATTCCTGTGTGAAGGAACTGCACAGCTTTCGCAATATCAATGAGAATCCCCAGTCTCTGGGACCATTTGAGTGCTCGTACCTTACCAATATCTGAAATTATCACATTTGCTACAATGGTTAATTGCAATGCAAACTCTCACAGAAATGTCTGTAGGAAGTTGCTTTTGGTTTGAGACTAACCAGAGAGATGGGAGCGTAAATTTCCGTTAGGCACATATTCATAAATAAGATAGACCTTGTTACCACCAGAGTCAGGCTTCACCCCAGTGTCTATGCAATGTCCCATAAGGCAAACCAAATTTGGGTGGCGAAGCTTTGCCAAAAGATCCAGCCGAAGCTTAAGATTACGAGTGGTGTATTTATTTGGGAGAGATAAACACCTTATCGCAACTAAGGTTCCATTCTGTAATGTTCCTTGATACATCTGAGAATATCCATCAGAAGTTTCATGTCAAGAGTTCTTACGTTGCTCAAGATTACACAATGATCATAAATTTTCTTTTTCTTGCTACGTCAAAAGAGAACTTCTATTCTATATAGATAATTTAATAATTAGATATGATAGGATCTGAGTGCAACGTTTTGAAAAAAGGCATAAAGTGGTTAATGTACAAATTACCTTTCCTCTAGAACCTTCCCCCATCAGAGCAGACTTATCAAAGTTGTTAGTAACTTCTTTCAGCTCTTCCATGGAAAATCTTCGACATGCTGGCATTCCTCGTGCACCAGATTTTGCTGCTTCAGATACATATCCTGAACACAGAAGGGGAAACAATGAACAAAACAGGATATTCGAATACTTATAAACGAACATGAGACTCAAAAATGAACATACTCGCGTTTGCCAGTATCTCAGAAGTGACCCCAGTCAGACTGTTTTCCACAACTTGCTTCTGCAACAAACTCTTCTCTTGACACCCCCTTGGGAAATATCTTCTAAATATCAATAGATTTCCAAATGCTAGAAGTCCCATTAATATAACAGTTCCTCCTATCAAACCAACTAGAATTAGTACACTTTTAGCTGAGGTATTCTTTTCCTTTTGGTGCATTTCAGCACAATACGAGTGTGAATGCTGGTTTTGTACACCAGCAGCTGTCAAGCAGTTCCCATCAAACTGGGCAGTGATCTTGCTTAGACACCTGGGAATCTCGCCAGTTAATCTGTTATTAGATAAGTCGGCAAACTCGAGCTTTTTGCCACATGCCAATTGATGGGGTAGAGATCCACTCAACTCATTTGATGCCAGATTCAGATATCCAATCTTTGGTAGGGAGAAAAGAATGGTGCACAATCTTCCTTGAAGATGGTTTAGTGACAAATCGAGGTGCTGCAAATGGTACAGTTTCTTAAATTCTTCTGGTATCTCACCGGTGAAGGAGTTATTATTCAGCAATGCCATGAACAAACCATCAGGAAAATTGGGAAGTTTAGAGTCGAATTCATTCAAACTCAAATCCAACACCTTGAGACCACTTAAGTTACTCAAATCAGGCAAGTTCCCAGAAATCTTGTTATTTGACAGTGCAAGAGTATTAAGTGTGCTGATTTTCCCAATTGAAGTAGGAAATGGACCCTTCAAGTGATTATTTGACAAACTTAGGATTGAAAGGTTGGATAGGGAGTTGAACCAATCTGGCACGCTTTCATTGAAGAAGTTGTCATCAAGTCTAAGTGATTGGAGCTTCACCATTGTAGCAAGTTTTGGTGGAACAGAACCATAAAAAAAAATTTGAACTTAGGTCAAGAAACTCCAAGGAAGATAGCCTGTTTATTTTATCAGGAAGTGGGCCCCAAATACCCAAAGAAACCAATATAAGAGCTTTCAAGCTTGTTAGCCTTGCCAAAGTTGCAACAAAGGAATCCATTGAAAAACTCTCTGATAAAGTTAAATTTGGAATTGCATACCCAGAAAACTTGTCACTTTTGGAGGGTTTACCACCCATAATCTTAAGCTCAGTAACAACATCTGCCTCACAAGTAACTGAATTCATTTTGGTAGAAGAAGATATAAAGCATATATTATCTTTATCATTGTTCCACACTTCCAGTTCAACAGGGTACTCTAAATGCTTTCTCAACTGAAGAAGCACTTCAGTTTGTGAAGATTGCAATTGATGGGTACCCAATATGCAAAAGCTCCCTAACATGGAAATAATCAAGTACAAGCTCAAATAACCCAAACCCATTTCAAAAATTTCTTATATTTACACTTTGAAGCAATGAATTTCATAAGATAAACCAAAAATAATCAAATTTCTGGTTTGATTAAGAAGCAAAATCATCAAACACCACCTGCCCATGAAAAAAAAAGAACCCACAAAGAATATAAGTAGAATATATCAGAACTTGACAAGAATACTGAAATTCCAACTAACTAAATCTTTGGAAAGCTGTTGTAATTTCAAATCTAAACTGAAAAATATGAGATTGAGTTCTTGGAATTTAGCTAGGAAATAATTGAGGAACCAAAAAGATGTAATCTTTAGAAAGATTCTGAGTGACCTCAAAAGTCAGGATGATGCATTTTTAGTGCTTGTACATGGAACTTTCCTTACCTGTAACTAAGGACTGTAAATTAATGAGAAGTGGGGCTCTCTAATTCAGCAAGTTGGAAGCACAACAAAGGAGTGGCAGAGCAGTAGATGAAGCCAAATGAGTGAAGAGAGCAAGAAAGATAGTACACTCTACTAATTATACTCCCAAGTCACCAACAATTCTAATGAACAGAGATTATCTTCTTCGTGTCATTATTGTGTATATTGTTTTCTTATATTTTGTTGTTTTTTTGTCATGGGAACTTTTTTAAATACATGTTCTTTTCATTTTATTTTCGGCTCTTATAAGAAAAAGTATGTTCAAGTAATTAGGCAGTGCAATAAGTTCGATTCAACTAAAATAGCGAAAATAAGATTTGATACATTTCACAAAATAAAGTCGAGATAAGTTGAAACGAATGGACCCTAATTAGGTGTTCTACCTTCAATTTCGTATTTGCCTATGCATGATATTGAAGACTAATATGTTCATTATCGGTTAGTAGTTTTTAAAAAAAACTGGTTTCTGAAAATATACATGTACATAATATGACCACAACTTTACAAAATTTCTCTTTATACATAGGTATGATGAAGGACTGACTGACACTTTTTTTTTTTAAAGAGAAATTTCATTAATTGAAGGCCAAACGACATCTACAATAGGTATTAAAAAAACAAGATACAATTAAACAAGATCAAAATCAAATTCGTCTTCGAAGAAACTACAATGAACCAGATCGAGCAATACAGCGCATCCCCCTTGTATTTGCTGAATCAAGCAACTATTGATGAGGAAGTCTATTATTCTGATATAGTTTGGGAAGAACATTCTTGATAGAGTCAGGTTGACCGTATCCGAGATTCCAATACCTTCATGTTGAGTCTCGAACTTCAACCAATGAGAATAATTTCTCATACCTAAAAACAAAAGAGCCATACTCACAACTCCCATATGGGAGAAGGAGATTTCCAAAACAGAAACTAAAAACCCCATAACAGGGTTTGAGAAAATCTCATAAAGAGATACTGATTTATCAAACAAAACAAGAAAATGAACTAAAAACTGAAAACAAAAGGGAAATAAAAGGGAAAGAAGGGCTTACCCATGGATGAAATCATCCATGGCAGCCCCTAATTGATTGATGAAGAAGGGGTAGGGGAGGCTAGGGTTTGAGAGAGAGAAAAAGAGAGAGCCACGTAACCTTATATGATTGACCGACTCCTTACCATTTACTGACTGACACTTCTTGTAGGTATAACTAGATGTTAAGGGAACCTCACCTCCCAAACTGCCCGTTTGGTAATTGGTAATAAATGGTGGTAACGGAAAGAATTTCAAATAAGATTAACAAGGAAAGCATCCTTAAAATTTCTATGGACAAGAAATCTCTCAACTTTTTTTTCTCCATGGGAAGCAATCTCACTTCCAAGCTTGTATTTTTTCCTCCATGGGGACACAATCTCTCCCCTAAACTTGTATTTCTTTATGAATTTTCATTACCATCGATTACCACTTAAGGGAGGGGTATTGAGCGAGAATGAAAATTTAAGAAGAAAAATGGACACTTTGGGATGAATTAGCATTACCAAGGGAATGAACATTGATTTTTTTCACAAATTTACATAGAAATTCACTCTCATTGCATCATTTATTACCAACTACCAAACGAGACGTTAATGTGTCTAGAGGGATTTTATCCCATAACCTTAAGCCTCAAGACCACAAATCTTACTTACATATTAGAAAAATAAGGTCAAGACAAGTAATACAAATAGTATAGAAATTAAAGTGAAAACTATATAAAAATCATTAAGGTTGTACTCTTAATTTGGATTTAGTTAGCTGTGATGAAAATGTGATTTGAAAAGATTGGGTAATTTCTTTTCTTATGAGTAATTGCCAAAGATAGACTTTCTTGGGGGGAGAATATAATACTTCTGTATCCGTTTTTTTGGTTTTGTTCGTGGATTATTCTTCTTGGAACTTGCAAATTGTAAATGAAGAATCAGATGCTCTAGGCTGTCTTGAAAAAAATATTATAATACTTCGGATCCGTAGTTGACGATGGGGCAACCAATACATAAACATCTAACGGTTAGATATTGCCAAACATCTAATAGTGGGTATTTCGGTCCTTTCAGTAACTTATTAAGGGTAGTGGTGTCTTTTAGTGTAAGGGAAGTTGGTGGCAGCACACATGTCATGTTTTTATTTGTCCAAACAATATTACTTTTGCAATTTTGAAACTTGTATATCTCAAATAATATATTTTAAAAAAAAATAAAAAATATACCAATATTCATATATTTTTATTCTCTACAAATAGACATCTATTTTGATATAATTTCATCATATTTTTATTTTACCGTTCTCTAACTATTATTTAAATATGTAGAAAAATAATACAAACATTATTTGTATAAAACACTATTTGTTTATACACAAACACTATATGTTGTGTACACAAACAACATATGTTGGGTCCAATGGTATGACTTCCTATCTCCCACATGGGAGACTAAGGTTCAAATCTTGGTGGAAGCAAAAAATCAATATTGTTGGGGGGAGGGGGGTTTGGGGCTTGTTGGGCCTCTAGGTGAGTGTCCCGTGCGAGGGCAGCCTAGAGGAAATTCATCTTACCACGGGTTCCCGAAATGGGGCCCAAAAAAAAAATGTTGTGTACACAAAACAACATATGTTGTGTACACAAACAACATATAGTGTTTGTGTATAATCAGATAGTGTTTATTGTAGAAAATAAAAATATGTGAATTTCATGATAAACATATAGTTTTTGTGCGTATAACAAATAGTATTTGTGTACACAACATATATTGTTTGTGTATAAACAAATAGTGTTTGTGTATAAACAAATAGTGTTTGTGTTGATTTTTCCACAAATCTAAATAATAGTTAGAGAAGGGTAAAATAAAATTTTGATAAAATTATATCAAAATGGATGTCTATTTGTAGAGAATAAAAATATATGAATATTGGTATATTTTTTATTTTTTTAAAAAATATATTTTTTGAGATATACAAGTTTCAAAATTGCAAAAGTAATATTGTTTGGACAACTAAGAGCATGACATGTGCACCCACTTGTGTGTTGCCACATGGTTGTTAGATTTTTAGAAAATATCTAACAGTTAGACATTTATCATCACTCTACATAGGGACAATTATTGTATTTTGAGGTTATTAATTAATATAATTTGAGTTACTTATAATTATTGGGGTTACTTATAATTATTGGTTACTTATTTTAGGTGTTATTTATTAATATACTAGGACTTCTTTATTGTTTTTCGGGGTTATGAATTGAAGGTGTTACTTTAATATAGCTAGTCTGTCTTGTAAGTTGTACTCGCGCGGCCACATGATTGTTAATCGTGCGGCCAACCACACAAAAAACACACTGAGAATTAATCAAACTTCTTAATTAGGAAAAAGATGAATTTTTATAATATAATTTGCTTTACACGCTAGTTGTTAATTTTTTTGGGGGCCCCCTCTCGGGAACCCCTTTGGTAAGAAGAATTTTCTCTGGGCTGCCTCGCACATGACACTCACCTAGAGGCCTAACAAGCACCCCAACCCCTCCCCCACAACATTGAAATTTTTGATTCCACCAAAATTTGAACCTTGGTCTCCCATGTGGGAGATAGGAAACAATACCATTGGACACAAGGGTCCTTGATTACGCTAGTTGTTGAATGGAGTATAATTTTTCTATTAGGTAGTTTCTAGAAAAATAATTTTAATACAAACAAGAATGAGATTATAGGATACTGGTCTTGAATATTTTGATTAATTTGCTCATATTCACCCTTAAATCTCGTTCTTAACATGCGTGCAAAATGGTTTGTTGCATCTTGTAGGCGAGATTTTATTTCGCCTACGCGGGATGAGCGTGTATTTGACTACCTCATTGTAAAAGTTTTATTGAAAACGTTTTGAAGTCGCCAAAAAGTCTTTACAGAAAGACTGATAAACCTAATTGGATATTCGTGAAACCGTAGGGATAAATTAGGGACTTATCCATTGTAGATTTCCCCGTCATGACTCCATTAATGGTCAATGAACCATAGATTGAGTTCGGGGATGAGGTACACACGGTCATAATTAACCACACTCGCCCATTGCTGGCCTCTACTAAATATCGATTCATGTCAAGTTTTATGCAAAAGAATAACCACATAATATTTTCATACACCTGAAAAATATTAGTCTAAGTTGGTTCATGAATCACATAAAAGACTTTTTTTTAGTGATATGTTATTAAGCAATAAAAATTAGAAGGAACCTAATAGGTTGTCCAAATTATCTGATTAATATTAGAACAATTCTTTAGGTCTTGTTAAGCAATAATAACATGTGAGTGATGAAAAGGCAAGCGGGAAGATCATAGGCTCATAGCAATGTATATAATAATAAAAAGAAGGAAAAAAGGTTAGAATGTACAAAAGAGCGATTTTTATATTAAAGATCTACATCATGAAAGAAACAGTTAGTAACTTCAATATAAAAATAATGAATATATTAAAGGACCATCACGATTATACCGTGGCTTGGGTCTGAGAGATTAACAACCTTCGGGACGAGCAATCGTGAAGCCTGAAGATCTGAACGTGTATGTCTGAAAGTATGTGTTTTGTGTTTGTGTTTAAAAGTATGAAAGTATGAGTTTTTAGAGAGGTTTTGTAAATATATTTGTAAAGTGTCGAAAGTGTTTTTTAATTCCGAAAACCGTCATGTATTTATAGGAAAATATTAAAAAAGATAGAAAAGAAGATAGCGAGTCGCACATAGAGTGCGCCAGGCGCACGACTCTGTGTGACGTACAATGCCACGTGTGAAGCGCAGTTTGATGTGCCTGACACAACTGGACCTGTGTGATTGGCACACGTGGTGCGCCAGGCGCACCGCCTTGTGCCTGACACGGTTTGAAAGCCTATTTATAAAACGCGTTTTGAAAGATTTTCTTTTATCCTTTTAAATCCGGAAATCCGATTTTTGATTATGAAAATATCTTTGAAAAAATATATTTATTTATGAAAATATTGATTTGAAATAATGAATAAAAACAATTAATTATCATTGAATAATTAAATGGGTTAATTCAAACAATTGGGCTCAAAATACAATTTTTGGACTCAAAATACAATTAATTATCAGGAATAATTAATTGGGCTTTAAAAATAGGATTTTGGATCATTAAAATAAACTTTAACACTTTTAAAATTGTTTTGGGTTGGCTTTTCGGACTGCTCTTCCCTTGGGTCGGACCAATTAAGATCGCGGTATGTTTCATCATCGGATCCTTAAATAGAGAGACACGATGATGTGTCTACAGAAGCCCCCACTTTGACTAAAGTTCAGGAAACCGAAAGTCAAAGTATATGGTGTCGGCACGGAGAACGATTCTAAACGCTCTGCAATTTAGAACTGATCTATATACGTCGGTCTCTGTAAAAACAAAGTTAGTATGCAGGACAATAACTACAAGCAATCAGATTACCTACAGAAGAAGATGTCAGCAAATATGTGCAAACAACTCAGATAAGGCACATAATGATGCAAAAATGCAAACTTGGCCTTTCTAAGGATGCATGAGACGCTATGCAAGGATAAAGGTTATGCAAAGCTAAGGAAATGACACGTCATGCAAGGTCAGCGTTTCGCAAAGTTAGAAGATCTGGATATGTAGAGAGATAGAATGATCAGAAATTGATTGAATGATTTTCGAAAACTTTTTTTTTAGTAAATAACCAGGGTCCGTAAATGAGGTCCGCATATTACAACTTTTCGGGAGTTTGATTTGATTTGGAGGAGCCACCACGTATAGGAAGCCCCCACTTTGGGTAAGCTTGTCTAATTAGGCGCTATGAGCCTTGATTGAAATGTAGTTGATCTAATATTGAGCGTTCAAATTTCTTTGCTGGGGATTCTTCTTTGGGGAGTTGTCACAGGTAAAGTCAAATATCGCCAGAGCACATGGAATTGTCGGAGAGTCCTTCAGGGAAAAGGAGAGCTTGGATTGGAAAATTGAAAGGTTTAAATTTTGTGACTCATATATATCTAGGTGGGCAAAGGCTTTGACGTAGCTAGGTTCATATTCGAGTCTATGTCGGGATCTAGAAAGAGTATGCTTCTGAATTCTTGAAAATCAAATCATTAGACTTGACTAATAATTTATTTTATTGAAGCGGTCGGGACTCGAGATGAGGATTCCTACGTATCCTTGCGGAATCAGAACATTCGTAGTTCTCGATCTGATTTCTTTCTCTTTGTTTTTTTGTGCCCTAACTTTTGCCTAGGGCACCCTTTCGGGTTTTCAACCTAGCAGGCTTGGACATACCTTGGAGAAGGAGTTATGGTTGGATGTGAAGGGTTGAAAGGTTTTAGGATAAAGATTAAGATGATAAAGGTTTAATTGGATAGGCTAAGGTAGGATCATGGATTTGGATTATACGGTTAAGGTTTTGAAGGATTTGAATAAGGGGTAGAACTTGTGTGTAAGCCCCCTAGCTTGACTTTTTATTTCTTTGTCTTTGGCTTTTTCTTTTTGCATTTTTTTGCACTTTAAATGTTTTCACTTTTTTTTTTTTTTTTACCTGGCATTAAATTTTTTTTTATGTAGTAAAGAACTAAAGATTGCACACACGTTATTGGTTTAGGGTATTGGAAGGCTTGAAGGATATTTATGGAGCTTTGATTTTGAAGGAATTATTTGGCTAATAGAGATGATGGTTTATGGATGATGGAAGGAAGAAGGGAATAACTCCAGATCCAAAGAATATCCTTTTTTTAATTTTCTCTTTTTTTTTTATTTTCAGATTTTTTTCTTTAATTAGTCAAGATCATTAGGTGATTTAAGTTTCATCATTGAATTAGAAGCATAAATAAAATAATGGAAGGCCAATGAAAATGAAAATGAAAGTGCACTTTTTATTAATTGGAAGTAAATAGAACAAGGCTTATTAAAAACAAAGTCCTAAATGACATAGACTCGACAAGAAGGGAAATAAAGGAGCTAGGGAAGGGACTCTCCGACTCAACTTAGAAAACTAGCGCTAAATGACTAAGCCCCTGCACGGTTGAGACGATGCCCAAGGGGTTGCTGTTGTTGTTGACTTTTGCTGCCGGCGGGATTGGAACTCTGCCATTATCAATTATATCCTGTAGAGCATTCTTCAAAGCCCAACACACAAATGTTGGATGTGTATTCCCTTGATGATATTTACAGTAAGCATCAGGCTTCACTAGTAGAATAATTGCTTATTGCTGCGGTGATATTGCTGCGGTTTTACCCATACGTAGCAATAAACCACGTGAAAAGAAAAGGTAAAATATAAAATAAAGATATTGCTGCGGTTTCGGCCGAAAACTGCAGCAATATGGTTTCAACGGAAATTTTTTTGAAAAAAAGTTGACTATTTGACTAGATATATTGCTGCGGTTTATGGGAAGAACCGCATCAATAGATTAATATTAAAAAAAATTATTTTAATGTATTGCTGCGGTTCTTGCCAGCAACCGCAGCAATAGATTTGCGCCAGATCTGAAAAAAAACACGGGTATTGTTCAATTCTCTCTCACACTCACACTCTTTCTCTCTCGACTCTCTCACTCTCTCTCGCTGCTCTCGCACTCTCTCACACAAGTGTTCGATTTCCGGCCCAAAACCGATGGTTACGGGCGACAAGTGTTCGATTTCCGGCCCAAAGTTGGTGGTTTCCGGCGACAAGGCTTCCGTTTTTTTCAGATCTGGGTTTGGGTGACGGGTTTTCGTGCGGTTTTGTCCTTCACCGACGAGTTTTCGACCCTCTCCTCCACCAACGAGTTTTCGCCCCTCTCCTCTCCTCCATTCACCACCGCCACTACCATTCTTCACCGCCGGCGCCACCTTCCCCTTGTCATAGGAGGTTAGTTTTTCATAATTTCTTATTAATTTACAGTTTTCTTATTTAATAGTGCTTTAATCGAAAATTTGGCTTAAATAGTAGTTAAAAATGCTCAATATAATGTATGTATATGATTAGTTATAAGATTTGAGGATTAAAAACTAATTTTGTGATGATTTTGGTTAAGTTTTTATATGCCCTAAAATGTTATACGGGATTGTTTTTGCATAAGTTCTTTATTTGAAGTGATATGTACAATGGGACTATTTTTGCAACGCCTTCATATTGATAGACTCACCAATGGAAGGGGAAGGGAAATCTAAGGAATGGTTTGGTACTTGTTGTTTGGTGATGACTTGGAATCGCTTGAATGCGATTGTTTGTATGTACAATGCGATTGTTTTTGCAATGCCTTCATATTGATAGACTCGCCAATGGGGGGGAAGGGAAATCTAAGGAATGGTTTGGTATTTGTTGTTTGGTGATGACTTAGAATCGCTTGAATGCGATTGTTTTTATGTACATCATAATGCCTAGATACCCGTTCAAGACTTACTCATTAGAAGTAAGTCTTGAATAGTCCCCATTTTAGGACTGTTCTTAAACATCAAATCTCACTTAGGACGTGAATGTGTGTTGATTCTTTGATTCTAAGTGAAATACGGTTAGTCATTTCCCTAATTTGTTCTCCAGGTACATATAAGATAAGCAATTATCTTCATCGTGTACTTGGAGAACTGAAGGGAAATGCTGCCGAATTTTACTTAGAATCAAAGATGATACATACATTCACTAGTGGGATTGGACGTTTAAGGATGGGTTAGGTTGGAGTGATAAGGACCCAATGGAAGCATGCATTGAATATTAGCTTGTTGTGTTATATTTATGTGAATTTTTTTATTGATAATAATTTTTTATGTATGTATGTATGTGTGGGGGTTTTTAGAAATGGATCGAAGTTGGATGTATGAAAAGCTGAATATGTTGGAGTTCGTACAAGGTGTGAATGAGTTTTGTAAACGTGCTATAGAGCATCAACAACTTACTTGCGATGATGAGATTTATTGTCCACGTGTTGATTGCTACAATGTGAATACGATTTCTGATATTAGGACTATAAGGGATCATATTATTCGTCGTGGATTTAGGGCTGAGTATTATATTTGGTTATGGCATGGTGAGAAAGGAAAATATACTCAGGATAGGGTTAGTGTTCATGTTGACACTAGTAAAACATTAGAGATTGATATGTCGAACGTTGGGGTTGAGAATGAAGTTGTGATTGAAGATCATGTTAGGATTGAAGGTATGATGTAGTAGGTGATGAAAATGACTACAGAGATAATAGTGACAGTGAGGATGAAGAGTTAGGTGATGATCGATTAGGTGAGATGTTGGAAGGGGCCCGTGACCATTTCAATGAGCGGCCATGAGTGTTTGACAGTTTGTCTGAAGCTGCTGGGAAACACCTTTATCCAGGGTGTACAAAATACACTCAATTGAGTGGGGTTTTAACCCTTTTCAGCATAAAAAGTGAGACATAATTTGACTGTTGTAGGCTTCACAGAACTCTTAGAAGCTTTAAAAGATATGTTTCCTGAGGGTAAACCAAAATCCACCAACTATGCCAAAAAATTAATGTGTCCTTTGGGTTTAGAATATGAGCGGATTGATGCATGTCCGAATGATTGCTTGTTGTATCAAAATGAGTATGAGGACCTTTATGAATGCCCGAGGTGTGGTAAGTCCCGCTACAAATTGCCGGATGAGGTTGAGCCTGGGCCGGACAATATGGGTCCTTCTGCTAAAGTGTTGTGGCATCTTCCAATTGTGCCAAGGTTCAGGAGGCTCTTTTCTATCAAAGAAGATGCAAAGAACCTAAGATGGCATGCTGATCGGAGAAAGAAAGATGGAATGCTTAGGCATCCAGCTGATTCCCCTCAATGGAAGGCTATAGATTTCAAATGTAGTGGATTTGGTCAGGAAGCTAGGAACTTGAGACTTGCATTGTGTACGGACGAAATGAAGCCTTACGGTACATTGAGTAGTCAACATAGTACTTGGCCTGTTCTTTTAGTGATATAGAATCTTCCTCCGTGGTTGTGCATGAAGCGGAAGTATATTATGTTGTCTCTCTTAATTTCTGGGCCTAAGCAGCCGGGAAATGATATAGACATCTATCTTCTGCCTCTCATCGAAGATCTCAAAAAGATGTGGGACGAAGGTGTTATGGTGTTTGATGCGTATTCTAATGAAGATTTCAGGCTTCGTGCTATGCTATTCTGTACTATAAATGATTATCCTGCTTATGGCAATTTGTCGGGGTATAAGGTCAAAGGAAAAAAGACATGTCCAATTTGTAAGAATGGTATGGAAGCTACACATTTGCCACATTGTGGGAAACATGTCTATATCATTAATAGGCAATTCCTACATAATTCTCTTCCATATCGAAAGAAAAAAGCACCATTTAACGGGTTAGTTGAAAATGCTCCAGCTCCTAGACCGTTGACCGGAAAAGAAGTTTATAATCGTGTTAAGGGGATGGGCTCAATATTTGGTATGGGGGTTAAACCTTCGGAAGACGATGGTGTCATTTGGAAAAAAGAGTCTATATTCTGGAGACTTCCTTATTGGAAAAACTTACCAGTTAGACGTTTTCTCGACGTAATGCATAATGAAAAAAATGTTTGTGATGCAATTATCGGTACTCTGTTGAATATGCCGGGGAAGACTAAAGATGGTCTGAAGGTTCGTAGAGATATGGAGAAATTGAAGATTCGGCCTAATTTGTGGCCAAAGGTTATGGAAAAAGCTAAGAAAGGAAAGGGAACAACAATGTATTTGCCTCCAGCTTGTTATACATTGTCTAGGCAAGAGAAACGACTGTTCTGTGAGTGTTTATACGGTATTAAGGTTCCCACTAGATACTCATCTAACATGAGAAGACTTGTTTCTATGTCTGATCTAAAATTAATTGGGTTGAAGTCCCATGACTGTCATGTCATGGTGCAAGTGTTTTTGCCGATTGCAATACGCGGGATTCTTCTGAAACATGCCAGGCTTGCCATCACGAGGTTGTGTTCATTTTTAAATACCATATGCAACAAGGTACTTGACCCTGATAAGTTGGATAGTTTGCAAAATGAAGTGGTGATCACACTTTGTCAATTTGAGATGTATTTTCCACCATCTTTATTTGACATTATGGTTCACTTAGTCCTTCATTTGGTAAGGGAGATTAAACTGTGTGGCCCTGTGTTTTTAAGATGGGCATACCCTTTTGAGAGACATATGGGTTCTTTGAAAAAGAAAGTGAGGAATCCAGCAAGACCAGAGGCGAGTATTATTCAAGGAACAATTGTCGAAGAGGTTGGAGGATATTGTTCTTCTCATTTGCTAAGGCTGTGACAATAGGTCTTCCAAAGTCCAGAAACGAGGGTAGGTTGGAAGGCATGGGTGGGGTCGGAATGCGAAATATTTTGCCTTCATTGAGTGAGTTGAATAAAGCTCATGTTTTCGTGTTGCACCATGTTATTGAAGTTCATCCATACTTAGATAGACATATGCGTGAATTGCGCCACAAAAACCCGTCAAAAGGGGAGAGGGCGTTGATGAATGAGCATAACAGGTCTTTCATTGATTGGTTCCACAATAAAGTAATTGGTGAATTGTCCGCAAACAACCATCATGTACCTGATACAATTAAGTGGTTGGCAAACGATCCACGTGACTGTTTTAAATCGTATGAGGGGTATGATATCAATGGATATACCTTTTACACTGAACGTCATGACAAGAAATCAAAGGTGGTACAGAATTGTGGGGTTTCAATGGTTGCATCATCTAGGGAGTATGCGAGTGCAATGGATAAATCTCCGATTGATGCTACTCAATCATATTATGGGATCATTCAGGAAATATGGGAGCTCGACTATTGTGACTTCACTATGCCTATTTTTCAATGCAAGTGGGCGGACAATAGACGTGGTTTGCGAATGGATGAGTGCGGTTTTACTCTAGTCGATACGAGTCGTCTGCGTGACATTGAAGAACCTTTTATCCTCGCATCACAAGCAAAACAAGTGTTTTATGTATCTGATCCTGTAGACAGTCAGTGGTGCATTGTTGTTAATGGTAAAAGGCGAATTTTAGGAGTCGGTGATGTTGACGACGAAGAAGAATATGATAAGTTTGATGATACCCCCCCTTTCTCAATCCCAAATGATGATATGATGGATGTGTGTGATACTGAAAATAGTTACCTGCGCATGGATCACCAAGAAGGTATAACGGTTATCGAGCAACCTATTTACCAAAATTAAAGATAAAAAAGGTTCTATATGAGTAATTTGAATTATAAATTGATGAGTTTTAATAGATTTCGTTACAATAATGTGTTGAGACATGTTTATATATATTGTTTTAAATTTTGTTCACTTTTTGTTGTTTTTATATATATGCTACATATATGGCTAGTGACGGTTCGAGCGATCGCTCATCGGATTCCGATGCACCATTTAACCTAGAAAAGGAGGCTGACCAGGGGGAGGACAGTGATCGTGCTGCAGATGCGTTTGATGCTTGGTTGGATACACGGGAAGAACAAGTTGATAGGGATGCTTTACTTGGCATTGAGGTGACATCTGATCCACGTCAGCCACCCCCCTCAGGTTCGCGCTTATTTGATTATTGTGAATATGTAATTTATTTGTTCGTTCTCTAATTTAGTTTCCTTATTTTGATTCTTAGATCGTCGTCAGACCAGTGCATATTATGGTGCACAAGGGAGGGGGAAGAAGTCAGATGGGAAGACAAAGGCATCTAGCAAGAGCAAAAGAGGTCCCACGATGAGGCTCGACAACAAACCAGATATGTACTTACAGTTTGATGAGTTGGGGAGACCAACAGGTAATTGATTGTAAGATAGTTATAATTTATCACGGTTACAATTTAATGTTTGGATTTCTAATTGTTTGTTTTATCAGGTCCGTGGCGATCCAAGTATGGTATTTGGATCAGTCTTTTTATACGCAGGCTTAACATCAATTGGAAATGGAGAAACAATTCTCCTACCCTGTTGGAGTTGATGTGGACAGACACAATGGTGAGATACGCTGATGATTTTTGTAATTATACCATTTACAATTTTGCGATTTATTTTACTAATGACGACCTAACGTGCTTATTTATTTGTTTATGATGGAAAACAGAATATGTTTCACCTTCCGTACGAGGTAAGATTGAAGAAAAACTACTTGTCTGCTGTGAACACTAGATGGAGAGATTTTAAGGGCAAATTGGTATATGGTTGGATCACAATGACCAGAGTCAGATCAAAGAAAGAAAAGCTAGGTGATACTCCGCCAGATGTATACAAGCACATCAAGATGGAGGATTGGCTTACATTCAAAGAATCTATGATGTCAGAAGAGGCTATAGTAAGTTTATAATCTAATTAACTTGGTTTTATTAATTTAAATTATTTTCTACTAACTTAATGTGTTTTTTTATTGCAGAAAAAGCGAGAAAAGGCGCTCGAGAGTGCAAAAAAGAACACAGATCATCACCACTTAGGTCAAAGGAACTATGGGGATGCTAGAGAGTTGTGGAAGTATGAGAAATTCTATCCACCTAGTTTTGATTCCGGATCGTCATCTAGTACACCATCCTCCTCGGTGTGCTCTCATATTAACCGAGGTGATGACTGGTGGTGCGCGATGCACAAGAAGGATCCTATCACTAAGAAGCGGTTTATTCCACTTGAGGAAACAAAAATTGCTGCTGATAAATACGTATGTATACACTATAACCTTTATTTTGATACATGAACATGTTTTTTCTTTATTAACTACTAACATATATTATATGTTATTTGCTTTTTGGGCAGTTGGAGTACAAGGAGAAGCAAGCTAAGGGTGAGTTCACCTCGGTACGTAACAAAGACGCCCTTTTTATGGCCATCCGATTCACCACTTGCTAGACCATCTGCTTCACCATCTGCTCGACCATCTGGCTTTTCCGACACTCAGTCTCATGGGTTGAAGGTACATATATTGATCATATATACATGTGCACCAAATAAATAATTATCTGACATAATTAGAAATTTACTTTATTGTTAGGACGAGACTCCATCTCGATTGTATTTGATGACCCAACTAGTGGAAAGACTTGTTTCGTGGCCGACGCGCATTCTTATGCTTTTGATGAGAACACTACAGTTCATGAGTCTAGAATGAGGAAGGATCACCTTCGAGTGAAAGTTCATCGTTATGTAGAGAAGTATGGTCATTTGCCACTACCTGTCCCCGTCCCCACATATGAAATCGTGACTCCAGCTACTACTTTGGGTACGTGGGTGCAATGGCCAAAAAATTTAGTGCAAATGTTAGGTGATGAGGTAATTGTTCAAATCTTATCCATCTTAGTAAAAATAATAGCATTAAATTTAAAAATTACATAATCTGATGCGAGTTCTCAAAAATAATTATTAGGTTACACCGACACCTAAAAAACAAAAGGGGATTTCAGGGGAGGTTGTTAAATGTCCTAGCCAGCAGCTTTCGGCCGGTTCGGCAACTCGTTATAGTCCCGTTGTCGATGATGCCTCGTTCTTGCAATCCCTCACTGAAGACTGTAGGGAATTAGCGGAAACCCTTGCCGTTGCTGTCGCAGACGATGATACCATTGGTGTTACTTTGCCGAGCTCCTTATTCCATTATCAAGAATATTCCACCGCTTATCTAACCAAGGAGGATGTTGCTCAGTTCTTGAAAGGGGAGATGCTTAATATTTTTATTATCCAAGTGTATATGAGGTAATCAAGAATCAAAGTTATGATTTTTTTATATCATAATTATACGATAGTTGTAGTTTGCACATAACTTTTACATTATCTACTTTTTATAGGGCAACGCAGACTGACTTGATAGAATTTCCAGATGGTGTTCGTGTTTGTCGGATGTGTCCGGAGAGTACCGCGGATGTGAATGCATTGGAGACAGTAACAGCTTAAATTCAGTGTGCTCTCACTCGATCCGTCCTTGATGATGCTAGTATCATATTCGCGCCAATCTTTCAAGAGTAATATTCTATCTTAATAGTTTTATAAATGTTGATTGTTGCATGATGTGGTGATTTAATAGTAACTTTTGTTATTCAATCTTCCAATAGCCGTCATTGGATGCTCCTTGTCATATGTGCCTCGGTAGGGGCGATTTATGTCATTGATTCCGATAGCCGAAACAAGCAACAGAAGTTAAAGATTAAACCGGCTATGATGGCGTAAGTTGGTTTGATATATCTTAAATGAATTGAAATTTTAGTATAAGGCAAAAAAGTCTAAATCATTTAATTTTGTTGTGTTATGTAGTGCTTTTAGGAGGTTTAGATTGAGCGGCAACAAAGTTCGGCGGGATAATCTTCTTTGGAAGCTTGTTGAGGTATAATATTATTCAATTAAACATATATTATTCTCATTATATGATAAATTTTCTCATTTTCTTAAAACTCTTGATAAAGTACCCACAACAACCAGGAGGCGTGGTGTAACAGCCCACACTTCTGAGATGCTAGCTAATCACACTTAACATTCATAAACCTCAATTAACACTAAATAAACCTCGAATTTACATTTATTCGCAACAGAAACATAAGCTATAAAATGATCCTGGACCTGTGGGTCAGGGCCCAGAACATAATAACCCCAAAGCCAAATATAATTACATGAAATGATCAATCAAATCTCCGATATAATACAATAAAACACTATAACATTCTTTTCTATAACACTATAAAATCTCCACCATAGCTCATCCGTAAAGCATCTCTTATAACACTCATTATCCTTAAACCACACCGGAGCTAGCTTGCACATTTCCTGCTAAAGTCACTAACATTGAACGCTGCCCCCACCAGGACAGGTGCCAAGAACAAAATCAGCGAAACTGAGTACACACTGTCCAACCAAAAAATTCTCTCTTTGGTGGCTTTAAACATATTCGAGTTGTTAAGTGTGACCTTATAGAAAATAAATGCGTAATAAAGAAATGGCCTTAACATGTGAACTTTTATACCTCATATCAATGTACTTAATTAAAACAAAATCACGAAAGAATATACAGAGTAACTTTCCAAATGCTTTCCATAAATCATCTTGCTATATCAGCATCATTATCAAACATAACTCAAATTTTTCTTAATACTTTAGCATCAAAATATTTAACTCAGGGAAGGAACACGAATGGAGAGGGGTAAACCACGTCTCCAGACTTTTGAGGGACGTCTCCCCACCTTTCTTATATTCTGCTTGCAAGACTTTTAGGTCATGACCTTACACAACGGAGCAATACCCGCTCCGTAACACATAAGGAGCAATACCTGCTCTACGAATGTTGTTCATCACTGCGTACGCAGCTACTTCCCCTAGTAAAACAAAACTTGTACTCATACAAAAATACTTATATTCAACACTTGTACTTAAATACTTATACTCAAATACTTATACATAAATACTCATACTAAAATGCTTATACTTAAATACTTACACTGAAATACTTATACTTACATCATAAGACTACAATGCTTTTACTCAACTTCCAACTTTAACTCATAGCTTTTAAATATGTTTTGCCATTCCAAGTTCCATTACACAATTCCAAAATAATTAGCAGTTTCAAAATCCAGAATTTCGAAATACTTTCATCTCCTTAAAATTCATTTAAGAGTAAGCACGTTGTCGTTCGGAGCATATATATTTAAGTGTCTCCTACTAGATCTTCCAAATATAATTTCTAACAACCTTACCATAGGTATTAAAGTTCCACCATATAGATTCTCAATCATGATTGGATTCATACCCAATAGACCAACTTTGCATTGTCAGAATAGTGTTCACATTTTGAACTTTATTCCATTAGTATTTCATACTATTATACCCATACTATGCTGAGTTAAGTATCCATAATTCTCATAACTCAAAACATCTTACTCTGAATTATGTGTCATGATTCCTTATTCAGCGACTTAAATAGTTATTTGTAATTAATAATCTCAAATATTCAACTCAATGTCCTTATTAATTTTAAATTTATAACCCAAAACAATGCTTCCAAAATACATGAACTCAATGCTCACACTAGTCTTACTTCATATTCATTTTATAAAAGGAAAATCATATCACCAATTCCAAAGCACTCTATTACACGAGATTTATATTTGCCTACACGTCCATTATATAATCTTACTCTTGCCATAAGAAGATGACAATTCAATTCTTTTACCTATCACAGTTCACATATGACTTCTCATAACTTTAATGTTATAAATTACATTGGTATGATGTGATACTCATTTGAACCATTTCTCGACTCTTGACATCTATACTACTAATATGAGACTTACATATTTAGTTTTAAATCTTAATATTGAATAACTCTCGTCTCTACTTTACTTGTTTCATATTCTCACATTTGGGATCCATATAAATTCACATAAACCCATTAAATGATATTTGAGCTCCAACCTTGCGATAATCACAACTTAAACTTCCATAAACAATAATTGTAGGCCTGTGTGAATTACTCAGATTAACTATAATATTTCTTAGCAACTCCAATATAGATTCCCAATTTATACAACCCAATTCCTCCAAAGGATTCCTCAAATGCATCTTTAAAAAAATAACTTTTTTAAACTTTTAATCTGAACCTTTCTGCATTTCACAAAACAGAATCATGATACTCAAATCCTATCTTTAACTCCATAGATGTTGAAATAGAAGAACAGTATATATATTTGGAATAATTGATTCTAATAATACAACCTTTTAGTGATTAATAAATAATAAACAACCTTTTAATTATTCCTGAATAATGCAACCTTTATACCCTATTTACTTCTAGTGAGTCAAAATGACTTAAAAAGGTCTAAAACATTAACTCTTACCATAGAAGTAGGGGCATGGAGGCAAGGGAAAGGAAAAATGGACGAGTTGGGAAATGTGGCTTACCAAACAAACTGATTATCAACACTTCAAAGCCCATACCCCCAAAAGGTTGCATTATTCAAGAATAATTGAAAGGTTGACTTATTAGAAATTAATCGGTAAAAGGTTGTATTATTAGAATCAATTAATCCTAATTCTAATATCATCCACCAATGCAAGCGTATGAAGTTTCTTAAATTGAAAAATATGTCAAAAACTCATACTTCAATACTCATAGCTCAACTTAGTAAACACTTAGGATATACACAATACAACATTTGGTGTTGAAACCCACATTTACAAATTCAAGTAAACTCATGAAAGTGTAACTATTCATAGACTTAAGATTAGTATTGCGTATTAACTCAAGTCAAGGAAAAAGAACTCTTTTATACAAGTCGATCGTAATCAAAACACAATTTCTGAGTTGGAAGGTGGAAGGACAATGTGTACCCTTTTCAATAATACTGACACCAGGATTCCACACCCTTGATTTTCCTTTCTTGCTTCGTCTCTGACAGGCTAAAGTCGTATCACCTAATCAAAAGTAATCCTAAAGTCCTCTAACAAATAGTAGTCAGCGAAGTAGGGTCGAATCCATAGGGAAACAATGTTCTTTTCCTAATTGTCGATCAAATCTAGATTATAGGGAACGAGTGTTTGTTGGTAATTATACTAAACTAGACAATAACTATATCGAGAATATCAATAATATAAAGTCTAGGGCGTAGGTTCACCAATGAATAATATTCTAGGATGAAATACAATAATAAAAAATGAATAACGCAGTCAAATAGGTTGATTTCCTCTCTCAAGTCGAAATTAACCATTGAATGATATTAACAGGCTCTCGCAATTTATTAATACCAACTCTACCTATTGAAACTAGCCTTAATATCAAGTTTATACCTCTCGGCGCATAACCTAATATTGCAATACTATAACAATCAAATCTGGCCAAATCGGATTGAATAGAGATAATACATTCAATAGGAATCAACATACATCATCAAAAATTAATACTTTATAAACATCCTTTCATAAATATTCATGGATCCCCTTAACCCTAGAAATAAACTACTCAATCAGAATTGGGGAAAACATACTCATGATGAAATAAGTAAACATGGTGAATTAATAATTAAGGATTGAATAAGAATAACAAGAGAAAGAAGAAATACCAATTGTAGAAAAATCTTACAAAAATCCCAACTTCTATTGAAAATCCAATGTAAAAATGGTAAAGAGTAATACTATGGTTCTTGAGTAATTCCAATGTGCTTAGAAAAACTAAAGCTGAAACAATAATGTAAAAACGTGCTTTCTACCCTAAAAGGATAAGTATTTATAAGAAAATAAGAGTCAGCGCAACACGCGCTTAAAACTCCTTAAAAATCGCCCCGCCCGGGCGGATCCCGCCCGGTCGGGCGGTTGACAGGTCATAACCCGTAGAAAAAGTAAAACAGCGATCCGCCCGGCCGGGCAAGATCCCGCCCGGCCGGGCCCGCAAGAAATACCAAAACTTTTCATTTTCAAAACTTCATAACTTTCTCGTCTCTCATCAAAATTGAGCATGTGACCAGTCGTTGGAAAGCTCTTCAAGTCTACTTTCCAATCCAATCAGAATCAATCCATTATCATTTGTGTATCAAAAGTTATGAATAAAAGAGTATTCAAGAGTCAGTTTTGGCACTTTTTTCAGCAATGCTTTGCTTCATTCTAGCCCAAATTCATCCCAGAGAGATGCTTTGTGATCCTCATGCAATCTACCTTCTTTATTCATGTTTGCTTAGCTCAAGATTAGCCAACCATAGTCTATTTGCATTAATATCACCTGAAATTCATCAAAACAAGCAAACGGAGAGCAGTATAGCCAAACTTGAGTAAATCATGCAAATATGCACCTAAATGCTCTCATTTGAACTTGAAATGCAACCTAAATGAACCTAAAATCTATGTATAAATATGACTCATCAAACTCCCCCAAGCTAAACCATTGCTTGTCCTCAAGCAATAAGATATAGACATTGGAGAAGAAAAACACCTACAATATGAGACTACAATAGAGCCAAACACTCAACTGAAACCACGAGAGATATAGCCACTACACAAAACAAGGATCGAAACAATATCGAACAAAGCCGCATAGCATATTATGTATCGCAATCAACTCTCCAAACATACCACAAACCATCTCCCCCAAGCTAGATTTAACTAAACCTGACAGACCTCACTATGGTCATGTGCACTCAAATATCTCATGTGTTTAAGGGATAATAAATAACACTCAACCTAAATCAAGTCGACTCAGATGAAGCATATACTCTTTAACTTTGACCATTTGACTCACTTTCTAGGAAATAATATAACACATAAAGATCAAGAGGACTTTAAAGGGTAGTAACGAGGCTGCAGTTAAAGATATGGAAAATAATATAGAGATTGTGGTGGAAAAACCAAGAAAGGGGAGCATCATGTAACTGAAAACATGACAAAAAAAAAGGTCATAACAACTCCACGCAACAACCAACAATCTCCAAATATAACCAATATTTTGTTCATTCAAGAAATTCAAAAATAACCCTTTTTCTTTCACTTGATTCATAACTCTTTTTTCACTTTTTTTCCATTTTTCACAAACTTTCTTTTGATTTCTTTTTGTTTATTATTTTTTTTCAAACTTTTAATTCAATTTCCAAGCTCACTAAACATACTTTCCATCCAACTACACCACAAATCGAGCTTTATCATTCAATACAACCAAACCAAAACTAATACTCGCTCCCCTCAAGCAAGGCTTGGGACAAGAATCAAATGAGGTCAAAGGTTTATAATGTAGATATCAATTTAACAATGTCAAAAAGGCTCAATGGGGATAGAGAAAGGATAATATGAAAACAATAATAACTTTGTAGCTAAGATCACGAAAAATTATGCCTCAATCATATCAAAATGTCTACACTATCACACATCAAAGAGTACCAAGTCAAAATCAAGATCAATCCGACAACTGAGGAACTATTCACACATGAAAGAACAATACTGACACGGAGACGTCAGTTCATAGGCACAAAAGCTCACTTGGGTTAAGGTGTCTGCATAGTAAAGTTAAATCGAGCCAGAGAGAGATCAAACAATCTAACCACAAACAATCAATTGCAAAACAATTGTGCTATGAAGAATCATGAACAAGATGAATGACGCTTAGGAAGTGTAGTGAAATATCAATAAGGTTCTCAAAAAGTGCTAGCAATAGTCTCATAGATGCAAACTAACATGATATGAAATCTAAAATGAAAAAAAAAATTCTAATGCAACTAAGAAAACAATACATTTTTTTTCGTTACATGTAAACTCCCACCCCTAATGAGCGGTACAAACCATGTAACAATCCTACTAAAGCAATAAATCTAAACTAGTATGCAACTAACATGTACGAAGTGACATCCTTACCCAAGCCGAACTTCACATTGTCCTCAATGTGAACACTAAGAAGAACAACGAAGAAAAAGAAAGGGAAGGATACAACTCACAGAAAAGGCGGATAATGAACATCGAGTGTCCCAAACAGTATTGACACTTCCACCACAACCAAAAGTACGTCACTTCAACCTCAATCAGAAGAATCCAATGCCTTGAGTAACTTATCAAATGCTCCTGCAAACATGTCACTGAAAACAAGATATGGCTTGATTGCAAGCACATCTATCTTCACAAACATAATGTCAGCAGGAACAAAAATAAAAGTGAAGACAAGAAGAATCAAAAGAAAATGGAGAAAATGAAGACAAAGTATAACTTTCCTGTATCTGTGTGTAGACACCAGAGATCTCAAGGAAAGAATATCAACAATGTCAACTTGGCCAAATGTATCTTTTAATGGTGGCCCTTTTAGAAAATATGAGGGAAATAAAATAGGATGGGAAGAAACAAGATCAAGCCTTCTTGAAAATGGAATACGGGGACAAGAAATTATAGGTTCAAACTCTACAGTTTCACTTACAATGTCACCACCCTCTAAAATAGGCTCATTAACAAAGTGGTTTGTAACTAAAAGTTTCTCCTCCACCAAAACATTTATCCTATCCATATTTTTCTCATTTTCATCATTCCTTTCGAAATCGGGAGTCATATAATCACCATTCTCCACTGACATGGCATTCTCAACACAATCATCATCATCATAGGAAAACATATTTTGGTCTATTATTTGTTGAATGCCTGATAATTGATTAACCATCAACTGTTGTTGGTCACACAATTTCTTAAGGCTAGCACTAAATTCTTTGTCAGACTCAGTCAATTGTTTCATTAAATCAAGAAGATTTGTAATACACTATGATGATTGTTGTTGAGGATAGTTATGCAAGTCCAATTGGGGTGGGGAGTTCCAATTATGCACATAAGACTCATAGGGAGCATATGGTAATCCATTGTAATCTAAGTTAGTATTGGAAGAATATTGATTATCATAAGATGCACAAAAATTAGAATTCGAATAATCAAAAGATGCATCATAATCAGGCACTTGACCATCCCAACAATTATAACCATATTGTCCCTGACAATCAGTAAAATTTGCTCCATAATGGTGATTCCACTCCATTATAACACAGTCAGAGGAGATTTATATATATATATATATATGTATATATATATATATGTATATATATATATATATGTATATATATATATATGTATATATATATATATGTATATATATATATACATATATATATATATATATAATGGCACCCCCAACTAATTATGCAGTTGATTATCATGATAATTATGATATGTTAAGAATAACAAGATAAGGGAAGAGTTAAAAATAACATTGGAGAGGGTTAGAGTGGCTGAGGAAGGAGAAGAGTTGCTAAGTTTTCAATTAGGAGAGCTTGAAGCTGAGTTATTAACCAACTTCGCGATTTTTGAGCTCGAATGTTAGCTTTAATGGACAAAAAAAAGAAAACAACTCAAACATCTATAGTGACCGTTATGCATATATAGTCACCCTTCAAATATAGTTTATAATGTAATCCTAGACAAGGAATAATCTAGACTCTAAGACAATTACAAATTAAACAAAACCGTTTCCCCGGCAACGACGCCAAATTTTGACAGGCTAAAGTCGTATCACCTAATCAAAAGTAATACTAAAGTCCTCTAACAAATAGTAGTCAGGGAAGTAGGGTCGAATCCACAGGGAAACAGTGTTCTTTTCCTAATTGTCGATCAAATCTAGATTATAGGGAACGAGTGTTTGTTGGTAATTATACTAAACTAGACAATAACTATATCGAGAATATCAATAATATAAAGTCTAGGGCGTAGGTTCACCAATGAATAATATTCTAGGATGAAACACAATAATAAAAAATGAATATCGCAGTCAAACAGGTTGATTTCCTCTCTCGAGTCGAAATTAACCATAGAATGATATTAACAGGCTCTCGCAATTTATTAATACCAACTCTACCTATTGAAACTAGCCTTAATATCAAGTTTATACCTCTCGGCGCATAACCTAATATTGCAATACTATAACAATCAAATCTGGCCAAATCGGATTGAATAGAGATAATACATTCAATAGGAATCAACATACATCATCAAAAATTAATACTTTATAAACATCCCTTCATAAATATTCATGGATCCCCTTAAACCTAGAAATAAACTACTCAATCAGAATTGGGGAAAACATACTCATGATGAAATAAGTAAACATGGTGAATTAATAATTAAGGATTGAATAAGAATAACAAGAGAAAGAAGAAATACCAATTGTAGAAAAATCTTGCAAAAATCCCAACTTCTATTGAAAATCCAATGTAAAAATGGTAAAGAGTAATACTATGGTTCTTGAGTAATTCCAATGTGCTTAGGAAAACTAAAGCTGAAACTATAATGTAAAAACGTGCTTTCTACCCTAAAAGGACAAGTATTTATAAGAAAATAAGAGTCAGCGCAACACGCGCTTAAAACTCCTTAAAAATCGCCCCGCCCGGGCTGCCGGGGCGGATCCCGCCCGGTCGGGCGGTTGACAGGTCAAAACCCGTAGAAAAAGTAAAACATCGAGCCGCCCGGCCGGGCAAGATCCCGCCCGGCCGGGCCCGCAAGAAATACCAAAACTGCTCATTTTCAAAACTTCATAACTTTCTCGTCTCTCGTCAAAATTGAGCATGTGACCAGTCGTTGGAAAGATCTTCAAGTCTACTTTCCAATATAATTGGAATCAATCCATTATCATTTGTGTATCAGAAGTTATGAATAAAAGAGTATACAAGAGTAAGTTGTGGCACTTTTTTCAGCAATGCTTTGCTTCATTCTAGCCCAAATTCATCCCAGAGAGATGCTTTGTGATCCTCATGCAATCTACCTTCTTTATTCATGTTTGCTTAACTCAAGATTAGCCAACCATAGTCTATTTGCATTAATATCACCTGAAATTCATCAAAACAAGCAAACGGAGAGCAGTATAGCCAAACTTGAGTAAATCATGCAAATATGCACCTAAATGCTCTCATTTGAACTTGAAATGCAACCTAAATGAGCCTAAAATCTATGTATAAATATGACTCATCAGTCTCCTTAGCACAATCTTAAAGATTTACCTCAACAATACAAATAATAGAGAATTAGCACCCATTCCTACTATCTCTCAAATGCACGACTTGACCCAACTTTCTTGGCAAAAATTCCTCCATTACTTGAACTTAATTCCTTGAACTAGAACGAATTAGCTAACATATAACTTATTGACAAAATTATCTCCTTACACTCATACAATTTACATAATAGCCATCCTCCATTTATGGATAACTGGTATCTCTTACCCCATTCCTCTTAACAGCATTGCTACAACTCACAAGCCCAATTCCTTGTGTCAAAATTCAATAAATCCCAGAACATAAACACAATGGAATATATATCTCAACTACTTGTCTATAGGACCAGGTTCAATTAAATTCAAATGCACAAACTAATTCCTTTTTGACAACTTGCGTAGCAATATAGCTGAAAATCATAAATTTCATCAACAGATTTTATCTACATAATCTGAATTCTATTTTTTTTCATAAATCAAAGCGAAAAGAAAAGATTTTGCTAATATCTTACAAGACTTGACAAAAGAAGAGAGTGAAATTGATGATAGGAAAAAGGATGCAGCAACACAACAAACCACAACTCCAACACACTGCAGCAACGCAAACAACAGGCAACACCAACTATAAACTTCCAGAGAGCATAACTCATAGCTCCGAACTCCGATTGAAAATTTTTTTGAGCCTAAATTCAATAACTCGAAGAGATCTACAACTTTGATGCAATAACTATAGGCAGAAACACAATGCATGAGTGAGATTTTGAAGAAACAGACTCGGGCAACACTTTATGACGAAAACGAAGGAGAGAGAAAATAAGTGTTGGGGTTTCAACTTCACCAAGAGATTTCTTTTAAGTTAGTTCCTAAGAAAGATCGAGAAGTTTAGCTGATTAGATTGCATAGAGCTTGGAGGATCTCGGTTTGAGAATTTGACAACAATTAAATTGGTGGCAACTGCTTCAACTGACACGAAGAAGAGGGAGAAAAAATAAGAAGCTTTTGACCCAATTTAGTTCCTTCATATATTACTTTATTACTTTAAGAAAAACAAATGAGGGTAAATTAGTAAATCTACAATCATGCTCCAAAATAAGACTTTTAAGTTAAAGAAAATAACCTCAACTTCTCAAAGCAAATTTTAATATACATAATTATACTTCTAAAATATAATTAGTCTAACTTAAAGCTGTTTTAAAACTAGGACTATTACACGTGGAGTGCGGTTTTTTTGTCATGCGTAACATTTTTGACATACTTACTTTATATTCCGGTTCGGAGGATTTCAATGAAGTAAGTTTTTGTTCATGACTTACAATTCATTTCATCTATTATTAAGCTCTTTGAGACTAACTTTAGTGCGTGTATTATTTTCAGGCTTGTCGAAACTTTACATCCGATCCTTACACGGAAGAGCAAATCAATGAGGTGAAAAATAAGTGGGCAAGATACTTTATTGATTATTGCATTGCGTAGTTTCACTAGTACAGAATCGACGATTTGCGTCGGATGTGAGGCGCCCATTTGCGTCGGACATGGGTCCGACGGCATAGACCTCGTCGCAGATTAGAGAGACATGATCTGCGTCGGATTAGGACACGACGCAGATCCTAATCTATTTGCGTCGGACTGTGCGCCAGGTGCGACGCACATGATTCCTCAAATCACTTAATTTAGTAAGGACCATTTGCGTCGCACCAAAGGCATTGTGCGACGCAAATATCCCACACACAACAGCACATTCATGCTTACATGCCACATATCATCAAAATATCCATGTGCGTCGGAGTCTTGAAATTGTGCGACGCAAATGATATCATCTGCGTCATTTACTGCTGTACATCCGACGCATATCATCAAAATATATAATTTTTTTAGGAAAATCAAAATATACAAATTGGATTTCACGAGAATCAGGCGCAAACCAAATGTTGCAATAAAAGTATAGAGGAAAGTTCAACAAATTCAACAAATTTCCAACAATTTACCACCAAAAAAGAAACTAACATATCAAATATGAGGAAAAAATCCTCCAAATTCCCATATCTAAAAAAAAATAAAATTAACTTACAACACTATAAACTAAAAGAAAAAAAAACCAGCACTACAAATTAACATCGATTTTGAAATTTGACTAGATATATAAAAAAAATCAACTACAAATTAACAACGATTTTTAATTTCAACTAGATCTATAAAATTAACTTACAAGGTGAAGATCCAAATTCCCTTAATTTTAGAGGTTTGCTTGCTGCATACTGCTATAATTTTTTTTTTTAAATATAGCCTATTACTGCGGTTGTAGGTAGAAACCGCTGCAATAGAGTACCTATTGTTGCGGTTTCTACCTACAACCGCAACAATAGGCTGTATTATTTTATTAAAAAACATATTGCTGCGGTTTTGTGAAGGAACCGCAGCAATAGGTTTAACCCTATTGCTGTGGTTCCTCCCTAAAACCGCAGCAATATGTTCCTCTATTACTGCGGTTTAAAACCGCATTACCTATTGATGCGCCCTTAGTTGCGGCACGGCTAAAACCGCAGCAATAGGCCTAAAAATGATTGCAGCAATAAGCAATTATTCTACTAGTGCTTCCACTTCTTGGGCCTATTCTCGGGTGCAGGGTCTAGAGTAGGACCATGATAGGCTGTATTGCTCCTCTTTGATGAAGCCTATTAAAAGCTTCTTCTAAAGTCATGCTTAGGGGAGTGAAGGTTCTTTGAGGCCTTTGATGACCTCCCTTTTCATTAGTAAGGGCATTGCCATCATTGCTTTTGGAGCTAGAGGGGTTGTTGTTACTATTCTTGAAAGAGTTGTTGTTATTAGAACCCTTATTCTTTGAGGCTTGTACCTCCTCTTCAATCAGCAGGCCTACCTTGTAGAGTTTCGTGAAAGACTCTATAGGTTGGAATTTAATGTGATCTCCATACTTGGGCTGTAAGTTACGAATCACTAGTCGGACTTGGTCCTCTTCAGTTGGCCTGTTAGTCATTTGTACGACCTTTTTCCTCCACTTGTTAAAGAAGGTGACGAAGTCTTCGTTGGAGTTTTTTTAGTTAACTCCAATTTACGGAGACCAATAGGAAGCTAAGTTTTGTATATATATTGCTTTTGCGGAACTCTTCTTTGATATAGTCTCAATCATTCAGCTTAGTTTTGTTCAATGACCTGAACCACTTGGATGGATGTGCATTTAATATTAAGGGGAAAACATAAGCAAACAATTCCGTGCTCATGCCTTTGAGGGCCATAGAAACGGAGAAGGCTCTCGAATGATCATATGGGTCTTCGACCCCATTGAATTTGTGGAGGTCACCCAATGCTACCTTTTTCGGAAGCTTTTCCCATAGTTCAGGATCAATGATGTCATGGCCATGAGCATGACCCTCGAATACAGGAATTGACTGGATCAATTGCTCGAGTTTTTCGAACCTCAAATCTGTCTTGGACTTGATAGGAGGTGGTGGTGGTGGAGTGTCATCATGTTCTTCTTCCTCAATAATCAGCTTTTCTCTCAGCGTCTTGATCTCTTTGTCTTGTCCATCAAGATAAGAGTTCATCAGTTAGAGCTCAGCCATGATCACACTGAGTTGTTCACTAGTGTCTCCCATCTTAAATGATGATTCAGAACTATCGGAAGATTCGTCTGAAAAAGTGAGAATTCGCTTGACGAGTTTGGGAGTAAGTTGACCATGTTTCCTCTTTGTCGGACGTTCCCAAGTTATAATCTCACGACCTGTCCTGAACAGAAATCGAATGGACCTCGTAAATTATAAAAAATGAATTTCAAAATCAGAAATGGAAATGGGAAATAGGAGATGAGAAATGAAAAATGGAAATGGAAATGGGTAATGGAAATGGGAAATGCATTTGAAATAGAGGATTAGAAATGATTATGGGTTTTGGACTAGTATGGGCTTGACCATGACGCTGACATGGGCCTAACTATATGCATATGCAGATATGGACTGGACTGGACTATATATGCAAGTAGATTGGACTAGACTTTGAACTTACAGGAGAGCAAGCAGGCTAGGCCTAAGGGTATGAATTGATCTTTTATAGTCCGAAGACATGACTAGGGCTTACATGGAGATGCAAACTAGACATAGGATTGGGCTTTTATAGTCCGAATACTTGAATAGGGTTCACATAGAGATGCAAACTAGACCTAGGAAATGAATTGATCTTTTATAGTCCGAAGACTTGACTTGGGTTTACATAGAGATGCAAACTAGACCTAGGTAATGAATTGATCTTTTATAGTCCGAAGACTTAACTAGGGAACTAGGCCTAGGGAATGAATTGATCTTTTATAGTCTGAAGACTTAACCAGGGTTTACATAGAAATGCAAACTAGACCTAGGGAATGAACTTTTATAGTCCGCATACTTGACTAGGTTTTACATAGAAATGCAAACTATACCTAGGGAATGAACTTCTATAGTCCGAAGACTTGACTAGGGTTTACATAGAGATGCAAACTAGACCTAGGGAATGAATTGGGCCTAAATGGACCTAAGATTTGAATTGGATTAGAATTAGACTTAGATTGGAATGAACTTGGAATAGACTTGGACTAGGCTTGATATATCACATAAAGATGCAAATGGGCCTAGATTTTGACATGAACTAGACTTATATATATGGGCCAAAGTTCGACTCTAATGCTAGTGAATGTATGGACTCAAATGCACATGCGCCTAAAATGAATGCACAATGGACTCTAATGCACATGGGCCTAAAAATGAATGTAAATGGAGTGGATTGGGTTGATTGGATTGTATTGAATGAAGGTGTTTGGACTGGGCTTAAAATTTTCGAAATTCGTTTTTGAAAGAAACCCCTTGTTTTTATCTTTTGTTAGGAAAAGATGATGGACTAATTTTTGATTTTTTTTAAAAAATGTCTTGTATCATGATGATTAGTAAATGCTTTTGGAAAAGGTAGAATAGACATGGCTGTAGGATTGATTTTGAAAGATGTATGTTTTTTGAAATTAATTGAATATGGTAAGGTAAGATTGATAGAGAATATTAGTTAGACAACAAGGAGAAGGTAGACATGCATGACAATTCTAACTTTACCATGACCGCTTTTCTAGATGCACCTTTTTTTTAGGAGAGACTCGACCTTGCATGAAAAGATTGATTTTTTTAATTAGGTGAGACCCCTAGAATGACCATGCTTTTACGCGAATGCAGACGGACCGAACATAGGATTGACCACCACGATGACTAAATCGAGGAAAACCATGCGACGCACAGACTGCGTGCCATGCAGCATTGCTGCGTGCGGCACACAGACGTGCGTATGGCGTGGGGGCGGTGCCCAGGGACAACTTAATGCGCTTGGCGCACTGCTCCCATGACATGTTTTTCGGGGATTTAGGCGAGGTTTTGGCCAATAGACGATCTTTTTTTTTGTTTTTAGACGCGATTTTAGGTACGACGCATAACACTGACAATTAGATAAGTTGATAACAGGCAAAATTGCAATCACAAGCAAATATCATGTAACATGGATGCAAAAGTTCCAACCAAAAGTCCAATTCTATGTTTAAAACTATGGCCAGGTTTAGGTTAAGTATGAAAGGGTCCATGACTAAGAGATTGATCCCACACTTCATACGTACCTCTGCTTAAAGAGGTGGCCACGTGTAAGACGCACTCCAGTTCTTAAGTCAGGAACAAGAGAAAAATGCTATGGTTGAGTAGGTTTGCTTATGACTAAGATCTAACACTATCGCTCGAGAAGCTTTTTTGGAAGGATAAAGCGCAAACCCCCCGTGGGTGGCCTCATGCATAGAACATGCGCAAAGGAGGCAAGGTAGATTGTCCTTATGGTGGCTTAAACAATAGCCATGCATATGCAAAACTGTAATGTCATTCTAAAGCATAAAAAGAGTATGAATTGTATTTTTCGAGTTTCACCCACTCATTTTCAAAAATTAATTTTTCTAAAATCCTCCCCAGCGGAGTCGCCAAATTATAGGTGTGATTTTATTTCACCTACGTGGGATGAGCGCATATTTGACTACCTCATTGTAAAGTTTTTATTGAAAACGTTTTGAAGTCACCAACAAGTCTTTAAAGGAAGACTCATAAACCAAATTGGATATTTAGGAAACCGTAGGGACAAATTAGGGACTTATCTAATGTAGATTTCCCCGTCATGACTCCATTAATGGTCAATGAACCATAGATTGAGTTCGGGGGTGAGGGTACGAACACGATCATAATGAACCACACTCGCTCATTGCTTGCCTCTACTAAATATCGATTCATATCAAGTTCTATGCAAAAGAATAACCACATAATATTTTCACACTCCCTAAAAATATTAGTCTAAGTTGGTTCATGAATCACATAAAAGACTATTTTTTAGTGATATGTTATTAAGCAATCAAAATTACAAGGAACTTAATAAGTTGTCCAAATTATCTGATTAATATTAGAACAATTCTTTAATTAGGTCTTGTTTAGAAATAATAACACGTGAGTGATGAAAAGGCAACCAGGAAAATCATAGCAATGTATATAATAATAAAAAGAAGGAAAAAAGGTTAGAATGTACAAAAGAGCGATTTTTATATTAAAGATCTACATCATGAAAGAAATAGTTAGTAACTTCAATATAAAAATAATGAATATATTCAAGGATCCTCAGGATTATAACGTGGCTTGGGTTTGAGAGATTGACAACCTTCGCGACGAGCAATCATGAAGCCAGAAGATTTGAACGTGTATGTCTGAAAGTATGTGTTTTTTGTTTGTGTTTGAAAGTATGAGTTTTTATAGAGGTTTTGTAAGTATATTCGTAAAGTGTCGAAGGTGTGGAAGTCATAATGTCCAAGTGTTTTTTAATTCGGAAAACCATCATGTATTTATAGGAAAATACTAAGAAAGATAGAAAAAAAGACTGCGGGTCGCACAGAGGAGTGCGCCAGGCGCACGACTCTGTGTGATGCACAATGCCATATGTCAGGCGCAGGCAATTTTTATTAGTGCAATATTTGTTATATGAGGGGTATGTGCTTATGTGTAATAACCACCAACCACCAACACTTCTACCACCACCACCACCACTATCACAGAAACCGCCCTCGGCACCACCATACAACCTGCCACCACGACCACAAACCTAACCACCATAACCTAAGAAAACAAACCACAACCACCACCAAAACCCAAATCCGAACCACCAAAGCCTAATTCGAGGAGAGAGAAAAAAGTTCCTCGATACTTTGAAGAAAAATATGATGAAGACAATGAAAGGAGAGAGAAAGATGATGGTTCTAAGACAAGGAAAAATTGAAAAAATTGTTTTAGAGAAAGAAATTATCCCCTCTCTCTAGACCTCCAATGGAACAGTAACTTGCTCTTTTTGAACCTCCTTCGAAGATGGCGAAGGGTTTAAAGAGAGGAAATGGCAGTAAGAAGAAAGTACAATCCAATAAAAAGAATACTACTACTCGTAATTCGAAGGAGAAATTGTTGAGAAAACCTCAATCAGGAGACGTGAAGAAATTGAAGGATGTTAATCTGATTCAAGGCAAGGTTCCTGCTCTTAGCTGGACATCGGATGATGATGATGATTCAGAGGTGGAATTGAATCATAACATTTTGAACCAAGACAAGGCGTCATTTGAAGCAGCTCGCAGTAGCTTATCGAGGTGGATTGACTCCATTCAATCAGTGGTGGTACCGGTGCAGCCATCTCCATTCCCGATACCGAATCAAGCAAGTAATCCAGGTAACCAAGATTTTTCTAGTTGGAGACATTCCTTGTTTGATAAAATTAGAGATGAGGCTTGGATTTAACTCAGAAAAATCAATCTCCGATTCCTGATCCTAATAATGTGGTTCGCATAAATGTTGATGATCTGAAACCTGAATTTGAGTATTGCAATCTAGCTGTTATATGTTATATCTTAGGAGTTAAACCACCATTTTGAATCATTGATGGCTTTATAAGGAGGGTTTGGAAGCAGTTTGGGGTAGAGAAAGTAGCTATGATGGATTCAGGTGTGTTCAGGTATTGAGTGACATCTAAGTTATGCTCCTAAGTTATTGTAGCTAAATTTAGTTGTCAGTTATACACTTGGTCTATAAAGCTTCTTATGTAACTAGTCTATATAAATTTAGTTGAAACCAATACAAAAATAATATGCAAATTGTCTATCTAAAGAAGGAGAACAACTAGCTAGCCTTTAGCTCAATTTCATCTAAAAATACTTGTGTGGGTGTATTACGTGTATATACAAGTGCTGCTTGCCATCTTCATTGATATGTCCCAGACAGGCTTAACGTGAAATGGTATATATGAGGCTTTTTACATATTGCCTGTGAATCCAATCCATCATTATAACAAGTGAATACACAGTTTTTTTTTTAAATTAAAAAAAGGTTATTCTAGAAGGATAAACTATAAAAACGAGAAAGAGGATAAACTATATAGTGAGTTTTATTAGGGTTCTTCCTAGAGAGAAAATCACTTTGCTTATTTTTAGATTTGAGATTCAGAGATTAAAGATGTTAATTTTCTACACATTGAAAGTAACTTTTGTTAATTTAATTTCTCCGATTCAGTTTTATTCATCTTTTTTATTATCATTCTCTCCTTTTCCATAGTACTAGTTCTCTTTTATTATTGTTTCATGTTTGTTTATTTTCATTAGATTAATTATCCTTTAATCATGTTTAGCCCTAGATTATTTATAAATTTCATGTTTTAATGCTTAGAATCCATGATTAGTGAGTAGTCTCTTTTCTAGGGTTAGGGTGAAAGTCTGGATTAAGGTTTTCATGTATTGTTAATGTGATTGTGATGATCTAAAGATGGTTATGCATTGACCTTGGTGTTTTGAAGCCTTAGGGTAGATATTGATCACATTTATTCTTTGGTATTTTGATTTCAAATGTTCTTAATCGAATTTTTAACTCTTTTATCATCCCCATAAGTCAACTTAATTTCTAGGCCAAGATATTGGGTAGATATTAATTAAGGGGATCCTTTATTAGGGGTTTTCCGAATTCATTGGACCTCTTGATCAATTGACTAAAGACCATTCGAGAGAGGATTTAGTTGATTGATTAAGCGATCATTCTTGAGGACCATTCGAGAGAGGACTCGAGTATTTTAGAGGAAAACTAAACCTTGTATAATTGTCGCCTTTGAATCACAATTATATTAATGATCGTTGTTTCGCTTTGATTCATACTAGTAACCTTAACTCTATTGTCTTATTGATATTTTCGTCTCAATTTACTTGCTAGTTCTTTGATAATAGTTAGTGTTAGTAGTTACAAAATTCATTCAAAACCCTCAAAAATCCCTCAATTAGGTAATTTAGACTTGATAGACTTCGATTAATCCCAATTTCTCTGTGGATCGACCCTTGACGTGTCTTTAATTACTACGTTCTTAGTAATTGCATGTTAGGTGTTACAAATATTGTTTGAAAAGCGATTTTTGGTGCCTTAACGACACATTAAAAACCTCTTATCAAAATGGCGCCGTTCGGGGAAATTGTGCTATTGATTGGAATTTATCTAAGTTTAGTGTTGCTTAGTTGATTTTTTTTTATTGTGGTTATTATTGGCTAATCCCCTGCTTAGCTTTGCTGTATTACATGAGAAGAAGAGCTCACGGTTCACCTACTATGCCTCTAGATCCATAAATTGACAGTACCTTGCGAAAGCTTCGGAGAAATTTGGATTGTCTTTGGGTTCCGAACCATCTTCACTAGTCTCAAGTACAACAAGTGAAGTTGAAACATATATGGGGGAAGCAAATGCGCAACTCTTTAGGAATTTCGGAAATCCGGGTTCCTATGTTCTACAAGGTGGTATCCGACTCCCCACCACTACTACTAATTTCAGCATTCATCCTCAATACACTCGGATGCTGAAAGCGGAACAATTTTGTGGGGGGTTAGATGAAGATCCTGTTGACCATCTTGACAGGTTTCTTGAGATATGTTCCATGATAACCGCAAATGACGTCTCTCTAGACTACATTAAGATGCATCTGTTCTGGTGTTCTCTTACCGAAAAAGCAAAATCATGGCTCAAGAGGTTACCTGCTAATTCCCTCACAACTTGGGGGCAAGTCACATTGGCTTTTCTGAAGAAATACTTTCCAGAGTGGAAGACGGCAGACATAATGAGGAAAATCTCCTCATTTGAGCAAGAGAACGATGAAACACTTGCGGAAGCTTGGGAAAGGTTCAAGGAGATGATCCGTTCATGCCCTCACCATGAGTTCGACAAAAATCTACTCATATGGTTCTTCTATGATGGCCTTGATCCTATGTCACGTGCCAACCTTGATGCCGGAGTGGGAGGTCAACTTTCAAAGATCCTACAAGACCAACTTGAGTTCACAATCGAAGAAGTGATTAAGAACTATTCATGGGGTGGAAGAAGAAGAGGTGCTCAACCTAAGAAGAGTGATAAGTTTGAATCGAATCCCATAGATCAAATTCAAGCTAAGATGGATCAACTTGACAAGAAGCGCTCCAAGATCAACCTTGCATCATCTAATATATCACAGGTAAATCATTTTTCTTGCGATATTTGTGGAGGTACTAACCATGATACTTCTTATTGCGGAGGTACCCATTCGGAGCATGTGGCGGCGATAAATTCAAGAAGAGATGGTTATCAAGGAAACCAAGGGTATAGAAGCAATCAACATGGAGGTTGGAAATAACCTCAACAAGGCTACAATCAAGGCTTTAACCAACCTCAAAAAGGATGGAATCAACCTCGACAAGGGTACAACCAAGCTCAAAACTAAGGGTATGTGCAAGGGTATAACCAAAACTATAACCAAGGTGGTTCATCCTTTCAAGGGTCTAATGTCTACCAAACTCCCGATCCAACCTCTCACCAAATTCTCCAATAACTCCAATCCATGAACCAAATTTTCCAAAACCATGAGCAAAGGTTTCAAGAGCTCCAAGCCCATAACAAAGTGCTTGAAACCCAAATTTCCCAAGTAGTTGAGAAAAACCCCTCTACACCTACAAATCAACTTTCGGGCCAACCCATTCCTAACCCCAACCTTCACCAAGCCAAAGCTATCCATTTGAGGTCGGACACAAGTTATGAGGGTCCTATGATGCCTAATGAGAGTGAAGAAAATGAAATTGAGGAGGTAGAGAAGGAGGTTGAAGTTGATGAAGTTGAGAAGGAAGTTGAAGTTGAGGAGGTTGCGAAAGAAGGAGAAAATGTGGCTAAGAAAAAGACACAAATTCAAGTTGGTGACAAAGCTCCATTGCCATCATCTCCACCAACTAAGACTTATGTCCCACCGGTTCCATACCCTCAGAGGTTGGTGGAGAGGAAATTGAGTGATAAGTTCTCCAAGTTCCTCAATGTAATAAAAGGCCTCTAAATCAACATTCCTTTCCTTGAGGCCATGTCTCAAATGCCGGCTTATGCTAAGTTTTTGAAGAAATCCTCTCCAACAAAAGGAAACTAGAAGATGAGCTCATCACCTTGCCATACCAAGTAAGTGCTCTAGTGCAATGTGCCATGCCCAAGAAGCAAAGAGACCCCGGAAGCTTCACCTTGCCGGTGAATATAGGTGACTTGGAGCCTAAAGGTGCATTGGCTGATTTAGGAGTAAGTGTGAGTTTGATGCCTCTATCCATAGCTAAGCACCTAAACCTTCCTCTTCATCCTACGCGGAAGACTATTCAATTGGTGGATCGAACTGTGAGAGTGCCAAATGGTGAGTTGGAGGATGTGCCAATACAAGTTGGGCACGTGTTTGTGCCATGCGATTTTGTAGTAATGGATATAAAGGAAGATCCGGAGACTCCTCTCATTCTTAGAAGGGAAGCTCTTAAGACATTGGGTGCCGTGATAAACTGCAAAAATGATACAATCACGGTCGAGGTAGCTAATGAGTGCGTTGTGTTCGAGTTCTCAAAGACTTTTAAGAGACCCAAGATAGAGAAAGTTTGTTGGGTCAATCAAGCAGAGGGTAAGATGGAATATTTTGAGAAAGTGGTCCACACCGGGGACAAGTTGTATGCTTATATTACCGATAGGGGTGTAAGTGGACTACGAAAGGTCCAGAGTCCAATCCAGTCCAGTCCAAACTTGTCGGACTGGACTGGACTAGAAAATGATTGGACTGGACTTGGACTCAAATTTTCGAGTCCAAATATTTTCGGACTGGATTTGGACTCATCCCTTTGGAGTCCAATAAGTCCAATCCAGTCCAATAAATAGTTTAGCATATAATATATATATGTATACATATACATATAGTGTATATTTTGTATAAAAAAAAACTTAAACATTTTTGCTAAAATTTTGGACTTTTAACATTCACGTCCTAAAATCTTTTACATGGCGTAAGAACTTTCACTTACCATCTGAAAGTCCAAAGTGAGAATTGAAAAGGCGAAAGTTACTTTGACTCTTTTATCCACTTTTGTATTCTGTAATTTGCATTTTGATAAGACTTTAAAGATGTAAAGATATATGTAACTTACTTTATGAAATTGATGTAATGAGTCCAATTTTTTAAAGTTCAATGGTGCAATCATTAGAAAACATTGTGAACATAAATCAGAAAAAAAAATTATAAAATAATCGGACTGGACTGGACTGGATTCGGACTCAAGAAAAAAGTTTCGGACTGGATTGGACTGGACTCAAAAAAAGTTTGGATCGGATTTGGACTCAATTTCTCGAGTCTAAAAAACATTGGACTGGATTTGGATTTGACAAAGTCCAATCCAGTCCAATCCACTTACACCCCTAATTACCGATGCCTCGAGCTTGGACATGGAAAAGGCGAAGGAATTCTCTATGCTTCCTGATAGCACTACCATTGAGGAGGCAAATGAAGAAGCATTTGAGTTTCTTACTACATCCACTGATAAAGAGGAGAGTTCTAAGCCTCATCCCAAGGTAGAGTTCAAACCCCTTACCTCCTCCCCTACTTTCTCTTTGCTTGTCAACTCCGAGGATGGAGTTTGTATTAAGCTTGGGGGAGTTAGCATGTGTTCTCTCTATCTCAAAATTTTCTTCCGCCTCTTTGTAATTAGGTTCATATTAGTGTATTTGCATGTTAATTAGGTTCATATTAGTGTATTTGCATGTTATGTTTGCAAAAAAAAACACTAACACTAACAAAAAGATTTTCTTTTTCTTTTATTACTTTCTGTTTATGCATTTAGATTAGTTTGGTTCCATGCATGATATGTAGCTAAGATTGTTCATAACTTGATTGGAAGACCTTCTTTGCATTTGACTTTATGGTTTTGGAAGCCTTGCTGTGACTTTAGGTGATCTTTGAGATCGGTAACTTTTGGTAGTCTTTTTGAAATTAGGCGAGTTGGTTGCTTGGATTGCCTTATCCCTTGTGCGATGAACCCCGAGGGAGGGCCACGAACCTCGTAAGACTCATTTACAACCCTCACCATTGATCGCCTAACTTATGACTTGCATTTTCGCACCCCAAGATTGCATATGACCGAACTAAATAGAAGAATAATTTAGGGCATTTCACTTTGCTATAATTAGGAGCTCAAAAGCCAAAAAGCTTTTTATACTCGCATAATTATCCGCTTCTCAACCCATCTGAGCCTTTCTATCCTATTTTTGCTTAACCCTCATAATAACTCATGGCCAAACTTTCCTCAAAGTGGAATACATGTCTAGGTTGTGTTGAGTCGACTTATTTTCATGCTAAGTCTTTGGGTGAAAGTGAGTTAATGTGTTTGCATAAATGCAAAAGATGAAGAAATTTACGGAAAAAAAAAAGAAAAGAAAAGAAAGAAAGCTCTTATTGGTTCATTTGGATTCTTGTTGAAAGAAAAGAAAGTGAAAGAGCAAATTGATGAGAAAAATAAAAAAAAAAATATGTTCAAAAATTAAAAATCAAAGTGAAAAAGAATAAAAAAATGTGGTTATGTTTGAGATTTCAAATTGAATTGGTGTTAGGACTAGCTTGGAGGAGTCTCTTCCCCTTTGTTTGTAATCCGCTTTACCCTTTTTGCACCACATCCCCAAATTGATATCCTTACCCCTAACCTAGCCTCGTTACAACCCAGATAAAGTCCCTTTTGATTTCTAGATTAGTCTTGGTCAATTCAGTAGTGGCGGGTGAGATTTTGTGCAAGTTATGATGAGGGTCATCAAAATGTAGTAGAGGCGAGCTATTATCGTTGAGTATCCCAAGGGGGGATTCAAACTCGGAACTTGGAAGTGGAGAGGGGTGAGAAATCACTCCTAAAAAGCCTAGTTTTTAAGAAGACTCGGTTGATTGGTGGATTGGATCTCTTAAGTCACTCTTGTGCTTCCTGATCATCTTTCCTCTTGTGTTTGATTGGTCTACTAAATCTTGGTATGAACTCATTTAGCTTGCATGTCATGTTTGTAGCTTTGCATATAGAGCATTTTGGCTAGTGTGTTGCATGGTTTTTCTTTTTCATCTTTTTCTCCTCTTTTCTTTCTTCTTTCTCATTCTTGGTTTACTTAAGGACAAGTAAAATGCTAAGCTTGGGGGAGTTTGAGAAGTGCATTTCTAACGCACTTTATGGACTTCTTTTAGCTCATTTTGATCCTCTTTCTCCCCTTTCTTCCCTCTTTCTTCTCCCTTTACCCTTCTATTTCATTCACTTGATCATTCTAGATCATAGTGATATTTTGCTAGATTTTTAGTCATTTTTTACCAAATTTCTAGTTCTTAATATAGGTGGGACTACCTTAGGAGGCTACGAGTTGTAGAGTCGGCAACGAAAGCAATGAAAATATAGCAGACGTTGATAAATGGTGCGCTCACACCATGCCCCATGTCCACTCGCACAAAGGAGCACATTGCACAATAGAATCTTATACAGAGAACGTTAAATGGACATAACTTTCAAATCACAAATCGGATGAAGTTAATTCTAGTTGGAGGTGAAATCTTGTTTCGATAGCTTTCCAACGACTGGTCATAAGCATCATTTGGATCTAAAACGAAAGAGTTATGTGCGTTTTAAGTTGAATTGTCCGACCAGAGCAGAAAAGTTGGTGCGCCCACACCAGCTAATGAGGCGCGCCGCACCACTTATTGAGGTGCGCCCGCACCTTTCAATAGATTGTGGCACTTCGAGATCAGTGTGTTTGGTGCGCCCGCACCATTTATGTTCCGTAAAAAATTGTCAGGCCTCGTGCCTAATTATAAACATTAAGGATGTTTTATTTTTGGGATTATGCTTTTTTCTAGATTAGAGAGAGTTTTATTAGGGTTCTTCCTAGAGAGAAAAACACTTTGCTTATTCTTAGATTTGAGATTCAGAGATTAAAGTTGTTAATTTTCTACACATTCAAGGTAGCTTTTATTAATCTAATTTTGAAGTTTTCAGTTTTATTCATCTTTTTAATTATCATTCTCTCCTTTTCCATAGTACTAGTTCTCTTTGATTATAGTTTCATGTTTGTTTATTTTCATTAGATTAATTATCCCTTAATCGTGTTTAGCCCTAGATTATTTATAAATTTCATGTTTTAATGCTTAGAATCCATGATTAGTGAGTAGTATCTTATCTAGGGTTAGGGTGAAAGTATGGATTAAGGTTTTAATGTATTGTTAATGTGATTGTGATGATCTAAAGATAGTTATGCATTGATCTTGGTGTTTTGGGGCCTTAGGGTAGATATTGATCACATTTATGTCTTGGTATTTTGATTTCAAATGTTCTTAAACGAATTTTGAACCTTTTTATCATCCCCATTAATCAACTTAATTTCTAGGCCAAGATATTAGGTAGAAATTAAAGGGATCCTTTATTAGGGGTTTTCCGAATTCATTGGGTCTCTTAATCAATTGACTAAAGACCATTCGAGAGAGGATTTAGTTGATTGATTAAGCGATCATTCTTGAGGACCATTCGAGAGAGGACTAGAGTATTTTAGAGGAAAACTAAACCTTGCATAATTGTCGCCTTTGAATCACAATTGCATTCATGATCGTTGTTTCACTTTGATTCATACTAGTAACCTTAACTCTAGTGTCTTCCTTATTGATATTTTCGTCTCAAATTACTTGCTAGTTCTTTGATAATAGTTAGGTTTAGTTGTTACAAAATTCATTCAAAACCCCCAAAAATCCCTCAATTAGGTAATTTAGACTTGATAGACTTCGATTAATCTCAATTTCCCTGTGGATCGACCCTTGACTTGCCTTTACTACGTTCTTAGTAATTGCTTGTTAGGTGTTACAAATCATGTTTGAAAAGCGATTTTTGGTGCCTTAACGACACACTAAAAACCTGTTATCAATATTAGGCCAAGAAATCCCACAAAAATCATTAATTGACTAATATTCACCAACTTTATGCATGAAACAATCAATCAAGGGCAAAACAATTCAACAAAACCAACACCATGATCCCAAAGGGCCTACAATGCCCATACTAATTCCTCGAATAATCATCTTCAACTAAGGGGAAAATTGGGATAAATAAGGTTCATCCTCGAACAATCAACTTCGGATAAAAGGGTTTTAATTTCTAAAACATAATCGGAAAAAGAATTATAACCTGTCTCCCTTTGGTTTCTTCACACCATCTCCAGTAATAATATTAGCCATGGTATACTCGCATCGCAGCGCACCTGAAAAGCATTATAACCATGTATTATGTTATTAACAAGTGAACTTTCCACGTAAGAAAGATATATCCATTATCAACCTAAAGAATACAGATATACATAGAACTACAAGCTAATTGACTAACCATATCAACAAGTGGTATAACAGTATATGGGACAAAGGAACAAGGCTAGATCTTCTTACAAGACTAGTAGACAAGTGGTTTCCAAAACCCTAATAGTAGTGAACTGAACTCTTACTTTATGAACTGAACTAGATCTTACTTTATTTTGTTCATAATATCTTACTAGACTAACTTATCCAAATACAATATAATTGGCGGCACAACTTCCACATTCATGAACACATAGTGGTATCGTTCTGAAAAAAAAGAAGACTATATCATGTCATAACTAAAAATTCATAACTTTCAAATCAAGTGCATCTTTAATCTTTCACATGCCAAAACATCGAGATTGCTGTATGAGATATAATAACACAACATTAAGTGAGAATGTCATTGACCATATAAATTGTTGTGTTTGATAGGTCAAATCAAGAGTACAAAAATCAAATCAAAATATAGGATTGTCAACACTACTTTACTCCACTTTTTAAATCCTATAAAAAAGGAACTTGCCCAACCAAATAATTATTTATTTCTAGTTAAAGAATCAATGAGATAATTAGATATTACTCATTAAACTCACAAAAACCACACACATATGAGCACAGAAATGAGAGTGGTAAGTTAGTAACCACTGGTTTCTTCAATAGGAGGTTGCAACATATTTGTAGAGCCAAAAGTTAAACCACAAGAATTAAATCCTTGTGCAATTTGGTAGGAAAGAACTGCTACAAGATACGAGCAGAACAACTAAATTTTGCAAAGGGTGCTTTGCAAATAATCCTATTTAAGATACACGCAGCCCATACAGGTGGCTTTCATGTATTTAGTTTGTTGTCTTTAGAGAGAGACCTTAAAATTTAACCCCGCATCTTTAGAAGATGCCTCAAAACTAAACACTTTATTTCTTAATTGTTTATCCACTTGAAAAATCTGCATCTCCAAAATTGCACCCAGTTCCCCAAACAAGCATAGTCTTGTCCAAAAAGACAAAGGAATTACTCTTCTCAAAAACGAATTCCACATTGCTACTCTCATCTTACAATACTATCAAAACTTTCCCCATTGTACTCTAAAGTTCGGTTAGAAATCGCAAAACAAAACATCCCAATTAGCTAATTTTAGGGAAAATAAGGCGAGAAATTTCTATCGCGTTCTCATAAAACGGCAGCAACAACAACGATCAACAAAACAACAACAACGATTAAATTACTACTCTCATCTTACAATACAATCAAAACTTCCCCCATTGTACTCCAAAGTTCGGTTAGAAATCGCAAAACAAAACATCCTAAGGGAAAATATGGGGTTACAACACAATCACAACAACAACAATACAACAACAACAATAAGAATTTCAATCCCAAATTAGATTTCTACATTCCAATAACATGATATAATTTCCTAATTTAGAAAGCATAATAAATTTACAAAATCAGATATAGATTGAGGAGGAATCAAACAAATTAAGGAGAAAGAGAGAAATACCGATGTTGGAGGGAGGAGAGAAGCGAAGCCGGAGAGGGGACCCCAACCTGAACGACGCCGGAGGAACGAAAGCCTTCGTGAGCAGCCACTGCACCGAGGAGGGAGAAGATACGGCGAAAGGGAAGCCGCCGTGGAGCAACCCATCATCCGAGATACGAGTCTCGGCGGCTCATAGTGACACGACACCACACGGCGATGGCTGCCGCACCGACAAGGGCAATGTGCAGCTTCGGAAGAGGGAGAAGTCATATGAGAGAGGAAATTAGGGATTTTTGAAAATTTCAACAATTGGCTAAAGGAGATGAAATTGGTGCTAATTCGAGCAATTTTGACACCTCAAGGGCAAGAGAGAAATTTGTGAGAGAGCAAGAAGAGAGAGAAGGAGAGAGAGACAAGTTCTGCGAGAGGGAAGGAGAATTGCGGGAAGATGACGCCTTTTATTCGTGGGCTAAGGGCTGTGGTTAGCCCAAAAATCGCAGCCCTTAATTTAAAGGCTGCGGTTAGCCCAAAAACTACAGCCCTTTATTGATAAAGGACTGTGGTTTTTGGGCTATCCGCAACCCTTAAAATATGGGTTGCGGTTTTTGCATTCATCGCAGCCCTTTTTAAGCAGCATTTGAACTTTTCTCCTCTAGTGTAGATCAGTTCTAAACTACAGAGCTGTAGACACATAATCGTGTCTCCCCATATAAGAGTCCAATGATGAAACATACCGCGGTCTTAATTGATCCGACCCAAGGGCAGAGCAGTCCCAAGAGGCAAAACTATTTTAAAAGTGTTAAAATCCTATTTTAAAGCTCAACATGATAATTAATTGTATTTTGAGCCCATAAAACAATTTTTTGAGCCCAATCGTTTAAAAACACCAATTAATTATTTAATAATAATTAATTGTTTTATTTTAATAAAATAAATATATTCAAAGAAATTTTTATAATTAAAATAGGATTTTATCCCACAAAATCAGATTTCCGGAGTTAAAAGATAAAAGAAAATCGTTAAAACGTGTTTTATAAAAAAAACCTGCCAAAACGTGTCAAAAACAAGGAGGTGCGCTTAGCGCACCAACGAGCGTCGAGCGCACCGGCTTGCACCTAGCGCACCGTAGTGCACCTAGCGCACGAGCCTGACACGTAGACCTGTGTGTCACAGAGAGTCGTGCGCCTGGCGCACTCCTCTATGTGATGCATAGAATGTCAATTCTATCTTTTTTAAAGCGTGTGCCACGTGGGCGCTCATGATTGGTCATGCCGCATCAGGCGCACCAATGTGTGCCTGACACGTGTGATTGTGTGTTACACAGCCACCTGCGCCTGGTGCAGCTAGCGCGTGAAGCGCAATTTCCTTTTCCCCATAAATACTATTCTATTTTCCGAATTAATATACGATTTTTCCTTACAATTTTCATACCACTTTACACTTCGAACCTTACAAATATCTACAAAACCTCTCTACAAAACTCATACTTTCATACTTTTCAACACAAACACATATAAACAAACACTTTCAGACATACATAGAAGGTCAGATCTTCATGCTTCACGATTGCTCGTCCCGAAGGTTGTCAATCTCTCAGACGCAAGCCACGGTATAATATTGAGAGTCCTTGAATAAATCTATTATTTTTATATTGAAGCTACTAACCATTTCTTTCCTGATGTAGATCTTTAATATAAAAACGTTCCTCTTATACATTCTAATCTCTACTCTTTCTTTTTATTTTATATGCTTGCCTGATTGTCCTGGATGCCTTTTTATCACCCATATGTAATTATTGCTAATCAAGGCCTAAAGAATTGTTCTAACATTAATCAGATAATTTGGACAACCTATTAGGCTCCTTGTAATTTTGATTGCCTAATAACATATCACTAAAAAATAGTCTTTTATGTGTTTCCTGAACCAACCTAGACTAAATATTTTTAGGATACATGAAAGTATTATTTGGTTATTCTATTGCATAAAAGTTTACATGAATCGATATTTAGTAGAGGCCAGCAATGGGTGAATATGGTTCATTATGATCGTGTTCATACCCTCACCCCCGAACTCAATCTATGGTTCATTGACCATCTATGGAGTCAGGACGGGAAAATTTACATTGGATAAGTCCCTAATTTGTCCTTTCAGTTTCCCAAATATCCAATTAGGTTTATGAGCCTTCCTTTAAAGACTTATTGGCGATTTCAAAATATTTTTCAATAAAACCTTAACAATGGGGTAGTTAAATACGCGCTCACACCGCGTACGCGAAATAAAAACACGCCTACAAGAGCGTTTAATATCGTTCTCCGTCCCAACACTGTGTACTTTGACTATCGGTTTCCTGAACCTTTGTCAAAGTGGGGGCTTCTGTAGACACATAATCGTCTCTCCCCATTTAAGGACCCAATGATGAAACACACCGCGATCTTAATTGGTCCAACCCAAGGGCAGAGCAGTCCGAAGAGCCAAAACTATTTTAAAAGTGTTAAAGCATACTTTAATGATCTAAAGTGCTATTTTAAAGCCCACTTAATTATTCTTGACAATTAATTGTATTTTGAGCCCAACTCTTTGAAAAAGCCCAATTAATTGTTATATAAACTTAATTATTTTATTTAAATAAAATAAATATTTTCAAAGATATTTTTATAATTAAAATCGGATTTTATCCCGTAAAATCATATTACCAGAGTTAAAAGATAAAAGAAAACATTTAAAACGCGTTTTATAAAAGAGGTGTGAAAGCGTGTCAAAAAGCAAGGCAGTGCGCCTGACGCACCATCGTGCGCTTAGCGCACCACCTTGCGCCTGGCGCACCATCGTGCGTCAGGCTCACCATTGTCCAACTGTGTCAGGCACACCAATGTTTGGCTGACACGTGGCATTATGTGTCACACAGAGTCATGCGCTTGGCGCACTCCTCTACGTGATGCGCAGTGTTCTTTTCTATCTTTTTTCAAAGCGTGTGCCACGTGTACGCAACTGATTGGGCGTGTCGTGTCAAGCGCACTAATGTGCGCCTGACACGTATGATTGTGCGCCACATAGGGTGCTGCGCCTGGCGCACCCAGCGCGTGACGCGCAATTTCGGTTTTTCTATAAATTGGCTTTGATTTTTCGAATTAAAAAAGGGTTTTTCTCATATATACATCACGACATTTACACTTCGACACATTATGAACTTTTATGAATTCTCTACAAAAGTTCCATACTTTTCAAATCTACAAACACATACAAACAAATACTTTGAGACATTCATATTTTCAGGTTTCACGATTGCTCGTCCCGAAGGTTGTAAATCTCTCAGACCCAAGCCACGGTATAATCCTATGGGTCCTTGAATAAATTTCCTATTTTTATATTGAAGTTACTAACTATTTCTTTCCTAATGTAGATCTTTAATATAAAATCGTTCTATTGTACATTCTAATCCCTTTTCTTTCTTTTTATTTATTTTCATATACATGCATGTTATTATGATTGTCCTGTTTTAATTCTTTCATCACTTCACATGTTATCTTTGCTAAACAAGACCTAAAGAACTGTTCAAATATTAATCAGTTAATTTGGACCACCTGTTAGGTTCTCTGTAATTTTGATTGCCTAATAACATATCACTAAAATATAGTCTTTTATATGTTACCTGAACCAACCTAGACTGAATTTTTTTTAAGGTTCATGAAAATATTATTTTGTTATTCTATTGCATAAAACTTTACATGAATCGATATTTAGTAGAGGCCAACAATGGGCAAATGTGGTTCATTATGACCGTGTTCGTACCCTCACTCCCGAACTCAATCTATGGTTCATTGACCATCTATGGAGTCAGGACGGGGAAATCTACATTGGATAAGTCCCTAATTTGTCCCTACGATTTCCTAATATCCAATTAGGTTTATGAGTCTTCCTTTAAATACTTGTTGGCGACTTCAAAACATTTTTCAATAAAACCTTTATAATGAAGTACTCAAATACGCGCTCACACCGCGTAGGCGAAATAAAAACACACCTATAGTATGGGACCTCATTAAAAGAGAATGGAACTTCTCTTTTCAAAGTAACTAAATTTTGGAAAGCTTATGAGATATATAGGAATGCTATGAAGTGCCTTTGTGTTACCATTTATGCCATTTATGAAGAGTGCTCTGCTCATAATATTGATCCTGAAATTAGAGAGCCAGTTATCTCTCTGCAATTGAACATTGCAGCGTGTGAAATTAAACTTAATCTGTTTAAGGAAGCCATCAGTTAATGTACCTTGGTATTAGGGGTTGATAGGAGCAATGTGAAAGCTCTTTTTAGGTGAGGCGCGGCTCTTACAAAAATTGGAAGTTTGAAGATGGTTACGCTGACTTTAGGATAGCTAGAGGAATTGAGCCAAACAATAAGGCGGTTGCTCAAGAGATTGCAAGTCTTGAGGTTGTCCTCTTTTAATTTCCTATTGTTGATGATGTCTAAGGTTAAGACCCAGTGTTTAGCGGCGTAGCCCCACATGATGCTACAAGTACCACATTGCTGAACCCTGGACTCAATGCAATGGATTTGGATGTCCAGGAAGACGACAAAAGTAATTTCTTTTTGGAGAACATCAATGAAAATGAGGTCATGGCCAATCATGACATGAAGTGGGAAGAGGAGGCTCCTTCGGATTGCTCGCAGTGTACGGGGCCTCGTTGTGGACAAAATATTTGAAAGATCCCCTTCGTCAACAAAAGAAAGCCATCCTCGCGCCTCATGATTTCACAATCAGATTTAGAAAAGTTAAGGAAAGGGAAAGTAATCCAATTTTTGTCAACACTATTCTCTGTCAATTTTGAAGGTTTGCACCTTCACTTCAAAAATTAAAAATTTGAAGGAAGGCCCCCCGCAATTCCAAATCGTGGGTCACACAAGTCTCTAATTCGGCTATCATTAAGAATGAGGGTCATCCGGATGATATCTTACATTTCCAATCAAGTCCGAAGGATAAAAATCGGACCAACACGAATCTTCAGGAAATGCAACACCCTGAAGTAAGTAAAGGTACCTCAACTAATACAATTTTGAGTGCAGGTATCCATGTGCATGACAAACTCGCTGTCTGGATCATTCACTCAAGGAAGACAACGCAAAGGCAAAGCTTACGAGAAGGAAGGAAAGAAACTCAGTTGAAAGGCGATGAAGACCAATAGGACAAGTTGCTATCCAGCCCAAACCTAGTTCTGGAATAAAGTTTCGGAAAAATATCAACAAAGGTGACATACCTCATGTTGGATCCAAAAGGAAAAACGATGCTCCACTCTCATCGGACCTCCCTTATCATGTTAGTGTAGGCGTGTTTTTATTTCGCCTACTCGGTGTGAGCGCGTATTTGATTTGACTACCCCATTGTAAAGGTTTTATTGAAAATTATTTTTAAGTCGCCAACAAGTCTTTAAAGGAAGACTTATAAACCTAATTGGATATTGAAAACTGTAGGGACATCTTTGGGACTTTATCCAATGTAGATTTCCCCATCTTGACTCCATAGATGGTCAAAATGAACCAAAGATTATTGAGTTCGGGGGTGAGGGTACAATACAGTCAGGAACCATGTTGCCCATTCCTGGCCTCTACTAAATATCGATTCACAACAAATTTTATGCCAAAGAATAATCATATAATATTTTATACACCCTAAAAATATTTAATCTAAGTTGGTTCGGGAGCACATGAAAGACTAATTTTTAGCGGAGTTACTATGCAACCAATATTACAAGGTACCTAGCAGGTTGTCCAAATTATTTGAATTAGTTAGAACAATTCTTTAGGTCTTGTTTAACAATAATAACATGTGGGTGATAAAAGCAATAAATTAGGACAATCATATAATATGTTTAGAATAATCAGGCGAGCATAAAGAAGGAATGATTAGAATATACAGTAGAACGATTTTATATCAAAGTTCTACATCATGAAATAAATGGTTATTAACTTCAATATTAAAATAGGAATTTACTCAAGGACCCTCAGAAATTATACCGTGGCTTGGGTCTGCGAGATTGACAACCTTCGGGACGAGTAATCGTGAAGCCTGAAATTCTAAGTGTCTGAAAGATTTGAATGTGTTTGTATGTGTTTTGTAGAGAGAATATGTATTTCGTATCGAGGTTCGTAAAGTATTCGTAATATAAAAGTCGAGTTGTTGTGTGAAAATCCGTCTTGAAATCTGTACGGAAATCAGGTGTATTTATAGGAAAAAACAGAACTGCGCTACACGCGCCAGCTGCGCCAGGCGCCGTCTAACGTGTCACACGCAAATCCACGTGTCAGGTGCAGATTGCCTGACGCGGCATGCCTAGTAGATAGCATACATGTGGTACGCGCGGTGAAAAAGATGAGAAAAAAAAATGCGTCTCGCACAGAGAAGTGCGCTTCGCGCAGGACTCTATATGACACATAAGTCTACGTGGCAGTTATGTGCGCTTGGCGCATCCTGTGCGCTAGGCACGCGCTTACGTGGCAAAGTATGTGGCAAAATGGTGCGCTTGGCGCAGCCTGTGCGCTTTGCGCACGTTGGTGCGCTCAGCGCAGCGCCTTGCTTTTTACACGTTTTGATTATAAAACGCGTTTTAAAGATTTTCTTTTATCTTTTAAGTTCGGAAATCTGATTTTACGGGATAAAATCCGATTATGAAAATATCTTTGAAAATATTTATTTATTTAAATAAAATAATTAATTATTAATAAATAATTAATTAGGCTTTTCAAAGGATTGAGCTTAAAATACAATTAATTATCATGAATAATTAATTGTGCTTTAAAATAGGACTTTAACACTTTTTTGAAATATTTTTGGGTTGGCTTTTTGGACTGCTCTACCCTTGGGTCGGACCAATTATGACCACGGTATGTTTTATCATCGGACCCTTAAATGGGGAGATACGATTATGTGTTTACAGAAGCCCCTACATTGACTGAGGTTCAGGAAATCGATAGTCAAAGTATACGGTGTCGGGACGGTGAACGATTCTAAACGCTCTGCAGTTTAGAACTGATCTATGTACGCCGGTCTCTGGAAAACAAAGTTAGTATGCAGGACAATAACTACAAGCAATTTGATTACCTGCAGGAGAAAGATGTTGGCAGACAGGTGCAAACAACTCATCTAAGGCACATAATAATGCAAAAAATGCAAATTTACACTACAAGAATATTTACATATAACGATGCATGAGACGCTTATGCAAGGATTAAGGTTATGCAAAGCTAAGGAAGATGACACGTCATGCAAGGTTAGGGTTATGCAAGACTAGGATGTATGTAATGCAATGCAATGTCAGGCATCTGTAAGGCTTGGAGATCTGGATATGTTGAATGATGGAATGATCTGAAATAAAATGATTTTCGAAAATTGTTTTTAGTAAATAATCGGGGTCCATAAACGAGATGAGATCCGTAAATTACAACTTTTCAGGAGTTTGATTTGATTTGGAGGAACCACCACATATAGGAAGCCCCCACTTCGGGTGAGCTTGTCTTGAATTAGGTTCCTTGAGCCTTGATTGAAATATAGCGTTGAAAGCTGTCATTGGGGATTCTTCTTTGGGAAGTGATTTAGGCAAAGTCAAATATCACTGGAGACCATGGGATTGTCGGAGAGTCCTTCAGGGAAAAGGAGAGCTTTGGATTGAAAAATAAAAAGGTTTGAATTTATGAATCATATAAATGCAGGTGGGAAAAGGCTTTAACGAGGCTAAGTTCAGACTCGAGTCTATGTCAGGATCTAGAAAGAATATGCTCCAAAATTCTAGAAAGTTAAATCATTAGACCTTACTTAATTTTTATTTTTATTTTAGCGATCAGACCTCGAGATGAAGATTCCTATGTATCCTTGCGGAATCGAACCATTCGTAGTTCTGGATCTGATTTTTTTTTTGTGCCCTAACTTATGCCTAGGCCGCCCTTTCGGGTTTTCAATCTAGCGGGCTTGGACATACCTTGAATAAGGAGTTAGGCTGATGAAAGGTTGAAAGGTTAAAGGGTATAGGTTTGATGAAGGTTTAATTGCATGGGCTAAGGTAAGGGTCATTGATATAGGTTTGAAGGATATTGGATTATATGGCTAAGGTTTTGATGGATTTGAAGGAATTTGAATAAGGGGTAGAACTTGTGTGCAAGCCCCCTAGCTTGACTTTTTATTTATTTTGCCTTTGTCTTTTTCTTTTTTGCATTTTTTTTCTATCGCTTTGTGCGTTTTGCTTTTTTCTTTTGCTCTTTTTTTCGCAGTTTGAATTGTTCATTTTTTATTTTTATTTTTGCCTGGCATTAATTTTTGTTATGTAGTAAGGCTTGCACACAAGTTTGGTTTAGGGTATTGGAAGGATTGAAGGTTATTTGTGGAGCATTGACTTGAAAGGTTATCTAGCTAATGGGGATGATGGTTTATGGATGATGGAGGAAAGAGGGGATAAACTCCTAATCCAAAGTATGTCATTTTTCCATTTTTCTTTATTATTATTTTATATTCAGATCTCTTTTTTATTATTATTATTTGTCAAGTTCATTAGGTGATTTAGGTTTCATCATTGAATTAGAAGCATAAATAAAATGATGGAAGGCCATGAAAATCAAAATGCAATTATTTTATTAATTAGAAATAAATAGACCAAGGCTTATTAGAAATAAAAATCCTAGATGACATAGACTCGACAGGAAAGGAAATGAAGGATCTAGGGGAGCGACTCTCCGACTCAACCTAGAAAACTAGCGTTAAATGACCATGCCCCGACATCATTTAGGCACTGCCCAAGGGGTTGCCACTATTGCTGACTTTTGCTGCAGGCGGAATGGGTAATCTACCGTCTTCAACCATATCCTGTAGAGCATGCTTCAAAGTCCAACATTGTGATGTCATATGCCCCTTTCCTTGATGGTACTTGCAGTAGGCATTAGGATTCCATTTACTGGATCTTTTCTCAGGAGCAGGGTCTGGAGTTGGGCCAAGAGGCTGAAGTGCTCCTTTTGCTTGAAGCCTAGTAAAGACTTCTTCTAGAGTCATGCCCAATGGAGTGAATGTTCTTTGAGGCCCTTGATAATCTCTCTTTTCAGTAGCTAAGGCATTGACGTCGTTGCTTTTAGAGCTAGAAGAGTTGTTATTACTCTTCTTGAAAGAGTTGTTGTTGTTAGAACCCTTGTTCTTGTTGGCTTGTACCTCTTCTTCAATAAGCAGGCCTACCTTATAGAGCTTCGTGAAATACTCTATGGGTTTGAATTTACTATGATCCCCATACTAGGGCTGCAGGTTACGGATCACCAGTCAGACTTGATCCTCTTGAGATGGCCTGTTAGTCATTTGTGCAGCTTTTTCCCTCCATCTATTAAGGAAGGTGACAAAATCTTCGTTGGAGTTCTGTTTAGTTAACTTCAACTCACGAAGGCCAATGGGAAGCTGAGTATTGTATATGTATTGTTTGTGGAACTCTTCTCTGATATAGTCCCAATCATTCAGCTTGGTCTTACTCAGTGACCTGAACAACTTGGATGGATGTGCATCCAAGGTCAAGGGAAAGACAAAAGCAAACAGGTCCTTGCTCATGCCCTTGAGAGCCATAGAGATGGAGAAAGCTCTCAAATGATCATCTGGGTTTTCGACCCCCTTGAATTTTAGGAGGTCACTCAATGCTACCTTTTTAGGGAGTTTTGCACTCAGTTCAGGATCAATGAGGTCATGGCCATGAGCCTGACTCTCGAGTGCATGAATTGACTGGATCAATTGCTCGAGTTTTTCAAACCTCAATTCTGTCTCGGTCTTGATAGGAGGTGGTGGTGGTGGTGGAGTGTCATCATGCACTTCTTCCTCAGTTATCAACTTTTCTCTCAGTGCTTTGATCTCTTTGTCTTGTCCCTCAAGACGAGAGTTCATCAGTTGAAGCTGAGCCATGATTGCATTGAGTTGCTCAGAAGTGTCTCCCATCTCGGATGATGATTTAGATGATTCAGATGTTTCGGAAGATGCGTCTAAAAAGGTGAGAACTCGTTTGACGAGTCTGGGAGTAGGTTGACCTTGTATCCTCTCTGTCGGGTGCTCCCAAGTTATAATCTCACAACTTGTCCTGAACAGAATTTTGAATGGACCTCGTAAATTTTAAGAAATGATGCTTTCAAAATGAGAAATGGAAATAAGGGATGGAGAAATGGAAATGGAAATGGAGATGAGAAATGAGGATGAAAGTGGAAATGGGAATGGGAAATGATTAGAAATGGGTATGATTATGGTTATGATGGCGACATGGGCCCAACTATATGCATATGTAGATGTGGACTGGATTATGCAAGCAGACTAGACTTGACTTTGAACTTACCGGCAGACTAGACTAAAAAAGATTTCCTATGATAGCTTCGCTAGACCTAGGGGGATTGGTTTCGCCAGACTTGATGATTTAATTTGGGGTTTGTTGGATCTAGGATGGACTAGCTTCGCTAGATTTAAAGGTTTTGGGGCCATTATGGACTTTGAGTAGACTAGTTTCGCTAGACTCGAGGATTTGGACTGCTATAGATGTAAGGTAGGAGTAGCTTCGCTAAACTCGGAGGGTGCCTTTATGGTCTTAGGGGTTACTAGCTTCGCTAGGTCTAAAGGGTGTCATTATGGTCTTAAAGGGTGACTAGCTTCGCTAGGTCAATGGGTGCCGTTATGGTCTTAAGGATGACTAGCTTCGCTAGGTCAAGGGGTGTCGTTATGGTCTTAAGGATGACTAGCTTCGCTAGGTTAAAGGGTGTCGTTATGGTCTTAAGGATGACTAGCTTCGCTAGGTCAAAGTGTGCCGTTATGGTCTTAAGGATGACTATGGTCTTAAGGTGACTAGCTTCGCTAGGTCAAAGGATACCGTTATGGTCTTAAGGATGACTAGATTCGCTAGACTTAATGGTTTGGACTTCATCCTATACGGGTTTGGAAGTAGACTGGATTAGACTAAGGAAACGAGTTCGGCCTTATATGGACCTAATTTTTTTTTGACTTAGTCCTATATTGGTTTGAAGTTAGACTTGAAAATGAACATGGGCTTGACATTGGAAATGGACTAGGATTGGACTTATAATGGAATAGACTGGGATTAGACATAGACTGGGCTTGACATAGACTATGGTTCATATAAAGATGCAAATGGGCCTAGATTTTTACATGAACTAGACTTATATGGGCCTAAGATGGACTCTAATGATAGTGGACCTAATATGAATGCATGGACTCAAATTTAGATGGACCTAATATGAATGCAAAAATGACTCTAATGCATATGGGCCTAGAATGAATGCAGGTGGATTGGATTTGGTTGATGGGATTGGATTGAAGGTATTTGGAATGGGCTTAGAATTTTTGAAATTCGTTTTTGAAAGGAACCCCTTGTTTTTATCTTTTATTAGGAAAAATGATGGATTAATTTTGAAAAATATTTTTTATTGAATGGGTGGTATGATGATGATTAGTAAATGTTTTCGAAAACGGTAGAATAGAAGACGGTGTAGGATTGATTTTGAAAAATGTAAGTTTTTTGAAATTAAATGAATATGGTGAGGTAGGATTGATAGGGAAGATTAGTTGAACAAGAGGGAGAAGGTAGACATGTATGATTATTCAAACTCTACCAAGACCAACTTTCTAGATGTACTTTTTTAGGACAGACTCGACTTTGAATGAAAAGACTGTTTCTCTTTTTTTTTTGAATTAGGTGAGACCCTTAGAATGACCATGATTCTACGCGAATGCAGACAGATGAACATATGACTGAACTTAGGATCGACCGCCACAACGACTAAATCGACGAAAAGCATGCGATGCACAGATTGCGTGCCACGCAGAATTGCTGTGCGCGGCGCACACCCATGCGTCTGGCGTGGGAATTGCTGCAATTTAATGCGCTTGGCGCACCACTCCCCCGACATGTTTTTTCGGGATTTAGGCAACGTTTTGGTTAATTGACGATATTTTAGTTTGTTATTTAGACGCGATTTTAGACGCAATGAGTAACAACGATTTTCCAACCTAAAGTCCAGTTCTATGTTCAACTATGGTCAGGTTTAGGTTAACACTGAAAAGGGCCCATGACTAAGAGATTGATCCCACGCTTCGTACCTTTGCTTAAAAAGGTGGCCACGTGTAAGATGCACTCCAGTTCTCAAGTTAGGAACAAGAGAACAATGCCATGGTTGGGTAAGTTTGCTTATAACTAAGATCCAACACTATCGCTCCGGAAGCTTTTTGGAAGGACAAAGCGCAAATGAGGCATAAAACATAGAACATGTGCTAATGAGGTAAGGTAGATTGTCATTATGGTGGCAGAACAATAGCCATGCATATGCAAAACAATATATTATTCAAAGGCATAAAAGGAGAATGAATCGTATTTTTCAAGTTTCATCCACTCATTTAAAAAATTAATTTTTTTTAACATCCTCCCCAGCGGAGTCGTCAAATTGTAGGCGTGTTTTTATTTAGCTTACGCGGTGTGAGCGCGTATTTGATTTGACTACTCCATTGTAAAGGTTTTATTAAAAATTGTTTTGAAGTCGCCAACAAGTCTTTAAAGGAAGACTCATAATCCTAATTGGATATTGAAAACTATTGGGACATCTTAGGGACTTTATCCAATGTAGATTTCCCCGTCTTGACTCCATAGATGGTGAAAATGAACCAAAGATTGAGTTCGGGGGTGAGGGTACAACACAGTCAGGAACCATGTTGCGCATCGCTGGCCTCTACTAAATATCGATTCACAACAAATTTTATGCCAAAGAATAATCATATAATATTTTATACACCTTAAAAATATTTAGTCTAAGTTGGTTCGGGAAACACATAAAAGACTAATTTTTAACGACAAGTTATTATGCAATCAATATTATAAGGTACCTAGCAGGTTGTCCAAATTATCTGAATTAGTTAGAACATTCTTTAGGTCTTGTTTAACAATAATAACATGTGGGTGATAAAAGCAATAAATCAGGACAATCATATAATATGTATAGAATAATCAAGCGAGTATATAATAATATATAAAAATAAATAAAGAGAAGGAAGGATTAGAATATACAGTAGAACGATTTTATATCAAAGATCTACATCATGAAATAAATGGTTAGTAACTTCAATATAAAAATCGGAATATATTCAAGGACCCTCAGAAATTATACCGTGGCTTGGATCTGCGAGATTGACAACCTTTAGGACGAGCAATCGTGAAGCTTGAAAATCTAAATGTCTGAAAGATTTGAATGTGTTTTGTATGTGTTTTGTAGAGAGAATATGTATTTCGTAGAGAGGTTCATAAAGTATTCGTAATATAAAAGTCGAGTTGTTGTGTGAAAATCCGACCAGAAATTTGTACGGAAATCAGGTGTATTTATAGGAAAAACGGAAATGCGCTTCACGTGCCAGCTGCGCCAGGCGCAGTCTGACGTGTCACGCGCAAATCCACGTGTCAGGCGCAGATTGACGCGCCTGACGTGGCATGCCCAGTAGAAAGCAAACACGTGGTACGCGCATGCTTACGTGGCAAAGTATTGGCAAAATGGTGCGCTTGGCACAGCCTGTGCGCTCTGCGCACCGCCTTGCTTTTGACACGTTTTGATTATAAAACGCGTTTTAAAAATGTTCTTTTATCCTTTAAGTTCGAAAATCTGATTTTACGGGATAAAATCCGATTATGAAAATATCCTTAAAAATATTTATTTATTTAAATAAAATAATTAATTAATTATTAAACAATTAATTGGGCTTTTCAAAAGATTGGGCTCAAAATACAATTAGTTATCCTGAATAATTAATTGGGCTTTAAAATAGGACTTTAACACTTTTTCGAAATAGTTTTGGGTTGGTTTTTCTGATTACTCTGCCCTTGGGTCGGACCAATTAAGACCACGGTATGTTTCATCATCGGACCCTTAAATGGGGAGACACGATTATGTGTCTACAGTTAGGAAAAAATATGTTCATTTTGTTTGTTCTTTTTTTAATGTTTGTATGTGTCAGCGTCTCTGGCCAGTCGAGGGATCTCAAGATATAGCGAGTGATGCTAGCAAAGCTGCAATGATCCCCTATATTATCCCGAGGTTGTATTTCGAGTTGAATTAATGCATATTTCCCCGATGTAAAAAACAAATAAACAAGACCAGATATATGTCACACCAGCCGTCGTTCTACTATACTACTACAAACCACCAGTCCCACGAATTTAGAGTATATACCAAGATTTCACAAATTTATACCACATATTAGCATCAAGTTATATTGACTAGAGCACAACAGGCACAACAAAATCCGACGTGGATCACATCACGAAGTATCCAACTCTAAAGAAAAAGTAGACTTACTAGATCAGTATATGCAAGAACAAGAGAATAGAGCGTCGGATAATAGTCCAAGACAGCAACAATAATGTTCTCAGTCACCTGAGGAACCTGTAAAACCATATAACATATTCCATATGGTATAGCGGGGCATCCATATGAATCCTTATCAGTATCTGATGATTTGTGAAGAATTATCAGTTTTGTTTCAGAGAAATAGAAAGTAGAGAGAGAAAGAATTCAGACCATATCATTTTAGTGTAATAATGAATGAATTAAATTACAAGAGAGAAGGGGAAGCTATATTTATACATTGAGAGAAAGATCTAACAAACTCTTAACAAACTGTAACTAACCACTAATGATCTAACTAACAGCTGGCGTGTAATAGAAGTCAACTAGAGGAGCAGCTGATGTGAGCTTAGTCAGCTCAACTTGAGCACCAGTATGCAATAGCTGGTGTAGTTCCAATACCCCTCCTCAAGTTGGGAGGGAGAAGAGAGATAAGGATGGCAATGGATCAAAGATGGGTCGGGTGGAGCTCCATCCGCCCCATCACCCGCGACCCAAAACTCCTTCCACACCATCCATCACCCGCCAAAAATTTTACCCATATCCGCTCCACCCATCATCTGCGGGTGGGGCGGGTGGAGCGTGTGGGAAACGGATGATACTAGGAACAAAAACTATTTTTTGGACTTAACAATTTTAAAGAAATTAATATATGAAAAATTAATCATAGTTTCATAGATTAACAATAAAGTGACAAAATATCAATCTTATTACACACCGAAAAGTAATTATAAGTATTTTTTTATCCCTTAAAAAAAGTAAGTATTTTTTTAATTACTTAAATGACACGTGGCAGTAAAAAAATAATTTTTTTATATTATATATATATATATATATATATATATATATATATATATATATATATATATGAGTGGATAGATGGATATATTAATGGATGGATGGACGGAGCGGGTGATGGATTCAAAAAATATCATCCTTATCCGACCCGACCCACCACCCGATCCATCCATCACCCGCTAGTCACCCCGCTTCACTGCGGGTGATCACCCATTTATTCGGGGGGGTGGGTGGATAATCCACTCACCCATGGATAATTGTCATCTCTAAAGAGAGACCAATCCCAACTTGGATAAAAGATACCTGAAGTGAGGAGAAGACAAAGTCTTAGTAAGGATATCAGCCAACTGGGAATGTGTAGGAAGATAGGAGAGTTGAAGTAAGCCCTCTAACACTTTGTCCCTAGTAAAATGACAATCTATGTCAATATGTTTCGTTCTTTCATGAAAAACAGGGTTCTTTGCAATGTGCAAAGCACTCTGATTATCACAAAACAATGTGACAGGCTTGAGGTTTTGAACACCAAATTCCTCTAACAACCTGACAAGCCAAGTAACTTCAGTAGCAGCAGCAGCCATGACTCTGTACTCTGCTTCTAAAGATAATTTACTGATTGTGCCTTATTTCCTTGATTTCCAAGAAATTGGAGACTTGCCAAATAATAAAATTTACCCATTGATGGATCTCCTGGTGTCATTACAAGCTGCCCATGCAGAGTCTGAAAAAGCTTGCAAGGTTAGAGAGTCATGACCAGTGAGAAGAATACTTTGCCCTTGAGTGCTATTAACATATCTGAGTGTGTGTAGCAAAGCTTGAAGATGAGAGGATCTAGGAGTTTGCATAAATTGGCTAAGAGTTTGCAGAGTATAAGCTAAGTCAGGTCTAGTGTTGGTAAGAAAGTTCAATTTACCAACAAGAGATTTGTAAACTTCATGGTCTGGGAGCAGATCTCCAATAGAGGCTTGAAGCTTAGTGTTAAGAGGGAGAGGTGTAGTTGCTTTCTTAGAGACATCAAAGCCATAATTTGCAAGCAACTCCTTAGTTAATTTATTCTGATTTAGGATAACTCCCTCAGGAACATAACCCACCTCTATGCCAAGGAAGTAATGTAGAATTCCCACGTCCTTGATGTTGAAGGTAGAGTGAAGATGAGCTTTGAGAGCATCAATGGAAGTGATATCAGTACCTGTGAGGATGATATCATCCACAAAGACAGCTGCTATGGTGATGTGTGCTCCAGATTTCTTGATGAATATACTATAGTCATTCTTTGACTGAGAGAAGCCCACTAGTGGAAAAAAGCCTATCCGATCCGGTCAAAATCGGGCTTACCGATTTGGTTTTGTTCCAGATCGGGTGGGCTCGGAGCGGTTTGTAAAGATTAACTGATCCGGTCATAAACCGGACTAGTTAATCATTAACTGCTCCGATTTTAAAGGAAAACCGGCTCAGTTAGTTACACTACCTGATCTGGTTTTCTAGAAAAAACTAGAGCAATTAATTTAAAATTTGATTAAAAAAATATCAAGCCAAACAATCTGATCCGATTTTCTATAGGAATCGGACTAGTTGTTAGTTATCTCAACTACAAAACAAATCAATTGCAAAGTTGTCTGCCACTAACAACTTGTAATCTGAATTAAAAAAAAATCAATTGCCAGCTTTAGTTACATGCCCTCTTTTCAGGGCTTCTAACAATAGTTAGCTCCCTGTTCATTTACAATCAAGTTTTCTTCTATCTTTAGCTAATTAGCAGCAGCTTGCCGACTAGACCAAGTTAGCTCCCAGTCCATCCTGATCATCTTCAACTTCCTCACCTTCTCCAGCATCCTTTACAGCCTCCATGTCACTTTCTTCTGCATCCTCTGTTAATTGTCTAACCCGTTGAACCAAGTACCCCTCTTCGCCATCTTCTTCCTGCCATGGTAACACACAAGTTTATCAGCAAGAACAGATAAAAATCAACAACTGAAATATACAGCCACCATTATACAATTCCAGAAGATATCGTTCTCCCACATAAACCAACACCATAGAACAGGAAAAATGCAAAATCAAACACCATTGCCCCCCTCCTCCTTACAAGCAAAAAACAATCAACACCCAGAACAAAGTTTCAAAGGGATGAGCAGAGAAAGGACCGAAAAATACTAAAATAGCAGCAACTTGGTTACACAGTAATGTATGTGGCACAAAGAACGAAAGCAAAAAAAATACCTAGAGTGAAAAGTCACCAAATAACCAAACACCATATCAGAATAGCAAGACAGGAGAAATTTTTCTCAGGGAGACACGCCTTTATAATCTTTAAAAAAAAAAGGCCAAGCTACATCGATAACAACATCCAGTATATATATAAACCATCAATCAGATTTTAAAGGGCAGCTCCAACTTTTTTTCATTCCCCACTGAGCCTGAAAAAACATAAACCACAAGGAGCAATACAACAACTTCATAGATAAGTGATACTAGTTCATCATCAAGCAAGCATCAAACGATAAAGTGATGCAACAAAGAGCCACAACTAGCACAAAAACAAAAATATAAACTATTAAGCATTTTCAAGCATAGATCCAAAAAAAACCTCACATAAACACAACGACGAGAACCATCTAGAAATTTACTCCAAACTTAAAACTCGGAAGTCATAACTTGAACCTTAGTCAGCAATCTGATTCCGAAAAATCCAACAGCACTCATGAACATAAAGCAAGGTTAGCGCTCTACAGAAATGTAAAACATCATTAGTAAAAACCCTAAATAAACAGGCTAAAACTACCAGTCTAGTAAACACATGCTCAAGCTTCCAGAGACCTACCAAACAAAAGATAAAAATAGAGCCACTATGAACAGAATACAAAATTACAGATGAATCAATAAAAAACCCATCTCTATCTAAAACATCAAAGTTAGGCTTCTTTAAAGAACTTTTTAGTGCACATCCGAAGCTCATCAATATGACAACTCCAGTCAACTTTCAGAAATGAAAGGTGCATGCAAGTGTGCAATACAGTATGGAAGAGGAACAATGAGGGTAATTTTCTATCTTTTTCTCTTTTCTTTTTGGGTGGGAGGGGGAGTTACATATATTAACACTGGGATGGACATGCTGGGGTCAGATTGGAGTACAAAGTACACATGACAACGGATCTTCACCTTCAAATGAAAAAAATGAATTCCACAATAGACATATAACTTCCATCCCCATCTTCTAACTAAAATTCGTCATACACCATATGACCATACAAAACCCCACTACCACCTAGAGCATAGAATTAAGTCAAGGTCATTCCATTATGTTAAGATTGTTGTGTACTCAAGTTTCAACTCTACACACGAAGAGTCAGTTCGTAATGGGTGTTTTAAAGCCATACTGCCACATCCGTTGAGGAGATGGTTATTTTACCGCACAAGCCATAATAAATAAAATTAACATGCTAAGCTTCTATAAATCATAATTTCCAACACAAACAAAAATGTTTCACAGCTCTAATTAGAAAAACAAAGTGGACAGTTCCAGTTTGTCCATTCACATAGTGAAATGCGGCAAATGCTTCTCTAGTGACCCCCTAAATACTGTCACTCCAATCGCGATCATGACCATGATTTTGCTATGACTTATAGGAGTCAAAATATACACCATTAATTCAACAGATATATATGTTAATCAGAGGTCTTGAATGAATCGGTATCTAACAAATTTCAATCAGCATGCTAGGACAAGTATCAGATGATATCACAGCACACAGCTCAAGAATTGCCATCTAAAGCACTACCATGTTATCTAAAAATTGGATCACTTGGCTCTTCATCACTCACATTCCCATAAAAACTAACACCCCTAATCTTTCCTTCTTTTCCTACTAATTTCATCACTCATATTCCCACAAAACTAACACCCCCACCTGCACACCCCCACCTGCACAAACACCCACCTGCACACCCACCCACCTGCACACAGACTCCCTGCACACACCATTCACATCGACCTGCACACACACACACATACACCTACACACCCACCCTTCACACACCTCCACATGCACCCCCCCTTCACATATCCACTATTCACAGCCTCCTGCCAGCCCCCCTCCTGCATTGCACAGCCCCTCACATCCCTTGCCAACCACCCTCCTGCATTGCACAGCCCCCTCTGACATCCCCTTCCCCCCCTCGTGCATTGCACATCCCCTGTCAGCCGCTGCACACACAACCCCCTTCCCAAATTCATCAAAGATTATGAACATAGTCACGAATCACACAACATGAACTAATTAGAGACAAAACATTACATAAACAACATAAAATTCAACTAAAGTAACCAATTCAAATAACTAATAAACCCATCAAACACCTAACCAATTCAAATTCAACTAAAGTAACCTAGTTATAATCAATTTCACTTATTCACATTAATTTATAAAAACAATTTCAAGAAACCTAGTTATAATCAGAAAAAAAAAAAAAATCAATTTGGATGAGTAGAAATCAGTTTCGATAAGTAAGAATAAAATTAATTAAGTAAATTGAATTGAAGCTTAGAAAGTCTAATTCTTAGTAATTACATCTGAACTAAAAAAATCAAAGAATAAATCGCATCTAATTTCTAATTCTAAAGAGTGCAAATACATGGAGAAAGAATTCTTTTGATACTTCTTATATTCAACTAAATGACCACTTCAAAATATTACCTATAGATGTTATCACTTACCAAACCGACTTCTACTCCAATGCATTTGCTAAAAGAGGTCCTCGTACAAGCAAGTACCCAAAGGCCAAAACAACAGCAACAATAAACATGTCTTCAGCATAATAACTGGCAAGTTTTTAGTCAAAGGAAGTTCTGAACTATCCTAAAAGTTGAAACAATCAAATCTGAAATCTTCAGACTAGAACATAGTCAAACTCAGACTAAAATCTAGACTGCAACAGTGACAATTATTGGCTAACATGATACCAAAAGAAATTGAAAAGGTGAGAGTTTACAACAACAATTAAAGCTTCCAGAGCTGCTGCAATGATGGCCTGATCTCCATATTTGATGTTCCCTAAGCATTTTCTGGCAGGTATCCCATGAACATCCCCTACCGCAGAACCTATAAATTTTCATAGGAAACATGAGTACCTTCGACTAAAATTGCAGGCTGCTTTGGACTTATCTAGAATATATCAAGAGAGACCAAAGACTCAAGAACTCTGGCAACTCATTGTATCCAGCAAGCTATCAAGGGAAAAAATGAGAAAATGAAATCACATCTAAACTATAATTCTAAACCCTAAAAAAAAGAAAAAAGAATTGAAATTGCATCTAACTATCATTCTAAACCCTAAAAAAATGAAAAAAAAAATTGAAATCGCAATTAAACTAAAAAATGAAATGAAACAACTAACTGATGGCAAGAAAACGAAAAGAAATCGCATCAATTGAAATCGCCTCGTTGAGTTGTTGGTCTTCGCTGATGGCGTTGTTGGTGAAGAGAGGAGGAGATGAAGAGAGAGGGATGGTGGTGCTGATGGTGTTGTTGGTGAAGAGAGGAGGAGAGGATGAGATACGAGAGTTGAGAGATGAAAGGGGGGTGAATTTTGTCGGTTAGGGTTTAATCGGAAGAGAGAGATGGCTGGGTGAGGTGAGAGATGAAAGGCAGTGGAGTGTTATGTTGAGGAGAGAGGGTGAGAGGAGAGGGGTCTGGTAAGTGAAGCGAGAGAGGAGAGGCTGGGCCGTTTATTATGGGCCTTTATTTTGGGCGGTAACTGATCCGGTTGGGTCGAACCGGATCAGTTAATGAAAACTGATCCGATTTTCCTCCCAATCGGATCCGTTAATTGACCCAAAATTTAGTGCTCATAATTTGGTGGATGTATTGATCCGGTTTTGAGAGAACCGGATCAGTTTTGTTGTGTCATGTAAGGTTTTTTCCACTAGTGGCCCTGGGTATTGAGTTCATGCACAAGCTTGGCAAACCATTGCCTAGAAGCTTATTTAAGTCCATAAAGGGACTTTTGCAGCTTACAAACATAATTGTTTGGATTAGAAAAGCCAACAGGGACCTTCATATAGACCTCTTCATGCAATTCTCCATGGAGAAAAGCATTATTAACATCAAGCTGGTAGAGAGGCCATTTGTGATGAGTAGCTAAGGCAATAATGCACCTAATGGTGGGCATTTTGACTATTGGGGAGAAGGTCTCCTCATAGTCTATGCCATATCTCTGATTGTACCCTTTGGCAACCAATCTGGCTTTGCATCTCTCAAGAGTGCCATCAGCCTTTAACTTGACTTTATAAACCCATTTATTGCCTATAGCCTTCTTGTCATGTGGTAATGGAAATAGATCCCAAGTATAATTGGATGTGAGAGCTTGAATTTCTTTATTCATTGCAGTGACCCACTCAAGTCTAGAAGATGCTTCTGTGTATGACTCTGGTTCCTTTATTTCAGAAATAGCAGTAGATAAGAAAGCTTAATGTGAAGCAGGGTAAGAAGTGTAGGACACCAGATTACACCAATGTTGACGAAGAGAACAAGTAGCAACAGTATTGTAATGGTAGTCATTCAAGTATGCAGGGGGTTTAGAAGTTCTAGTAGAACATCTAAGTGGCTATGAGGGAGGAATAACATGACTGAGATCAACAAGAGTTGATGAAGAAACTGGAGAAGGTGGTGTATTATTTTTAGAAGAAAGGGGCACAGAGGAAGAATTTAAAGGAGATGAAGGTGATGAAGGTGTAGTAGGAGGTGTAGGCATTGTATAAGAATCAGTAGAAGATGTAGGAAAAGAAGATGCAAAAGGATATGCATCATCATAGAGATCATAAGTAGGCTCTTTGGAACAAAAATATCTTAAGTGAAATGTTCAGAATCAGTAGGAATCAAGTGAAACGGGAAGTGTCTCTCATGAAAGACAACATCCCTTGACACTACAACTTGATTGCTAGTAAAATCAAGGATTTTATAACCATTTGAGTGACTGAATAGCTAAGAGCTACCCCATGATGTGCCTTGGGATCAAACTTGGACCAAATACTTTGAGATGATCTAGGAGAGGAACTTTCTGAAATAGTTTAGCATAAGGAGTCGCATTGTGAAGACTTTGAAGTGGCATTCTATTAATGAGGTATGCTGCACAAATAATACAATCACCCCAAAATATGACTAGCACCCTAGAATGGAAGAAGAGTGCTCTAGCAGTCTCTAGGAGGTGTCGATGCTTTCTTTCAACAACCCCATTTTGTTGTGGAGTATCTGAGCAACTCGTTTGGTGGAGTATGCCCTTTTTGTTCATAAAGCTTCTTCATGTCTCCTTCTCCCAACTCTTTTGCACTATCGGACCTCACACATACAACATGAGCATTAAAGCGTGTTGACACATAATTAAAGAAAGTGTCTAAAACATGCACTAAATCAGATTTATATTTCGGAAAATGGACCCAAGTAAATCTAGTAAAATCATCCACTCAGAAATTGTGTACAGCATGTATGTCTTTTGGTTTTGTATGGGACCCATACATCTATGTGAATCATTTCAAAGGGTTTAGTAGTTTTGATGCAACTATTAGGGAAGGATTTTCTAGTTTGCTTAGCAGTTGGGCAAACCTAGCAGATAATATCATGATGCCATGATTTTACAATGCAATCAGGTAATACATGTGTTATTGAGTAAATGGTAAAATGTTGAGAAGATAAAGGTTTCACTTGGTGTTATTGAAGCATCGACATTGTACGGGACCACCCTTCGATATACCAAGAAGCATTGAAGGTCCCGTCTGTCCATGGAGAAAACAAGAGTCATGAGTGAAAATGATTTGACAATTCAAATCATGACAAAGTTTGTGCATTGAGATGAGATTGAACTCAAAATCTGGTATATGAAGCACATTAGTCAGCATAATGTCTTTGTTCAGTTGCACAGATCCAACATTAAGCACAGGTATCTGTCTTCCATCAGGAATGGTAATATTATGATCAGGGTTTTATGTTGGTGTATAGGAGTGAAAATAATCCAGAGTAGAACATATGTGGTTAGTAGCACCACTATCTAACAACCATGTGTTATTAAAGCAAGTGAGTAAGCAGTTTGTACCTGCTACAAGAGCATGTCCAGTTATGTTCTGAGCATCAGTAGGTTGAGCTGCAGACACATTAGATTGTTTTTGTTGAAGTAAACTCATCAATTGATTGAATTGATCAATAGAGATAGAATCAGGCTTGATGTGGTCAGCAGGAGCATTATCAGAATCATATGACTCAGTAGAATGTGTCAAAGCTGCAACTCTCTTGTCCTTAAACCCCTTGAATCCTGGTGGAAATCCATGAATGTTGAAGCACCTTTCCACACTATGTCCAGGCACCTTGCAATGGGTGCAGTAATAATGTGAACCAGAGCCTCTTGTTACCAGTTAAGTTCTGAGACTTGTTGTAACCAGACTTCTGTTGTTGAGAGTTGTTTTGGTATGGCTTATATGGCTTTCTATCAGCAACACAAGCTAATGATTCACTGTTGTGAGAAGAAAATTGAGCAACTTCTTTGTGCCTTTCTTCTTGTGCAAATATTCTATATGCATAAGCTACATTAGGAAGAGGCTGAGTCATGAGAATATTCCCCCTTACAGTAGAGAAACAGTCATTTAACTTCATCATGAATTGAAGTAATTTCTGTTCTTGATCTCTAGTGTATATTTCTTGAGTCGATTGCGGGTGCATTTATGACAGTGCGGTAAGGTAGGGGGTTTGCATCATTGATCTCATCCCATATGGTTATGAGTTCAAGTATAAAATTCGAAAGCAATAGCATTTCCTTGTTCGGTTTAGGCAAGTTTTTGCTCTAGAGCATATACTTGTGTCATGGAGGAATAAACAAACCTAGTATAGTTGCTCTTAAACCCACGACGAATCAAATGATCCTTAATTTGATCCACATCACGATACCCCCTAGAGTTATTGCAATCACAACAAGGACACAAGACTAACTTTGACCCATTCTGCGATTGATGTTCTAATGCAACCACGATAAATTCATCAACCCCTTGTAGAAATGTCACCGAAATTCGATTACCATACATCCCGAGTTCGATCCATATTCATACACTAGAGACACCAAACAAGAACACAATATATCGATCACATCATTCAAAGTGTCTTATCAAATGCAGTCATCAACAATTGGGTCCTTATCACTCCAACCTAACCCATCCTTGAGTTTCTCATCTCACTAGTGAATGAATGTTTGGTTTTCAATTCTAAGAAAAATCCGGCAGCACTTCCCTACAGTTCTCCAAGTACACGATGAAGATAGTAGGTAAACTATCAACATATGTACCCGGAGAACGCTTAGGAAATAAGCTAGATCTTTCTTAGAATCGAAAACCAAACATTCATTCACATCCTAAGTGAGATAAGAAACTCAAAGACAGTCCCAAACCAGGGACTATTCAAGACTTACTCCTAATGAGTAAGCCTCGAACGGGAATCTAAGCAAATGATGCACATTGCAATTAAACAGCACAAACCAATTCATTCCTTAGATATCCCTCCCCACCCCAATAAGCTAAGTCCATATAGGTTTGGTCGCAATTCAACATATACTTTTCCAATCACATAATAACCAAACAATAATTCACATATACTTTCCCAATCAAAAAATAACAAAAGGTATAATACATACCTCTCTGCTCTCAAGGAGCGCGAAGACAAGCACAACGACGCGAGTTTCGAGAAGCGATAAACCGAGCGAGCACTAAGGTGGCAAGCGAAGTACAATGTAAAGGAATGACATAAGTTTCAAATTCTAAAGTGAACATTCAAGAATTCTAACTCATAATCGAAACACATAATTCTAAAGTGAGCATTCAAGAATTCTAACTCATAATCGAAACACATAATTCTAAAGTGAGTATTCAAGAAACACATGCAAGAAATTAATTCAATACAAAACATAATGAATATAAGGAAGTAATTTAGAACACTACACAAACTATACAAATTCATAAGCTACAAACATCCTAAATTCAATCTCAAAATTATTTCACACATGTTTATCATGATTTCAATTCTAATTTTAACCCCTTAACACAAATTAGAACTAAAATTATTCAAAGCAACCCCTAAAAAAATTAAGAACTTGAAAATACATAATTAATGTAAATTAATACAAAAAAATTAAAAAAAAACAAGAATTACATACATTGCCGGCAACGGCACCGACGGCGGCTAGTCAGTCGGCAGCAGCGGCGGCGACAAGTGAGAGAGAACGCACCGGCGGCGGCGGCAAGTGAGAGAGAAAGCACCGGCGGCGAAGTGGACGGACAAGCACCGAGAATGAGAGAGAGAGAAAGTGCGGAGAAGCGCCGACGAGAGTGAGAGAGGGAGCGCCGGCGAGGGTGAGCGAGGGAGCGCCGGCGAGGGTGAGGGAGCGCCGGCGAGAGGGTGAAGATAGAGAGAGAGTGAAGGTCGACGGTTCGCAGGAGAGAGAGAGTGAGAGAGTGTGAGTTTGACCCCGTATAGTTTTGGGTTTTGAAATAAAGCTCCAGGACATTTTGCGTCGCATAGGCACGAGGAACGACGCAGATAGCCACCATTTGCGTCGCACCATCACGAGGGTCCGACGCAAATAGTGTGTTGGCCTGGCCTAGACCTATCTGCGTCAGACCTATCTGCGTCGGACCCAATGGACATGCGACGCAGATAGTGTTTTCTGCGTCGCATGTGCCCATGCATCCGACGCAGATGGACTTTCGTGGCTTTGGATGCTTTGGAGATGCAATGGCTGGCTTTGGATGCTTTGGATGCAATTGGATGATGCAATGGCAGGCTTTGGATGCTTTGGATGCAATTGGAGTCATTGGATGAGTTATACGCATCGGACCCAATGGACATGCGACGCGAGATAGTGTTTTCGCGTCGCATGTGCCTCGCATCCGACTTGAGATGGACTTTCGTTGCTTGGATGCTTAGCTTTGGATGCTTTTGGATGCTTGGAGTCATCTGCGTCGGACCCTTACGACGTGCGACGCAGATATAGGTTTGTGCGTCGTTTGTTCTCAAAGTCCGACGCATATGTACTTCTCCTACTAGAAAGTGAGATTATTTGCATCGGACTTATAATGGTATGCGACGCAACTTTGCAATTTGCGTCAGTTCTTCGAGGAGGCGACGCAAATGGACAGACGCAAATCCTCATTTCTGGACTAGTGTCTCTCTTCCAAATCTTTCCATATTTCAGCTGCAGTTTCAAAGAAAATGACACTTTTCTTGAAGTATGGTCCAGATTAGCCAGCAGCCAAGAAATCACCATATTATTACACCTTTCCCAAGCTACAAACTCAGATGTGCCAATATTAGGAACCTCTAGACTTCCATCTACAAACTTGAGTTCATTCATAGTAGACAAAGATATAATCATTGAGCGTTTCCGATCAATGAAATCACTTCCATTGAGCTTAACAGAAACTATTTGTGTAAAAATTTGCATCTGATGGATGTATGTAGTATATACTACTAGGATCTTGATTTAGAGGCAAAGAATTTGGAGTAGAATTAGGTGTTTCGTTTTCAGGCATTTTGATTTTGAGTGATAAAAGAGAATTGACAGATCAGGAGGATGAAATTCAAGAAAGAATTCAGGATTCAAACTAATAAGATATATTCTGAGTTTTAGCTAATGCTAAAAACTATGATTTCCGACAAATTTGCAGAAATTCAGAGATATTGAATTGCAGAATGAACTAATTCAATTAGATATAATGAGATTTGTGAATCACACAATTGATTTCAGCAAACAAATTCAAATGTTATCAGATTTTATCAATCAAACATCAGAATTAAGCGATATCAAAATGAAATTGAACAGATTCAAGAATTTCAATGACTTTAAGAAATTTTCAGATCGAGGAAGAAAGAGAACACCTGGATTTTTCGGAATTTCTTGCTATTTCAGATCTTCAGAAGAAGATTTAGAGCAGAAATTTTAATCGAATGCAGAATTTCAGTAGAACGATGAAGAATTTATGATCGTTGAACTATATTTTTGATCTGATACCATGATGATTTGTGAAGAATTATCAGTTTGGTTTCAGAGAAATAGAAAGTAAAGAGAGAAAAAATTCAGACCATTTCTCATTTCAGTGTAATGATGAATGAATTAAATTACAAGAGAGAAGGGAAAGCTATATCTATACATTGAGAGAAAAAGCTAACAAACTCTTAACAAACTGTAACTAAACTAACAGCTGGCATGTAATAGAAGTCAATTAGAGGAAGCGGTGATGTGAGCTTAGTCGGCTCGGCTTGAGCACCGAGTATCGGCAATAGGCTGGTGTAGTTCTAATAGTATCGGATCATATTCTACAAGAGTTATTAATCCAAACAATCTACTTTTTCTCTAATATTATGTTTTCTTTTTCTTTTTTTTGGCAACATAACTCTCCAAAGTCTTCGTTGAAATAAAATACTCCCTCCATTTTACTATAGCTATTACAATTTGTACTTTGACACTATTCAACAACTCTACTTTGACTATCATGTAGAAAGATAGTCATATAGGATTTTGTTAAATTCATTTCAATATATCTTTTAGACATATCAAATTTTAAATTTTTGGAAATTATTTACTTGCTATTGTTTTTGCACTGTTTTCAAGACCGCTTCTTCGACCAAGAATATTTTTTATTCTGTGTAAGTACAAATCATAAAAAACTTGATATTATAAAAAAATGTATATAGGCGGTCTTGTGAAAAGTCCAGCGAGAGGATTTTGGGTGGCATGATCCAAGTTACATACATACAATTGTTATAACGGGCCTTCAACCTTGAGAAAAATATTCCTACAAATATGGAAGGTAATTTATCTTACAGTTAGTTGGTCTACTCTTAGACAGTCTGACTCAATCTAACAACCAATTTTTCATGTATTTTGTTGACGTTTAGTTACTCCTTTCGTTTTTTTTTCTACACTGTGTTTTGCACAAGATTTTAGATAATGTCACTTTCAAACTTTTTGACTGGTACTTTTTGACCCATTTGATATAAAATAATTGGGGGACAATGTAAAAATAGTACTTTTTGGTGGAAAAAATGAAACACAAATAAAATATTATTAATTTTTGTTAGGCCAAGTACTCCAAATATGGAAAGTTAAAAACAATATAGCAATTAAAAAGAAACGACCATTTAAAATAAATGTAGCAATTAAAAAAAACCGGAGTGAGTACTTACTTAGGTACAACATTTTAACTAAAGAATTTGTTTTTACTATAAGCTTTCCAAAAACCACTTTTCTTATTTAAAATCTTTATTTACTATTTTTGCCAAACTATTAGTCGCCTAACTAGATTGCACCATCTCATACAAGCAAGAATATGAACGATACTCTACTATTTGACGCTTTAATAGTATTAGGTTAACCTTAAAAAATAATCTCCCCTAAATTCTCAAGGTCTTAAATTATGTATATAAGTAATATATTTCTGTTTGCGCAGTGGTACAGTCGGATGGAGTGATGACATTGAGTTTCGGACACCCCCTGCCGGAGGATCCTATGAACTGACATTGTTAGCTTTTGGTGATATGGGAAAGGCTCCTCGAGACTCCACAGTAGAGCACTATATTCAGGTGAGAGCTAGTCATCAAGCTTGGCTCATAACTTACTAGTTCAACTAGTCATCATTTCTGAGGCATTCCTTTGATGCAGAAATATGTAAAGTTGCTTTAGGAAATGAATTGCATCAATATCATTATAATTAGAAAATTTTGGTTTTAACTATCTTTTTTTGTCCTTCAATTATTAGTTTTTTGCTACCCAAAACGAATTTCGTCCATTATTTGTTAAGGAAGCATTTTTTTTTCCTATTTTCATACATCTTCCACCTGATTTTTCTACAACAAAAGCTTTTCATCTCAACTTCAAAGACATTTTGTCAAAGTCGGGTTATTTGCCACTTATAGCCACTCAAGGTAATATTTAAGTTTCAATTTCAAAATTTAGGAGTCTTACAAATTGGGCTATTTTTATATTGAGTTTTTTTTAATCAGGGCTTTTAATTCAAATTGAAATATAATTAATATGGTATACATACTGCAGAGTAGAAGTATATTATTTTTAATGTAATTGAGGAGGATAGCATACCATAGAGAGGAAAGCTAAACCAAAGCTAGATTTTAACTCAACAAACATGAAATTAGGCACAAGTCAATCCCAATTAGAAACCTTAAATGCGCAAAAAAAAATAAAACCAAACTTCTAGTTTGCTAAGAACCTTTATCCACAAAATTAAAACAACAATCTTACTTTGATTGTTTGAAATTCGTTTATTATCTTCTCCTGAACTGCAACGAAAATTCCCCACAAATTTGCAACTGAGGTTTTTAGAGATTGTTTGAAGATAATATGGGGACTTAATGCTTGAAGAAGGAAGAATGGGGTTCAAGGAAAGTGAAGTTCCAAGGAAATGGGAAAAAACACAGATGTGGCTCCCACTTAACAGGTAGTTGGACGAAATCATTTACAAGTTAAGGTAGCAAAACCAATAATTTTGGACAAAAAAGGTAGAAAGGTAGTTATTTCAAAGAATGAATACAAGAAAGATAGTTAAAACCTAAAAGGAAAACCATATAAGAACCCTGTATATTATACTTTTTTATATAACATGATTCTCACTTATTAGTAGAACTGGCAATTACTCATGGGTGAGTGGATCATTTATCTAACCATCCTAGATAAATACTTCCTCTGGGCATACTTGCCAATGCACTATTTTGAACCCTTATATCTTTAATTATCAATAAGCCAAAATTATAAAAGTTTATATTTGGAAAGTATACATTGAGATGAATCTAACAAGATCCCACATGACTATATTTTTCCTTATATACAAATCACAAAAGATAGTCACAGTATGTATGTGAATAGTGTCAAAAGTCAAAACAGATCATCTAAAAAAACAGAGGAAGTAGGTGAAAACCAGCGATGAGGCAGGTGACTGGCGGGTGGTCGGGCGGGTTGGAGATAGGTGAAATTTTTTTGACCCGACACCACCCCATCACCCACTCCATTATATATATACTCCCAAAAGGTTGGATTATTCTTGAGGGAAAAAAAATTTACCTGAAGTTCAGGTCACAAGTTACCTAGTATAATAAGACAACCCAAAAAAGGTTTGATTATTCTTAATAAATCAAAAGCTGGGACAAGTTAAAGAAAAACCGGCCAAAGCTTGGATTATTAGATTCCATTGTTTCTATTTAAGTGCAACACTTTGACTTTTGCACTATTCACACACCTCACTTTGACCGCATTTTTTTTTACTAATATATAAAAATAAAATGATCATATAAAAAGTTGTTTGATTTGTTTCAATGAATATTTTCATAATATCAACTTTTTATAACTTTTCCAAAATAAAATTAGAGATATTTAAAGAATTTAACTACTCATGTCTCATGCATATAATGTAACACCCTCTCAATTTCCTCCTTTTATAAATAATCAATAATAGCAATAAAAAATGTAGACCAAACCACCATCCTGAAGAGATAATTGAGGGAGTGCAAGGGCCACGCGTGTAGATGACACGTAAGGTCTTTATCAAGTCGTATAGCAAAAGGTAATTAATCTTTGTTTTAGGCCGCATCTACCATCGGAGTTCTCACTCCAACGTGTCTTGCTCCAGGTTTTGATTCCTTTTCCTCGGCCAGTGCTGCTCCCTCGCACCCTTATTCCCTGGTCTGCAGCCTTCGCATCCATTTACGCCACCATTCATCGAACATGGCTACTTCCCTGTTCTTCCTTTTTTCACCGCAGCAAGCCCTAATTGTTGGCTCCCAGTCCAACCAGAGTCGAGGTTATGATTTTTCGAGGGCGTTGTTTTTGGGGTGTGGGCTAATTTCCGGGGATGAGTGCTCATTTTGGGGTGTATTATGAGGGGTGGGGTTGGTGGCTGGGATGGTGGGGCTTGCATTGAAAGGGTGTGTGGTGGCTTTTAGGGTTAGGGGTTGGTGGTTGGGCGGGCGTTGGGGAGGAGGGGTCATGATGGGAGCCAAAAGTAGGCGTGTTTTTATTTCGCCTACGCGGGATGAGCGCGTATTAGATTTGACTACTCCATTGTAATGGTTTTATTGAAAAATATTTTGAAAGAAGTCGCCAACAATTCTTTTTAGGAAGAATCATAAACCTAATTGGATATGGGAAAAACATAGGGAAAAATTATCCAATGTAGATTTCCCCGTCCTGACTCCATAGATGGTCAAAGTGAACCAAAGATTGAGTTCGGGGGTGAGGGTACGAATATAGTCATAATGAACCACATTCGCCCAGAGTTGGCCTCTACTAAATATCGATTCATTGCAAATATTATGCCAAAGAATAATCAAATAATGTTTTAAACACCCTAAAAAAATTAGTCTAGTTTGGTTCAGGAAACACATAAAAAGACTATTTTTTAGTGACAAGTTATTAGGCAGTAATATTACAAGGTTCCTAACAGGTTGTCCAAATTATCTGATTAATATTAGAACAATTCTTTAGGTCTTGTTTAACAATAAATAACATGTGGGTGATAAAAGCTGTAAAGCAAGACAATCATATAATAGGCATAGAATGTTCAGGCAGGCATGATAATAATATGAAAAATAAATAAAAAGGGAAAGGTTTAGAATATATAGTAGAACGATTATTACTTAAAGATCTACATCAGGAAAGAAAACTGTTAGTAACTTCAATATAAAAAATAATTTGCTTAAGGATCCTCAGGATTATACCTATGCGGCTTAGATTGAGGAGCGCAACGATCTTAAGGCGGAGTAATCGTCGAACCAAGACCGCAGTGATTAAGAATTGATTGAAAGTATTGAAAGTATTTGAATGTTTGAAGTATTCGAAGTGTATTGGTTGTTAAAATCGCGATTTGAATCGTAAAATCGTACGATTTTACGATTCAATTCTCGCTAAACGATCTAAATCGCACTTAGAATCGCTTTTGAAAAAAATCGCATGTAGAATCGGTCAAAATCGGTAAAATCGTAAAATCGCATGTAGAATCGTACGATTTTAATCGATTTTACCGATTCTGTTTTTGGCCCATTATACTGAATCGTGTAGCTGGAGATTAGAAAAAAAATGGGCCAGGCCCATTTTCTCTCACCCTCACAATACCTCATTGATGCAACACGCACGCTGCTCACTAGCTGGTTCTTCTTTCTCTCTCCTTCGGTTCTTCTTTTCTTCTTCTTCGGTTCTTCAAATCTTCAGATTCAGCTACCAGCCCCATCCCCTAGGTAATTATTTTCGTTTTTTGCTGCGTATTATTTCTTTCTTTTGATCTCCAAATCAATAATCTCATCAAAGTTCTCTTATAGTCATAGATAAACAGTAGTTGGAGGTGGTTAAGAGTTTGAATAGCCAACCCATTCACAGACATATATACGGGACTTGAGCTCGTTTACAAATCTGGGTATAAGGAGTTCATAACGAAGTTTGTGGTATGGCAGAAGTCCCTGTTGAGGCGATCAGTTTTGGTGTTTACAGTAATTTAATCACTTATGTGTCCTTTGCGATATGAAGCGTGTTGTGTACTATTATGTTTCACTAATATTTCAATCTAGTGAGCTAATTATTTCATTCTTCTTGTTATATTGCAAGTTATCATGGTCACATTCCTAGTTATCATTACGGATAAAATTGAATTTTTAGTGTTGTTCATTGAAAAAATAGGTAAATAATTTACATATTTTATCATAGAATCTTATTCCCGCAAAATTCGTAGAATCTTACGATTTTACGATTCGATTTTGACAGGCCCTTCCGATTTAAAGTAGAATCGCGATTTTGGGAAAATACTAATATGAAAAGTCGTCCGTAATTTTGGAAAATACGGGTATTTATAGGAAAAAGGAAACTTGCGCTCCACGCAAGCCTTGCGCCAGGCGCAAGCCTACGTGGCAGGCGCAGTGCCATGCGTCAGGCGCACATTGGTGTGCTGCGCAGCCACCAATCGGAGATGCACATGTGTAAACGCGTTTTGAAAAGATAGAAAAGTATGTTGCGTCTCACACAAGACTTGCGTCGACGCGGAGACTCGTGTGAGTCACAAAATCTACGTGTCGAGCACTCATTGGCACGCCGACGCGATATGGCCAATGTGTTGGACGCACATGGCGCGGCGAGCGCGGCCCCGCGTCCGGCGCATATTACAGAATATTCGAGCATATTCCATTGCACATATTTCGAAGATACCTTTTTATCCCTAAAATTCCGGAGATAAAATTTTACGGATTAAAAATCTGATTTATTTATCAAAGATAATAAAAATATTTATGAAAAATATCTATTAAAATAATAAATATTTGATTGGGCTTTTAAAATGGGCATATAACATTTTATGGGCTTGAAATACAATTAATCATCATGAACAATTAATTGGCTTTAGTATATCATTTTGAAACACATTTTAGAATGGTTCTTTAGATTGCTCTTCCGTTGGTTGACGCCAACTAATGTCGCGGTATGTTTCATCATTGGATCCTTAAATGGGGAGACACGATTATGTGTCTACAGAAGCCCCCACTTTGGCGAGGTTCGGGAAACCGATAGTCAAAGTATACGGTGTCGGGACGGAAAAACGATTCTAAACGCTCTGCAGTTTAGAACTCATCTATAACCGCCGGTCTCTGCAAAACAAAGTTAGTATGCAGGACAATAACTACAAGCAATCTGATTACCTGCAGAAGAAGATGTTAGCAGATAGGTGCAAACAACTCAGATAAGCACATAATGATGCAATGATGCAAACTTAGACTCTACAGGATGCACGGGGACGCAATGCAAGGATTAAAGTTATGCAAAGCAAAGGGATAACATGTCATGCAAGGTCGGGGTTATGCAAGACTAGAATGTATGAAATGCAATGCAAGGTCGGGGTTTTGCAAAGCCGCAATGCAAGGTCAAGATTTTTGCACGGCCCGGAAGATGTGTAGAATGATAGAATGAGCGAGAATGATTAGAAATAGATTGAATGATTTTCAAAAATTGTTTTTAGTAAATAATCGGGGTTCGTAAACGAGGTCCGCGGATTACAATTCTTCAGGAGTTTGATTTGAATTGGAGGAACCACCACACATAGGAAGCCCCCACTTTGGGTGAGCTTGCCTTGAATTAGGCATTATGAGCCTTGACTGAAATATACTTGATCTGATATTGAAGTGTAGTTGCTATGTCTTGAACATTGAAAGTTTTCACAGGGGATTGTACTAGGGATTCTTCTTTTGGGAAATTGACATAGGCAAAGTCAAGTATCGCCGAGAGACCATGGAATTGTCGAGAGAGTCCTTCGGGAAAACGAGAGTTTGGATTGAAAAATAAAATGTTTAAATTTATGACTCAAATAAATGTAGGTGGGAAAAGGCTTTAACGAGGTTAGGTTCAGACTCGAGTCTATGTTGGGATCTAGAAAGAGTATGCTCTTGAATTCTAGAAAATCAAATCATTAGACCATGACTAATTTTATTTTATTGAAGCGGTCGGACCTTGAGATGAGGATTCCTACGTATCCTTGCGGAATCAGACCATTCGTAGTTCTAGATCTGATTTTTTATTATTTGTTTTGTGCCCTAACTTTTGCCTAGGCCGCCCTTTCGGGTTTTCAACCTAGCGGGCTTGGACATACTTTGGAGAAGGAGTTAGGATTGATGAAAGGATTATGAATTTGGATTATATGGATTAAAGGTTTGATGAATCGAAGGGATTTGAATGAGGGGTAGAACTTGTGTGCAAGCCCCCCTAACTTTACTTTTTATTTCTTTGCCTTTGGCTTTTTCTTTTTGAATCTTTTCTTTTTGTCCTGTGCGTTTTCTTTTGTTGTTTTTTGCACTTTGAATTTTTTCAATATTTTATTTTGCCTGGCATTGATTTTTTTTTTGTAGTGAGGCTTGCACACAAATTTGGTTTAGGGTATTGGAAGGCTTGAAGGATATCTGTGGAGCTTTGATGTTGAAGGGATTTTGTTTTTCTTTGGTTGTATGAGGCTGACTTATGAAATGTAATGGCAGAGAGAGGGGAATAATTCCTTATCCAAAGTATGTCCTCTTTTTTCATTTTTCTCCTTTTTTTGTTAATTTTTTTTTATTATTAGTCAAGTTCATTAGGTGATTTAAGTTTCATCATTGAATTAGAAGCATAAATAAAATGATGGAAGGCCAATGAAAATGAAATTCTTTATTAATCAGAAATAAATAGAACAAGGCTTATTAGAAATAAAACCTAAATGCCATAGACTCAACAAGAAAGGAAATGAAGGAGCTAGGGGAGGGACTCTCCGACTCAACCTAGAAAACTAGCGTTAAATGACTAAGCCTCAGCGTTATTTAGGTGCTGCCCAAGGGGTTGCTGCTATTGCTGACTTTTGCTGCAGGCAAAATTGGCAATCTACCGTTTTCAACCATATCCTGCAGGTGATTCTTTAAGGTCCAACACGCAGATGTTGGGTGTCCATTCCCTTGGTGGTACTTGCAGTAGGAATTTGGATCCCACCTCTTGGATCTATATTCGGGAGCAGGATTTGGAGTAGGGCCAATAGGCTGAAGTGCTCCCTTTGCATGAAGTCTAGTGAAGGCTTCTTCTAAGGGCATGCCTAATGGTGTGAATGTTCTTTGATGCTTTTGATAACCTCTCTTTTCAGCAGCTATGGCATTGACCTCATTGCTTTTGGAACTAGAAGGGTTATTGTTACTCTTCTTGAAAGAGTTGTTGTTGTTGTTGGAATTCTTATTCTTGTTGGCTTGTATCTCCTCCTCAATCAGCAGGCCTACCTTATAGAGCTTCGTGAAAGACTCTATGGGTTGGAACTTGATATGATCCCCATACTTCGGCTGCAGGTTACGGATCACGAGCCGGACTTGATCCTCCTGAGATGGCTTGTTAATCATTTGTGCAGCTTTATCCCTCCATCTGTTAAGGAAGGTGACGAAGTCTTCGTTGGAGTTTTGTTTAGTTAACTTGAACTCACGAAGGCCAATGGGAAGTTTAGTATTGTATACATATTGTTTGTGGAACTCTTCTCTGATGTAGTCCCAGTCATTCAGCTTGGCCTTATTCAGTGATCTAATCCACTTGGATGGATGTGCATCCAAGGTTAAAGGAAAGACATAAGCAAACAAGTCCTTGCTCATGCCTTTAAGAGCCATAGAGATGGAAAATGCTCTTAAGTGGTCATCTGGGTCTTCGACTCCCTTGAATTTTGGGAGGTCACCCAAGGTTACCTTTTTAGGGAGTTTTTCCCTTAGTTCAGGATCAATGATGTCATGGCCATGAGCCTGACTCTCGAGCGCAGGAATTGACTGGATCAATTGCTCGAGTTTTTCGAATCTCAATTCTGTGTCGGTTTTGAATGGTGGTAGAGTGTCGCCATGCTCGTCTACTTCAGTTAGCTTCTCCCTCAGTGCCTTAATCTCTTTGTCTTGTTCCTCAAGACGAGAGTTCATCAGTGTGAGTTGAGCCATAATGGTACTGAGTTGTTTGTTAGTTTCTCCCATTTCAGATGATGCTTCAGAAGAGTCAGAGGATTCGTCTGAAAAAGTGAGGATGCGCTTGACGAGTCTGGGAGTATGTCGACCTTGTTGCCTCTCTTCCGGACGTTCCCAAGTTATAACCTCACGATCCGTCCTGAACAGAAATCGAATGGACCTCGTAAATTTCAAGAAATGTTGTTTTCGAAATGAGAAATGGAGATGAGAAATAGGAATAGAAATGGGAAATGAAAGTGGAAAATGATTTTGAAATGGAAATGGAAATGGGAATGGGAATGGGAATGAGAAATGATTAGGAATGGGTATGGTTATGGGTTTTGGGCTAATGGACTTGACCATGATGGAGACATGGGCCTAACTATATGCAGATGCAGACATGGACTGGACTGGACTATGCAAGCAGACTGGATTGGGGTTTGGTGATGATAGGAGAGACTAGACTTTGAACTTACGGGTGAGCAAGTAGGCTAGACATTAAGTAAGACTGGACAATAAGGGAGACTAGACTCTTAACTTAAGGCAAGCAGGCTAGGCAACTAGACATTGAACTTATGGGTGAGCAAGCAAGCTAGACAACTAGACTTCGAAACTTACATTAAACTAAGCAGGCTAGACTCAAAAATTGCCTATGTGGACTTATGGAATGCTAAACCTTGAACTTACGGGTGAGCAAGTAGGCTAGACATTAAGGAAGGCTGGATAATAACAGAGACCAAACTCTTAACTTAAATCAAGCAGGCTAGGCAACTAGACTTTGAACTTAAGAGTGAGCAAGCAGGCTAGACCACTAGACTTCGAAACTTACATTAAACTAAGCAGGCTAGACTCAAAGATTGCCTATGGACTTAAGGAATGGTAGACCTTGAACTTACGGGTGAGCAAGCAGACTAGACACAAAAAATGCCTATAGACTTAAGGAATGCTGGACCTCGAACTTACGGGTGAGCAAGCAGGCTAGATTTTAAAGAATGAACCTTTATAGTCCTAAGACTGAATTTTTATAATCCGAAGACTGACTAGGGCTTACATGGAGATGCAGACTAGATCTAGGATATGAATTGACATATAGGTTTGACTTAGACTGGGAGATGCACATGGGCTTGTCATTGAAAATAGACTAGGATTGGACTTAGAATGGAATAGACTGGGATTAGACTTGGACTGGGCTTGACATAGACTAGGGTTCACATAGAGATGTAAATGGACCTAGCTTTGACTTGAACTAGACTCATATGGGCCTAAGATGGACTCTAATGCTAGCGGGCCTAATATGCATGCATGGACTTGAATTAGATGGACCCTATATGAATGCAAAATGGACTCTAATGCACATGGGCTTAGAATGCATGCAAGATGGACTCTAATGCACATGGGCTTAGAATGCATGCAAGATGGACTCTAATGCACATGGGCCTAGAATGAATGCAAGTGAATCGGATTAATTGGATTGGATTCGATGAAGGTGTTTGGATTGGGCTTATAATTTTCGAAATTCGTTTTTGAAAGGAACCCCTTGTTTTATCTTTTGTTAGGAAAAGATGATGGATTGACTTTGAAAGTAATTTTTTTTTTTGAAATGTCGTGGTATGATGGTGATTAGTAAATGCTTTTTGAAAAAGGTAGAATAGATATGGGTGTAGGATTGATTTTGAAAAGATGTAAGTTTTTTTTTTGAAATTGATTGAATATGGTAGGGTAAGAATGATAGGAAAGACTTGTTGAACAGCAGGGAGGAAATGGGAAGAGGTAGACATGCATGACAACTCTAGCTCTACAATGACCCTTTAGATGCATTTTTTTATGACATACTCGACCTTGCATGAAAAGGCGATCCCTTTTTTGAATATTATGCGATGCAAACTTGTTACCTTAGACTCGAACAATGGTCAAAAGACCAATAAGCATGGGACGAATAGGCTGCGTGCCACGCAACTGGTGCACGCGACGCACAACCTATGCGTCTGGCGCAGGTGCATTGCGCCAGGCGCAACTTAATGCGTTTGGCGCAATGCTCTGCGGCACGCGTATTGGTAAATTGACGAAGGTTCGGGCGAAAACAACGATTTATTTTTGACGCGATTTGCAATAATTTCGGGCGTAAAGCATATTAGCAGGCAAAAATTACAATCACACATAAATGTCAGGTAACATGGATGCAAAAGTTCTCAACCTAAAGTCCAGTTCTATGTTTGAAACTATTGGTCAGGTTTAAGTTCAGTCTGAAAAGGGTCCATGACTAAGAGATTGATCCTACGCTTCGTACCCCTGCTTAAAGAGGTGGCCACGTGTAAGACGCACTCCAGTCTCAAGTCAGGAACAAGAGAATAATGCCATGGTTAGGTAGATTTTCTTATGACTAAGATCCAACACTATCGCTCAGGAAGCTTTTTGGAAGGACAAAGCGCAAATCCCCCGGGGGTGACCTCACACATAGAACATGTGCTAATGAGTTAAGGTAGATTGTCCTTATGGTGGCTGAATAATAGCCATGCATATGTAAAACTGTATATTATTCAAAGGCATAAAAAAAAGAATGAATCATATTTTTCGAGTTTCACCCACTCATTTAAAAAAATTAATTTTTTTAAATCATCCCCAGTGGAGTCGCCAAATTGTAGGCGTGTTTTTATTTCGCCTAAGCGGGATGAGCGCGTATCAGATTTAACTACTCCATTGAAAAGGTTTATTGAAAAATATTTTGAAAGAAGTTGCTAACAATTCTTTTTAGGAAGAATCATAAACCTAATTGGACATGGGAAAAACATAGGGACAAATTATCCAATGTAGATTTCCCCATCCTGACTCCATAGATGGTCAAAGTGAACCAAAGATTGAGTTCGGGGGTGAGGGTACGAATATAGTCATAATGAACCACATTCGCCCAGAGTTGGCCTCTACTAAATATCGATTCATTACAAATTTTATGCCAAAGAATAATCAAATAATGTTTTAAACACCCTAAAAAATAATTAGTCTAGGTTGGTTCAGGAAACACATAAAAAGACTATTTTTAGTGACACGTTATTAGGCAGTAATATTATAAGGTTCCTAACAGGTTGTCCAAATTATCTGATTAATATTAGAACAATTCTTTAGGTCTTGTTTAACAATAAATAACATGTGGGTGATAAAAGCAGTATAGCAAGACAATCATATAATAGGCATAGAATGTTCAGGCAGGCATGATAATAATATGAAAAATAAATAAAAAAAGAAAGGTTTAGAATATACAGTAGAACGATTATTACTTAAAGATCTACATCAGGAAAGAAAATTGTTAGCAACTTCAATATAAAAAATAATTTGTTTAAGGATCCTCAGGATTATACCTATGCGGCTTAGATTGAGGAGTGCAACGATCTTTAGGCGGAGCAATCGTGGAACCAAGAATGCAGTGATTAAGAATTGATTGAAAGTATTGAAAGTATTTGAATGTTTGAAGTATTCGAAGTGTATTGTAGAGGTATTCGTCGGTTTTTGCATTCGTGAAATAATAATATGAAAAGCCGTTCGTAATTCGGGAAAATACGGGTATTTATAGGAAAAAGGAAACTTACGCTCCACGCAAGCCTTGCGCCAGGCGCAAGCCTACGTGGCAGCCGCAGTGCTACGCGTCAGGCGCACATTGGTGTGCCTGACGCAGCCAGCCCAATCAGAGATGCACATGTGTAAACGCGTTTTGAAAAGATAGAAAAGTATGTTGCGTCTCCTACAAGACTTGCGTCTAACGCAGGACTCCGTGTGAGTCACAAAATCTACGTGTCAGGCACTCATTGGCACGCCTGACGCGATATGGCAAATGTGCTGGATGCACGTGGCGCGTTGAGCGCAGCCCCCACGTCCGGCGCATATTCTGGAATATTCGAGCATATCCATTGCACGTCTTTCGAAGATACCTTTTTTATCCCTAAAATCCCGGAGATGAAATTCTACGGATTAAAAATCTGATTGATTTATCAAAGATAATAAAAAATATTTATGAAAAATATCTATTAAAATAATAAATATTTGATTGGGCTTTTAAAATGGACTTAAAACATTTTATGGGCTTGAAATACAATTAATCATCATGAAAAATTAATTGGGCTTTAGAATATCATTTCGAAACACATTTTAGAATGGTTCTTTAGATTGCTCTTTCGTTGGGTCGCGCCAACTAATGTCGCGGTATGTTTCATCATTGGATCCTTAAATGGGGAGATACGATTATGTGTCTAAACCAAGGGAATACGAAGGAGGAGAAAGAAGCGAGTAGCAGGATGAAAAAAAACAGAAAAAGTACCTAAAGTTCAGGCAAGAAATCACCTAGAACCATTATGAGAAGATACTCCCAAAAGGTTGGATTATTCTTGAGAGAAAAAAAAGATAAAATTTACCTGAAATTTAGGTCACAAGTCATCTACGACCATTATAACAAGACAACCGAAAAAGGTTTGATTATTCTTAATAAATCAAAAGGTGGGACAATTTAAAGAAAAACCGGCTAAAGCTTGGATTATTAGATTCCATTGTTTCTTTTTAAGTGCAACACTTTGACTTTTGCACTATTCACACACCTCACTTTGACCGTATGTTTTTTTTTTACTAATATATGAAAATAAAATGACCGTATAAAATGTTTTTTGATTTGTATCAATGAATATTTTCATAATATCAACTTTTTATAACTTTTCCAAAACATAATTAGAGATATTTGAAGAGTTTAACTACACATGACTCATGCATGTAATGTAACACCCTCTCAATTTCCTCCTTTTATAAATAATCAATAATAGCAATAAATAATGTAGACCAAACCACCATCCTAAAGAGAAAATCGAGGGAGTGCAAGGGACACGCGTCTAGATGACACGTAAGGTCTTTATCAAGTCGTATAGCAGAAGGTAATTAATATTTGTTTCAGGCCGCATCTACCACCGGAGTTCTCACTCCAACGCGTCATGCCCCAGGTTTTGGTTCCTTTTCCTCGGCCAGTGCTGCTCCCTCGCACCCTTATTCCCTGGTCTATGTTCTTCCGTTTTTCACCACAGCGAGCCCTAATTGTTGGCTCCTAGTCGAACTAGAGTCGAGGCTTTGATTTTTCAGAGGGAGTTGTTTTTGGGTGGGGGCTAATTTCCAAGGGTGAGTGTTCATTTTGGGGTGGATGACGAGGGGTGGGGTGGGTGGCTGGGGTGGTGGGGCTTGTTTCGAAAGGGAGAGTGGTGGCTTTTAGGGTTAGGGGTTGGTGGTTGGGCGGGCGTTTGGGAGGAGGGGTCATAATGGGGGCTAGGAGAAGAAGAAACAGGAGAGAGAAGCTAGTAGCGGGGTGAAAAAAAACGGGAAAATAGGTACCTGAAGTTCATGCAAGAAATCACCTAAAACCATTATGAGAAGATACTCCCATATGCTTGAATTATTCATGAGAGAAAAAAAAGAAAAAAATTACCTGACGTTTAGGTCACAAGTCACCTAGTACCCTTATAATAAGACAACCCAAAAAAGGTTTGATTATTCTTAATAAATCAAAAGGTGGGACTATTAAAAGAAAACCGACCAAAGCTTGGATTATTAGATTTCATTGTTTTTTTTTAAATGCAACATTTTTACTTTTGCACTATTCATACATCTCACTTTGACCGTAATTTTTTTACTAGTATACTAGTTTTAGGACCCGTGCATAATGCACGGGTGTATTTATTGCTTTATTACATATTTAAAGGAAGTCACATAAGAACAATTACACAAATTACATAAAATCATAATGTAAGCGTGGTGAAGAACACAAATCACAAATATAAATTTCTAAATCAATTTATATGTTTGCAAACAATTCCTTTAAATTACATTTGTTGTACTTGTACGCACACCGTGTTCTTTATCAAACGGAAGGATCTTGAGACCTTTTTTGCTCATAACTCTGGAAACGGCAACATAAAATTATCCATGGCTGAAAACAGGTCTCGGGAGATACATGCCTACATGAGACAGAGATTGTCCTTGACTTTTATTTATAGTCATAGCAAAACAGACCATTAAAGAAAACTGCCGTCTCTGAAATCTGATGGGAAATTTCGTGGAGTCAGACGGGGTTAGTGTCATTCTTGGGATAAATACTTGTTCTCCGACATTGCTTCTGGAAATAACAGTAGCTTCAATAACACGATTGCCTAAATGATTGGCAACTAACCTCGTGCCATTACATAATCCAGATGTTTGATCAATATTCCTTAGAAGCATAACTGACGCACCAACCTTTAATCGTATGCTATGATTCAGGAATCCTGAGCATCTTATTGAATTGAGGAATTCAGTGAAGTAAATTTCATGTACTCCAAAATTGCCTTCTTCTTTACTGATTGCATCCGAACTCAAGTATACTTTCTCTTCTTTAGGAATGGTAGATAGAACATGATCATTGACTATCTCCACAATCTCATTAGTTGGCGCCAAAATAGCTCTTTATTGGAAGTATTTAGCTTCCCATATATGATCTTGTAGGTAAGGGTATGTGCTATCAACTTTTGCTAAAATTGGATCTGCCCCAGGATCTATAAGGATATCTTTTGCAACCTAAATTACGGCATCACCATTATTAGAACCCCCAGCTTTTCCGTCTCCTACGCTTAATATCCACTCTGAGAATTCTCGTAATTCATCAACAACATATTTTGAAGAATCTGCTTGTAGTATCATAATGCGAGTAAGTCTTTGGACCTTACATGAACCCCGCAAGTAAGATGAATTAACGATCGTGAACACAACATCTTGCCTGGTTTCTTTCGGTATAACTGGTAATATCTGTCTGAGATCCCCAATACCAGTACTTTGCCACCAAAAGGTTGATGCAAGTTAGCACTATCAACCGACTTAATGATGTCCTTCAATCTTCTATCAAGTGCTTCAAAACAAAACTTATGCATCATGGTCGCTTCATTCCCAAATGATAAGTTTTGTCCTAATAAGAAGAGCAGCCAAATCTATCCCTAGGTGAATGCCAGTGCACGTTGAATTCTCAGTTACATTCAAAGGGAGACCGAATCACGAATGAGTTGTTCTCCACTCGAAGCTAGCGGCAATACGATTTCTCCCATCTTCCTTAATACAACACATAATGTCTTCAAGATATATGTTTTACCTATCCCTCCATAGCCGTAAATAAAAAACACGCATCCTTTTTGACTTGACACAACATCCATGACTTCTCGATAAATCCTCAACGCTCATCAGTTAAACCTTTATACAAATTGTTGTGTTCCAAGGTCATATTCTCTATGTTGTACGAAAGATCATCTGTTATGAGCTTGTTTTGTCCTTCAAACACGATTACTTCATCTGGAAAAGGCATGTCACTGAATCTACGCAAGCTGCTACCATAACTTTGGAGCATGGTTTCAATGTCAGCCAATGGAAAAGCTTCAATTTGATCGCCAGTTAGTTGCAGATCTGTCAAAACATGAATTGAAAGGAGACAGTGATCTATATTTAGTATGCACATTGTTTAAAAATATTTTATTATTTATTTAGCAATATTCTCATAGTTTTTATCTTTGTTTTTTTGAATAACATGCTGCTTGTATCCAATGTCATCAGATAGCAACCTTCAAGTCTTCTGCCAAACTTCATCATGCTTCGACAAACTCTCAGATAACGGTAACATGGAGAACAAATGTCTTAGGTAGTGCCCTAATTCTCTGAAACTTACTTCCATTATTGCGTCAACATATTCCTTGTCATCGTCGAGTAACTCCCTTGCGTAGCAAGCTTCTTTGATGTAAGATACACTATACCATCAATTGTTCTAATATTTTCGTAGCATGTCACCCCCTTTACAAAATTGAGCAAAGTTCTAAGATAGAACTTCTCGCCATATCCTGGTGTGACGTGGTAGATTCGTCTTATTGCGAAACCTTTACTTCTTAGATAACACTAAAAGTTACAAACAATTTGTACAAACTAATGCCTGATAGGAATATATTCAGAAATCAGTACTCTAAAACTAACTTTTTAAATTTTAATAATACCATATTTTGGCTTTTGATTTTTTGTTTGTTTTTCACTAATGACATGCTTTTAAGTGCTCTAGAATTGCTTGGTGATTGTGAGCTTGCCACATAGGATTTATGATTTTGCTTTAGATAGTAACATAGATAAATATAAAATGATCATATAAAATGTTTGATTTTTTTTAATGAATATTTTCATAATATCAACTTTTTATAACTTTTCCAAAACATAATTAGCAATATTTAAAGAATTTAACTACACATGACTCATGCATATAATGTAATACCCTCTCAATTTCCTTCTTTTATAAATAATCAATAATAGCAATATATAATATAGACCAAACCACCATCCTAAAGAGAAATTGAGGGAGTGCAAGGGCCATGCGTCTAGATGACACGTAAGGTCTTTATCAAGTCGTATAGCAGAAGGTAATTAATCTTTGTTTCAGGCGGCATCTACCATCAGAGTTCTCACTCCAACGTGGCTACCATCCATTCAAACCCGATTCCTAGATTGGACAAATTCTTCAATGACAGAACAAACAATGAATGATTTAGCTAATAGAACAAGGATAACCAAAAATCAAATAGAAAAAATTTCAAAAGACAATATCAAAATAAATATTAGTCCTAACCAAACACGTTATGGTACTACGAAATTCAAATCGCGAAAAAGTATTGGTCAAATATTAAAAAGAAGAAATGCTCGATTAATCCAAAAATCAAATTATATTTTGAAATTTTTTAGAGAAAGGATATACATAGATATATTTCTATATATCATTAATATTCCTAGAATTAATGCACAACTTTTTCTTGAATCAACAAAAATTTACATTGATAAATCCATTTACAATAATGAAAAAAAATCTTAAAAGGATTAATAAACAAAATAAAAATATAATTCAGTTTCTTTCGACTATGAAAAACCAATTTTTGCCTTTTCTTAGTAATAGTAATCTTACTAAGAATTCGAAAATTATTTCTGATTTTTCTTTTTTGTCACAAGCCTACATATTTTATAAATTATCCCAAGCAAAAATTCTTAACTTATCTAAGTTAAGATATGTCCTTCAGTATCGTGGAATATCTTTATTTCTTAAAAATGAGATAAAAGATTATTTTGGAACCCAAGGAATAGCTCATTCCAAGCTAAAGACTAAAAAACTTACGAATTCTGAAATAAACCAATGGAAAAACTGGTTAAAATTGAAAAGTAATTATCAATATGATTTATCTCAGATAAAATGGTCTCGATTAGTACTTAAAAAATGGCGAAATAGAGTACCTGAACATTGTGAGGTTGAAAATAGCAATATTCAAATAAACAAAAGCAATTCAGATCAAAAAGGACAATTAATTAATGCCAAAAATACAAATAATTCTGAAAACCATTTATCGGTCTTGCCAAATCAAAAAGATAATTAAAAAAAAAACTATAGATATGATGTTTTATCATATAATTTTTTTTATTATGAAGATAAGAACGATGAATTTTCTTATGCTTATAATTACAACATAAATAAAGACGAATTAATTGACATATGGTGTAATATTCCTATCACTAATAATTTAGGAATAAAGAATATTAAGAATATAGAGAAAAATACAGATAGAAAATATTTTGATTAGAAAATGCTCCATTTTTGTCTTAGAAAAAAAGTCGACATTGAGGCCTAGGTCGATATCAGTACTAGCATGAATGAAAATACTAAAACTAAATCTATGAATTATAAAATTATTTATCACATTGATAATAAAAAAAAACCTTTTTGATTGGATGGGAATGAACGAAGATATACTAAGACATCCTACATCAAATCTGAAATTTTGATTTTTCTCCGAATTTTTATTATTTTATAATGCATATAAACTGAAACCTTGGATTATACCAATTAATCTTCTTTTTTCAAATTATAATGTAAGTAAAAAATTTAGTGAAAATAAAAATATCAATAGAAAGAAAAAAAAAATTATTTTATACCATTAACTGAAAAAAAAATCTTTTGAATTAGAGAATGGGAATCAAAACGAAAATGAACTCATAAGTAAAGAAGATCTTGGATTTGAATTTGAGAATGGGAATCAAGACGAAAACGGACTCGTAAGTAAAGAAGATCTTGGATTTGAATTAGAGAATGGGAATCAATACGAAAATGAACTCGTAAGCAAAGAAGATCTTGGATCATATGTTCAAGAAAACTCTGAATCTGTTCTCTCAAATCGACAAAAAGATATTGAAGAAGATTATATAAGATCAGATATGAAAAAACCTCAAAAGAAAAAACGATCCAAGAATGGGGAATTTCTTTAATACTGAAAAGATATTTGCTTTTTCAATTGAAATGGCCTGAGTGTTTGACTCAAAAAGTGCTTGATAATATCAAAATATATTATCTCGTGCTTAGATTGATAGATCCAACAACAATTACCATATCCTCTATGGAAAGAAGAGAAATGGATATGAATATACTATTGGGTCGGAAAGATCTTACTATATTGATTATTGAACCGATTCGTCTATCTATAAAAGGCGATGGCCAATTTCTTCTGTATCAAACCATAGATCTTTCATTGGTTCATAAGAGTGAAGACCAAAATAATCAAAAAAGATACAGTGAAAATGTTGATAAAAAAATTGGGTGAAAGAGACAATTTTATTGTATTGTATTGCCTTTATTGATAATAGCAAAAAATATAGGCCGTATATTATTATTCCAACCTCCTGAGTGGTCTAAAGATTTCAACGAGTGAGATATTTGAAACCTATCTTCATGAAGCCATGGGAACCAGATATAACATTAGGTAAAGAGGAGGTGAAATTCATTCCTATACGGGTGCAACTATGGGGATTAGAGATCAAATACTGGGGGAATAAAGCTCTGAACAAGATTGCAAGTTCTGTGGGGACTTTTGTTATAGTAGATCAAGCCACACAAAAAATAGAGAGAAGTTGCAGTATGTCAGGGCATTAATAGAAGTGGGTGTGTCACATAAATTCCCTGACCAGATATTTTGTGAATGAAAATGGAGTGAAACTTCAGAGTGATGTCAAGTATGAATGGAAACCTGAGATTTGTGGGACATGTAGCAAGATGGGGCAGACAACAACTGAATGCAGGAAGACGATACAACAAAAATGGGTGCCTAAGCCTAGGGAGGCACCCAAGACACCAGTTATGAGGGTAGAGAAATTTTCTACTCCAAGGCTACAAGAAGTCCCTGGTCATCATCACTATCACAAGGAGTGCTCAGAAGAGTGCCAATGTTGTATAGACAGTCAATATAAGAATCTCCTTTGCAAGATTACAAGATGAGACTGATGTGGTGCAGATGGGTGCAATTGCTTGTACATCACAGGAAAATAATACTAGAGAGGGTGGGTATCCATCTGAATAGTATGGATAAGATACTGTCTTGGAATTTAAGAGGAGTCAATCTAGCTATAAAGCAACAAAACGTAAAGCAGTTCATTAGAACTCATTGCTTTGGCTTGTTTGCCCTCCTCGAAACAAGGTAATGGTGCATAACTTGGGCAACCTTTCTCAAAAAGTTTTTGAAGGCTGGTGTTTCTCCTCCAATATTGCTTGTCATCCTGGGGGGAGAATTATAATAGCATGGAAGCCCTTGGCTTTTCAAGTGCAAATAAAAGTATGCACTAGTTGTGGTATCCGATTTTTGACTGTCGTAATTAACGGTCTGAATTCCACGAAAGTCTCTCATTGGACTTTGAGTTTTTAGAAAACTTGGAAGTCGCCACCCTATTAATATCTGAATAGGGATAGATTTATTTAATAAATCGTTTTAAAATCAATTTCAAGAAAAATCATTTAAAACGATGATGACTTCATATGGATAAGGCTTTTTTGAAAATTGGTCTTTCATACCATGAGATAGGGTTCGGGGTTTAGGTTAAGAGGTGCGAACGTCTGGAACTCGTCTCCTCTTTCGTTCTAAAGTACGGGCTCTTACTAAATGCGTTTTTTTCCATTTTAAAGTAATCATGGCTATTAAAAAGAAAAAAAAAGCACATAATTTGCACATATACACATTAGCCATTTTTATTTAGGACCAATATATCATTTGTACATGGTAGGTTTGAGCACTGAAGTTGCACTACGTACCAATCATTGCGGGATTGGAATCCACTCATGGATCAAAACCGTCGTAGTTCGACCTTATGTCTCACCCTAAATGGCCAATTCCACTAGGGAAAGAAGAGGAGGGAATAGATTATGAATAACTCACCTTTAGAATTAAACAAATCTATTTGGAATGAGGTAATCACTCCAATTAGTGATTGAAATGGGATTGAGATAATCACTTTAATTAGTGATAAAATATGAAGGATTAAGATAATCACCTTAATTAGTGATTAAAAAATAGAGGTTAAGATAATTACCCTAATTAGTGATTAAACTTAAAAGGAAAGATAATCACCTTGATTAGTGATTAAGAATGAAGGTTATAAAGTAATCACCCTTGATGATTATTCAAGGTTTAGGATAATCACTTCAATTAGTGATTAAATGAGAAAAATAATCGTCCTAATTAACGATTATTTAAGGTTTAGGATAATCACTCCAATTATTGATTAAATGAGAAAAATAATCGTCCTAATTAACGATTATTCAAGGTTTAGGATAATCACTCCAATTAGTGATTAAATGAGAAAAATAATCATCCTAATTAACGATTATTCAAGGTTTAGGATAATCACTCCAATTAGTGATTAAATAAGAGAAATAATCGTCCTAATTAACGATTATTCAAGGTTTAAGATAACCACTCTAATTAGTGATTAAATAAAAAGTTTGAATTAACCGCTCTAATTAGCGATTAATCGAGGATTGAAATAACTACCTTAATTAGTGATTACGTTTATGATTTTCAAGAGGTCTTAGAAGGTTTGCTTCCTAATTGAAGGCTTTTGAGAAATAATCTTTATTGAAGATTATTAAGTCATTTGGAGAGAAATGATCAATTTGAGATCAAATTTGGAGATTTGTGTTTGGCTAATTGGAATTTGGCCATTTAAAGCGAGACACGTGAAACGGTCTAAAATCAATTCGGAGATCATAATTACCAATCTAATTATGTCAAATTATATGATTAATCCATTTGAATATGGATAACACATTTTTAAAATGTAAGATGGATCATCATACAATTTAACTTAGTTAGATTTGCAATTTTTCCTCTTAATTGAGATTGGGTCATTTGATTCATATACTATGACATATTGAGCCCAACATGCAACATTTGTAACATTGGTTGCTCATTTTATTAAAAAGAATTGTGAAATTATTTATGAAAATTATGCATAAACATCTCCATGTTTTTTTATTAATTGAGTAATGCAATAATTATTAACAAAGACACTATTATTACAACCATATGTGTAAAATCTATGATCTATACAAATCTTCAATCTTGATCTTCACCATGATGCTCCTTGATCTTCATCTCCTTGAATGGGCTTTGGAATTCATGTTTATTTGTGAATTTGTGAAAGTTAAAGATTAATTAACTTCTTTGATTTTGATTTTTTATGACAATTTTTATTGATTTTTATTTACATGATAAAATGAGTCATTTTAAGAGAAACTTAGAATTTTATGATTTTTTATTCACATTTTCGTATGAAGAAAATATTTTTTTTTATGAAAGTTGAGTTAATTACTTTATTTTATTTTCCAGATTGCCTTTTTGTTCTTGTACTGACTTACAAAAGTCATAACTTTCTGTACAGAGTGTTAAAATGAGCATATGATACATATATGGATAGATGATTGAGTTCTTTATATTGTATAAAAATTTCACAAGTTTTTAGTGACAATTTGAATTATGATGAATTTTATGTCAAAACAGGTCAAAACAGGACCTTTATTGAAGTTATCCTTTGAGATCCAACTTATTGAACTTATTTGAAAAGTGAATTTTGGTATGAACATTCTAGACAATTTGAAGAACTAGACTGGAAATTTTCACTTGAATTGGACACATTTAAGACCCATTTTTATTTATTTCTTTAACTGAAAGGAAAATCAATTTTCTGGAGTTTAGTGATTTACATGAATGATTTTGTAAAAATAATGTAAAATTTTATGAAATTCATATGAACATAATTTTTACATTTTTGAAAAGCTACTGATGTTTTCTTCAAACTAGATGTTTTTAGATTTATCCAAATGATTTCATTTTAAACTTTATTGATAGAACAAATTTACGTGGTACTGGACAAAATCAGTTTTGCACAATAAAGTTGTATGATTTTTAATTATTTCCACAAAATTCATTTTCAGAAATTTCAAAGCCCAGTTTCTGGAAACATCTTGCACTTCATAGGAAAAATATTAAATCCTACAAACTCTTCTGATAATACAGACGAAAGATGGAATGAAATACGAAATTAAAACTGATTATAATTACAACATCACATTTTCTTTTTTATGGAGATGTTTTTACACAATTTTCTTGAATTTTTTTATGAAATCATTTTTGGTGACGAATAACAACTTGATTAAGGAAAATCACATAATCACATTATTTCCTAAGAGTCACCCCATTAGAGGTGACTATTCTAGGTGGGGTGATTTAAGGTTGGGAACCTATTAGGACTTCCACATACCCAAATCACTCTAAAGATTAAAAAATGATAAGAAGAAAACAAGGAAGAAGTTAGTAGATGATTAAGAAGATAATCAAAATAACAAGAACATCAACTTTACCTTGCTAGCTCAATGATGCACTTCCTTTTTGCAAATTTTTCTACCTTTTTTTTGTGATTTTCTTAATTTCTAAGTGAGTTTCTAAATCTTCTTAATTGCTAACTTAAACTCTTTTTGTGTTTTTTTCTTCTTTTGATGAACTTCTTTTACTTACTAATTATCTTACTAACTTTTTTTTTTTTTTTCTTAAGTGTGATTTTTTTAGAGGAAAGGAGTAGAGAAGATGAGAGAATTAGTGAAGTTAAGTTGAACTCTTTTCCACTTCCTTACTTACTAATTAAGACTTTTGCTTTGATGAAAAGATTGAGGAGAAGAGTAGTAGAGAAGATGAGAGTGAAGTTAAATTGTGTTTTTTTCAACTTGGTTTTGAAGTGAAAAGGGGAGGGTATTTATAGAGAAATGAGGAATGTGAACTAGGGTTTCAAAGAGGGAGAAAATCAGATTTTCATCCAAAAAATCTGATTTTCTTCATCCTTAATCACCTTAATGACATCACTTTAATGACCTCACCCTAATGAAATCATCAAATCTCTTTGGAAACACAAATATTCTTATTCTTTTTAGATTTGCTCATTAATGAGGCAAGATCAGATTTTCAGAAAATATTCTTCCTAAAACATCCTAATATGTAAAAAAAATTGCATTGAAAATCGTGCAAACGAAACTGACCAGGATGCTGCGCCTAGCGCAGGAAGCTGCGCTAGGCACAACACCTTGCACTAGGTGCAAGGCTCTGCGTCTGGCGCAGAGCAAGCTTGTGCGTTAGGCGCACAATCATGCGTCTAGCGCATGATTGTGTGCTTGGCGCACACTTGATTCTTCCGGAAAGAATCCGGATTTCCCCCTCTTACACATGGGATTTGATTCTTATTCTCACATCTTTTCATGATTCTTATTCTTTTACTAATGGATAAAGGATATATTCTTATTCTTTATCCAATGAACAATGACTTGACCATCAAGGAAACTGATTAATGCCGGTTTTGGGATACGACTAAAATCCCGACGCCTAATCGCGACTCGTTTTTCATTTTTCCGAAAGACAAACATAAGACAATTAATGAAAACTCGTCAAATTAATAAAGACGAGCATGATAATACTACGAATCATTTTTCCGACGCCTAAGCATGATAATAAAGACGAGCATGATAATAATACGACTCACGAAAATTATACTTCTAAGCCGAAATTGTATGACTAACACGCAAAAATGGAAAATCGTGCGACGGAATGAAACTCGCGCTCCGGGGCGCGCCCTGCACGATGCATGATGATTTTGTTATTTTTATTTTTCAAAACCTTTATTTATCTGAAAAAGGGGTTCAAAATTTGGTGTCTACAGAATGCCCCACATTGGTCGAATTTCGGAGAAAATGATGGCCAATGTTTGAAAAGACACATATTTGTGAAAATTTCTTTTGAGATAACATATTCTCCATAGGAAATAGTTATCATCGTTGCTATTTTGAAAACATGACTTGCAACTTCGTTGACGCTTTAAGTAGAAAATTCCGGCTAATTTTCTAAAATAGGAGATGCGACTTTTGACGTCGTCTTAAATAAAAAATCCCAACTAATTTTCTAAAATTGAAAATGCGACTTTATTGTCGTCTTAGATAGAAAATCCCAATTAATTTTCTTAACATTGAAAATGTGACTTTATTGTCGTTTTAGATTGAAAATCCCAATTAACTTTCTAAATTTTGAAAAAGCGATTTCATCATCGTTCTTTTTAGTCTTTCGAATTCGTCTTTTGTTAATGTGAGAAATTCGACAATTAACAATGTCGACTCTAGTTTTTACAGTTTTTCATGGCCTTGATGACAAACAAGATGTCAAGTCACCCTTACTTACTTTTTTATGACTCCGGTGTTATCATGTCACCTTAAATTAGGACATTGTCAGTCATGTCACCTTAGAGTGATGCATTGTTAAGTCATGTCACCTTAAAGGGTTGACCAAAGGTTATTACCCTCTAGATAAACCATGGTGGACCAAATCTTCATGTGGCAAAATTTTTTATTTGTTTTTCCGAAATCTTTCAGAAAAATTTTCATGCATAATGCTTATTCGCTTTATTGGAAATGATGATCACTATATAAAATAGATTGATCATGGTCATTATTTTGGATGGTTATTTGGAAAGGGTTGTATCAACGTTCTTGATTCATCATTGACACTGTTTTTTTTATGTTCGGTTTTAGCAAAAATTACCATACCACAAATGCTTGGTCATTAACCATTGTGAAGGATGCTCCTTATTATCCTATGGATAATACTCAAACTCATTATCCATGGCATAAATCATGGATGATCATCTTTTCCATCTATAAAAGGGGCATGGTTCTTCATTTCCAAATGCACCACTTCCACTACTCCAATCTTTTCTCTAAATTTTCCTTTCACAAAAATGGTTCTTACTTATGAAGAAGCTAATGAAATGCGGAGTCGGGAGAAAAAACAACTCTCGAGGATCACAAGAAATTTGGAGCAACCAAGGCAATCATTTTCCTCTTCCCGCTTCACTAAGGTGCTTTTGCCTTTGCTTTCACTTTCTATTTGTTACGACATGATTCATGCTACTTCCAAATTTTGGGATGAAACTCGCCATATCTTCCGCTTTGGAGACCGGGAGATTGTGCCCCTTGTTGAAGAGGTCGAAGGTTTACTAGGCTTACCATCCAATGGTCCAGTTATCACGCCTAGATCTCCTACCAGGATCTCGGGAGATTTATCAACGATTTTACATCTTCCCGAAAACCTTCATGGAAACTACCTACAATATGGTGAGGTATTTCCTGTCAACTATCGACTTTCCAATTTGGCACTTGGTAATTTTCTAACAACGCCAACTATAGGATTGCTAGAGAAAATGCTTGCATTCTTATGATTTTGGGAAGTACCCTCACTAAATGGTCTTTAAATGCATGCCATGTTTGGTGTCTTTCACTTATTCCACAATTATTAGCGGGGGTCGTCTTGGACCACTTATTTTGGGGGAAATGTTCCTTGGCTTAGATGAACTCAAAAGAAACCCTCAAAACTTTGTGAAAGGATGTCCATTAGCCCTTCATTTATGGCTATTAGAAAATTTTTCTCTCATGAAACCCCACAAGTGTCTTACTTACAAAACTAGTCATGTCCGAGAGAGAGGTCTTCTTCCTTTCTTCTATCAACTTAGCAAAAATGATGGTTGGGAGGATTTTATTCTACATCAAGACATAAAGTGGGTCACAAGCCACCTTGGCATTAGTGCAATTGTATATTGCAATTCTGATCGCAGAGATGTACAATTACTCGGGCTCTGCCAAGTCACTTTCTACCTTCGAGGGAGATGTCTAAGGCAAATTGGTTGGAAGCAAGAGCACATTCCTGCCTTCCAGGTTCTTCCATCTTGTACCACTTATGAGGCTGATATGAGTGGTATTTAGAGAATGCCTACTATATGGCATAGGGCTAAAATTATATCAGCGCTACCGGAACCTTCCTTTCCACTGATTGATGAAGATTACCTTCAATGGCTTCTAGCGGATATTGGTCAAGACAACGATTCAGACGGGCCTACCATAAAGAGGAGAAGGGTTTGAGAGAAATATCATGTTTTTTTTTCTTCTTTTTTCTAAAGTTTGTAGGAAATGAAGGCTTTATGTCTTTTTATGTATGAGATGAAGTACCCTAGATGGGATGAATAAAAGATCTGTTTGTGAGAATTATCTGCTTGTGAGAAATTCAATGTGAACACAATTCTAAACACGTGCACACTTTAATATTATATATGACATGCAAATCATAATTAACTAATCATATGACACATAAAAGCATAACATATAAACCTTAATAATCAAAGACATGTTTCATCATTTTTTCCTTTTTCCTTTTTTCCTCTTTTCTGTTTTTCCTCTTTTTCTTTATTAGTTTTTTTTTTCTTTTTTTCGTTTTTTTTATTCTTTTTACATTTTTTTTCTTTTCTTTTGGTTTTTTTTTTTCTTCCTTTTTTTTTTGCATACATCATATGAACATCTTAGAAACTCATGGCATGTTTATTAAGAATAACTAGATAGGATACAAAACCCACAAACCGCTTGGTTACTTGATCATGACAATTACAATTACTTTGATGCCTAAGCGTAATATTTCTTCAACAGATCAAGATTAGTGAAATGGGTGAACTCATTTCCATCAAAATCCATTAGCTTCACCGCTCCAACCGTGGTGACATGCTTGACGAGAATGGTCCCGACCCGCTTAGGCTTGAATTTTCCTCGAGGATCATGCAGGTGGAGCTCTATTTTCTTTTAAAACTAGATCACCTTCTTGGATGTCTCTATCTCAAACCCTTTTGTTAAATGCACGAGCAATCCTCCGCTGATAGAGTTGAATGTTATGCAATGCTTGTAGTCGACGCTCATCTGCGAATGCAAGCTCATCATAGCGAGTTTTGTGCCACTGGTCTTCCGAGATTTCACTTTCTGCTATGACCCTGAGAGATTGTATCTCCACCTCAACTGGTAGAATTGTCTCCATCCCATAAACCAAAGAATACGGGGTTGTTCCTGTTGGAGTCCTAATTGATATCCTATATCCCCAAAGGGCATATGATAGTTTGTCATGCCATTCCCTAGTCTTTTCAGCCATCTTGGCAACAATAGTTTTGATTGTCTTATTTGGCCGCTTCCACCGCTCCATTTGTTTGGGGACGATAAAGTGAGGACCGATGATGCTTGATTGCATATTTTGCGAGAGTGGTCTTCAGATGACCCTCAAATTGTGATCCATTATCAGAGATGATTTCGAAAGGTATGCCATACTAACAGATGATTAATCACAAATTTCGAGACTTGCTTCGCCCCTAGCTTCGAAAATGATGCAGCTTTAACCCACTTCGAAAAGTAATCAATTGCTACAAGAATATACTGATGCCCATTTGAAGACTTTGGATGAATTTATCCGATTATGTCTATGCCCCAACTTGAAAACGGCCAAGGAGAACTCATATTATGTAATGACACAGGTGACATATGATTGAGGCTAGCAAATATTTAACACTACTTGAAGGCGCGGACAAAGCCGATGCAATCACCTTCTAGGAGTGCTCCAATAGAAACCCGCTCGTAAAATTTTACGAGCCAAGCATTCTTCCATTCATATGGGGTCCACTTTCCCCTCCATGAACTTCTTCCATGATGACTTGCCTTTCGCTGTCATTTACGCAGAGTTGCAGAGTACCATCAAACCCTTTGAGATACAATCTACCTTTTAATATGAGAAAATGAGCAGCTAGCCTTCTGATAGCTATGCGGTCCTTCTTGCCACTTCCCTCTGGATATTGCATAGTTTCCAAAAAATTCTTGATATCCTTATACCAGACATCATCATCATCTTGTTGAACCAGCGCGGAGATAATTTGTGCTACCGTCACTGTCGGTCCCTTCCTTTCTTCAATTAAAACTGACTGGATCTTTGTACCATTTTCCCATGTTAAATTAATATCGAGATTGGCTAAAGCATCAGTGAAACTATTTTGTTCTCGAGGAAGATGTTTGAAGCTGATATCATCAAAATAAGGGATCAATTCTTGAAGGTACTCTATGTAGAGCTGAAGTCTCTCATCTCTAACCCTCTAAATTCCTATTGTTTGAGATATGATGAGATTAGAATCTCCATACACAAAGGTGAGATGTCTTGCCCCTCGCTACCAAGGCGGCTTTTACTCCATATATGCAAAGCTTCATACTTGTTTGTATTGTTTCTTTGTTGGGAAATCCAACTTGACAAAGAAATGGAATATGGACTCCATCAGATCTACTAACAAAACCCCTGCTCCATTACCTCTCCTATTAGAAGCTCCATCAAATTACATGCACCATTGTGGATTGTCAATGAAGCATAAGTACTCATCTGGGAATGCATCATCATACTCATCTCCTGACACTGGTCCTTCTGCTAGGACTTCAGATATGGCTCTTCCTTTAAAAAGATTTCTAGCCGACACATTGAATATCAAACTCAGAAAGCATAGCATGCCATCTTGCCAATCCTTCACTAAGAATGAGTTTTTCGAACAGATACTTGATTAGATCAAGTCTTGAGATTAAATAGGTGGTATGAGCTTGAAGGTGATGCCTCAACTTCTTTGCGGCATAGACCAAGGAAACACATGTTTTTTCTAGTGGGGTGTATCTTGTCTCATACTCCGAGGAATTTCTTACCGAGATAGTATATGGCAACTTCCTTCTTTGTTCCTTTCTGATATTGGGCTAAGAGAGCTCTCATAGCCGTTTCTCGTAATAGTGAGGTACAAATCGAGGTTCCCCCTGGTCTAGGTGGCATTAGAACAAGTGGATTTGAAAGGTATTCTTTCATGGAATCAAAAGCTTCCCGACATTCCACGTTCCACTCATGGGATGCCCCTTTTTCGAGCAAACTTAAATATAGGTTCACATCTCATAGTGAGTTATGAGATGAACCCGTCGATATATTGAATCTCGCCGAGAAATCCTCTTACTTCTTTTTCTGTTTTTGGAGGAGGTAGTCCTTGAATAGCTTTTACCTTTTCAGAGTCCACTTTGATGCCATCTTGACCGACAATGAATCCCAATAATTTCCCAAAGTGACGCCAAACACGCACTTTCGAGGGTTTAGCCTTAGATCGTACTTCCCGATTCTTTCAAAAAGGACCTTAGTATAGGAATATTCCCCTCACGATCTTCACTTTTCACAATCATGTCATCTACATAAACCTCCACAATGTCATGTATGAGGTCATGAAGGATAGTGGTCGGCCCTTTGATATGTGGCTCCGAGATTCTGAGACCAAAAGGCATAACTCGGTAGCAAAAGTGCCCCATGGAATGATGAAAGATGTCTTTGTCATGTCTTCTTGAGCCATGAGTATTTGATTATACCCCGAGAATCCATCCATGAAGGAAAACATTGCATGACCAAACTTGTACTATCAACAAGAACATCGATGTGGGGTAGGGGAAAGCAATCTTTTAGTGACACAACATTCAAATCTCGAAAATCAATGCATACCCGAACTCTCCCATCCTTTTTAGGTACGACCACTATATTGGCGAGCCAACTTGGAGGTTTTACAGCTTGGATGAATTTGGCATCAAGTCGTTTCGGATTTCTTCTTTCACTTTCGTACTAATCTCCGGCTTCATTCGGCGGAGCTTTTCTTAGGCTTGCTCAGATGTAACGGAATGCGATGTTCCGCAATTTCTCTATTAACACTGTGCATATCAGCATAAGACCATGCGAACACATCTACATACTCTTTTTAATAATGCACCGAACATAGATTGTTCAGTTGGGGAGAGGATTATCCTATTTTGACTTCTTTTACAAACATTTTCTCGTACTCAATATTAATTACAATGGATTCTTCCATGGGTTTAATGTATGTTTCCAGTTTGTATCAAGTGATTCATCATTATTAAATTCACCGTCGAAATAATATCTTGCATGCAAATGTATTTAGATAAAGGTTCACATTTAATTTTCTCACTATCAGAGTCTTCTGACTGGGTCTGCAAGGTAGATTGACTGGAAAATGAGCTATCGGTATGATATCCATCTTAAGGGGGTGAAAAGGTATTTTCATGAGATGGATGTGGAGGATGGTTTCCTAAAAACATTTTAAATTCAATAGGCCCGTCTTTTGCCTAACACTCAATACTCCACTTATGTTCAATGCTTTTGCCAAAAGGTATCATCAAAGACACCGGGTCAAAATCCTTTTCTCTAGAGGACTCAGAAGCCAAAAGCTTCTTAAGGACTCTATGTTCTAGACTATCCACCCAGTCATTTTCTTTTTTCATGTTTTGTTCTCGGACAAACCAACTTTTGATTAAGTCCAAATTCCTAGCTTCATTGAAGAATATTTCCAATCCCGGTAAAATCTTATGTTATTTCCTACTAAGCCAAGGTTCTGGAAATTCGTAGTATGGCTCAGTATCTCCTTGCAGGATTAACTGACCATTGAGGGTAGAATAAGGTTTTTTGGTGTTTTGAGAAGTGCCGCCCTGATCACATCCTAATCCATGTCGGTTCTGCTTGTCTACTACGGGAATTGGTTGCTTCATTTCCCTACCATCACGCCCTAATCCGGCTCCTTGATTATAACCCATCTTCATCATAATTTGAAATCCTTTGGACATAGGTTGTAGGGCAATCCCTACGAGGCTCTTTCGACCGCATTCGTGGGAAGGGCCGAGGTGTTTGTTTTCGCGGTAATGGGTCATCCTTAGAGAAGGGACAAATCTCTTCTTTTGGACCTAAAGGTAGAGAAAAGAATTAAAAGAAAAGAAGGCTACATATTGCGTAATGCATTGCGAGTAAAGAAAATTTTCGAAAACAACTTTGCCATATTTTGACCGGAATAGTCTACCTTCGCAATTTTTCTTTTTATTGTTCATTTTTTTTTTGTCTTTTGACTTTATTTTGATCTTTTTAAATGATTTTACTGTCCTTGGGGTTGAAAACAGATTTTTCATTCTTCCATTCCCTCGCTTAATATTTGAACAAAGACAAAAATATAGAGATTAAAGGCCCGTATCCCCATTGATGCGTCAATTCAACATTCCCGAAATTGCTCCTGATGACCGACATCTTGAATTCCCGATCACATTGCTCGAAATACAATGGTTAATATATTTGAGTTGAACCCGAAGGTTGCCTACATATCCCCATTGCTCCAAGTGCATTTTATGGGGAATCGACTCATCATAGTTCGTTATTTTAGAAAGAACTAAAGTTTTTTATTTAATAAATCAATTCGCACTCATATTGAGCTACATACGCATCGATGCCTTGTTTATTGCTTTTTTACTTTTTTGATCTCTTTTAGTTGGTATTATAGTTGTTTTTGAGTTAGTTTAGGCTAGTTTGTTAGCTATCTCCTTAATTTAGGCAATTTCCTCCTCGCATGCACTTTCTTTGGGCGCTTTGTTTCATTTCGTGACTTAGGAGCATGCTTGGAGGATACTTGCACAACCCCGGATATTAAATTGCACTCATATCGAAGATCGAAGCTTCAAGGAAGCATGGGTTAAGGTGTTTTAGGAGTTGATTAATCTTGATTGCATTAGAATCTACCAAAATGAAACTAATGAATGATCAATTGGATGCCTAGTCTTGAATCTTGACTAAGTTGCTCATGCTTGGATAATTTTAGCTTCAAATTTGCGGTTCCCTTGTGTCCCTAGATGTACTCATCATGTCCCGAAACAAAAGCTCTATAAGAAACTTAGTTTTATTTCTCTTTGTATCCAATAAGTGGCACAAAAAGCCACAAGTTCTTATGTCTCTCTTTAGTGAGTAACTTCACATTTGTATAGCAAAAATTCCATAATAAGGGAAAAAGAAAAGCCAAAAATAGTCAAAAAAAGCGTGAAAAATGAAAAAAATGAAGAAAACGAAAAGCAAAAAGAGTAGAAGAATTCCAATAAAAGAGGTCAATTTGTGGATGCCTCCCACACTTAGTACTATTTTTTCTAAAGTTTCCGTAGAGAGTGGAGTCTAAGGCCTATTTGTGTGTCTAGGGATGGTGGACTAGTGGTTTGAGCTTTTATAACACTTGAAGGGCCCTAAGTCTTTTGGATAGCTAGGTGTTCTCTAATGAGCAAGTAAAAAGTCTAATTAGGTGTCCTATTGCAATCTTGATTAGTTTCTTTTCTACCATAACCTATGAGTACACTTGGAAATTAGTTGTTTTGAAAGTTGATTTCTATCTTTGCTTGTGAACCATTTTATTAATAGTTGACTTGGGCATTAATTTTGAATTTGATTGAATAAATGGTTGATAAAAAACTAGAGTTCAGGTTTGAAAACTCTTCGGGAAACCCTCGCGAGATCCCACTCGCCCTCTAGAGCGATCTAGGGTTTAAAGAGCTTTTTGCATGTGCTGAATGCATCGTGATTCCTACAACAATGAGTTAGTGTAAATTCTTTCTTTATCCTTTTTTTTTCTTTTCCTTTCTTCTTTCTTCTTGATCTTGTTTTCTAATAATCTTCATTCTCTTACCCTTGTGTTTTATTTAATTTTGCTTGGGAACAAGCAAAGATCAAGCTTGGGGGGAGTTTGATGCCTTGTTTATTGCTTTACTTTTTGATCTCTTTTTAGTTGGTATTATAGTTGTTTTTGAGTTAGTTTAGGCTAGTTTGTTAGCTATTCTCCTTAATTTCAGGCAATTTTCCTCCTCGCATGCACTTTCTTTGGGCGCTTTGTTTCATTTCAGGACTTAGGAGCATGCTTGGAGGATACTTGCACAACCCCGGATATTAAGATCGAAGACGAAGGTCAAGGAAGCTTCAAGGAAGCATAACCGAGTTCATGGGGACAAATATAAGAAGTTTTGGAAGGATTTGCGCACAAGGGTCAACTTCAAATGGCTATAACTTTCAGCACACAAAATATTCTTGAGCGATTCAAGTTGGAGATGAAATTTTGGCTCAATAGCTTTCTAACAAGTGATCACAAGCTCAATTCCGATGCAAAACGAGTGAGATATGGCCGTTTGAAAATGAACCGACGAAACCGAAAACCGACCCGAGCTCGGGTCAACCGACCCGCCCGGGTCAATCTACGATAAACTCATTTTCGCTCCCGTTGGTCTAACCCGCCCGGGTCGAGGTGACCCGAGGGCTCGGGTCCAGGCCACCCGAGGGCTCGGGTCATCTTTTCCCGCCGGGTTGGGTCATTTTTCCGAAACCTTTTGCGACTTTGCTTGCTTTAATGTGGGGGTTGTTTTGTAATTTTCTGTTTTATTTCTTATGACTATTTAAGAGGGACTCCTCTTATTTTAACTTAGACTAATTTACAATATATTTTAATAAAGTGAGATTTGAAATTCTTAGAACCCTAGGAGAGAGAAAATCTCATCTTCTAGAGTAGAAAGTCGAGAGAAACTTGTTGAAAACTTGGAATTTGAAGAATCTAAGAAGGAAACTTGAAGATTTTGAAGCTCCTTGCAACTTTAATGAGAATTTCTTACTCTCTCTCATATTTTATTGCTTTATTTTCATATTTCCATGTCATTTTCACTCTATTTACTTGTTCATCCTAGATTATTGTTTTAGTTTATGTTAATAGTTGTTAATGTCTTTTAGTTTATAATTTTTCATGATTTGTGAGTAGCTATTTCTTTGGGATGGGTTTGAAGCCATTAATGAGCTCATGAACCTCTAAATCCAACATTGGGCTTTGACTGGGATTATTTTGGTTAATTGATTTGGCATTTTCATAAATGTTTGTTTCGATTGGCCATCATAGGAGCATTACTTAGGTACCCTTAGTGAAGGATCGAGAGATGAAGTTAAGGGGTTGCCTCAAATCGATTATTAGGCTTGAAGGACCATGAGAATAAGGACTACCTAGCCTAGGGATTTAGTTTGCTTGTTTAAGTTCCATCATGTTTATGGCTATGCTTGGTCAATGCCTTAGCCATGAGAAGAGGTCTTCAGAAGAGACTAGGCCAATCTAGCTAGCTCGAGAGAGTGGTTAGAGTACCAATGGATGAACAATTCCCCTCAATTGATTCCCATTGTTGACTCCCATTGTGATTGCTTGGTTTGGAATGAGTTGATTGGTGGATACCCCTTCCCAAAGCCATTTTTCTTTTCGTCCTTTCATCTATAAATCTTCAAAAACATAGAGTTTGCTTAGCTTCTCATAAATCGATACTTATTGGTGTTTTCCTTAGTCCTTGTGGATTCGACCCTTTACTTGCCCTATATTGGGTAGTTTAGGTATTTTTGACGTGTTTACAACGAGCGCGTCACGTACCCCGTGTGTTACATAGGTGGAGTGATCTCGCAAAGGCAAGTGTAAGTGATAATGGGGATTCAAGCCGCACATAGTTTCTCCTTCTGTGAGACGATCAAGTAGCCTTGCGGTAGAGACAAGAGCTATGTTGGTGATTTGCTTGATGCGATAGCCGAGAGCGTGACATTGGTTTGTGTCGTGACCATGCAATCCGATGATATTAGCGCAAGACTTCAGTGAAGATCTCGGCCTCTACCTGGACTTGCCCCCGGGCGTCCGGGAAGTGGATGAATCTTACCTTGTTCAACCATTTGCGAAAGATATCGACTTGGGATTGCGGTCGCGGATGTGACGACACCTTTCTTGCGTACTTTTGCACTGGGTTGGACTAATGATGCCTCGGCCGACCAAGTTTTGAACTTTAGTAGTAAAGATCATGGCATCGATCGGCCATGCCCAAATTGACGACAATAAGCATGTAGTTTGCTCATGTCTCTGTTCCGAGAAGGGGGTAAACAAAGGCACATGTGCTGAAATTTAAAGTATACCTCGCCTCCGAAGACGATCATACACCATACTCAATGGTTCATCTATCTTAGCATATACCCTTGATTTGTGTTGGGAATTTCAAGATCTTCCCGTGGTCGTCTTCTTGCAATTTCGAGCATCGATGTCAAAGCCATGTTATTCCATGTGGCCGAGGGAGGTGTACTGATAGTAACCATGTGACGATAATAGAAATCGTTCAGTTCCGCAAAGAATATGAGCATGAATTCCGATCGGCAATGAGGAAACGAAGTCTGTGTTCGGATATGAGTGGATCTCGAACAAAAGTGCGAGAAGGTTTCTAAGGCACTCGACGCAAAGTGACTAGCTTAAACTTTCGACGTCGGCCCGTTTATGTTCGAGAGCCCAATTAATAAAAAGCTTGGCTAGCATTTTTCCAACTAGCCCTATCTACACAATCAAGAATAAGTACCGGTCCCGTAGCCGATCCTTCTAAACTCTTGTCAAACAAAGATGGGCTAATCTTCCTCTCGGGTATGCCTCATGGATGCAAAGCATTCACAAATCCCACTAAGTTGACGAAAGGATCACCGTTCCCATTAAATTTTCTGAATTGGGGGTAATTCACGATAGTGATCTTCATGTTGATATCCCGGGAAGAGAGAACCGCTGATTCGGTGTGAACTTCTCGGATAGGACCTACTACATTAAAGTCCGGATCAAAATCATCTCGTCCTAGATCTCTTCTTTGAGTCATTATCATCATCTTGAGGGATCGCGACACGTAATTCTTCCGGTGCTCGGATGACGTATTATGTGTGCCGATGCTCGAAACTCCTATTTCTTCCTCCGTCATCCTCACCATATTCTCGGTTCCGTTTCTTCATCACTTTCATCCGGTGTGGTCTGCTGAACCTCATTCATCCATGAATTTTCAAGTGCTGCTAGAATACGGTGGATAGTATAACCATCCAACCTAGTGCCTTCCACTTCGTTCGCATACAATACCGATTTTTCGCGTTGGAGGTGGTCACAATTTCGGATCACTAAAATAGTCACAAAGACTCGATGAGCGAGAAGCTTTACCTTCGATGTAGAGTAGAGGCTACTGCTCTATTTTCATGCGCCCATGGTCTTCCTAATAAGAAGTTAAAACAGCTTATATGTCAATGACCATGAATTCCACCTTCCTTGCCACGGGACCACATTCAATGAGGAGGCCGATCAAACCCAATACTTCCCTCTCTTTTGAATGGTACCGGATCCCCTCTTTGAATACCCAAGCCTTGTTAGCACACGCAGAGGGCAAACATTGATTATAGAGCCATGGCCGATCAACACCCTAGGTATCTCCCATCCATTACGGCATATAGTGATGTGTAATGAATTGTTTGTGGGTTGATATTGTCGTGAGATCATTGTTTTGTGAACATGAGAGTTCGATCTACCCCATGAATGAGCCACACCATCCGGGTCGGTGTTATAGAAGAGCTTACAGAGGCTTCCTTAAGATGTTTTAAGACCGTCCCTATGAGGTCGGGAATGCATTAACAATTTCCGTGATGGAAACATTAGCATTTACTTCTTTCATGCGCTTGATAGCATCATCTTCCTTGTTACTTTCCTCTCGTCATTGGCTCTTTGCCCTTTTCCTTTCTTCTCAATACCTCCAAAGGATTTTCATCCTCCAAATGGGATGGTTTAAAGTGGCGGCTTGCTCTAGTCAAATGAGAGACATCCATATACTCCTCATCACTTAGATCATCGAGGCGTATGGGGCGCCAGTATGTATTTGAGTGGTGGAATGTCCTCCAATGTTTTTCTCCATAATTGTTAAGAACGAAGAGGCATCTTCATCAGCATCGAATCCAAAATGAATAAGGAACCGTCATAATCCAAAGTTCCTTGTCCGAGAGTGAGTCGGGGTCTTTACAAGGCATCATTTTGACTTTTTCTGAGTGGAATAATCATAGACCCGGTACTTGTAACCTACGGCTATCGACATTTCATATATTCAGGAATGTCTTGCATGATTAACCCAACCGATCGCATCCGTCCGATGCGGAGATGGCATTAACCGACGAATGAGGGTTTATGATTAGGAAGGGTTTTTTTTTATGATGTTAGGCTGAGAGTCATTTAGTTTATTGGATATGGATCCCGTGAGAAAGTTTTCCATCATCCACAAGGTTTTGAATTTGATGCTTTAGAGCCGTGCGCGTATTATGCCCTCGGGCTTTCATGGTATTCACGCTTTGATTTGAGTCATAACCGTGGTAAGGATTTTTAGGGAGGCGGGCGCGGATTCAAGGGTTGAATGAGATTGGCCTTTTTAACTTGGAGAGAGCTTGGGAATAAGTCATGTTCAACGGAGTAAAGTTCCTTTGTGGTCGTAACTAGAATGCGAGACGATGCACCAATGGCATGGATCGCATTAGTTGTCTTAGGAGCCGATGAATCATTGTTTGGGGCTCTTTTGTTATTTCCAAATTTTTGCATTATAAGCGCCGCCAATAGGTTCATCTTTCGATGTCTCCCTTTTTCACAAAGATTCAACTAAAGTTCCCGTAGCAATCAAAGCTTTGAAAGTCGGGAAGTACCGGTATGCCATATGCTTCTAATAGACGGGGAAGAAGGTTTTTCACAACCATTTGCAACTGTTCCTCCTCATTAGGCCTACTCATCATTTTGGAAGACTTGTTTCTCCATCAAGAGATGAATGAAGAAAATGTCTCATTAAGGTTTTTGAGAAGTGGTCTCTAGATCCCTTCTAGTAACATCAATTTCTTCATTATACTTGTATTGGTTTGAGAACTCTCTGTTATGTCAGCCCAAGTGGATTTCTTTGTATTTTCAAGGTTGAGGAACCAATGTGCTGCAACACCATCTAAATATTGTTGAAATAGTTGGGCCATCAAGGATTCTTCCACTCCCCAAGGACTCATTGCCCCTACATACATTTTCGGTGAAATGGTGGGGGCTACTCTGGCCCCATCAAACCTTGTCGATTAGGCATTTTGAAACCATAGGTAATCTTGCCTTCGAAAAAGAGTTAATCCATGAATATCCATCCATGGTTCAGCCTTAGTCATGCCTTTTAAGACTTCTTTAAGCTCGACTACTTCTTCCTCGAGTTTAGTGGGAATTTCTCTCTCATTGTTCGTAGGCTCAAGATGAAAAGGCGAAGCTACTTCCGACTCCAGGAGGAGGAGGAGGAGGAGGCATCTCGAGCGCTTTGACGTATTATGCCCAACACGCTTGCTTAATATTATCCTGTCTGGTCAAGCATGGCCTCGGACAAGTCCTCGGAGCTCAATCATTGGATCAAGTGGGAGGGGTAGAGTTTTGTTGGGTGCTCATTGTTCGGAATTTTGTACATATTGTTAAGACGTGTAACCGAGAATACAAATGGGGTGTAGACAAGGATGACAGTATTGCCGGCGGGAGAACGTTCACCGTGGTCGAACTTCGGGGCGAATTAGCCTAGATCCCGAGCGGCCAGGCAAAGTTCTCGTGAAATGAGATGAAAAGTTAACACATAAGTTTGTCCGAGACTTTGTTCTCTTCGTTTTTGTTTTTTTTTTTTTTTTGTGTGGAATGAAAGAAATTATATCTTTGAAAATTTTCTCTTTTTTTAACTCCAATTTCGGTTATCATTTATTAAAGGAAAAATTGATAGAAACAGCCCCAACTATAGCGCCTCCGCCATTTTTAGTCCCAACTAAGGATTATTTCTCGAGCGGTCCCAACTTTAAGGTATGTTTTACAAAAAATGGTCCCAGCTGACTTGGTGACCCATTCTACCGGTTAATTTTTTTATTTTACTTTATTTTTTTTACTGTTTTACTACCTTCTCCCTCCCTCTTTCTCTCTCCTTACTACCTTCTCCTTCGCGTGCTCCCTCCATCCTCCCGCCACCCCTCCTCCTTCCCTCCTTTTTTTTCCCCGCCACCCGCCTCCTCCACCCCCCCTTCCCCCTTCCACCATCTTCCTTTAAAACTCAAAAGTCAAAACCATAACCCCCAACCGTTAAAAATCAATTTCGGCCACCACCGGAGTGTGAGTTTGGAATTAAATTATTAGTGAAATGAAGCAAATTAGACTTTGGTGCTTCGTTGGGCTCCAACGTTACCCCTCCTCAATAACGAGTCCTTGAGCGAAATAATCTCTCTCCGATTTTAAGGATTACAAATTTTATTTCTTTGTCAAATTTGCCATCCGTTTTCCAATTTCTCCGCCCTTCTAATTTTAGGGATTATGAATTTTATTTATTGTTCTTGAAATTTGTTCTAAATTTTGCTTTTGAATGTTCTATACATCTCGTATAAGAACTAGAGCATGCCTCCAAGGCCCCCGCAATTTTTACAAAATATATGTCTTTGATTTTTTTTTTTGTTACAAAATAGAACTCTTTTCCAGATCAATTTAATCGAATGATATAGAGGATTTTAAAATTTCAATTTGGTTGGTCGTGTTAAATGAAGTTAGGTTAGTTGGGGAGCCCGAAATGAAGATGTTTTCCTGGAGTGGGGAAGGAGGTGGCAGGAGAGGGGATTTTAAGGGGGAGGGTGAGGGGGGGAGTGGAAGGGGTGGCAGGGAGGGTTTTTGAGGGTGGGGTGGCGTGAGGAGGGGATGGGGTGTCTAGCTTTTGCTTGTGGCGCTTCGAGGGTGAGGAAGGAAAGGGGGTGGTTCTGATGTGTTGGGGAGGGGGTTTCAAAGGGGTGGCAGGGGAGGGGTGGCGCTTTGAGGGGGGGGGAAGGGGGAGGATCGACCAAAGGAGAGAGAACATGAGAGTTTGGGAAAAATTAAAAAGAAAAGTCATTTTACTTGTTGTAGGCAGTCAATGACTTGTCGGGACCAATTTTGTAAAAAATGATGCATAGTCGGGACTACTAAGAAATAATCCTTAGTTGGGATTAAAAATGGTGGAACGTCCATAGTTGGGACTGTTCCTATCAATTTTTCCCCTTTTATTAAAAGGTGTAAAACCTCGACTTTTTTCATTTGTTTTGAGATTTTTCATTAGATTTCTTTGACTTGTTATTCTTTTTTATTAGACTTGGACTTTTATTTACATTTTAAACTTCCACTTTTTAGACTCATATATTTTTTCTGGATAATACACAAACATTTTTCAAAATCAATTTGATGATATCCTTCCATTTTCTAATGCTATAGAAATAAGAGAAAAAGAAGTATAATGAGGCTCCGTGTCCTCATTTTGGCAAATTATAATGCCCCATATATCGTTCTTCTTTGTAGCGATCTGCATCTATTGATTGCTTCTAAGTGCCAAAACCACAAAAGAAAATATTAAATGCAAAAGGGTCGCACCCGAAGGTTGCCTACGTATCTCCATAAGTGTATTTGGATTTGGGAAGTTTTTTTTTTTTGTTTGTGATGGTGATTTTTTTTTTTTTGAATGGAGAATCGGGCCCAACGTAGTTCCGATATATGAAATGAAATTTAACATAATTTTTTTCTTCTTTTTTGTTTTTGTTTTTGCAGCCGCATTCCCGGAAAATGAGTTGCCCTACGTATCCCTTTTAGTACATTACATAGTAGAGAAACTAAGATAGATGCATACAACATTAGATTTTTTTGTTTTTTTTATTAGGGGATCAAGCCGCACGTAGCTCTACCTACAAAATACAATATAAAAGCGATTAAATGAATCAGTACTTCCTAAACTTTCGGGCTTCGTTGCTCGGCGCCAAGCCATATGTTCTCCTGTTTGAAGGCGTATGTCCCACCTTTCTTTCTTCTTCTCGACATATAAGGGGTGTCTTCTCGCCCGAGGGAGACATGATGCTCATGCCTTGCACACCCAACATGCAAGATGCTCTTGTTTCATAATCAACTTCATCAAGGAATATATAGGGTTCCATGATAGATTGATGGCGGCAACTTTGTGTCTGGGACTTTCTTCTCCCTCACACCGAACGACCCATGTTTCTTTGTATAGCCAATGAAACTTCTCTTCACTTCTCTTAACTTCTCTCATATCGGTACCCAATTTGGTTCACTAAGATCCTCCTCTAGAATAGGCCGATGGGAAATAGGATTTTACCATTTGAGGGGCGGCATATTTGGTGTAATTCCTACGGAATCCTTGCCGTTCTCGTTCGTGATTTAAGTGACACACATGAGATATGCGAGATTTTTGCATTGCTGCTCCCATGGCTATATCTCCTAGGATGGTGATTACTCCGTGCGGAGTTACCATTTTTACTTTTGGTGCAACGTCGAAATGATAGTATGGTTTTGGTGAGCCACCTGGCCGTCCCAATAATATGGTGGAAAGCGAGCTTCGCATCGATGATCATAAAGTCCACCTTTCGTATGACGCCTCCGATACGCAAGATCATAGTTGTTGACCCCATAATTTCCCGCTTGGAATCATCATATGCAACCATGGTCCCTATGAAGGTTTCTCCTTGAGGAGGGGAATACCCGAGCCAGTTAAGTGGTACCGAGGAGACAAAGATCGGCGTAAGCTCCGTTGTCACCATTACACCTTTGATATGTCCGGCACTATGATCAACAACAATGTACAAAGCACTCGTTATGAACTCGGGTTATCGTGAGATCTTTATCGAGAAGGTTATTGGCAGAGGTGGTTTCACTGACCGTGTCGAGAGGTCCTATCGGCATATTATGAAGCACAAACGATGTCGACATAAGCTATGAGTCGATCAATTGTCATTGGGATAGTGTCAATGGCCTCGAATTGATCCTTGGGGTATTGAAGGAACGTTACTCCCTAGCATGCAGGGGTTGAGGGAACATCCCGAGGACCCGTTTCATCCTCTATCGTTGGCGGTGCGGGGGTGATACTTCTGTGTCGCGTAGGATTCCCATGGATGGTTATTGTTCCCGAGGTTGTTGGGCATTTGAATTTTTGGTGTGCAGAGAGGCAACACCTTTGTTCGCATGGAGCCATTTTCGCCCCAACAACAAAGAGAATGAGGTTAAAGCTTCGACAACTATGAAATCCCGCATTACAAATCCGATCTTTATATCTCAATTGAAGATCGATCGTTCCTATAGTCCTCCCCGAAGAATTGTCGTATGCTCCTAATACCGTACCCGCAGGGGCTTAATAACGTGTTGTTATACCCTAACTCATAAAGTGTTCCTTTGGGGCAAACATTAAGTGCCGATCCATCATCTATTAGTACATTAGTCATTTCTCGCCCATTGCATTTCAAAGTGATGTATATAGCTTGATGAGGATCCAGTTCCTTGGGAAGATCGCCCTTAGTGAAGGACACAATTGGGGGCACCCATGATGGAGGAATGGGAATTTTTCCATCTTCTATTAGCTGGTGGATGGCATGCCGAAGGTCAACACACCGGTCCGTTTCGTGTCCATACTGATGGCAAAAGTTGCAATATAATCCCATATTAACCCCTGGCAGTGGCAAAGTGTAGTGATGCTTGGCTTCTAAAAGACACTGTCTTTTGGACGACCGTACATGGTCCCCAAAGACTCTTCCGTGTCCGCATAGATTTGATTAATGTAGACCTCCAACGACCTTTGCCCTTTGCTGAAGCTTTAGTCTGAATTTGCTTTCCGGAATCAGACATTGTGAAATGATGCAAGTTTTAGTTTTCTTTTTTTTTTTTCTGATGTGAAATACCTGAAATGTACACACTAACAATGTTAGTAAATGACTAATGAATTTTTCAGATAATGCTTTTTTTTTTAGCTGAAATGGAAGAATCCTTTTTTTTCAAAAACAATTATCCCCTTTGACACAATTTTTTCTCTTCTTTAGACTAGACTTCTTGTGTTTTAGACTACATGTTTTAATTACATTCTAATTCCTAAACATGACACGTTTTGAACTCGTGATTATGACTCTTTTTCATTTTTCATTTTTCATCAATTTTTTTTTTTTTTGATTTGGGATCATATTTTCAAAACTAGGACTTTTTTTCCTTCTTTTTAAAAAATCAATTTTATTTTTGAAAAATAATAATGAAGTAAATGTGATTTTTTTGAAAATGGGTGAGCACACACATTTGTTTTATGACACTGGTGATAAATAAACAAGAATACTCTTAATATTTCAATAATCATTTCGCTGGCAATTCAACTACACTTAATGATTATTGAAATATCGACCGACCGAAAAACGATCGAGGAATTTTTGAAAGTTTCTCACATTATTCAATAACTCAAATAAATAAAGGACATTATTTGTGCATTGATCCTTGTGTCCTAAAAAAGTCAACTAAAGGGTGATTCAATTAAGGAGAGATTATGTTAAAGTGGCCTCGAGTCACTTCCATCGTGTCCATCGAGGGTGGACGCTCTCCGACAGTGCCGGTCGCAATAGCTCGCTGATGCGGTTTTACGCCCTTAATTCATTAATTTGTCATTCTAAAATTCGACCTTGCCAATAGACAAGAGGTATCGACCTAATAAGAAAATGGTTAAAAAGAGTGCACGTGTATGAATCGATAAATACCCAGCACACGTAATTTTCACATAAGCACCGCTATATACAAAAATTAAATTTGGGAATAGCCATGATTAAATTTTTATTATATATACATATGGAAAATAACGCATTCTTCAGAGTTTAAACCTCATATACTTCTAGTGGAAGTAAGATCCCGATGGAGTCGCCACCTGTGGTATCCGATTTTTGACTGCGTCTTAATTAATCGGCCTCCAATCCCACGAAAGTCACTCATTGGACTTTGAGTTTTTAGAAAAAACTTGGAAATCACCGCCCTATTAATATCTTAATAGGGACGATTTATTTAATAAATCGTTTAAAATCAATTTCAAGAAAAATCATTTAAAACGATGATGACTTCATGTGGATAAGGATTTTTTGAAAATTGGTCTTTCATACCATGAGATAGTGGTTCGGGGTTTAGGTTAAGAGGTGCGAACGTCTGGAACCTCTCCTCTTTCGTTCCTAAAGAACAGGCTCTTACTAAATGCGTTATTTTCCATTTTAAAGTAATCATGGCTATTAAAAAGAAAGAAAAATCACATATGCACATATACACTATAAACATTTTTATTTAGGACCAATATATCATTTGTACATGGTAGGTCCGAGCACCGAAGTTGCACTACGTATCAATCATTGCAGGATTGGAATCCACTCATGGATCAAAACCGTCGTAGTTCGAGCTATGTCTCACCCTAAATGGCCAATTCCACCGGGGAAAGCAGAGGAGGGAATAGATTATGAATAACTCACCTTTAGAATTAAACAAATCTATCTCGAAATGAGGTAATCACTCCAATTAGTGATTGAAATGGGATTGAGATAATCACTTTAATTAGTGATAAAATATGAAGGGATTAAGATAATCACCTTAATTAGTGATTAAAAAATGGAGGTTAAGATAATCACCCTAATTAGTGATTAAACTTAGAAGGAAAGATAATCACCTTGATTAGTGATTAAGAATGAAGGTTATAAAGTAATCACCCTAATTGATGATTATTCAAGGTTTAGGATGATCACTTCAATTAGTGATTAAATGAGAAAATAATCGTCCTAATTAACGATTATTCAAGGTTTAGGATAATCACTCCAATTAGTGATTCAATGAGAAAAATAATCGTCCTAATTAACGATTATTCAAGGTTTAGGATAATCACTCCAATTAGTGATTAAATGAGAAAAAATAATCGTCCTAATTACCGATTATTCAAGGTTTAGGATAATCACTCCAATTAGTGATTAAATAAGAAAAATAATCGTCCTCATTAACGATTATTCAAGGTTTAAGATAATCACTCTAATTAGTGATTAAATGAAAAGGTTGAATTAACCGCTCTAATTAGCGATTAATCGAGGATTGAAATAACTACCTTAATTTGTGATTACGTTTATGATTTTCAAGAGGTCTTAGAAGATTTGCTTCCTAATTGAAGGCTTTTGAGAAATAATCTTTATTGAAGATTATTAAGTCATTTGGAGAGAAATGATCAATTTGAGATCGAATTTGAGATTTGTGTTTGGCTAATTGGAATTTAGCCATTTAAAGCAAGACACGTGAAACGACCTTAAATCAATTCGGAGATCATAATTACCAATCTAATTATGTCAAATTATATGATTAATCCATTTGAATATGGAGAACACATTTTTAAAATGTAAGATGGATCATCATACAATTTAACTTAGTTAGATTTGCAATTTTTCCTCTTAATTGAGATTGAGTCATTTGATTCTTATACTATGACATATGGGCCCAACATGCAACATTTGTAACATTGGTTGCTCATTTTATTAAAAAGAATTGTGAAATTATTTATGAAAATTATGCATAAACATCTCCATTTTTTTTTATTAATTGAGTGATGCAATAATTATTTACAAAAGTGGAAAAGCATTAGAATTCTAGAGTGATAAACTCTCTTCTCTCTAGGATATCAATGAAACAAAGTAACTCCATAATCGCTTCTGCTAAAAGCTTACTAGGATTCTTTTCGACGCTTCGCGCCGTTGCCATGGCACGCAAAACTAGTGAGAAAAACTCGCAGTACGAGTCAAGAAAGAAGGAAGAAGCAAGCTAGAGGACCAACTTCGCATTCTCAAGATTTGCGAACAAGATCGATGGACGAGATAATGGGAACTTGAGGCATTGGATTTTGGATTAGGTGAAATTCTAACTCCAAAATCATCAATTCGTAATCTACAAAAAAGAATCTTAAATTAGGCACACATTCAATGAATGGTTGCAATCAATTCATGATAGTGTCTTGAAAATCATCTCGATCTCGATTACTCTAATCCTTTGTCGGTAACATTCCAATTTTACAACAATTGTTAGAAGAGGAATGTAATGATGATTTGAATGGTGAGAATGATGTTATTGTTACAAATCATGCGGTTGAAATTGAAAATGATGTTGTTTTGATATCGATTTGGACCTACAATTGATGATAGAACCTGATAATGTTAATGGAATCACTGTGGTGCATATTGAATTGGAGGATATAGTAGATGAAATTAACTTCTTGAATTCATCTCTTATATGTTATTATGTTACGGAGCTAATCCACCAATTCAAGTAATGGAGGGATATTTGCGTAGAGTTTGGAGACAATATGGCATTGATAAGGTTGTGTTGGTCAAGAAGGGGATGTTCCTAGTAAGATTCAGAGCTATGGATTCCAGAGACAAAATTCTCGCTGGACATTTCTTTTTTGATAAAAAACCTGTTATTATGAAGCCATGGACTGTTGATATGGGATCTTGAGAAGGAAGATTTGAAAACCTTTGCCAATATGGGTTCAATTGAAATTACACCCAGTATCGGGGGGAAAAGTCTCTTCATAAGATTGTTTCACAAATTGGTGATCCAATTAAAAGAGATGATGCAATTAGGCACAAAGATAAAATTCAATATGCAAGGGTCTTAGTTGAGGTGAAAATTGATCGGCAATTTCCGGATTCAATTCACTTTTGAATGAATTAGGTGAGTTGGAGTAAGTGCTTGTTACATTTGAATGGAAACCAATACAATGTCACAATTGTAAGGTTATGGGTCACACTACTTAACAGTGCAGAGTGAAGAGAATAAAGCAAGTATGGGTACCAAAAAGAAATGTGCAAGTCGAGACTAGGGATGTGGTACAACAATCCAATTTTCTGTTCCCGAGCAAGTTCAAGTACAAGTCGTGATGGAAGAGCAAACAATTTATTCCATCCTCCGTTCCAATACAAAAAGAAGTTGAAGTGGATCAGGAAGGGGTTTCAAAAGGCTTTAAAACCTATTAAGGTTAGGCAAGCTCCGGTGAAACAAACACACATCCAGAACACATTTCATGCTTTGAATGGAGTAGAAATACAGCCGAATGTTGTGGTTAGTAATGAAGTCAATATGAATGATGATAATTCAGGAGGGGGAGTTCCTCCTATTCCACATGGATAAAATCCTATGTTGGAATGTAAGAGGTGTGCCCGACATTTATAAACGTGTAAAGAAGTATATCATTATATACACAAAATTTCTGGGTGTTGTTTGCCTCTTAGAGACAAAGGTAAAGCCTCACAATCTTGGGAGGTTATACCGTAGAGTGTTTAATGGCTGGTGCTTCACTACCAATTCAAGCTTTCATGCAGAGGAAGGTTAGTGTTGGCATGGAAACTGGAGTTTTCAGTAAATGTATTGTTAGGTACAAGTCAATTATTGCATTGCTATATACAAGCAGTTAGTGGTAGGAGTGGTTTACATTGTACTTTTATATACTTGTGGAAAGATTTTAAAAAACTTGTTGTGAAAACACTTGGCTGGTCTGTGGAGATTTTAATTGTGTGATGAACACCGATGAAAGATGGGCTCACAAGTGAGGAAGCGGAAATGAGGGATATGAAGCAGCAGTATATGTTGCAGTGTGACTTAGAAGACATAAAGAGCTCAGTAATTTTTTTTACCTAGAACAACAAGCAACAAGGTGAGGCTAGGGTCTTTTCTAAGATGGACATAATGTTGGCAAATCAAGCATGGCAAAGAGGAATTCTCTTCGCTGAAGCTTCATTTCATGGTGAGGATTTTGATCATTCACCATTTGCCTTACTGTATATCTCGATCAAAGAGATGGTTATAAACCATTTAAATACTTCACAATGTGGAGACTTTCACCACTTTTTGAAGCAAGAGTCGAGAAGCATGGAATACAGAGATACAGGGACTCGTATGTTTAAAGTGGTAAAGAAATTGAAGGTCATCAAATTTGCATTGAAATTATTAAATGAAAGAAGGTTTCAATGATATCCAGTGCTGCAAAATTACAAGCTCATCTCGATCATGACAGAGGCACGTGAGGAAGATGCATGATAACCCCGAGAACTTGGAATTTGCGTAAGTCGAACTTCAAGCGAGTTAAAGATTATCACATGAAACATAAAGCTCATATAGAATTCCTAGCACAAAAGGCTAAGAGTGCTTGGATAAAAGAGGTGATGAGAATACATCACTTTTTCATCGAGTATAAAAGAAAGAAAATTGAAGAATCGGGTGTATAACATACATGATGCAACTGGTGTATGGCAGGATACTTGGGAGGTGTGACTAAGGCTTTCTTAGAGTATTATGAACATCGTTTGTGTAAAGATCATAATACTAGGAAGTCCAGTAAACATTCAACTTGTGCAAGATGGTCCGCTCATTACGTAAGAACATAGAAATATCCTAACTGCTCCTTACACCGAGCAAGAAGTGAAGAAATCACTTTTTTCTATTCTCCGGGTGCAAGGCACCGGGAGCGCATAGGATTTGGATGTCATTTCTACAAGGATGCCTAGCCTATTGTGGGTGAAGAGGTTACGGTAGCTATACTTGATGCTCTTGAAAGTGGTAATATTTTAAAGGAGTTAAATCACACTATTTTAACTCCGGTGCCTAAAACTAAATGTCTTCACAATGTCACGTAGCTTAAAGCCCATAGCTTCGTTGTAACACACTCCATAAATGTGTAACAAAAGTTATATGTGGTAGGTTGAGACAAGTGCTTCCGCATTTGATCATGGAGAATCAAAGTGGTTTTGTTCATGGCGGATACATAGTCCATAATATTATGGTACTTCAGGATCTTGTGAAGCATTATGGAAGGAAGCAAGTCAAAACCCAAATATGATGAAGATTGATATGCGAAAGCATACAGTAAGTCGGGAGTTTTTGAATGAAATGTTAATTGCATTGGGTTTCCCTGAATCCTTTAGGGCATTGGTGATGACATGTGTCTCCACTCTAATGTTTTCAATCATGCTCAATGGAACTATGAGAGGTTTTTTAAATCTTCAAGAGGATTAAGGCAAGGTGACCCCATGTCACCCTTGCTATTTTGTCTTGTGAAGGGAGTATTTGTCAAGGATATTGACAAAACTGAGTAATTTAGAGCAATTCAAGTTCCACCCTAGATGCAAAGAGATGAGATTAACACATCTTAGTTTTGCGAGATGACTTGATACTGTGTTGTAAAGGTGATTTTGTTTCTATATATTTGCTTCTAAGAGCTTTTAAGCTCTTTTCGACACTCTGCAGTTTGAAGGCAAATATTGGTAAGTCGCCTATGTATACATGTGGGATGGATCCTCTTGTCAAGTAAAGGATTGCTGAAGTATCAGGCTTTGCTCACACAGTACTACCATTCAAATACCCTGGGGTGCCAACTGCTTCTAAAAAAGATTTACTGGCCGCGCAATGTGAAGTTCTTATAGAAAATGACAAGCATGATAAGAGTATGGAGTTCTAGGAATCTCTCATACACAAAGCAAGAGCATTGCTTGTAAACTCGCACTACTCCAGTTTGCACATGTACTTGGGCACAAGTTTTTATATTGCCTAAGAAAGTTTTACATGAAATTTGTAAAATTTGTAGGGCATTTTTGTGGAATGGACAATATTTCGGCCAAAAGCCTAGTGCCATAGCATGGGACAAGATTCGGTGCCAAAAATCAGCAGGAGGATTGGGGTTCGAAATGTTAAACTTTGGAATATTGCTTTTTAGGCAAGTATGTATGGGTCAAGCCTCAACTAAGCGAGACGTTGTTTGGTTGAAATGGATAAGTTCAAGCATATTTACGGGAAGGCAATTGGTGGAACTATGTACCTAATGCAGGTGCTAGTTGGTATTGGAAGAAGTTGTGTAGAGTTAAAGAACATTTGAAAGTCTGTGATGACACAAGATGAACTCAATCGGATGCAACCATATTCTGTTTCAAAGTTTATGAGAAGTTATGTGGTGCATTTACTACGGTAACATGGGGTTCTCGTGGTTTTGGAACAGATTAGGCACACCTACACATAGATTCATTACTTCGTTAGCCGTACAGGAAAAGACTACAGACAACATCAAGACTTGCAGCTTCATGGGATCAGTGCTACTGATTAATGTTTGATATGTTCAAACATTTCGTTGAGACACACCAAGATTTATTCTTTGATTGCATTTATATGCAAGGCTTTTTTAAAACAAGTTAAGGTTTGGCAGTGTTCAATTCATTGCAACGAGACTCAGGTCTTTGCTTAGAAGAGTACAAAAGAAGCGGCGAAGACCAAGTTCCGGGAAGAATGTCATACTTGCTAGCATTAATGCAATAGTATATATTATTTGGATTGCTAGGAATGCGTGTATTGGAATCAATGTATTCCTAGTATAGGTATAAGTGTTAAGAGATTAAAGAATGACATTAAGACCCGAGTTTTGGTGTGATGCCTCAAAAGGTGTCTAGAAGAGATTACAACTGGTTTATGAGTTTGTAATCGGTTACATGATTGTGTACTAGTGACCTTTTGGTCTTTATCTTCCTATGATGTAAGGAGGTTGCCTTCATCTAGGATGATGGTTACGGTTGTCAGAACATGATGTTTCATTAATCTACCCTTGCTTCTAAATTAGCAAAAAAAAAAAAATTATTTACAAAGAAACTATTATTACAACAATATGTATAAATCTATAATCTATACAAATCTTCAATCTTGATCTTCACCATGATGCTCCTTGATCTTCATCTCCTTGAATGGCTTTGGAATTCATGTTTATTTGTCAATTTGTGAAAGTTAAAGATTAATTAACTTCTTTGATTTTGATTTTTATGACAATGTTTATTGATTTTTATTTACATGATAAAATGAGTCATTTTAAGAGAAATTTAGAATTCCATGATTTTTTATTCACATTTTCGTATAAAGAAAATATTTTTTTTATGAAAGTTGAGTTAATTACTTTATTCATAGTTTCTAAATCTTCTTAATTGCTAACTTAAACTCTTTTGTGTTTTTTCTTCTTTTGATGAACTTCTTTTACTTACCTAATTATCTTACTAATTTTTTCTTCTTTTTTTTTCTTAAGTGTGATTTCTTTCAAGAAAGTAGGGGAAGATGGGAGAATTAGTGAAGTTAAGTTGAACTCTTTTCCACTTCCTTTTTTTTATCAATAAGAGAAAGGTATATTAACACCAAAACAACTCGGCCAATACAACCTAAAGCTCGGAAGAGCTCACAAAGCTATTACATATTCATAGCTAAATTTCTTATCCACTCATTATCCTTCCTAGTAACTGATTTAGGTAAAATACTATAGCTTCTCTCTATGACATAATTTTTTACTTTACAAATTATGTCTACATTATGTACAATTTTGGGTTCCCAGTATGAGTCATTTCTAACAATACAACGTAGCACACATCGCCGTTATCATCACTTTCCTCGAGTTGTGGAATTCCTACATCTTTTGATCCATCTAATAAATGCGAGCACATTTTGACAACCACCCGGTAATACCTGACCCACTCCTTAACACTTTCTCCCCAAATCTTCTGCTTTGTAATAACATAAGAAAAATAAGTGATCTTGAGTTTCACTTGAAGACCCACAAATCAAACATTGATCAGTTGAGCAATACCAAACTTATGCGAGTCTCTCGGTTGTCTTTACTCTTTCCTTCAACACCAACCAAGCAAAAAAACTCTATGCTTTGGCACCACAAACTGTTCCAAACCACATTGTCCCGAGTGTACTCTTTGCACGAACTCCAATCATCAACTTGTAAATATCATGAATAGAATACTTTCCTATGTGAGCCCAGTTGCCTTTCGAGACAACACTCTTCATTTTGTCTTTAATCTCACAAATTTTCTTCGGTACCAAGCTGGAGTCTTGGGTAGGCTTATACTCCCAGAGTCATTACCTCTCACATACACCTCATTGATCCATTTTATCCGGGAGGTTATCCTTCTTGGAAGTAATAGCCCATACATAACGACCAAGAGCAGCACAATTCCAATCATGAATTCTCCTAATTCCCAAACCACCTGCCTTTTAGGTATACACACCTGATCCCAAGACACACTACCAACATTATAGCTAAAGGCGAGCACCATTCCACATATAGGCACGACAAATTCCTTCAACCTCCTTCAACACCTTACTAGGAATGACAAAAATTTGCGTCCAGTAAACATGAATGCTCAATAAAACTGAATTAACCAACATCAATCTACCATGGTAGGACAGATTCCTACTTCTCCAAGTTCTAATTCTAGCAGACATCTTATCAATCGGCATATTACAATCTTTTGCGAAATCTTCTTATGACAAGATAGGAACACCTAAATAAGTAAAGGTAACTTACCTTTTGTGAAGCCGACACATCAATGATCCTCTCGAATCTCTTCATTCTTCATGCTGTTGTGTAAATCTCGGTCTTCTTTTCATTAACTTCAAGCCCTGTGACCTCCGAGAAGTGTTTGAATCCCTTGACATTGTATAAATCGAGGCAAACTCCTTCTGACATAGAATTACGTCATCCATGAGCCAAAGATGGTTGAGTTTTACACCCATGCACCTTGGATGAAACTTGAACTGAGGAGAATCACCCACCATATGCATAACTCTTGTAAGGTACTCCATACACACCACAAACAATAGTGGGGACATAGGGTCCCCCTGCCTTAGACCTTTTTTTTCCTCAAAAAACCAAACAGAGATCCATTCGACATTAATGAATATCTTGGGAACAGGACACACTCCATAACAATCTTTATAAATTTTCCGAGGGAAGTTTAATGCGGTTAACATTCCCTCCAAAAACACCCAATCTATGGAGTCATAAGCTTTCCTCATATCCATTTTTTATTATACAACCAGACTCACATTCTTCCTACCATAATTTTTTACTATGTCTGGCATATCGAGAATATTATGAGCAATAAATCTGCCCTGAATGAAAGCCCCCTGATTTTCGGCTACAATATCGGCAACCAAGCTTAAGCCTATTACAAATGATTTTTGTGATACATTTATAAATAGCATTACTGACATGCTATTGCCTAAACTTCAATAACATAACTTGGACATTTTACCTTAGGGATCAATGTTAAGATAGTAGAGTTCACCTCTTTCAATAATTTTCTTTGATTGAAAAAAGTCCGGCCTGGCCTACGTAATATCATCACCTATCACACTCCCACGCGTCCTTGTAGAAATAGGTGCCAAATCCATCTCGGACACTGGCGCCTTATCACCGGGTATTGCAAAAAGTGCCTCCTTGATTTCGCAGCGAGAAACATCTTGCATCAACATTGCTCTTTGGTTCTCATCTAACACGGGACCGGCATCAGATTACCTCTTTGCTGAATCTTCCCTACATTAACTCTCTCAGTGTCAGCAATTTCACATAATACCCCAAAAAGCCTCATTTACCTCTGGCTCTTTTCCACCCAGTTTTCATCCATGTCATGAATACTGATGGACTGAATTTTGCAACCTTCTTGCTTTAATTGCTTGATGAAAAAGTTGAGTGTTCTCATCACCCCTTGTAACCCAATCAAGCTTTGCCTTCTGTTGAAGAAAGGACACAGGCGAGCATGGATCCTCCTTTGTACTCAAGAAGTTGCATTAATTCTTGCTCACCGGCATTAACATCCCTAGGATTTAAGTGCAAACCCCTTTGACAATCTTTTAATCTCTGCAGCTGCTGCATCAGCTATATGGATGTTATTAAAACCACTTTTGTTCAAACAATTCAACTCTTGTTTCACCAATTTTAACTTTTGAACACACTTAAACATTTTAGAACCATGAATCACATTGTCCCATCCACGCCTAACTCAAGTCTCAAAATCCGGAGAATGACTCCACATTCTATAATACTTGAAAGGAGCTCTCCCACCCAACACCTCAAAACACTTCACAACCATTAGAGAATGATCAAACACCCCCTCAGGCATGAATATTGTTTCAGCATAAGGAAAATTCAAAAACCACTTATCATTCCCCATGACTTTGTCAATCTTACTGAACACCCTCTCCTCCCCCTGTTGCTTATTATTCCACGTATAAAAGCAACCAGAACACTTCAAATCATCTAAACCACACCTAGCCACACATCTCCGGAAAGGATCCATCTCATAGTCTCTAACAGGAGCTCCAATTCTTTCTTCCCTATTTAAAACACAATAACAATCCCCTAAGATAATCCAAGCCTTATCATTATTATCAGCCATCCAACACAACTCCTTCCACATCTCCTCTCTTTGACTAGCAGCATTAAAAGCATAAATCAAAGAGCATAAAAAACCATCAACACCACTAACAGGAACTACCCAACAATGAATAGCCTGCATAGACATTTGAATAATAGAGACATGGAAAGACAAAGGATTCCCAGAAACAACTATCCTCCCACCGGGATGGTGAGAGGAATTACTGAGTAAAACACCAACACCGAAAAAACATTTTGATAAAGAGTACCCATCCTTCCAGCCTTCACTTTAGTCTCCAAGAGACTAACTAATCCAAGGGATTTCATGTTGAGGAAATTCCTCACATCTTTCTGCTTTTTCAAGCAGTTAACCCCTCGGACGTTCCAACAAACTATATTATCCATTTTCATCAGGAGAGTCCCCTCCCCTGTCCATTTGATCCCTACCATCACTGACAATTTGTCCCACAACCAAATTCTCATTATCCAATAACTCCAAAGCGGCAAAATGATTTTCGGTAGTTGTGGGGCCGCAACGATATTGACCTTCTTCCCGGCACTTTTAACCAACCGAAAACCTTGATTGGTTCTTCCTTATCATCATCCACTTCGGGCTCTATAATAGGAGCTGGAACCACCTTAGCCTTCCAAACACCGCTTTGTTCTCACCCTTCTTACATTCCTCTTTCTTGTGTCCTATTTGTTTGCATACACCACATGGAACCAGCCTCCATTCATACACAATCTCAATCGCCACTTCCACCCCTTTTTCATTTACAAACACACTCGATCGGGGAACTCCTGATCCACCAATACATCCACCATTACTCTCGCATACTGAAGCTTCTCCCTCTTAGCAGTAGCCTGGTCCACTTTAACAAACTTCCCAATATGAGATACTAACTTCTTTAAGCAATTCTCTCCCAATACTTGAAATCCAAGCTCAATTGAATCCAAGTAGGAAGTCAATCAAAACTCTCTTTCATCACATCCATATTAGGTTCCCATGCCTTCAAAATCAATGGTTTATTGTCGAAAAAGTTATTCACACCGGCTATAACCTCATCTCTCTTCTCCATCGATCTAAATCGGACAATGAACACACCTTTTTTCAGCACAACAACCTTATCCACCCCTTATTTCTCCAAATTCTTCACATAAAACCCTCCATCACATATGAAGGTGGATTCGCACCAATTACATAACATATTAAGCGGAATTCCGGTATTCGATTTCGATTGAATATCGGCACCATCAATTTTAATTGCGGTAAACTAACATTTTCTTCAACAACGGGAGATCTCACCTCACAGTTCGTCAAGTGAAGAATCGAAATCGGTTCGATTTCCCGCACACTTCTATCGGCCCACACCAATTTCTCCCCTACGGAATCTCACGCTCGCGTGAAGAGTGAATCGATGATAACCACTCAGAAAATACACGATGAGTCTGCCGACTATGCTTGAATTTCACGAATAACTTCTTCATCGCTCTTCTTTCGGTTCAAACTCCATAGCCTCAACCCCAAGGATCTCATCCATGGTTCGGAGTCTTCGCATTACGAATCACCACTAGGTCCGGTAGGTTTACGAGTAGAAGTGGATGTCTTACGCACTCTCGAGCTCCTTGCCATGGCTACGATACTAACGTATCGCGAGGAAAACTCTTCCACTTCCTTACTTAATTACTAATTAAGACTTTTGCTTAGATGAAAAGATTAAGGAGGAGGAGGTAGTAGAGAAGATGAGAGTGAAGTTGAATTGTGTTTTTTCAACTTGGTTTTGAAGTGAAAAGGCGAGGGTATTTATAGAGAAATGAGGAATGTGAACTAGGGTTTCAAACAGGGAGAAAATCAGATTTTTCATCCAAAAAATCTGATTTTCTTCATCCCTAATCACCTTAATGACATCACTCTAATGACCTCACCCTAATGACATCATCAAATCACTTTGGAAACACAAATATTCTTATTCTTTTTAGATTTTCTCATTAATGAGGCAAGATCGATTTTCGGAAAATATTCTTCCTAAAACATCCTAATATGTAAAAAAATTGCATTGAAAATCGTGCAAACGAAACTGACCAGGATCTTTGCGCCTCTTATACATGGGATTTGATTCTTATTCTCACATCTTTTCATGATTCTTATTCTCTAACTAATGGATAAGGATGTGTTTAGTGGATAAAGAATATATTCTTATTCTTTATCCAATGAACAATGACCTGACCATCAAGGAAACTGATTAATGCCGGTTTTGGGATACGACTAAAATCCCGACTCCTAATCGCGACTCGTTTTTCATTTTTCCGAAAGACTAACTTAAGACAATTAATGAAAACTCGTCAAATTAATAAAGACGAGCATGATTATACTACGAATCATTTTAGTGAAACGGTGATGGTAGTTATTGACTACGACTCACGAAAATTATACTTCTAAGCCAACGTAATGACTAACACGCAAAAATGGAAAATCGTGCGACGGAATGAAACTTGCGCTCAGGGCGCGCACCCACGATGCATGACGATTTTGTTATTTTTATTTTTCAAAATCTTTATTTATCAGAAAAGGGGTTCAAAATTTGGTGTCTACACTAGTCAGTTACTTCACTGTATTGTTCAACCTAGTAATATGGATCAGATATTTGCTTGCACTTTTCTGTATGCATTTAACACTGCTAGAGAAAGAGAAGGATTGTGGGAAAACCTGATTGAGATAGGAAAAAGAATGCCATATCCATGGGTAATAATGGGGGATTTCAACTATGTTGAATGTGGATGAAAGGATAGGAAGTGCAGTTAGGCTGCAGGAGCTTAATCCTTTCAGAAATTGTGTTGATGTGTGTGAGCTCCAAGACATCAAGCAAGCTGGAAATCATTTCACATGGAATAACAAACAAGAGGGAGACAAAAGGGTGTACTCTAAAATTGATAGAGTACTGGTAAATGAAAGATGGGTTGAGAAGTTTGAGCATGCCGAGGTTTTCTACATGAATGAGGGGAGTTTGATCATTGCCCTGGGGTGTAACACCCCGACAATCCTCTATTTTCCAAAATACCTTTTTAGTATAAAACTTGGAGAATTATCAAAGCATTATCGTTTGTGTGATAACGTATCGGCTTATTCAGAATTTCGCAGCGGAAATAAATAAATAACTTTTAAAACTTACTAACTTAGTCAACCATAAGTCAACTCTAAAAACCAAAGTCAAAAGTCAACCAAACCAAAGTCAAAAGTCAATCAAACAAAAGTCAACTAAGCCAAAGTCAACCAAATTAAAACAACTATAAAGTATAAAAGCTTAACACAAGCTCTCCACGAAACCCGAACCCATGATGCATCATCTTCGAGACTCGAAATGGTCGATACTCTATCGATCCTTAGAATCGCTCACCAAATGGGTCATCACGGGATCAATAAGGCGCGGCCATGATCGACATACTGAGAAAAACACGTAATCGGCAAAGTTTAGTACTACATACTAAAAAAAAATATATAACCTAACATGAAACTAATAAACATAAACTTAATGATAAACAATGATATAATAAATAAGCGATTGACTATACTTGAACTAAACTCCCAAAATCAATAGATTAATTATAATTAGATTAAATAGGCTATGGAAAGAGTTGTCCAAACCAAACCAGTCTCCAATTTAGAAGACGAAGTACGGGCGCGACTCCGTACTCCCATGACCAACAATATCGAGGTACTAATTTAAATAAAATAGGACACGGTGATCAATCCGGTCCCAAGAAAAGGCATGGGCTACCACCATGTACTCCAACTCATACTAGTCCAACACTTGGACGTGCACAAGTCTAAAGCTTATTGCTATTCACTTTCCACTTTAAGTGATTAATAAAAAATTATTTATTAGTTATGACTCACAAAGTAAGACAACCAACATAATCATCAAGGATACATGAAACTTCCATTTTTATCTTAGGATTAGATAAGGTGATCAACAACTTAACAATCCAAGAATAATCCATTATTAGTTCCATAACCAACCATTATTTATTTGTTGATCCAAGTAAACAATCAACCAACTTTTCATAGATGAATAACCAACTTACCAAATAAGGCCCACGGTCCTCATAAATTAATTAAAATAATCCAAAGGGAACAACAAGATCCAATTCATGATCCAATAACAACATAATAATTAATCCCTCATGTGAACTAATAAAATAAAGTTCCCAATCCCATATGCTTGCATCAATCATCCATACAAACATAATACAACCAACATAGGCAACATGCTGCACATAACGGCACAAAACATGTAATTATATTTGAATATAAATCACATATATATGAACTATAACAAGTTCCCTATACATGATACTACATCAATCCTACTCTTAGGACATGATACTAGTCTACTAACACATAGGTATATACGTACCTTGTGTAGACAAAATAAGAGGCCACTTTCATAATCTTAGAAGTCGCCTAAAGAGAATTCTCCGCCTACCAAATATCAATACAATCAAGTATTAATACTCTAATAAATTTCCAGCAACTTTAAGATATTCTAAACCCTCTTTAAAAGTGTTTAAAATCCTTTTTAACCATTAAAACTTCAACTATTAATGTCTCCTAGTATAGTACCACCATACTAGTTATTAAAATCCTCAAAAATCCATCACAGACATCCTAGTAAAAATTCCAGCAACTTATAATATGTTTAAAACCCTTTAAAACATACTTAAACATAACCATAAATATTAGAGTACTCAATTTCATAAAATATAATATAGTACTACAATTTCTAACTCATAAAACCCTAAAAATCCATGCTTTGATGCTTAGAACCCTAGTTTAAACATAATTAATAAATCTAAAATTTAATTACTTCATTATGCAAATCATATAATCTGAAATTTATATTTAAATCATCAAAACTACAAACTTTAACCATGAAATCATTAAATAAATCCTTAAAACATAAACTTAATATTAAATAAATAGAAGAGGAAGAAATAAACCAAAGAGAGAAAAGAAAAGGAGGAGGACGCTGAGAGGGGAGGACCATCGGCGGCTGCTGGCTGCTGCCGCAGAGCGGCGGCGACTTAGCGGCGCGGGTGGCGGAGAACCGAGAAGAAAATGAAGGGGGGAGGGGGAGAAAGTTTGAGTGAGGAAAGAGAGAAGAAGAAGAAAGAGAGAGGACGAAATTAGGGTGAGTGATTTTAGTGTGGGAATTTTAGGTTTAGTTTGGGTTTATATAGGTAACCCCTTGTGGGCTTAGGGAAATGTGTTTGGGCTTTTAATAATCCATAAATGATTTGGGTGCTTGAGTTGAGTTGGGCTCCTCTAACCCATTTTAAAATCTTTTACACTACAACTCAAAATAATTTGACTACTAAATAGTTTTCAAAGTATGACTAAATAAAATATTTGATTATTTAAAAACATTAAATAATCCCTTTGACCTTAAAATAGTCAACACTTAAGAATTTATTTATTTAAATACTAAAATATATATAAATATTCTTTGAAATGTATTTATAAAATTCATAATATCGTGGGGGATTACATGGGGTCCTTAGTGTGTATCCTGACACTAACTGATTGGGAAAAAACCTTTTAGGTTTTTAATATGTGGTGCGAAGCTCCGGATTATGGCGTAAGAGTAGAGGAGGCTTGGAATATAGAGATTTCCGGGACAAATTATGTATAGAGTGGTGCAAAAGCTAAAGAAGGTGAAACAAACCATGAGTCGACTTGAATAAGACAAGATTTCCGGGATCTTGAAATTCAAGTTCATCAAGCTAGACATAAGTAGATGAATGTCAAAATGCTTTACATGGTGATCCTAGAAACAATAGTTTTATTCAAGCTGAAATTGAAGCCAGTGCTAAATGTAGAGAGGTTTAGAAAGCTTATACTTTCATGCTCCAGCAGAAAAAAAATTAATTAGGGTTAGAAATGGGGATCAGAATACTGTAATTTTTCATAGAGCTTTAAAGAAGAAATATCAGCAGAATAGAATATATTCATTTTTGAGTGCTCAGGGGACATGGATAGAATCATACACAGCTAAGGAAGTTAAGAGAGCCATCTTTGATATCAATGATAGCAAAGCTCCAGGGTCCCGATGGATTTGGGAGCGAGATTCTATAAGCAAAGTTGGGACATTATAGGGAGTGAGGTGCGTGATTCCCGTTTAGACTTCTTGAACACGGGGAAGATTGTTGAAAGAAATTAAACCCCTTGTTGTCACTTTAATACCTAAGGGAAATAGTCCTAAAAGTGTCACCGACTTAGACCTATATCCTGTTGTAATATCATTTATAAAGGAATTTCTAAAGTACTGTGTGAGAGATTGAAGCAAGTGTTGTTGCCTCAAATTATTGATGAAAATCAAAGTGCTTTTGTGCATAGCAGATTCACAGCACATAACATCATGATCTGCCAGGATCTTGTGAAGCAGTATGGAAGGAAGAATGTGGCCCCTGGTTGTCTGTTTAAGCTGGATATTAAGAAGGCTTATGATACTGTAAAATGGGAATTTATTGAGGAAATGATGCAAGCTCTCAAATTCCCTGAGGAATTCATCAAACGGTCATGACTTTGTTTGACCACTCATGCCTTAACACCGATGATAAATGGCTCCTCTCCATGGCTTCTTTAAATCGCGAGGTTTAAGACAAGGGGATCCCATCTCCCCTTTGCTTTTTGTAATGTGCATTGAATACCTTTCAAGATTACTGAAAGTGATAAGTAGACATAAAGAGTTCAAGTTTCACCTAGAGGCCTGAAGCTGACACAACTAAGTTTTAATGATGAACTGATTTTATGCTGTAGAGGTGAATTAAATACCATAAGAATGATGATGAGATCAGGCTTCAACATTTTCTCTCAATGCACTGGACTGCATACAAGCCCACGGAAGACTGATGTATATTATTGTGGAATGAATGATGAGGAGGTTCAGGAAGTTTTGACAATGACAGGCTTCAATAAAGGCAAATTCCCTTTTATCTACTTAGGCATACCTATTTGTACAAAAAAAATACCAGAACTCAATGTGAACACGTTGTTGATCAAATGTGCAGCAAAATTAGAACATGGAGCTCAAGACACTTATCATTTGCAGCAAGGTTAACATTGGTTAATGTTGTGCTGTTGAGTATACAGGTGTACTGGGCACAAATAATGGTCATCCCTAATAGGGTGTTGAAAGACATCAATGCCATATGCAGAGGATTTCTTTGGAATGGCAAGGTTTGTTAAAACCTAGGGGCTATAGCACGGGATAGACTGTGTCACAAGAAGAAGGAAGGTGGTCTTGGGATAATGAACACTGAGCTTTGGAATGTTGCAGCCATAGGAAAGCATATATGGATGGTAGCTAGCCAGCAAGAGAATTTATGGGTGAAATGGGTGAAATGGGTGAAAAATGTGTATATCAAGAATCATGACTGGAGTGATTATAGCCCTTCAACCTCTAGTAGCTGGTATTGGAAGCAAATATGATGTGTGAAGGAGAAACTGAAGAGTGTAAGCAATCCTGTTCACTAGGGACAGGGTACATGCAAAATCTCTAAAGTCAATAAATTGCTGCTGGAAGAAAGGCCGAAGTGCCACTGGGATCAGATTGTGTGGGAGAAAATGGCTATTAGGAAGCATCAATTCATAGCGTGGCTACCTATGAACAGGAGACTCAAGACAAAAGATAGAATGGTGAATTACATACAGCAAATGGATCAGAAGTGTGAGTTGTGTGGCAATCAGCATGAGAGCCATGAGCATTTATTCTTCAAATAATGCACCTTCAGTCATAGATGCTGGAAAAAATCAAAGAATGGCTTCAGATGGGGAGTACTACTCTGACATTGCAAAATATGTGCAGAATTAGCAGAGGTTTGCACAGTTTCAAAAAGAGCTTGTTCCATACAAGTATTATAGCTTTGATATACTACATCTGGATAGCTAGGAATACAGTAATTTTTGAACATAAAGTAATGTGCATAAATTATACTATAAAGCAGATAAAGAGTTGTGTAAAGATGAGAATATTAGCTATAAGATCAAAGAAAGTTAGTGAACAGCAGCTGAGGTGGCTTCAGGAAAGCTAAGCTGTAGGTAGAGGTTTCAATGAGTCTGTATAGGCTTTGTCTAAGTAGTTTTAGAGTGAATGGCTAGCAGGAGTCTTCCTAGAAGAGTTGTACTGCCTTCCTCTTAAGTTGTAAATGGTTTTGGTGCAATATATCTCTACTTACTGATAAAAAAAACCATAATACAAATAGGTTCATTTTTCATTAGTTAAAATACAATGTCAGTTAAGAAATAGTTCACTTATTAATTATAATAAACATGTTTTGATCCGTGAAAAAAAAAAAGTTTTTTTCACCATATATCCCCGACAATTTTTTTTTTTGCACCATATACCCCTACAAGTTTCAAAATTCACCATATACCCCCCACTTTTCAAAAAACCCACCAGATGCCATTAATGACTAACGGTCGTTAACTCCGTTAGTCATTAACCCTCAATTGACGTAATTACCCTTAATTACCCCTTACCTAATCTCCCCTCTACTCCTCTCTCTCCCCTAACCTAATTAACCCACTTCCCCTCTCTCTCCTCCACCATTAACACACTCTCTCCTCCACCATTAATACTCTCTAATTTCACCATTAATCCTATCATTTGTTTTTCTCTCCTCATCCTTCATCAATGGCTTACTCCTTCATTTTCTCTCTTCTCCCCACGCTTCCCATCATTGTTGCTTCCACCATTAACATTAACACCATTTTAATTTTCTCTCTCCTCAAAAAAACCTTGCCTTGTTTTCCCACTTTTCAACCCCCCCCTTTTACAAAGTCTCACGCATGATTCCTCTCTCACACAACCATGAAAATAGATCCTTCAATCATCTAATGTACCCAAAATCCTTAAATTAACCATTCAATAATTACCAAAGTTGAACCAAAATAAAAAGAGAAGAAGGAAATTAGAGCAGCCCCAAAATGTATGAGTTTGCCTTATGTTTCTTGCGACAAATACAACAACTTTGCCTTTGCCCACCTTTTTCCCTCCCTCTGCCTTGAATTGCATACCACAACACCACTATGTGGGGCCCTAGAGCCGCTATTCGAACATCATCTCTTGGATTTCCTCCCAAAGATTGAAAAAACATATTGGGTGGCGATTTTGGACCGTTTTGGTGGCGGTTGTTGAGGATTAAGGAAGGGATTTGGTTGGGTTGCAGTTTTTAATTTGGTGTGGGTCGGTATTGGGTGGTGGTTGTCATGGTAAATGATGAAGGTGGTGTGAGAGTTTATGGGTTCTCTCTATTTTTGGTGTTTGTTTGGGATTTTGGGGTTTAGTTTTGGTGTTTGGTAACGGGTTTGGTGGTGATTGTGGTAGTGGTAGGAATGATAATGGAGAAATGGTGATGGTGATAATGAGAGGAGATAAAGTAGGGTGGTGGAGGTGGTATAAATTTAGGTAGTGGTGGTGAGGGTGAAGATGAGAGAGAAAAGAAGGTATCTATTGAAGTGAGCTTGGTGGTGGTGTTAATGGTGGAGGTGGTGTAAAATAAGTAGTGGTGGTGAGGGTGAAGAGGAGAGAGAAAAGGAGGTATGTATTGAAGTGAACTTGGTGGTGGCGTTAATGGTGGAGGAGAGAGAGTGTTAATGATGGAGGAGAGAGAGGGAAAGTGGGTTAATTAAGTTAGGGGAGAGAGAAGAGTAGGAGGGAGATTAGGGAAGGGGTAATTAAGGGTAGTTACGTCAATTGAGTGTTAATGACTAACGGAGTTAACGGCCGTTAGTCATTAATGACATCTGGTGGATTTTTTTTAAAGTGGGGGGTATGTGGTGAATTTTGAAACTTGCAGGAGTATATGGTGCAAAAAAAAATTTATCGGGGGTATATATATGGTGAAAAAACCCGAAAAATAAATTAGCGATTACATGTTTGTACTTTACAAAGTCCACCAGCCATTCCTGTGAAACCACACATCAATTCCAAAACTTAATTCTAACCTACCAAAACATGTTTTTGATGTAGTTTGCATTTTAAATGATAAAGAATCTCACTTTATTTTATTCTATTGATTTTTTTTTAAATCAAATAAAGTGAAATACTATAAACAGAGAAAGAAAAGATGGAAAGAAACATATTGGCTCATGTATATTATCAAGGGCATATTGAGGACTAAGGTTGGCCTAGTGATTGTAAAGCCCTCCTTCCACCCTTGTGACAGGGATTCGATTCTCACCCCTTGTAAGAAGGATCCCCAATTTCCTCCTTCTTACAAGAGAATTCTCCTTACCTTCAAAAAAATTAAATTTATTATCAAGGGTGTTGCTACTTGCTAGATATAGGATTATAAAAGGCTGTTGCCACTACTGGAACCTTCTTATAATGGACTTTCATCCTAGATATAAAAGGTATGTTTTCGTAAAGTAAGTACTAAAAAAAACCAAATTGAGTAACGAAAAGACAAGTGATGATACACGCACCATCCACCGTCGAATGAACCATTATCCTTTCATCTATATACACTAATAAACCTTGATAATTTTGTCCTACATGTCAGCTTCAAAATTGCTCTCAAGAATTAACCCTCAAATCGACACTCTCACAAGAATATTGCCACATGTCAAATTTTTTCACTAAAACATTGTCCAACTAGGATAAATCACCAACGTGTCATGCACTGCACTAATGCATTGGCCGAAAATTTTCAATGCCTCCCCTAAATGATTCGAAATGCAATCAATTAGAATCTTCAATCATGTGCAACTTGATCACCCAAATCTCAATCATTCCTAAATTGCATAACTTGATTTAAGGGATTGATTCAATCAATCTTTAATATGAAAATTAGTGATTTTATGATATTTATTAAAAAAAATTCAAAAAACCGAGTAAAAAACCGACTTTAATTTTGCACTATAAATACCCTACTTATATTTGCATTGCACTACAACATCAAAATTCATAAACCCTAAACACCTTCCCTATATCCGGCCACCTTAATTTTTGTTTAGACTATAATTTTAATATGAGCAATCATTTGTTTTAAACTATAATTTTAATCGTTTGTTTGTATCTATAACACTATAATTTTAATATGAGCAATCGTTTATTTTAAACTATGTATGCATAATTAGAGTTTTATAATTAATAATGTTTGTATGTTTATGGGTTATCTATTTACAGGATGATGGTGATAAAGAGACCAAGTTAAACAACCTTCCGATTTTGATAAACTGAAGACACAGAGATGGATATATCCTTTATTACCAACTCGATTGACACTGATAATCAGCGCATAGGCGGAATTTCTTATTGCAAAGTTGCCAGAGGTACTTCTTCCTTAATTTCTAGCCCTCTGTTATATCAAATTAAATGTACAAAATAAAAAACTTATGAAATTAAATTGATGTTGCGATATGAAAATATAATCAAAGAAACAAAAAAAAAAGCCGGATCTTTTCTCTCTTGCATGTATCATTGCTTATTTTGTGTAAAGTTCGTTACTTAAATAATTAACAAAGCTTTCGTTTTTTTAATAATAAGTTAACCGTAAATTCCTATTTGATCATAAGACTAATTAATTAGAATTTGAAATAGACTTTTAAGAGAAGTTTAAAGGACCAATTTCTTTATATACCGACCATAAATAAGATAAAGTAAATAATAATTTGTACATTTTAATATATAAAACAGTAACTAATTAAAAAAATGAATCTTTAAAAAAATTTGCAATTTGAAACAGAAAGACTCTATGAATAAGAAATCAAAAACACAAAAAAAAATGAAGAAAGATGTATAGAGCTAATAGAAGAAAGAAAAGAACCTGGATATATACTATATAGATCTTTGGCCATTTAGTGATGAACTTCTAAACAACAGCGCCGCCCGAAGAAAATATAGAGGGCCCGGTAATCTTCAAAAAAAGGCCCGTGTATAAAAAAAAATAAAAGAAACCACCAAAATATGCAAGTAAACCAAATAACAAACATGCATCAAACTAAGTTTTTCTCTTCAAAATCTTTTGATATATTCCAAGTTGAAATTAATTCAACAAACTTTTCATTATCACTATTATTTTGTTTAAATATTATTTTTTTTAATTTGGTTGGGCGGTGGTGGGCCCTCCCCGTCCACTGTCTGGCGGGCCCCCTAAAACTTCACATCAGAATTTTTTGGCTTAACTCCTTCAACATTTTCGACATGCATGATGCCCCATCCAAAATGAAAATTTATAACCTTAAAGAGGAATTATTTACACCTTTTTTTTGTCCAGAATTGTTGTTTGTTATCCAAGATATAATGAAAAAAAATCTAAAATTATTTTGTTAGTTTTATAAGGGCAAATCTTTTGAAGAATTTGTTTGGCAAGAGAAATCAGTGGAAGAAGAGAGTGAATGGTAAGAAAAGTTTTTCGGGTTATGGTTTGAATTAGTAGTACTAGTATTTTTTGCACGCGATGCGTGCGCGAACATTGCGGTGATATTGTACATGTTTCTTTTGTTTTCAAAAATCTAGAAGTTACTTTCACTAAAAAATGTGTGGTTATTTTTTAGGGAAAAAAATCGTAGTTACATTAGAGTTTTTTTAAAAGTTCTATGACTTTTTTGCCCTCATTAGTTATCTTGGAAGAATAAAAATATAAAGGGGACTTTTTAAGGAAGTTGGACATTGAAGTCTCGGGAGTTGACATATAGAATAGAGATGAGTGTTTATTTGTTTGGCAAGAGAAATCATTGGAAGAAGAGAGAGAATGGTAAGAATTTGTTTGGAAAGAGAATCTGTGGAAATTTCGTGAGTTATGGAGAAAGTATGAGTGTTTATTTACTCATTATATATAATATTACATATTACTGATGGTGCATGTTAAGATTAAGAGATAAATAGAAAAGGTCTTGCATGTTTTGATTGAGAGAGAGGGGGGGAAATAGATGAAATATTTGTGTTATTTGATATTTGATTGGTAAGTACTCCTCCCCACCATGTTTTATCTATATGGAATATAATCCATAGCTAATTTTGCTATATTTGTCAATGCTTTATTTCAATACCTATGTAATTATTATTTTCTTAACCGATCTACATGATAAATATATATGATTTAGTGATGCTCGAATCATTTTTGCCCTACTGATTTGTCGTGGTTTTAGAGTATGTTTTTGTAGGCCAAGTGCTACTTGAGCAAAATCGTATGGAAAAGTTGGTTTTCAAATATTTTTTGGGAACTTCGATGGAGAAGATGAGATGTTTAAGATTTAGAGAAGACATTCGTATAGAGATATTATAAATTTAAAAAAATTTGGCCAAGTGTGATAGAGAAAGTTTATATAGTCATATATAAATAGATAGCCATATAATTTACGTGTTGAGTTGCATTATATATAGATGAATGTGCTCATTTATACAATTATACTCCATCCGTTTTCTTTTGTTGTTCCTTTTTGTTAATAAAAATAGTTTTCCCTTTTTTGTTAGTTTCCAATATATTTGGCCGAAGTTTATTTACCTTTGTTCTATCTCAACCATCAACTCTTACATTTACTTTTTATTTCTTCATCATATTATTATATAATAATTCACCAACCCTTAAATCAATTCAATTATAATAAATCAACTCTCTTGATTGAAATACCGTTTCTAAAATCAAGCAAAGATATAGCTTAATATATATGTTTAACAAAACTTTCCTTTGCACTTGCCAAATCAACCGTTCATCTCAATGCAAATGAATCCACAATAAAGTGAAATCAAGTCCTTGCTATAATTTCCATGATCGGAATATTGCAAAAAGTTTTTTTATTGTCCATATTCATACAAACTCATACGGATTGTCCAAGGCTTTTTTTTGTAACTCCTATTGCAAAAACTCACTGTAAAACCTTATTCCCCAAGGCTTTGTAATGGTAACTATATAATAAGTACACATGAATAATAGTAAAACTCATACGGATTACGATTACCAATTCACACGGGAGGTTTTATGATATCGTCTTTTTTTAATGAGGAGTTCGATATCATTTTTTTTGTTTGACATGGGGTAAATACATAAAGATAGCATCTATTTGGTTGGCGTTTGGCCTAAGATGTATTTTTTATATTATTTATGCATCAACATTATTGTTATACTCCCTCTGTCCCACAAAAATATGAATACTTGGTGGCACACGTAATTTAAAGTGATAAGAAATAGTGTAATTACTAAATATTATTTTCTTAAAAAGTAGATGTGATAGGAGTTTGTGGGGTTTTCAAATTGAAAGAGATAGAAAGTTGAGTAATTTTTTATTGATAAAGTTAGAGTGTGGGTCGAAAGGTATAAGAAAACCAATATAAAGCGTAGGACCATGTTAAAAATGAAAGTGTTCAAACTAATTTGGGACAATGTTCACTCTATTCTGAGACGGGGGGAGTAGCTCATGAGACTTTGTGATGGACTTTAAAAAATAACTTATAGGTACTCAATTCGACCAACTTTTTCAAATTCCCCGTCTCTTATAGGCCTCTTAACACCGAAAGTTCGCCAAAAGAAGGCAATGAAGAAAGAATTATTTTTTGGGTTTTATATGGGCATTGTTTCCTAAGTTTGACATTATGTAATCTGATTCTTTTGTATACAAATTTCAATATATTTAGATAATGGTTTTAAATTTGAATCGCATGATGTTATTTTTAGAGGGAATTAGATAGAATGGATTTGGGGTGGTTGATCGATATAGAAGTTCAAAGGTTGAAAAGGGAAGGTGAAAGAGCAATGCTAACAAGTAGGAAGAGGTAAAGAAAAGTTAAAGTAAATGGAAAACATTTTTATATAAATTAATATGTAGGAGACTTAATTCTTATACTTATTTTAATATAAATTAATATGTAGGAAACATTTTTAATATGTAAGAACCAACGAAGTGATTTAAGAGTTGTTTTACAAAATTCTTATACTTATTTTAATTAGTATAAAGTGAATAGAAAATGTCCTTTATAACAAAATATACTTTTTTTATTATAGTCGAAGAAGATTGCATGAAACAAAATATATAATATCATCGGGAAATAACTCAATGATACTAACTACTAAGAAGCCTTTTAGTGGATATATCAAACGGTAATAAAATGCTTTTATTTACTACTATATAATGTTCCCTATAAATTGTTTCACACTTTATCGATCAAGAAGCAAGTTTTATGAAAGTTTTATGAATGTTAAACAAGCTTCGCTGACTGCAAGACAAAAAAGAAAGTATTTATTGAAAGACAAACGTGATGGGTGTTTTTGTTTCGACACAGAATATATAAGATGGAAAATGAAGGACACGTCGTATCTTTATCAAATGTCTTCCTTTATCTTTCATATAGTAACCAATGTATAAAGCCTTTTACCAATTTATTGTGTAATTTTGTTGTAAGACATAATATTTTGTTACCGTATTTTTTATCATATATACTCAAGTGTACGCACAAACAAGATCCCTAAATATATGTACACCAATAAGTAATACTATGGGTCATATACAACCTCGATTGTTTCTTTATCTTAAACACCTTGCATCAAATGTTCATGTACTTAAAATATATAGTTGTTATGGAAGTATAACAAGTTTTCTTTATAGAAGAAGTTATACAACTTATCTTTTTTAAAAGTTTCACAAAATTTATAGGAAAGAACAAGCTCAATTTAAATATAACTTATAAATGATATAATATAGTGGTTTAGCTGTAATTTAGATTTATAATACATGTGCTATTTTAGTTTGTTAGAATTTTTATGCCTAATTAGAATATAAATTAAATATTATAGCTAGAATGCGAGGAAATTTTCATATTATTGAAATAAATAATCTAAATAAGGATAAAAAGTCAGTACAACATACTATTGAAGTATACGAGTCATCACCAAATTATAGAATCCGTAACAATTATCTTATTTTCTTTTCTATTTTCCCCTCTAAGACACAAGTAATAAAAATTTGCACTCAAAAGAATGTATATTTTTTTGGCAAAACATCAACCAAGTTTTGCGAAAAGTAAATTTGCAGATATGAAACGAATTATCTATTACTTACCTTCTTACACACTGCTTTTGACGTGTACTTAGTTGAAGATATCAATATTAAAATTCATATGAATGCAAATATGAATGAGGAGATGAAAGAGGAACATGAAATTTGTTGGGTCTGAGTCAATCGTTACACAAGTTTAAACTTACAATCCGGTTCCTAAAATCAAGCATAGATTGACATGTATAAGAAATTTTAAAGAAAACTTTTCTCTAAACTTGCAAGAAATCAACTGATTGGTTTTAAATAAAAATCTTCATAAATTTATGATTGCTAAATCAATTAGAATACCGAGTTGTAAGGCATTATTTGATTCACACCTATAAATTGGTTCAATTTAATCAATTAAATATATATGCCATATGTACCTTATTATATGTATTCATTATGCCGAGCTCTCCCACACTATAAGTATACCTGCTTTGCTGATTTTTTTTATCCACACTAAGCTATTAAATGCCTTATTATATGTATTCACTTTTGCATGGTTTAAAATTCTATCCTCATATTTATGTAGTCATAGGTTTGTATTAGTTTAGTGAATCTTATAAGCTAATTAAATGCTTATTATATGTATTCTCTTTTGCATGGGTTAAAATTTTATCCTCATATTTATTAGTTTATTCAATCTTATATGCTTTTATATGATTGGTTCTTTGTATGTCTCTTACTCTCTTTGTGTTACTCTATAATAAATTTTGTACCCCTGATGATGTCCGATCATTATTATTTGCAGTAAGTCATCAATTTTATTTAGAAAATTTTATTTTATTTTGTATCATCTAATACTCTTTATTTCAATTACTAATTTGCAGCTACACTTGGTCGATGATAATATGTAGTAATTGTTTGTAACAAAAGTGACGCAAATGATTTAAAAATAGGAACAATAAATATGACATTTTTCATTACATTCTTCTTTTTTTTTACACATTACAACTAAATATTCATACATGTTCATATTACAATCTATAAACAAAAAGATAATTTTTAAGAAAAATTTCACGTGGAAGAATATATATTATTGTTAATAATATATACAGATTATTATACACTATTTAATAATTATTTAAAATTATTTTTAAATTATTATGTAAATATTTATGTTTCTATTGTTTCCTACTGTATATGTATGATTTTTTTAATAAAAAAGTTAGATTGCAATAAATAGTGGTTGGTAATCACAAAAAAGATGAAATGGTCGTGGATCAAAACTAAAACACGAATTGGATCACCACCGTTGTTGCATTTCGTAAATGGATAAAACATGCAAGTAAAGTAATACCTTCATCAAGTAAACTTACTTGCATCAAGTAACGGATTACAAATTTCGACTCTATCCGAGAAAAAAATTCATTGAAATTACAAGAGAACTAAAGTAATACCTTCAAATTATATAAGACATGCAAGTAAGTTTTAATTGCATTTTGGAGAAGATCAAAATAGATCGGGTCAAGGGCAAGACCACGTCTTATTGCATGTTGTGAGACACTAAATTTTCGCTGCTGGAAATATTCTTGGGATGTTAAAGGCTTTACACAAAATGAAGTGGAAAGAAGGCAATAAAGAAAAGAATAGTTTTTCGGATGTTTATTTAAGCATTATTCCTAAGTTTGACATTATGTAATCGATTTTTTTAAATACAAATTCTAATATGTAGATAATGGATTAAATTTGAATCACATGATGTTATTTATTGAGGAAATTGGATAGATTTTCAAAGGTTTAAAATGGAAGGTGAAGCAAGAGTTCGATTCTAGGAAGAATGGAATGGTAAATGGGAAACATTTTGATAAATGGTTCCAAAAGACTTAATAGAAGAACCAACAAAGTGATGTATTTGCCAATTACAAAGTTTTTTTTATACCATATTTAAAGTAGTACATATAAGTACACACATAAGTTTAGATTATTTTATATAAGCAAAAAAAATTATTGAATAGAACATGACCTTAATAATAAAATATTTTTCTATTATAATCAAAGAAGATTCTATGGAACAAAATATGATATATCATCGGGCCGGGAAATAACTAGCTCAATGCTACGAAGTTATAGAAGCCCTTACCAATAAGACAATCATTTTATTTATGCTACATAATGTCACTATAGATTGTTTCACACTTTCTCAAGCAATTTACTTCCTTAAACAAGTTTTTCGAGTGTTACTTTGATAAGAAAATAAGTTTTTCGAGTGTACTTTGATAAGAAAATAAGTTTAGCAGATCGCAAGATGAAAAAGAAAGTGTTTTTTAAAAGACAAGCATGATGAGTGCTTTTCTACAACACATAATAACATAGAAAATGAAGGATAAAATATTCAAAGGTCATATATCCAAAAAAGTATATGTCTTTTTTATGAAAAGAAATTTTTGTATATACTTGATGGACTTAATGATAGTCTTTTATTTTGTTATTTCTATAAGAAAAGGAACAAAAGATATATTGGACGAGAGAGAGGAATTTCCAAGCATGTTGGATTTTTTTTTTTAAGGAATGAGTTAGGATCATAGCAAATCATTGATTTTATGGCCTGTGTATACCTTGTATAGTACTATTATTAGACCAAACTGTGTGAAGCCATCATTGGCTTTGTGTGAATATTGAATATTAGATGTGTCAATTACAAATGGTAAAATGAAAAAAAAATCGCAATTTGAAGGGCTCTTCCTAAAGGACCAATGAGATTTTTACTATTATAATACTTTCTAATTTTTTACTTAAACAAACAATATAGTGTTAGTCTATCAAGATTAGTGAAATTTTAAAAACTTTTAAGATGTACACGTGTACGTTTGATTCACGTGTTGGAGAAGCCCAATTTTAACAATTCTTGCAAAACAGATAGTCTTGAAATGTTCCTCATAGATGAAGATGTAATATTTCATATTGGACGATTTTTTTTATATTATTGTTCAAACAAAATATTTATTACATAACTATGTTATTTTCTTCACGAAATATGATTATCTTTCTTCAAGCAAGTTATATAGTTGCCTTTGTCCCGATGATTACGGAAGGGAGACTAAGAGAAATATCAAAGTTATTGGTTACATCTAACATTGGTTTAGAAGAAGCTATCCTTCATGAGTTTAAAATATCTATGAATTACTTATCTAAGATGGAAAGATGTGAATGATTATGACTTCTTCAATATGGGTTCAATGAGATGAATAAACAAAATCGTGCACGATTATGTTTTTTCTTATTTATTGGAGAAAATTCAGAAGAATTTCTTTACGTATTAATAATAGTGTCAAAATTGGAAACGAAGAGTTATTTTGGGATATGAGGGAGTAACAGGTAAAAGAAAAGTCTTTTTAATCCAATCATTTTTTATATTTGTGAAATATTGTTAAAGAAGTTTAATTTGTCTTTTCTTCCCTTTATTGTTATTTTGTTAGTTTTATAATTATTAATGTTGTCATTAGATTTAGACTTAATTTTGTTTCTTTAATATGCCACTTAACTTTTGGACTGGATGAAATCTTACCTAATAATAGGATACAGTGGAAATTACATATTTGATCCACTTAATGTCTAAATAATTTAATAGTAGTCATAAATTTAGGAAATAATAAATTAAGTTTGAAAAATAAAAGGGTGTATAGGTTATAAAAAGGATTTGATAAATATTTATATGTTAGATAGTAGGCATGATTTCAGGAACTATATCAACATAAAAAGGAAAATAGACTTAAATACGGTGCACGTAATAAATATACAAAGACAAAAAATATTATACACTCATAACTAAATAACGTGTGATAATAGGTGTGTTAATAGACTTGATTATTGCCTAATATTACATAATCAAATATATAGCGCAAATCATGTCTTAACATATTAGCCTATGATTAGCTTGCATCTAAGGACCTAAATGCACGATTCTTTACCCGACATATTTAAAAAGCAACTAAGGTTAGCTTTTATGATTAGATCGTCAGACTTCCATCCAAGGAGTCATACAAATTTTCTTCAAGGAACTTTTCGTATTATATTGGACTAACTTTTGGAACCGTGCATGTTGTACGTGAGATTTGTATTATATCTTTTGAAGAACTTATGATGATTTTCTTAAATCGTAGTGTATATATTCATAGATAATTAATGTAATATCAAAGACATGAAAGTAAGGCACATGTTATAAGGTACACCTTGGAGTATATAGAACTTATATACTCCCAATTCATTTAATTTAAGTGGCCCCACTCAGAAAAAATGAAAATATTGAGATTGTTTCTTGGGATTATATAGCTCTGTGTACTCCTAAGGTGTACCATATATGTTATTCGTAAAAGTAATGGCATATTAATTTAGCTTATGTACTAAATATAAGTAAAGTAAAGTATACATAAGTTCAAATAAGATGAGATAAGAGAAGTTTAAATTAGATAACATAAGTTCATATATTTAAGATATGACAAGTTAAATAATAAGTTAAGTTCATATAAGAAGAGATAACTTATGTCGATCAAAATTCAGTAGTACGACAAACTTCCTTGCAAATTGACTAATGATTAGCTATAATATTCTAACTATGTCGATCAATATTCGGTATTATCACTTAATTACTTCCTTGCAAATTAACTAAAACCCATCAACAAATTACAAAATCAACAAAAAAATCCATAGTGAAAGAAAAAAGGGTACATGTAGATTGCAGGTTGCAGTGTAGCAGACACTCAGTGGTGGGTCACATGATCCACCTTAAAAATAACTATATGAACCACTAAACACACGGGTTAGAAGTCAGTTTGAAAATAATTTCAATACATGATTATAAAATTTTAAATCACAAGTTAATATTCATCACCATGATTATAGGAGAAACTAATTAAAATCTTCAATTTGTAAAACAAAAAACTCCCCATGCAGTTCGCTGGTGATTTAAGACAGATATTGTCAGTCGTTCCCAAAGAAACCAGACAAGATATTGTCTTCTCAACAATCAACAGTTCTTACTTATGAGATTTTTTGTCGTGTGCTGAGATTAACGCAAAATATGCGTCTAAGAACAGGTTTCGGTAACTCGAATGTGGATGAAATTAGCGAATTCTCAGAGTGGATTCGGAACATTGGAGACAGTAAAGTTGGTGAACCAAATTACGGTGAAGCCGATGTAGAAATTCCTCATGAGTCATTGATATGTGGAAGAGATGAACCTATTTCTACAATAGTGGAGAGTACATATCCTGACCTAGAGGATCACATATGGGAAGCAAAATATTTTCAAGAAATAGCTATTCTTGGTCCAACTAATGAAATTGCTGACATGGTTAATGAACACGTATTTTCTCGCTTGCCAGGTGAAGATTGAACATATATGAGTTCAGATGCAATTTCAATCGAGGAAGAGAATTCTAGAGTTCATGTGATGTACTCTACTGAATTTCTAAATACGATCAAGTGCGGGGCATTGCCAAATCATAATATAAGATTGAAGGTAAGGAAACCGATGATGCTCCTAAAGAATATCGACCAGACTTCTGGGCTATGTAATGGTACCAGGTTAGTCGTCAAGCATCTTGCCAATCACATTATTGAGGCTGTAGTTGTGTCCGGAAGTAATGTGGGGGACAAAGTTTTCATTCCAGAATGACACTTACACCATCAGACGCAACAAAGTTCCCGATAAAATTCCAGAGAAGGCAGTTTCCATTGGTTGTATATTTTGCAATGACGATAAATAAAAGCCAAGGACAGTCTTTAGCCTATGTAGGATTATATCCCTCTGCCAATATTCAGCCACGGACAATTCTATGTTGCTATATCAAGAGTTACAAACAAAAAGGATTTGAAAATTTTAATCTGTGATAAAGAGTGCGGGAACTCAAATGTTACCACAAATGTAGTATATAAGGAAGTATTTCAGAATGTGTAATAAGTATTACGAAAACTCAAATATTTATGTAATTACTTTTTCTTTCAATGTGTTCATATAGTCACGCACAGTTGTCTTATTGGCTATTTTGTTGCATAAAATACGATAATGTTTTTTTTATAGTTATATGTAACTTTGTTTTATTTATGTCACCTTCGTACTGTAAAACCTTTTCTTTATATGAACGCAAACAATTAGCATCCCGTGCATTCTTGCATGGGCTTTAAACTAGTTGACTTAATAATTTACATAGAGAAGCAAGTTGGAGCAAGTTGACTTAATAAAATGCACGCGTAACGCAAGTGGGAGAAGCAATGCTTGCGTGCAAGATTGTTTTGTTTATTTAAATAAAAGGCTTCAAAAATCAAAACCGGACATTCATTGTAAGCGTATTTTATTGCCTACGTGGTATGAGAGCGGATATAATTACCTTATGTAAAGGTTTTATTTTGAAAAATATTTTGAAGTTGCCGAAAATTCTTTAAAAGAAAACTCATAAACCTAATAGGATATTGGGAAATCATACGAACAACTTAGAGACTTATTCAATGTATATTTCCCCATTGTACCGTCATTATTGCTCATTGAACCAAAAATTGAGTTGGGTGAGGGTACAAACATGATCAAGAATCACATTTGCCCATTACTGACCTCTGCTTAACCCGGTTCATAGACTAGTTTTATGCAATTAAACAACCAAGCAATTGATTTCAACATCCTAAAGATATTAATCTACGTCGGTTCATTAAACACGCAAAAGATTATTTTTTAGTGATACATTTATTGAGCAATCAAATAATTGTCCATATTATCTAATCAGGCGTTAGCATATTTATTTAGGTTTTTATTAAGAAATAAATAAAAGGTGATCATGTATTACAATCAATATAAAATTATATATGAAAAACAAATAAAAATAAACAAAGAAATATGTGCAAGCAATAAAATGCTACATAAATATATACAATCGCAAGAATACGTTAATTATCTACATCATGGGAAAGAACATTAGTACCTTCAATAAAATAATAAAAAAAAATTCAACTTAATTAAAGGAACACTCAGAAATTATGCCTCCGTTTGAGTCGTTAATTTAAACGGATCTAGAATAAATATTTAGCGAGCCTTAACAAATATTGTTTCTGGATTTAGTATTCGCGTCGACTAAAATAAATCATTCGTTGGCTTTTATTGAGAAAAGGAATGCTTTTTGGTTGTTTGATGATGACGGTGATGATGATGTGGTGTTAGTATTAGAGCAGGTATAATGGGTGGGTGAGCTTTTGTTGGTCTTTGTATTTTTTCCATTCTCTCTTCTTTCCTCTTTCTTACACCTCACATCCCACTAGGGATGGCAATTGGGCAGGGCGGGTGCGGAGGATGGTACCTCCACACCCGCACCCGCATAAAATTTTCATCCCCATCACCGCCCCACCAACCAATGCGGGGGGAAATTCCAGACCCATCCCCACCCCCACCAGGTACGTATTTAAACTCATCCCCGCCCCACCACCCGCATGGGTACCCGCACCCGCTTCGTACCCGTGTCGTACCAATTTCATCCCCGCCCCACCACTCGCATGGACACCCGCACTCGCTCCGTACCCACGTCATACCCACATATTTATATTTTGCAAGATAAAATTATTAATAATATAATTATATAAATAGAATTTAAATAATAAATATGCGGGCGGGCGGGGGTGGGGCGGGGCGGGCAGGGATAGGGCGGGGATGGGGCAGGTATAGCATAAAATACACACCCGCTCCACCACCTATTGCAGGTACGATTTTATTCCCCATCCCTGCCAAACCTAGACCCATTCCCGCCCCACTTCGACGGGGATGGGGCGGGTCTCCTACTTGACCCGTCCCACTGCCATCCCTACATCCCGCTAACTCTCCACCAACTCATCTTTTTTTTCTCACAATGGGTGAGCTAGTCTTACTTGGCTTTTCTATTTCTCTCTCTTACTTTTGCTATACCCCATCATATACTCTCGTTCCCATCCAAAATATTTTTATTCTTTTATAGAGTAGATAATTTGTATTCATGTTTTAATTAGTAATACATTAATCATTTTATATACATTTTAAATATTTTAGGTAGGAGAAAGTGATTAGAAAGAAAAATAGGTTGGAAAAAAATACTGTAAAATATATTAAATTTGGGCTCAATTTATAGATAAAAAAAATTTATAGCTGAACTGTAATTTTTTTAAAATAAAATTATAAGCTGAATTTTTTTATTTACTTCAAAACAAAAAATTCAATAATCTTGTACAAAACAAAAAAAAACAGCAACAATAAAGCAATCTTGTACAAATGGCATCACGTCCTTCACTGATATGCACGCTGTCCAAGACTTAGTTGGTCTGGCAGACAAGACCAACTCATTGTAAGAGCTAGCTGTCCTAATGGTAAAACCAAATAAAAGTTTTTCTAGACCAAGTATTAGGTCGTGACTCGAGAGGAGTATTAGCTGGGGTCTGGGGATATAGGGGCGTAGAGTGGTTAGGAGTATTACAGTTCTGTAGGTGTAGACATAGAAAGTTAGACCTGTAATGATAAGGCAATAATTAGATGATGATTGATGGAGTTTAACTTGTGTGGACCTGGTCCACAATAACTTATTGTGGACCAATATCCTCACACGTGCGAAGAGACCAAAATAAAATGCAGCCCAAACAAAACAATAACTCATTCTCTCTCCTCATTTGTACACCCGCAACTTTCAAAAAAAATCCAGACATTCTCTCTCCACATTCTCGGATCTGCAGTCCGCATTTTTCAAAGTAAATTGTGCATTTTTCTCTCTCCTCAGATCAAAATCAGCAATCTCGCGGAATTTTACGATCAAAATCAGCAAAATTACGAAGAAGATAAGAGAACTATGGAGCAACAATCTAATACAATTTCAACAATCTCACAACCTAATCTCAACAACAACATAATCGAGTGTGAATCGAGTCGAACCAACAATGAAGGTATGATATTCGATTTTACGTTGAATCAAACTAGGTTGTTATTCCAAATTAACTTTGCTTGTGCGAGTAAGGATGATTAGAAAAAAAATTCAGTTTATCTAGAAATTCAAGCTTCAAATATTAAAGACGATGAAAACGAAAATCACGACATTATTTATACAAGTGCTGAAGGTAATTATTTCGAAACCAATTTGTTTTTATGTTGATATTTTGTTTATGATTCATTAAAAAATCACAGTATAAATTTCTTTATGCTTCTGTTGTTAATGTTTTGTAGTATGTTTGTTTATGATCTGCTTAGTTGAAGCTATGCATACAATGAGTGATTGAATTTTTTCGATTTTCGTACTAAATTGGATGTTTGTGGAGATGATTTTATTTCGAGTATATTGTTATACAGATCTACTGTAACTACAACTTCAAAGGAGGTCACTATATATAAATCTAAATATGCACCGATTAAAGCATGTTGTTGGGTAAATATAGTAATTATATCATGCAAAAAGGTAACTATATACTGATAATGAGTTTACTATAGGAAAATTGATTAACATATACTTGAAAACACTGACATATATAAGATAGATGTCACTATGACATAAAGAAGGTAACTATATGTCCATATAATAAAGAATAACTAATAAAAACTTTAAGTAAAATATAGTTACTTTTAAAATGACATAGTAACCATTTGTAAGTTAATTTGTTTTTATAATAAAAATAGTATTGTCATAATAATCAAATACTTAATGGTAACTACAACTGATAAAAAGGTCACTATATCCTATAATACGAATAGCAAAAACAAAAATATTAACTTAGTTATTAAATGTGCTTCACGTTCACAAGAAACAATGTTGATGAAGATATTTCAGGTTGGTTAGTAGGGCACATAAGGGAGACACTTGATGATATATATGAATTATGTCGTCAACATGCAACCACTGTAGGATTTAGTATAAGTAAAGCAAACCAAGTAAGGATAACAGGGTGTGTAGAAATCATACAAAAGTTTTTGTATGCTATGTAGCACGACTACAATGGTGTAAAGTGAGCTTTTAAGTAACCAACTTCATCCTTCTTGGTTAATTCAGGCCATGGTTATCATGATGTTGCTTATTAGGTATATCCTTGTAGATAAACTTGTTTTCAGTATTGTGACATGCTTGCTGAATTTGCAGGAGCCTTGCTTCAATTGGATTTTCTGAAACTTTTCTCCTGCCATATGTAAACTCAAGTTCTTGAATAGCTTCTTCAAATGAGAGGCTCTGGAGATTTATATAGCTGAAATTTCTTGCATACATATTAAATGATTTAGTCCACTAAAATAATAATTAGATTGTTAATGAGCAAACTTTGAGTGACTATTTGTCTCGCCTGTTATGTTCTATAAGCCTATTAGCTCAATTGGTCGAGCACTGTGTACTAACATTGCACAGAGGATGTAGGTTCAAATCCTACATAGGCTATTGGTTTCAAATTGTTAATCATCTACTCAATTGGTCTAACACTACCACCCTTGTTCAACATTAAGGTATTGATTAATAGCCACAACCACAACATTTGTATTATAATGACCCTTTTCTCGATATAGTCACCCTACCTTTTCAACGTATATTTACACATTTAACATATAGGTACCCTTTTTTCTTATAGAGTTACTCTTTCTATCATAGTGACCTTATTTCTCATGTAGTCACCTTTGTTAACCTATACTTACTCCTCTTTTATAGCTATAATTTTCAAACTATACTCCCCTTTTTTTATATATAAAGTTACAATTATATTTTAAAAATATAGTCACCCTTTTTGTACAAATAGTTACACTTTTTAAAAAATTGTCACCCTATTTTACATTGTAAATTACCATTATTATAAGTACCCATGCTAAGATAAATGGGCTCTTTTTAACAAATAAGGACCTTTGTTACACATATAGTGACTCCAAGGTAGATATAATCACCCTTTTTTAATAGATAAAATGACCCCTATTTATATGTAATCGCCTTTCTTTATACATATAGAGATCTCTATTTAATTAAATATAATAATAATTACCCTTTTTCATGCATATAGTGACCCCTATTTAAATATAATCACCCTTTTCCTTACATATAATGATGCCTTGAATGTGGTTCGTAACATCTCAAATGATTAAAATGGAGCAATTAAATTGGAGCCTGTCTTTTGAATGTTTTTATTCGTAATCATGTTACCTTTCCTAATATATAGTGACCATTTTTGTAATATAGTCAAATTTTTTTACATGTAGTATTTTTTTTAGGGGATGTAGACATGTAGTTACATACTTTATGTTAAGTTACCTTTTTCTATATTCAAGTTGAATTCTACTCTTTAATTTTTTTATAAATGTTGGGGTCGTTTTACGATAAGCTGTCTTAATTAAAGTTACTACACTTTCAAACACAGTGATCACTTTTCTCATATAATCACCTCTTTTAATGTATAGTTACTACTTATTATAGTTACCATTTTCAAACCATAGTCACCCTTTTTGTACAAATAGTTACACTTAATAGTCACACTTTTTAATTAGCTATAATAAATAAAATTATCTTAGAAATTTCTCTAAAAAACTTACCCATGCATTTCATAGACAAAATAATATCAAGCAGAGATTTATATTTCATAGCCTATGTAGGATTTGAACCAACATCATTGTGCAATTGCACATAGCTCTACCAGTTAAGCTAATAGGCTTTACTTAATTGAGCTAAAGAAAACACTTCTCAGAAAAAAGAAAGACAGAGATTCAGATCATCATCAAACATAACTTTATGCTTTAAATTGCATTATGGCCATATTAAAAAAAAATTGATGGATGCAGTACAGTTATAGATAAATATGAAATCATGTCATTCTACATATAGTGATATATATTGTAACATAGTGACGGTTTGTTATTTCATTGTGACACTTTGAAACAAATTGGCATAATCATGCCAAAATACGAACAAATGCAGTTTTTATCACAAAATCAAAGTCCATAACAAGTTGCAAAATGCTAGTTCTTAAAACATAACTAGAATCACGCCACAATACCAAAATACACAGTTATGAACACACAACTACGTAATCGCAATAATTTTTACCATAGTGACCCTAATAATGACTACAATCATGCCAATTTACATATAGTAACTAAATTGGTAGCATAGTGGCCTTTTAATCATGCCAAAATACAGATTACACATGTCAGTAATCATCATGAAATTAATTCATACCAAAGCGCCACAAAGGTCGGCAACAATCGCACAAGTTAGACCACAAATTGAAGAAAACAACAAATTGAAACTCTAATTCGCTATTTCTAACCAATCAAACAATCTCCAACAAATTATGAAACCCTAATTGTGAATTCAATTTAGAGAAAACATCAAACAAACCTTAATTTCAAAATCTCAACGAATTTATCCATAAAGTTCTCTCTTTTTCTCTTTCCTTCTTCTCCATAAATTTGACACTTAATCGCCGAGGTTTTTTCGTGCCAAAAGAAATCTTTGGAGATGGATTCATTTGACTTTGCAAAGCTCCCCCATCTCTTCGTCTTCATTTTTACTCTTCTGCTAGTAGTCTGTTTCTCCTCATTTCACATCTTCCAATTTAATTCAATTCGATAAAAAATGAAGTTTATTGAAAGAGATGAAGAGTAGTTATGGGGTGTAGAAGATGAAGGGGAAGATGGAGAGATGAATAGTTTTTTCAGGGAAGAGAGAGAAATTTAGAGCCAAGTTCTTTGTAAAAGAAGGAAGGTGAGGTTTAGAGTCGCGGTACCTGATTCCACATGTGCCAAAGTTGCAATTTCTCTCTTTTGCCCCTAGGTCCACACTAATATTAGTGTGGACCAGGTTCATTTAAGATTTTTGCTGATTGATGAGTGGTTATGATTAAGGGATGGCGTTGATATGTGTAGTAGTGGGGGTGGGATTTGTACTTTTGTTGGTGAGTTAAGATAGATTAGTGAGCTGAAAGTGGCATGGAAGATAAGAGTTGAGGGAGAATTAATATACGTGAGGATGAATGTGAAGGAGGTCCCGACTCCCGCCAATTAATGTGATGATCAAAATTCAACACAATATATATGGGAGAAGAAAAATACAACCGGCCAAGAAAAATCATCCGTAAGATTGGCAATCTACCCGATCTTTATCTTTTTAAAACAATTTTTTGTCAAAAGTCATTTAAAAAAACACATATTTTATAATATTTGAGATAATTAATAAAAATAATTAAAATGATTAATTAATTCTATTATTTAAAATTGGGTTAGAAAAGAACTTTAGAAAACAGGTTTTCATAAAACTATTTTTAAAAGATTTTTAAAAGATTGAATTTTATAAAACTATATTAAAATATCTTTGGGCCTGGAATATGGATCGGGCATGAAATAATTATTTTTAGCCTCGTTTGTTATTCTTTTTTCAATCCGGGCAGACAGAGGTATTAATCATCATAGGATACTAAATTGGAGAGATAGATTCATGTGTCTACTTTCATTTATGCATGCAATAATCCATGCACGACTATAAAAAGGTACCCTTTGCACCCCTTCTTTCCCCACACAAACCAAAGCCAAAACCAAAATCAATCATTCAAACAAAAAAATGGCATCCACCCACCACCTTTTTCTTATCCCATTTCTTGTATTCCTAACACTGGCCACCCACTCACTGAAAGCCAATGCGCAGTTTAGTTTTGGCCGCTTGAGCATGAGCCAAATACTTGTCCATGGAACAACAACTTGCTCTGGCACTCCCGTGCCTAATCTCAGTGTGGCGGCTAGATTCAATGGCACTGTAGTTGCCTCCGCAATCATCACCTCAAATGGCTCCTTCATTCTCCCCATAAATGTGAATAATCTTCGAAATTTGACATTGTCGGTCAAAGTTCCCATTTCTGCTTGCCCTTCAGTCTCCAGGCCTTCTCCCAGAGTCCGCTTAGACAACGCACTGGACGAGTTTATCGATGACGTAGTAGATGTAGTTGACGACAGTTTCGAGAATGAGCTTCTCCTAAATGTTATCGAAGATTCTGGAATTAATATTGAGAACTTCCTCGATACCATAAATGATTTTCTAGGCCTCCCGGGCAGAGAACCATAATATAGACGACCTTCCTTACCGTATGTACCTAAACTACCTAATAGAGGATATTAAGGGTATCCTCGTCATTGTACTATTGTATTGATAATATATATATATGAGCCCAGGCACCCTCATTAGGGTAAGTTGTATCATTATTCTCTCATGGTATCAAGAGCAAGAAGTTTATGAACCCTAATTATTCGATCCTTGCTCTCGCTTCCGGCCTCAAATTTTTACTTCGTGTGATCACCACTTGGTTCGTATTGATGGCTGCCTTTGCCTCTGCTTCCTCGTCCGGTGTGATCCCCCCACCGACGTCCACCGTCGGTTGCGTCTCGTCGCACATCACCGGTGTTCTTTGGACCTGCACCGTCGCCCTCGACTCGCAGCCCAACATACTGGCCGGGCGCGTCGAGCTCGGAGCCATCTCCTCGACTCTTGGCACGTCGAGTCTTGGCCAGTCACTCGGGTTTGCGTGGTCTCCATCGCACCCCACACCGCGACGACTCTTCGACGCTGCGATGTCTCCACTCGGGGCTGCTGCCTCGGGCCCTCTTGTGTCTCGTGCGCCTACTTTCTCCTCGCCACAGCAGCCCTCCTTTGGTGGTTCGACGTTTGCCGGCCACCCGGGTCTCTTGCCGCAGCACTACACGCCCACCGGTTATGGTGGGCCGCCAGGTTTCTTCACTCTTCAACCTAATCTTGCATCCTTATCATCCACTCTAGTCACATCTACCTCTAATGTGAAAAATATTGTTACTCTTTGTTCTTGATTTGTTGAAAATTATATGCCTTGGCGTACCCAATTCGAATCCTTTTTAGTATCCCATGGCTTATTAGGCATGATTGATGGTTCTATTACTGTGCCTGAGATTTATGTGCTTGATCATCAACATCGTGAATCCATGAATCCTGAATACTATCATTGGTTGCGTATTGATCAAACTATTCGTTCATGGTTATTTGCCACTTTGTCCGAAGAAATGCTTGTTGAGGTGCATGATGTTACTTTTCTATGCTTATATGGACTAGACTCCAATCACGATTTATGAATGCTAGTTTGGCTCGCTCTATGGAGTTGAAAAGCATGTTGCAACATGTTGCTAAGACTGAAAGTCAATCTATGGATGCATATTTACGTGAAATTAAACTGGTTGCTGATTCTCTTGCTGCGATTGGTGCTCCTGTCTCTTCGCGAGACTTAATTCAACATACTGTCATGGGTCTTGAGAAGGATTATGATTCCCTCACTACGAGTATTACCCACTTTTCTGGCAATCTTAGTTTTGATGATGTTCGGGAAAAATTATTGATTCAAGAACAGATCATTAAAAGTTGCCATGCTCGGGAACAAGGTTTTGCTTCTCATCAAGCATTTCTTGCTCATGCTCCTAGTGCCTCTCCTTCGACTGACTCATCCTCTTCGAACACTGGTTCCCGCAACAATCAACCACAAGGTGCTCGTGGAGGTGGAAAAGGTCGTGGCGGGGGTGCAAAGCAATCTCAAACGCAAACCCAAACACAAAACTCAGGAGGTACAGTTATATGTAATTCTGTTTTGTCATCTAAAAGTGCTGTAGTAGCCCTTCCTTCTTGCGATACTAATCATCTGTCTGCAGGGAGTCCCACTGTTGAGGGTGTGTTTGGTTCTCAGTCTACCAATATAGTATGTCAAATTTGCTTTCATCCAGGTCACTCGGTTGTTTCTTGTCCGTCTCGTTACGCTCAGACATCCAATGCCACTCTTGTTGGCCTTCCCATTGGTGAGCATAATGAAACCACTTGGTTTCCTGATTCCGGAGCATCTTCTCACATGACAAACGATTCAGGTATTCATCTAATAAATCTACTTATACTGGTCCGATTTCTGTTGAAGTAGCAAATGGTACTCAAATCCCAGTTAAACATGTTGGCACTGTCACATTAATCTCAAACAGTCGTCCTTTAGTTCTCAACTCAGTCTATCATTGTCCTAATATTAAATTTAATTTAATGTCAGTTCATAAGTTGGCTAAAGATAACAATTATACTGTGAGTTTTAATGGTTCTCATGTTTTTGTTAACGACAATCGGTCGGGGGAGGTGCTTCTCAAGGCTTCTAGTTAAGACAATGTCTATCCCATCACCCTCACTCACCATCCTAGGAGGACAGTTGCTCTTCTGTCCCTTTCTGCGTCCGGTCCTACTTGGCATCGTCGTCTCGGTCATTGTGGTGATAAGGTTTTAGGTGCCCTTAAGCAAAATAAGGCCATTGTTTGTGCCACTAGTCATTTGTTTGATTGTGTTTCGTGTTGTTTAGGCAAGTCTCATCGCTTACCTTTCCAGGATGTAATACACTCTTTTGATAAACCATTGGCATTAGTTCATTCCGATTTATGGCAGTCAAATATTTTATCTAATCTTGGTTTCAAATATTATGTCTGTTTTGTTGATGATTTCTCCCGCTATACTTGGTTATATCCTTTAAAACGCAAATCTGAAGTGCATGATCGTTTTTTAGATTTCCAAGCTTTAGTTGAGAATTTATTTGACTGCAAAATCAAATATTTTCAAAGTGATGGGGGTCGGGATTTTGATAACCAACCTTTACTTGCTCATTTTCGTAAATGTGGTATTGCTTTTCGAAAATCTTGCTCTGAAACTCAACAACAAAATGGGGTTGCTGAACGCAAACATCGACATGTAATTGAGCTAGCCCGCACGATTACTCGTTTTTACGTGTTTTTGGTTGTGCGTGTTCTCCCAATTTTTCTTCAAAACCGTCAAACAAGTTGACTCCCCGGTCTGTTCAATGTGTTTTCCTTGGTTATGCTCCAGGTTACAAGGGGTATCGCTGTTATGAGCCCAGGTCAGGTCGTGTCTATGTGAGTCGTCATGTGAAATTTATTGAGTCGATGTTTCCCTTTCGTGAGTTAGTGTCGTCTCGACCCTCATCTACTCTTACCTCTAGCGATACGGATCCATCTCTTCTCCAATTGCCTTTAGCGGTCTCCTACACGACTCCCTCCTCCCTTGGCCCTTATGTCCCGGCTATTAGCTCCCTTGGCCCGCCTACACCGCACACACACCCCTCCCCTTGTGACTCTGTCGCCTCTGTCCAGCCCCTAGGGTCCCCCGTCCTTCCTCGGTCTTTCCTGCAGCCCTCTAGCATGCCTTTTGGTTCGCCCGCTGAGCAACCATCGACCCATGGGTCGGTCATTCCCTCGCCACTGGCTGCTGGTTCACCCGCTGGGTCCCCAGCGCCGGATGGCCCTCCCTCCCCTGCGTCGAGTGCTGCTGGTCCAGTCGTTGGCCAGCCAGCGCCCAACGACCCTTCCTCCCCTGCGTCGTGTGCGGCTAGTCCAGTCCATGGGCTGCCAGCACCCAACGGGCTGGGTCCATCCCCCACGAGTGTTGCCCCTTTGCCGCATTGTGAACCTTTCGCGTCCGTCCACTCATCCTCTCATCCTTTGTCTTCCGAGTCCTTGCATGCATCTCCTCCGCACGGTGTTTTTGTTGTTCCGTCTTCACACAATACTCATGAAATGAAAACTCGTGCTAAAGACGGCATTTTTAAACCCAAAACAATAATAAGTTCTGACTTGTTTCTCTAAGGCAAATAAAATTCCAAAATAGCGTCAAGCCATGGCGGACGAGATTAATGCTATGTTGCTCAACAAAACATGGGATTTGGTACCGTTTGATGCTACAAAGAACTTGGTCAGTACTAAATGGATTTATACGATAAAAACTGATGAAGAGGGTCATGTGATTAGGCCTAAGGCTCGTCTGGTTGCTCGCGGGTTTGGTCAGCAGGAAGGTATTGATTATTCTGAGACTTTTAGCCCTGTTGTTAAATCAACTACTGTTCGGTTGGTTTTGTCTTTAGCTATTTCCTATCAGTGGGTCATTCGACAATTGGATGTGAAAAATGCATTCTTACATGGTGATCTCATTTAGGAGATCTACATGAAACAACCTGCAGGTTTTATTCATCCTGATTTTCCTAATCACATTTGTCGCCTCCGGAAAGCCATCTATGGTTTAAAACAAGCTCCTCGAGCTTGGTATCTTCGCTTCAGCAGTTTTTTGCTTCAACAGGGCTTCTTTTGTTCTCAATCTGATACTTCTATGTTTATCTTTCATCGTGGCAAACACATTCTATATCTTCTTCTATATGTTGATGATATTATTGTCACTGGCAACTCTGCTCCTTTGATCACCAAATTTATTTCTCTTTTGTCTGCGGAGTTTGGTATGAAAGATTTAGGTGATCTTCACTATTTCTTAGGTGTTCAAGCTATCCGCTCTCCCAAAGGTTTGAATCTGTGTCAAAAGAAGTATGTTCATGATCTTCTTCTTAAATTTCATCTGCACACTGTCAAACCTGTTCGCACACCTCTACCTAGTCGGACTACTCTCTCGCTTACAGATGGTGATCTCTTATCCGATCCTACTGAGTATCGCAGTATGGTTGGGGCTTTACAGTACTTGACTATGACTAGACCTGATATTACATATGCTGTACATTTAGTTTCCCAATTTATGCATGCCCCCCGCACTGCTCACTTGTTGGTTGTTAAGCGTATTTACAGGTATTTGCAGGGTACCTCTGACTATGGTCTCTGGCTTCGCCCCTCTAAAACCATGTCAATCATGATTGCATATTCTGATGCTGATTGGGCAGGTTGTCCGGATAGTTGTCGTTCTACCACCGGTTATGCCATCTTTCTTGGTGGTAACCTTATCTCCTGGCGCTCGAAAAAGCAACCCACTGTTTCAAAATCCTCCATCGAGGCTGAGTATCGTGCTGTTGCTTATACGGTTCAGGACACCCTCTCGCTCCGTTCTTTACTCGCTGAGTTGGGCCTCATCCTCCGTGCTCCTGTGAAACTGTTTTGTGATAATGTATCTGCTTCTTATCTTGCTGTAAATCCGATTCAGCATGATCGTAGCAAGCATATTAAGATTGATGATCATTTTGTTCGGGAGCATGTTGCTCATGGTGACTTAGTTGTTCGTTATGTACCTACTGAGTTACAAATTGCTGACACTTTCACCAAAGGTTTGTCTGGTCAGCGTTTTGAGTTCTTAAGGTCCAATCTGTACGTGGTTCCCTCTGCACAGATTGAGGGGGTGTAATAGAGGATATTAAGGGTATCCTCGTCATTGTACTATTATATTGATAATATATATATATATATGAGCCCAGGCACCCTCATTAGGGTAAGCTGTATCATTATTCTCTCACTACCAATATTTTGTTTCACAAATTTTGGTAGATTAACTTAGGTCATGCAATGGTAAAATAATCAAGGTTAACTTATTATTTTCCATGCTTTCAATAAATCTTATTTCCTCTTCTATTAGTTAGCTATATGCTTACTATATATTAATATATATGAGGATAAGAGGGAAAAGGTTAGTAACTGTGTAATTTGATGAATTTCCTTTGTAATGCCCAATAATTATGGTTTATGATGACCATATAATGCTCTAAGGGCTCTTGTGTACTTCAAGTTTTCACTTTATAAGCTATTGTGTTTATGTAGTATGAAAGTATCCATGGAATCTCATAAACTATACTTCCTTTGTCTTTTTTAAGTGCTCCACTTCGTGGAGGTTGCATGTGTGCTATCCAATGAACTATTTGAACAATTAATATTTGCAATTTACATAATTAATAGTTATCGAAAGTTGATATTCTGAAAATATACATTAAGATTAATCAAACAAGATCTCAGCTAATTATGTTTTTTCTTAATACGTTAAAATCATTTTTCTTTATTGGAATGACTTTTTTTCCTAATATGACTCTGATTGATCAAAACTTATTTAATAATTTACTGCCAATTTTTATTAATTAAAACTATCTTAACTACAATTGGGTTTTAAGGTTTCCCGGCCCTTCCCTTTTATTTTTGGTTCTTTGAAATAATTTAATGTGACTCAAGTTTGAGAAATCATAAAAACGTCCTTGTTTAGCAAGACTATGCCACCATTTTTGGACCTTTATGTTTTCTTGAGGTAATATATTCTGAGACATAATTGTTCCTGTGTTGGCCTTCTTACACTACTAGGTTTTCCACAATATTATATTGATTCTTCTACTTGTCATATTAATATTGCAGAAGGATAAAGTGGAAACTAGAGAGGATTGGATTTGGTAATGTAAGGTTTTTTTTTTTAGTAATCTTGTTTCCTGCCTTTTCTTTGGTTCTGTGTGCTTTATGCTAATTGACTTTGGCTTATTAACCTTGTCCTGGTTTAATTTTTTAACAAGTCCTTATGTGGAAAAATAAGTACGTCCTTCATATTTTTTTTTTTTTTTTTTTTTGACATCGAGAAGTACGTCCTTTATCAAGGATGCAAAATTTTTGAAAACGCCTGTCAAAAAAAAATTATGAAAACGATGAATTTCCTTGTACTTGCTTTTGGCCTAAGATAACATTTCAATATTCTTTATTTGCCAAGCTTCATGAAATAAGTAGTACCTCAATCGCATTAACAATGTGACTCACACAGTCACACTTGGGAGTGAAAGTAAGTTGCATTGTCTGATATTTGTCACATATCAGATGACGGATCTTGTTCAGTTACTAATAACATTTTAATATATGTGAATCTATAGAGAGGCCCTTTTTAATCAACTGTATTGATGTTTTATATATAGGAAAATTGGATTCTAATAATCCAATCTTTAAGCGGTCTTCTTAAAACAGTCTCACTTATAAGATATTTTTGAACAATCCAACCTTTTGATGTTATCTTCTCATAATGGTCATTGACCTATTGTGACCGGTATAACAAGTCAAATGTGACACGTGTCACACTATAATTGGTCAGTCCATTTTCTCCCTCTTCTACCTCTTTTCCTCCACAACCACCACCACCTAGCCACCCTCTCGCAGCCCCACCACAACCCCACCCCATCCCCCCGCAGCCCCACCCCACCCCCCACCCCCACCCTAAGCCCCCTGCACCCACCCCCCCATCCCCGCCCCATCCCGCGGCAACCCACCCCATCCCAATTCACTGCATCCCCTCCCCACCCCCACCCACCCCCACCCACCCCACCCCGACTTTGTTGCACCCCACCCCACCCCCACCCCGGCCCTAATTGGCTGCATCCCCACCCCCACTGTTGCAGCCCCACCCCCCCCCACCCCCGCCCGCGGCAACCCACCCCCACCCCAGCCCCACTGCATCCCTGCATCCCCACCCCTGACTGTTGCGGCCCACCCTACCCCCCACCCGCCCGCGGCAACCCACCCCCACCCTAACCCAATTCGGCTGCAGCCCCACCCTACCCCCGTCGCCCTGAGAGCCCCACCCCACCCCATAGCAAACCCCCGAAATCCCCCCACCCCCATAGCAAACCCCCCGACATCCCCCACCCCCTCGCATGTAGAAAAACCCCGCCACCCCTCCCCCTCCCCTTTGCCTCATACCCGTCGTGCCTCCCCCTCTCCTATCCCTTCGTCTCTTTCCACCCGTCACCCCTCCCCTCCCCTTCGCCCCCTCGTTAAATACGACTGACCACCACCACCATACACAACTTTGCTACTATTAACGACGAACGCGATTCGAGGAGAGTGAGAGAAAGAGGAGAGAGACAGGAGGAAGAGATAAGCGACGACAAAGAGAGAGGGGGGGCAGGGGCCTGGTGGCTGTGGCCGGGCCCTGGTGGCTGCGGTGTGGGCCGGTGGCTGCGGCGGGGTCAGTGGAAGGGGAGGGGGTGGGTCAAACTAGATAGGGATGTGAAGGGGAGGAGAGAGAAATGAGTATGAGGAGGGAAAAAAAATTACCTGATGTTCAGGTCACAAGTCACCAGGGACCGTTATAAGAAGATATCAGTAAAAGGTTGGATTGTTCAAAAATATCTTATAAGTGGGACTGTTTTAAGAAGACTGCCTAAAGGTTGGATTATTAAAATTCAATTTTCCTTATATATATATATATATATATATATATATATATATATATATATATATATATATATATATATATATATATATATATAGAAGTGAGTACCAACGCTTCTGTAAGTTTGATTCACTCTCTCCTTTACCATATAATGTTTGAACATTTCGCTTACTCTGATCCATAGTCTGGAACTAACGCACTAGAAGATTATAAGAACTTTACGTCGATATTGAAGATATATGTGAATATTTGTGGATCACACATGTTGGAACTCAAGGTGACACTCAAAAAGGGGGGGTTGAATTGAGTGGCTAAAACTAATCGATTTTCGCAAAAACACTCTTATGGCACAGTGCCGTGCACTGTGTTTTTCACTCGTAAATTCTCCGATTAATGTTTTTGCTCGAACGAAATTGTATCAAACAATAAAACAATAAAATCAAATAATAAGACACAGGAATTTAACGTGGTTCAATCTCACCTCTGAGATCTACGTCCACACAAACTACTCTTTTATTATTTGAACCGTAAAATACCAAACCCTTGATACAATTCGATTCCCCCACTACTAACTCTAGTAGTGCTCCCCAACACTTAACCCTAAGTGTTGCTACTCTCTATAATATGAAAGATTACAGAAAGAAAAGATCCTCAAAGGCGTGCTTCTTATTCAAGCAAATTAGAGGACGATTACAAACGTTGTTTAGTTTCATAATCTGACTAGAACTCTGTGATATACTCTGTGCCTTAGGAAATCGTTTTCAGCTCTTAATATCTCCGATTTTTTCTCTCTGAAAACATTAGTTATAAAACTGAGTTGCAATCCCTTATATGCTTCTTGACTGACCGAAAATCCTTCTGAAAAAATATGTTAATCTTTTACTCCTTAATTTAAGGGATAAAGCTTTTTCCTTATTAAAAACAAATTTTATCTTTCATAAAAACTGATTTTTCTTTTCAATCCTTATAAGATAAGAATTCTCCAAAATCAACTAGTAATTACCTTTATATAAAACATGTTATCAAAATCAGTTTTCCCTTTTTTTCTTTATCTTTGTTTTCTTTATTAAAACTCCTTTTGTCTTCAAAATTCTTTTATAAATCGGTTTTTCAAAATCCTTTTCCAAATCGGTTTTTAACAAAAACACTTTTTAATAAAAATTCTTTCAGAAATCGTTGTTATTAAAACTTGATTTTCGAATATCTTTTTCCTTTTATATAGATATATAAAATTAACATAATTATTTATTTTCTTAACTCTAAGAAAATAATAATTATCCTAATATTATATTTCTATACTTGGCACATAATATATCATCTAGTTCAAGTATATTACATTTTGCATATAGTAACTAAACTTAGGAATATGAACTTGGACTTCAATCTGGATTCTTCATTTCTTCAAAGTCTTCATTTATTTATTCCTTTCTCAACCATCTGTCACAAACTTTCATACTATATGTATTATTTTTCATCATCAAAACTTAACATGCACATGCACAACAACACACCTGCACCTGAGTTAATAATTATTTTATGGATAATGAAGAAAGTTAGCAACTTTCTAAATAAATCAAAGAACAAAGTTCAAATCTTTTACATAAAATATTTCTGATGAGCTCAGCAAAAGTTTGCTTTTCTATTTACTCTTGCACCTCAATAACGGCGCCTCTCATATACATCCTAACCTAGGCGAAACTTTACATCACTATAAATACATAACCTTAACCAATCAAAACTGAGAACAAAAGAAAGTTGTACATGAGTTATAAGACAAAAGAACACAAATGTAATCCTAGGTGTGAATGTGAACAAAAACAGTATAAAAGGAATTATACATTGTGATGTAGCTTACTGTACGGCATGCACTCTGTATTAACAAGTGGTAATTTATTCAAACCCCCCCCCCCTTAAAGTTAGACTTAGTCCATCACACAAAGGCCTAACTTGAGGCAAAGATATGAGTGTTGAGCTTCAGATAAAGATTTTGTCATTATATCTGCTATTTGTCGGGAGGATCTAATGTAGGATGTACTGATGAACCCTTCTTCATTATGTTCTCGCACATAGTGACAATCAAGCTTAAGGTGCTTGGTTCTTTCATGATATACTGGGTTTCGAGCAATATATTGAGCAGCCTTGTTATCACAATATAAAGTAACGTACAAGATGAGGAATAGAGAAAGTAAGATCTTCAAGAATGCCATCTATCAAACTAGCTCACTGGTAGTTTGACACATTGATCTGTATTCAGATTCAGCTAAAGACTTGGAAACTGTTTTATGTTTCTTAGTCTTCCAAGATACAAGAGAGCCTCCTAAAAATATATACACAATACCCTGTGAATTCCACTAAAGGCACATGCTCCCCAATCAGCATCACAAAACCCAGTCATGGTCAAGGTAGAGTGAGCTGGATAAAATAAGCCCTGTGAGATGCTGCCTTTTAAATATCTAACAACATGTATAGCAGCATCCCAATGTGATTGTCTAGGACAACTCATGAATTGACTCAGTTGTTGCACTGAGTAAGAAAGATCAGGTCTGCTGAGATTAAGATATAAGAGTCTGCCAATAAGCCTTCTGAAATGTTCAGGATCCTTCATCACCTCTCCTTGATCAGTAGAGAGTTTGATTCCCTTAGGAAAAGGGAATTTTGCAGCTTTGCATTCTAGTAATCCAAAATCGGTAACAATGTCCAATGCATATTTCCTTTTATTAAGCATCATACCTTAAGAGTTTCTAGCAACCTCAAGTCCAAGGAAATATCTCATCTCTCCTAGGTCTTTCACAGTGAAAGCCTCATTCAGTTCTGTCTTTATTTGCTCAATATATTCCACATCATCACCACTGATCAAGAGGTCATCTACATATACTAGTATCACGCACAATCTGCCTTCTTGTTGTTTACAAAAGAGAGAATAATCCCTCTTGGACTGTTTAAAATTTCTTTAAATAAGAAAATCTTTCAATTGAATATTCCACAATCTTGAGGCCTGCTTTAAACCATACAAACTTCTCTGTAACTTGCACACTTTCCCATCAATCCTGGCTTGAGATCCTGGAGGACATCTCATATAAATCTCTTCTTCTATGTAGCCATGCAAGAATGCATTATTAATGTCAAGTTGATGCAACTTCCAGCCTTTCATTCACTAGTGAAAAAAACCTTAAATGTCACAAGGAAACAGATCTGGTTCTTTAAAAACTGGATTTGTTACAAGTAAACTGATTCGGTTCTTTAAAAACCGAATCGGTTAATGTTGAATTTCAGAGCGAAAAATGGGAAAAATTGAACTGATCCGGTCCATATAAGGAACAGGACCAGTTGGGCTTGATAATGTACTTAAACGCGCGGTCCATTGTCACACATGACCCAACGCACAAAATTAAACCCTAACTCCCTCTCATTCTCTCTATCATACCCTTCACCCCTCGCCAACCGTCACTCCTCACCCCTCCTCACCACCCGCCAGATCTTCAACCTCTCCTCCCTTCTCTCTCTCTTCTTCTGATCTCCACCGCCACCATCGCTGACCCACTCTGCTTCTCTCTCTCCTCTTCGTTCGCATTTTTCTCATCCTCTCCCACGAATGAAGCCCACGAATGAAGAAGACAAAGAGATGAAAAGACGAAGATGACGAAGATGATGATGAAGCCACCGCCACCATCGCGAGACGAAGATGATGATGAAGCCACTGCCACCATCGCGAGACGAAGAGATGAAAAGACGAAGATAACGAAGAGACGAAGATGATGACGAAGCCAAGATGAATTAATTTTGTATGTAATTTAGGGTTTAGATTTGTTATTTTGTTCGATTTATTTTATTTTTTTCCCGATTTTTCAGTTTTGATTTTAATGGAAAGATAGATCTAGGGTTCTTATTTCGTTATTGTTCGACATTTTTAATTTTATGTATAGTTTAGTTATGTAATTTCCATTTTAGCTTGAGTTTTTTTGTTTTTTAATTTTCTGTATTAGTTTCGTTTTTTGGTGAGTTTGATTAGTTTTTTGGTAAGTTTCGTAAATTCTGTATAAGTTTAGTTACTTTTTAAAATTTCCATTATAGTTCTGTATAATTTTGGTAAATTCTGGATTGTAAATTGAAAATTATAACTTGTTGAATTGTAATTTTGGGTTATGACTTGTGGATTGTATAAGATGAATTGAAAATTATAATTTTAAAAATTATAACTTCTGGATTGTATAAGATGAATTGAAAATTATAATTTTGTTGAATTGTAATAATCGGAAAAATTATACATTCTGGGACTTGGCTTGGCTTGGCTTGGCTTGGCTGGGCTGGGACGCAACTATTTTTTTTGTTTCTTGTGAGACAAAACTGATCCGGTCTGGTATTAATACCGGATCAGTTAAGTTCATTATTGCACTTATAACAATGAGAATTCTTACACTTGTGAATTTAGCAACTGGTGAAAAAGTATGTTTGTACTCTTTACCTTTAAGTTGCTTGTCTCCTCTGGCCACCAGCCTTGCTTTAAGCCTCTCAACAGCTCCATATGGCTTCATCTTGGTCTTGTACACCCACTTGTTGTCAATAGCATGCTTTCCATTAGGTAAATCTGTCACCAGCCAAGTATTGTTGTTTTCCAAAGCCTCTATTTCTTTCTTCATAGCTTCAATCCATCCTGAGTGCTGCGAAGCTTCTTTATAAGTATTTGGCTCTTGAACTTGTAAAGCAGTGTTCAAGGAGCACAAATAATCTACGGGATATTCAAAATCATCAGTCACAACTTGCACATTGAAGCTAGGACTAAGCTTCTTTGACTGATGCTAGATTGCTTGGGGCAGTTTATACTCATAATCAGTAAGTCTTTTTGGAACATTTCTTGTTCTAGTGGACCTGTGTATCTCTTCACCAATCTGAACTTCATCTTGCTCTATCTGTCCTTCATCACCGGACTAGTAGAATAAATGCTTATTGCTGCGGTGGTATTGCTGCGGTTTTACCCATACGCAGCAATATATCACCTAAAAAGAAAAGGTAAAATATAAATAACCATATTGCTTTGCGGTTTCTACCGAAACCGCAGCAATATAGTTCCAACGGAAATTTTTTGAAAAAGTTGACTATTTGACCAACCATATTCTTTGCGGTTTCTACTGAAAACGCAAAGCAATAGATGTCAACGGGGAGATTTTCAAAATTGTTTGACCAATTTGACCAAAATATATTGCTTTGCGGTTTATTTAAAAAACCGCAGCAATAGATAAAATATTAATATTTTAATCTATTCTTCTTGTTTTTTAAATAAACCGCAAAGAATAACAACGAAACCCTAAATCTAACATAAGTTGGGCGCGCCTCCCTCCAGTCTTATTTCTCCCTCTCACTGTCTCACATCTCACACACTCCTAACTCCCTCTCTCTCATTCATTCGGCCTCTCCAGTCTTTTCTCTCTCATTCTCGCCGACCTCACCGTGCTCTCACTTCACTCGGCCTCTCCTGCTCTCACCTCGTCTCCTACCTCACCTCACCGTCGTCTCCTACCTCACCGTCGTCTCCTACCTCACCGTCGTCTCTCTTCAAATCCTAGCGGCCAGTCACCGTCGTCTCTCCATCACCGTCGTCGTCGGAATAGCACCCCCTCGCCGCCCTCGCCTCGCCCTCGCCTCGATTCTCCATCCCTCTCGGTCGCCTCTCTCGCGCGCCGCCGTCGAGTTCTTCGCTCTCACACTCACTCCTTCTCTCCCATTCACTCTGAAGACGAGTTTTCCACAGGTTCGAATTTCGTTCTTATTTTTTACGAGTTTTCATTTTCAAATCTAAATTTTTGTTTTCTGATTTTCAGATCTGAATTTTGTTTTATGATTTTCAGTTCTATGGTTATTAGTTTATCAAGATCCTTCAACTTGTGTGACGATTTTCTCGCGATTTTCCGGCGAGTTTCCGGCGGGTAAACCACGAGTGGTTCGTCTACTTCGTTCATCTATCCGCGAGTTTCCGGCGAATTTTTTGATTTGGTTTTGAATGTGGATCTGAATTCGTGAATGTTAATAGTTTTTTTTTTCATTTTTGTATGTAATTAGTTTCACTTTTTTCTTTAGTTGTAGTTTCATTTCCTCATTAGGTTATTTAATTTTTTTTATTTCATCTTTCAAATATTGTATTTTTTTTATTTTCATTGTTTTTTATTTTTTACTCAATGCATGAGTGTTGTACCAGTTCGTTTTAGTTGCTTTTGGTTTTAGTTACATTATAAGTTTATAACACTGAAAATAGTATGAACTTTTAAATTTCAATTTTTTTTTTTAAAAAAGGTGCACCTATTGCTGCGGTTTTGGGAAGAAACAGCAGCAATAGACCTGTTTTTTTTAATATAAGAAAATACCTATTGTTGCGGTTTTGGGAAGAAACCGCAGCAATATACATATTTTTTTAATATAAAAAAAATCCTATTGCTGCGGTTTTAGTAAGAAACCGCAGCAATAAGTTGGCATATTGCTGCGGTTAAAAACCGCAGCAATAGGTTAATTACTTATTCTTTGCGCCTGAATTTCAGCGTGGCCAAACGCCGCATATAGGCCACTTAATGACCGCAGCAATAAGCAATTATTCTACTAGTGTCATGGTCTGCTTCATCTACCCTTCTTGACACATCTTTTTCTTCTTCTCTCAACTCATGCATCTATGCAAATATTTTCATGACCATTTGCATCTTCTTCTACATTCGCTATGCACCGTCCCGTAAAACGGTAAAATTATACCCGGGCGACTTGTTAAGTCTAGGTTTCAAGGCATCCTTTTCAAGCGAAGGATTTAGAAACGGAAACATATCTTCCTAAAACACCACAACTCTGCTTATTTTTTCATTTAAATCATACAGTTTATGTCCCTTTTTAGCATAGGGATATCCTACTAAAACACTTCTCATCCCTTCTTCTTCAAATTTATCTCCCTTCTTATTGTTTTTTGTACCATAACATAAACATCCAGTAACTCTTATATGTTCACAATTAGGCTTTCTTTTTAACAATTTTTCATATGGTGTTAACCAACCTATGACAGCACTAGGTAATAAGTTTATTAAGTGTGTGGCAGAGAGTATACACTCTCCCCATAAATATTTTGGAAATCCTGCATGCAATCTAAGAGACCTTGCAGTCTCAAGAAGGAACTTGTATTTCCTTTCTACCCTACCATCTGTTGAGGGTTCCCTGGAATGCTTCTTTGATGCACAATGCCCTTCTTCCTTAACATCTCTCCACATTCATACTGCACCACCTCTGTCCCCTTGTCACTCCTTATCCCCTTCACCTTGCTACCAAATTAAGTCTCCACATGAGCAAGAAAATCTGAAAGTACTTCTTTTACTTTCTCTTTACTCTTCAAAAGATGAGTCCAAGTTACCCTACTATAGTCATCAACTATAATTAGGAAGTAACTAGCTCCAATTATGTTTTTGATTCTATATGGACCCGGTAAATCTATATGAATAAGATCAAAAGCATGTGAAGCATTGGTTTTGCTAAGATAAAATGGCAGTTTTTGGTGCGTGCTTAGCAAGATGACCAGTATCACAAAAAAACCTTTGGTTTCCTAATATCCAATTAGGTGTATGAGTCTTCCTTTGAAGACTTATTGGCTACATCAAAACGTTTTCAATAAAACCTTTACAATGAGGTAGTCAAATACGCGATCATCCTGCGTAGGCGAAATAAAAACACGCCTACAATTTGGGGACTTCACTTGAGAGGATTTTTTTAAAAAAATAATCTTTTTAAATGAGTGGGTAAAACTTGAAAAATACGATTCATTCTCTTTTTATGCCTTAGATAATAGATTATTTTGCATATGCATGGCTATTGTTCAAGCCACCATAAGGACAATCTTCCTTGCCTCATTAGCGCATGTTCTATGCGTGAGGCCACCCCCGGGGGTTTGCGCTTTGTCCTTCCGAAAGCTTCATGAGCGATAGTGTTGGATCTTAGTCATAAGCAAACCTACCCAACCATGGCATTATTCTCTTGTTGCTGACTTGAGAATTGGAGTGGTCTTACACGTGGTCACCTTTTTAAGCAAAGGTACGAAGCGTGGGGATCAATCTTTTAGTCATGGACCCTTTTTAGTCTTAACCTAAACCTGACCATAGTTGAATGTAGAACTGAACTTTAGGTTGAGAATTTTGCATCCATGTTATATGACATTTGATTGTGATTGCGATTTTTGCCTATTATTAACTTGCCAAAATGTTGATAGCTATTGCACCTAAAATCGCGTCTTAAAAAATCGTCATAATAGTCTAAACTTTCACCGAATTGCCAAATTGCATGCCGGGAGAGGCGATGCGCCAAACGCATCAAGGTGCGCCTGGAGCACTACACCTGCGCCGGATGCATAGGCTTCGTGCCGTGCGCACATGTTTGCGTAGCGTGCAGCCTATACGTCTCATGCTATTTTCAATTCGGTTATTGTTTAAAGACCTAAAATAGTCCGTTAATCAATTCGTCATTGGTCTGTCAAAAGTCGATTATCATGTCATGTTTGTCGTCGCATCCCGAAAATATGTGGGGTTAGCCAAAACGTCGCCTAAATCGCCAAAAACATGCTCGTGAGCAGTGCGCCAAACACATTAATTTGCGCATGACGCACAGGCTCCGCGCCGCGCGCACTTTGTTGTGTGGCACGCAGCCTGCGCATCTCATGTCTTTGCCGATTTAGTCGTCGTAGTGGATAATCCTACGCTCTTTCCATCTGCATACGCGTAGAGTTATGATCGTCCTAGGAGTCCTTTTGTCTAAGACGAATCTCACCTAATTCAAACATAAAAATCGATTATTTCGTACATATCACCTAAGGTTGAGTTTATCCTAAAAAACATTGCATCTACAAAAATGGTCATGGTAGAGTTAGAGTCGTCATGCATGTCTACTTCCTCCCAAATCTTACCCATCACCTATCCTATCATATTCCATCCTTTTCAAAAAAAAATACCCTTTTTCAAAATCAATCCTACACCCTCTTCTAATCTACACTTTTTGAAATTATTTACTTATCATCATCATACTACATATTCAAAAACAATCTTTTTAAATTTAATCCATTATCTTCACCCAATAAAAGATAAAAACAAGGGGTCATTTTCAAAAAAACGAATTTTGAAAAGTCTAAGCCTAGTCCAAACACCTTTATTCGGTGCAATCCAATCAACTCAATTCCAATGCATTTGCATTCATTTTAGGCCCATGTGCATTAGAATCCAGTTTGCATTCATTCTAGGCCCATGTGCATTTGAGTCCATACATTCACTAGCATTAGAGTCGATCTTAGGTCCATGTAAGTCTAGTTCATGTCAAAATCTAGGCCCATTTGCAAATTTATGTGAATCCTAGTCCACTCCAATCTAAGTCTCATCTTAGCCATTCCAATCTAAGTCTAATCCAAGTCTAAGTCTAATCTCAATCCAATCCAAAGCTTAGGTCCATTTAGGCTCAATTCATTCCCTAGGTCTAGTTTGCATCTCTATATAAACCCTAGTCAAGTATTTGGACTATAAAAGTTTAACCCTAGATCTAGTTTGCATCTTTATGTAAACCCTAGTCAAGTCTTCAGACTATAAAAGTTCAACCATATGTCTAGTTTGCATCTCTATGTAAACCCTAGTGAAGTCTTCGGACTATAAAAGATCAATTCATTCCCTAGGTCTAGTTTGCATCTCTATGTAAACCCTAGCCAAGTTTTCGGACTATAAAAGTTCAACCCTAGGACTAGTTTGCATCTTTATGTAAACCCTAGTGAAGTCTTTGGACTATAAAAGATCAATTCATTCCCTATGTCTAGTTTGCATCTCCTGTAAGTTCAAAGTCTAGTCCAGTCTACTTGCATAAGTCCAGTCTAGTCCATATCTGCATATGCATATAGTTAGGCCCGTGTCAGCATCATGGTCAAGCCCATACTAGTCCAAAACCTATAAACATTTCTAATCCTCCATTTCAAATACATTCCCCATTTCCATTTCCATTTCCATTTTCATTTTCATTTCTCATTTCTCATCTCTCATTTCCATTTGTCATTTCGAAAATCATTTCTTAAAACTTACAAGTGAGGTTCACTCGATTCTGTTCATGATCGATCGAGAGATTATAACTTATAGAATGTCTAATGGAGAAACAAAAAGTTTAGCCTACTCTAAAGCTCATCAAGTGCACTATCACCACCCTGACTTCATTTAGAGTCATGAGTTTACTTTTGACCGCCTTCACAATACAGGCGCGATCACTTCTATAGGGTTACTCTGAACCCTACACCTAAAAGAAAATTCATTAGGTGCAATATATTTTTACTGTGAATTCCAAAGAAATAACGAATATCTGACATCTAGTGTCAAATACCTCAAATGCACTGCAAAACATGATCGATGATGATAGACTTCTAATACTTGCTACAACAAGAATCAGCATCACCAGCAACCTTTTTTTGCGTAGTGCATCAACAGTTCAAAAGGGCATAGTCTTTTAACGCTAGTTTATTTCTAGGTTGAGTCGGAGAGTCCCTCCCCTAGCCGCTTCATTTCCTTTCATGTCGAGTCTATGTCCTTTAGGACTATAATGTTTATCAACCTTGTTTCATTTATTTCTAATTAATAAAATAATCGCATATTATTTTCATTTTCATTGGCCTTCCATCATTTTATATATGCTTCTAATTCAATGATCCCCTGATGACCTTGATTAATAAAGAGAAAAATCAAATAAAAAAATAACAAATGGACATACTTTGGATTATGAGTTGTTCCCCTCTCCCTTCCATTACCTTTCATAAACCATCCTCATCCATGCAACCCAAAACAAAAAAATAAAAAAAAAAATCTCTTAAGCTATCATCTTTGTTAGCCAAATAATTCTTTCAAATCAAAGCTCCACAAATAACCTTCAATCCTCCAATACCCAAAACCAAAAAACTTGTGTGCTACAAAAAAAAATATCAATGCCAGGCAAAACAAAAAAAAATGAAAAAATATTCAAAGTGCGAAAAAAGCAAAATTAAAAGAACACGCACAGGACAAAAAGAAAAAAAAATGCAAAAAAGTAAAAGCCAAAGGCAAAAGAATAACTCAAGCTAGGGGATTTGCACACAAGTTCTACCCCTTATTCAACTCCTTCTATCCATCAAAACCATAACCCATACAATCCAAATCCATGATACTACCTTAGCCCAATTAATTGAATCTTCATCAACACCTAAAACCTCAACCTTTCAACCTTTCACCTTCAACCCTACTCCTTTTTCAAGGTATGTCCAAGCCTGCTAGGTTGAAAACCCAAAAGGGTGGGCTCGGCAAAAGTTAGGGTACAAAAAAAAAAGTTCTATCAGGTCTAGAACTACGAATGGTCTGATTCTGCAAGGATACATAGGAATCCTCATCTCGAGGTCCGACCGCTTCAACAAAATAAATTTAATCAAGGTCTAATGATTTGACTTTCTAGAATTCAGGAACATACTCCTTCTAGATCCCGACATAGACTCGAGTCTGAACCTAGCCACGTCAAAGCCTTTTCCCACCTACATTCGTATGAGTCACAAATTTAAACCTTTATTTTTTATTCTAAATTCTCCTTTTCCCTGAAGGACTCTCCGACAATTCCATGGTCTCTGGATGTTTGAGTTTGCCTATGTCAACTCCTCAAAGAAAATTCCCCGGCAAAGAACTCTGAATACTCAATACAAATCAAGTACATTCCAATCAAGGCTCATAGTGCCTAGTTCAAGACAAGCTTACCCAAAGTGGGGGCTTCCTATATATGTGGTGGTTCCTCCAAATCAAACTCCCGAAGAGTTGTAATCTGCGGATCTCACTTGCGGACCCCGATTATTTACCAAAACAGTTTTCGAAAATCAATCTATTTCTTCAAGATCTCCAAATGACCATGCTTTACATTTCATCTTTCATAGCCGTGCATAACCCTGACCTTGCATGACGTATCATCTTCCTTAGCTTTGCATAACCCTGATCCTTGCATAGCGTCTCATGTATCCTTAAAGAGTCTAAGTTTGCATTTTTGCATCATTATGTGCATTATTATGTGAGTTGTTTGCACCTATCTGCTAACATCTTCTCCCTTGTGTAATCGTCAGTTGCTTGTAGTTATTGTCCTGCATACTAACTTTGTTTTGCAGAAACCGGCGATATACATATCAGTTCTAAACTGCAGAGCGTTTAGAATCGTTCTCCGTCCCGACACCATATACTTTGACTATCGGTTTCCTGAACCTCACTACCCAACCTCTAACCCTGTGTTAGAGATTCAATACAATCAGTTTCTCTTAAACACGCTTTCTTACAAAGCAAACAAAGAGTAATTTAGAGCTCTATGAAATGCGTACTCTATTTTAGGAAACTGCTCAGTTGTTTTCTATGGAAAAGCTCTCAAAAATACTCAATAAAATTCGGAAGAGCATCAAGGGTGATGTAGAATTCTTACTCAGTATTTACAGACCGAAGTCCAACCATTAAGCATGCACTAACTTAAATACCTAGGATAGGATAATTCTAAGTTAAGGAAAGTATATCTTGAATAATATTTTTCTTGAAAGAAAGATATTATCCAAGATATTCACACGCTTGAAGATAATAAAATACTAAATAAAGATTCTAAAGGCTGGCAACCCTTTTTAAAGGAAAGTATTTTAGAAAAAATATTTTTCCAAAAATCTTTTCTAAAACAGTCAACTCAAATCACCCGACAAAGTAACTAGTATCCAGACCTATTACCCTATTTATTAGTGTTCTAAAAATATAACCAACTGGTTCCCATATTCAAAACCCTACTGTTTCACATTAAGAACAACTCAAGCAATTCGTCTAAGAATATCATATGCAAATATTACATGAAGACCTAAAATCAACCTATAAAAGATCCTATACTATCTTCAAGTACTTCAATTCTTGATGCTTCCCTTGAATCAACAAATCCACTTGTCTTTTACTCGAACATTCTCGAGAGGGCCTCCTAACTTCAAGTCTCGTAATGAACCTGATTGCCACAAACATCATAGCATATCAAATAGTCCAGGAACAGTTAGTTTCTCATCTGTTTCCTTACAGCTCATAAACACATGTAAGCTAAGAACAACTGGTCCTGAGAGCTGTTCGTCATCATTCAAAACTTAGGGGACTCAACAAGAGGAGAATGGGCAAGCGTGATTTCTCCGAAGAAAAAAAATTGTTGATTCATCAAAGGGCCAACGAAATAGAGAATCTCTTAGATGTGGATGCAAAGTTGTCATGAGAATTAAACTAAAAAAGTCCTTTGATATTTTTCCGGAGGGGTGGCAAGTAATTCAATTTTTATGGCATCACAACCACAAGTTACTATCGCATGAAAAAGAGCGTTTTTTTCCATCATACCGTAACATTTCTAAGGAAGATGAGAAGCAAATATTGTTACTAAAAAAAGCCTCACTTTCAGTTAGGCAAATAATGCGAGTAATGGAGCTTGACAAAAATCTTTCGCATGGATATCTCCCATTTCTTCACGAAGACATTCATAACTTCTTAAATAGGATAAGCCAAGATACTATTGTTGATGATGCTATTGAACTTCTCAAGTTTTGTCGTATTGCCGAGGATGACAACTCCAATTTCCAGTATGCATTTACTCTTGATGATCAAAGTAGGTTAGGTAACATTTTCTGGTCATCTGCTTATTGCTTTGAATTGTATCAAGATTATGGAGACACTACAACCTTAGACACAACTTATAGGGTGAATTCTTATGATATGCCTTTTGCTATTTTTATTGGAATTGAGAGACGTGATTTTGGGTTTGAAACAAAAAAGATAAAAGATATATTGATAAGGAAACTAAATATTTA